>OW387776.2:14741632-15941632 GCA_936446665.2 Synanthedon andrenaeformis | reverse complement strand
GTTAAAATATGAAAACAACGATATCATATTTACAACAAAATTTTTTTTTAAATATCCTAAATAGTAAATGTTATTATAACACTATTGAATATTTTATTGATAATATATAAGTTCTAAGAAATGACGAATGTAAATAAAACCCTTGATATTATTGATTTTCACAGTCATTTGCAACTTCTAGTAAGTAGAATTTATATTTATGTACCGTCTAAGAACACAGAACATAATATATTTATGAATAACTTTTATTTGCAATTATATTAACCCTAGTTAGTTCATAACCCTAGTCGGGCTTCAGCTGACATATAAACTGTGAAAAACAATTAAAAATATATTACTCTACAGACCACATACCTATTACCTATTACAAAACTGATCCCGAACCTCTAATGTACACTAAGCTGCCATTTGAATTCGCTTCACCACTAAGTTTTATTAAGCCGGTGTTTTTTTCGTACGAAGAAAAGTGCGAAGATATTATTATTGAATTATGGAGAACTAAAAGGCAGATAAGTCGGAGTGAGCACTTTTAAGATGTTATTTCTTTTGAGATTTCTTAAGAAACCTGGTCTTACGTATTTACTGTTCAATCTTTTTTCATTATATAACCCAAATTAGGATAGTACATGTGTTTACGGTTCTAGATGTTTTTGTGGTTTCTTGACAAGTAAATTCATATATTTTTCGCAAATTTTTTTAGGATTTTCATCAGTTTTATAACTTTTAACATTGACATTCTCAAATAAGACATTGTCTAGAGGTGAAAATCCACACAGGAAACTTTCTGTATTGGTTCGATTATGTGAATATACATTACATGTACATTACATGTAGAGAAAAAAAATATAAGGAGTGATAAAATATTATAGTTTGCTTTTCCCTATGAATAATCTACATTTCATGTTATTTCAAAGCGCGCTCAACTGTTGACAATAGGTCCGGTTTAACGAACCGCATTGTGCCTAAACCCACAAGATACTTGAAAATTGCTTACGCAGAGTGTACACTATACGAAGCAATGTACGCTGGGACAATAACGAACGGGTTTTATACTTATAGTAGTTGGAAAAATTTGTTGGAAAGACAATTTTCTCTACATGACAATATTTCGCAATATTTGTGATTTTTTTTTTAAATGTGCACATTATTTTGGAAGAAAATTAAGCCTGAACAGTATAAGTATTTTGTAGATTTTAATATAAAATTTTAGTTATATTTTAATATCAATAAAAATAATATTAAAACACTTCTAAACATATTATTTTGTACAAAAATTAACACCGAATTTGGTAGGACAGTGTTAGATTTTAATTCAATAACTTGTTTCTTGTGAAACCTTTACAATTAATGGCGACCAATGAAATACAGAATATTATTAAAATACAAAAAGGTAACGTATTGGAAACTGAAGAGTTTGTAACAAATTTAAAATGCAGCTCGGATCTGTTGTTTGCAAACCAGTCCAAAGTGAAGAAAGCCAACGAATACAGACCTCTGACCTTTTTTCGGTGGAAAACGTTCTGTGTTACCAAAACCTTGTCTTATTTATGATGCACTACAAAAACTGGATTATTAAATGTTAAAACATCATCTTAATTGAACATCTATCTGGCTTCGCTTGGATGCAAAAAACTGCCAACCATACTAGGATTATTTCACTGTGGTCTTATTCACACGTGCTCTTATTTCACTGTGGTCTTTAAAACCTCCAGCCGAAATGTCCAGCATGTCTATATCTATGTCTATATGCATATGTTCTTGCAAAGATATATTATGGGAGGTATGTGATCTATGTCCAGCAGTTAATAACGATGACGATGAAGACTAATTAAAATATTTTACTTAATGTTATATATTAATATTTTAATCTCGTTTAAAATAAAACTGAAAACAACCCTTTTCAGTCTAGTTTTATAGGTACATAGCATAGTAATATAAAGCATTACGAAGTCGCCATTTGCATTTTATTGGCAAAGTTTGGGGCCACAAAACGCCTATTTTTATGGTAAACTTATTCAAACTACATAAATCTTGTAAAGGGGTGTCGTGTCGAAGTGAGGTTATTCGATGCCACAAACTCGGCAACTTCATTCTTTTTTCTGCATTTTTAGATTATAACTAACGGCTTATTGCAGTCTATTTATTGAGCAGCATGCAAGCATTGAAACACGAAGATTATTTATTACACTTTGTGACGATAGTCACTGAAATAAAAAAGTGTGTGTGTGTCAACTCCGACGCACGACTGGATAAATAAATAATTTAATAAATACGAACGAACGAATAAACTAAAACTTCAGATATTCTAAAATATTCAAAAATAAAACGTAAATTATAAAGTGTGACAAATTTGATTTTCCCATCCCATAAATTTTCATACCCAGGGGGCTTATATAGAAAACCAAAAACAGTCATCTGACTACATGTCAGATGTAATGACTTTTTTTTCAAATGTCTATTATTTCTTAACCAAGTGACCTGGACCACGCGAGTTCAGCGGTTTTTGTCCATACAAAAGGATTTATCACCTCGCCTAATGATTTATCATATCTCTATATATGTGAGAATAAGAAAATAGATATTTTATTACCTGCATTAACAATATAAGATACTTTTTATCTTGGAATAATGTTAGGTTCTCTAGGGATCGTTCACAGTGGCGTCACCGTTGCCACAGTCTTTATAATATTACTCATATATTTTCTCATGTGTTATATGTTTCATTTATCAACGCGGACGAAGTCGCGGGCATCAGCTATCAAAAACATAAATTTTACTTACTTTAAGAAAAGATACACCTTCAAAACAAACTACTTCACTGAAATGCTTTTAGGGAATGAATCAGGTAATTGTATTGTTTTCGAAATGAAATTGTTTCCTAGCAACGTTTTCCTATTACATTGGCTTTATTTATTTATGTACTAGCATTTCTCCGCGAATCGTCCGCATATCTTTATAAATAGTCTGTTTTTTTTTATTACGATATATAAAATACTTTAATATTTGAGTAGTCTTTGGATGATTAAGTAAACAAAAAACAACACTTCCATAATCAGAAAACCTAGCATACTGTATAATAATAACAAGCGGTTGTTCATGTATAATGATAACAGTTATGAAAGCATTATACTATACAGTGACCAGCCACCGGCTTCGCACGGAGTGGAAATTTTCAAAAATCTCTGTATGTGTCTATGTGTACGCTTAGATCTTTTAAACTAAGTACGCAACATATTTTAATGCGATTTTCACTTAAAGAGTGTTAAAGGACGGAGATTTTTATATAGGTATAGTTTGCAGAAAAAAATTCGTGCGAAGCCTATGTTCTAAATTTCAGCTTACTAAACATAGAAGTTTTGGCTATGCGTTTTTATAAGGACCGACGATTTTATAAGTATAAGTAGATATATTATTTAAGTTTGAAAATGGCGCATTGAGCTTCCGTTCAGAGTCGATTCGATAGAAAGTCGAAGTATGCAATACTCGTATAATAGAAAAGAAAATCTGTCGATACTCCCTTACTGAATGAAAATCAATTCACTTCAGTTGGGAAATTTCATTTATCGACCACCTGCGCGCGGATGCTCGATCAAGCGGAGATCAGCACAATGGAGGCCAAGCTTTAATCTCAAAGAAGGTGCGATAAGGCGACTCGTCACAGATTACTCTGTGAAAACGTCCGCAGACTTACCTTGGGGGGAAGCCTTTATAATGTCGACAGCCTCTTCGCCTCACTATTGACAAAAGATTGAACCTTCATCAATGTTTACTTTATTCATAAGATCACACAAAAATCAACTTACGCCTTTCTTTTCATATCTTTTTGGCGACTTGGCGTAAAAACATCTCCTTTTCCTTATAATATTTAAATTATTTATTATGATCTTGGGCGAAAATCCGTGAAATCTTTTCAATATTTATCTATTCATTTACATATTCACTGAGGCTAACTACGTCAGTACATTTGTAGTGTTCATGTAGATGGGATAATTTATAATAAACTAGGGCCCTCGGCTTCGCATGGGTGGTAATTTTTTTCAGGAAATTATATTTAAAAAACCTTTATCGTTTAACGCTTTTGACATTAGTTAAAGCCGTTGTGTAAGCGTACGTATACAGAGTGACCGACTTTATACTCCTTTCATATATACGAAATTATATACTTATATATATACACATATAAGTATATTGCAAGTTAGAGAAGAACAGTGTATAAAATATATATTATCTAGTATTATTGAATACTAATTATGTGTGTAAGTACGTGATACTACAATTTATTAGAAAGATTTGATATAAAATATGTTTTTAGTCTTTGTCTCAAGAGTAAATGAGTGGTGATACTGTTCTTTTTAATCATGTCAGTCAATGAATATTGGTTTTTAATGGTTGAAAGCAATACGAGTTTATGTTGGAAGTTTATAAATTAACCGCGAAATAGCTTTAACTAACAAAGTGCCGTATCGTTCGCCGACTATACCTATAAGTGTCAAACTTTTGTTAACCGCCGCGCCGCCTCGACGTCCAACTAAGCATCTCATCGTTTATATCTGACAAAGTTATTATTGCTCGTTCACCGATGCCACCGAGGGGAACATTTTCTGCTCACTTTACTAAATGACAAAAAGATTTTGATTAGACTTTTTAAGAGTGCTTTCCTGCTTTCACTGTGTTCATATTGTTATCCGGCTGGAAGGACCATAACTTACCTACAGAGTACAAATTAAAAGAAAATTTTATCTTATTTTTGCGGTTTTTTATTATATTTTAAAAATTAAATCACCATAATATTATCTTAGTCAATTAAATAGCAGACTGTTTTTATGGTTACTTTATGGTAGCTGGCTACCATCACGCAATTAACACTAAGGGTGATTCAGATGCGCTGCCGACTTTGCAGGAATTTATTTACAGCCCATATCGTATGTATAGATAGACTGTATCAGGCCAGATTTTATAAAAGGAATGTGGATGCATTGCGTATGTATGGCGTGCAAAACTGTTGCAAAATCTCGAAGTAGGCATTAATTGGAATAACTAATCAGAGTACTGCCATTTTAAAACCAGTAGAAGTAAAAACGTTAAGTGAGCGATTGAAATTTAATTACATTAAAATTGGATTAGAATACTACATACATACGATTTATATTTGAAATCGCAGAAACACAACAGCACATATGCTGTTATTTCACGGTGGTCGCCTGTAACGGGGTGGTTACTGCCGCCAGACGTGCTGCCCAAATGACTGCGAAACGCATACAGGCAGTTTAAATTAAAGAAATGAGTTGGTTTCTAACGATAAATGAAATAGAAAAGTTAATCCCACAGTTATTGTGTACAAAAAATATCTACATGGCAAATAATTTCAATTTTATTAAATACTAGCTGTTGCACGCGACTTCGGCTGCGTAACTTTATAAAATATAGCCTATGTTACTCTCTGATAATGTAGCTTACTTTAGGTGAAATAATTTTTAAAATCGGTCCAGTAGTTTTTTTTGTTTATTCATTACAAACATACAAATCTTCTCTCTTTATAATATTAGCAGGTATATATGTCACCAGAATGTATGAGTGCAGCACTCAGTTGGTTTTCATTACGTATACGTAAATAAATTAATTGTTTCGTCAACCATTTACCAATTTTTATTGAAATCGTTAACGTTGCAACACAAATACTAACAAAATAAATGAAATAACCCATCGCAACGTAATGCAAAACAAATTGACCGTGTAATACCTATATGTAGAAAATTTTAGATACAGGTACAATTTTTTACTAATATAGTACCTATATATATTAGTAAAAAATGTGATACCGTAAATAACACATCACAAAGCCCACTGCAGGCCGGCAGACTCAAAACAAATTACCAAACTTTCATCCTAATGGAATTAATACCTAAATTTTGTGAGTACCGGATCCGTTCCATCATACAATTATTGGAACTTCGCACCTAATGTATTAGACTAGCAATACATGCAGGTATTTCACTTTGATTGATCGTTATCCTATCATAACCTTAAACAAGAAACAAAGGAAGAGAGATGAAGTTGAAGAAAGATACTTCGCGTACTATGAACCGCTAAGAGGACTAATGAATCGGTCCTGAAGTAATTAAGTGAAACTCTCAGCCACGAAAACTACATCGATGTGAAGTCGGGGACGATCGCCAGTATCTAATAGACAAGTCTAATGTAATGTTACACATTCATACATTGTGTTCTATTTGTAAATCTTAGATAAACAAATCAATTACATCCAAGGAAGTCGAAAAGTATAAAAAAAGAGAAACCTTTCCTTCTAAATCGATTCAGTAAATACGTCGGGAGCCAGCGAAAGTCGTTCAAACTTCTAAGTCGGCACCGTTTCATTTGCACAAGTTTGATTCGACTCGGGCGTTTGTTTAAAATGAAATTGTATTGAGATATTTCTATTTATCACGGTTTTAGCTCAAGCTAAAAATCGTTCATGCCGAAAATCAAAACACGTTTTGAAAATTAATTTGTATTAAAGTTTTGGCTTTTACAATAATTTTAGCTCTGAAATTGTCGTCGTCCCCACAGAATAAATTCAAGGGAAATGGTTCGACACATAATAATTATTAACTTATAACGTCCCACGTCAATCACTCAGAATGATTGAGGTTCTGTTCACTGGAAATATTTATACATTTTTCTTACGCTCTCCACATACATAGGTAAGCGAAGTAGGTAACAACAGAAAAATGCTTTTACTTCTAAACATACTACGTTCGGAGGGGAAAAATTAGTGGATACATGGTTTCAGCTTCGGAGCCTTTTACAACAAAATTCCATTTAGTGAGCTAAGTAGGCACCTACTTGTCGTAATAAAGAAATTACTGCGACCTTTGTTCCGAGACATATAAAACAGCAAAATGTCAAGTTCCCGACAAAAATGCGAACAATTTAAATTAGAAACCACTCTGTTTTCTCTCTGAAAATAACTGCATACAGAACTTTAACTACTTGGTTTGGGGTAGCAAGTAACATGTTTAAAATAATTTATAATTTAAAAATATTTAAAATAACTAGTTTTTGTTTGAGACTACGTTCGCGTATGTTTATAGATAACTAGCTGTGTTCACGGTTTTACTCAAGAATTTGACTATCAAGAAGTTTTTTTTAAATCATGGTATTTCCAAAGTTTAACGCGATCAATCAACAAATAAACAAATTTTCAGCTTTATTATTTTCGTATTATAAATCTTTTAAGTTTATGCCAACCATATATAAACACTATACACTCACAAAATTTCTTTGAAATCGGTTGTGCAGTTTCGGAGACGTGATTTTTAAACATCGGAGATTTGGGCATTTTATTTGGGCAGCTGGCCTGGCGGCGGTAAGCACCTCTTTACAGAATACCACCGTGAAATAACAGCATATATGCTGTTTTGTTTCGGTGAGTGAGTAAGAGATGCAAGAGCCATTTTAATTAGAGAATCATTTAAAAAAATTTAAATATTTTAAAATTCGCCATTACTAGTTACTGGCCATTTTACTTATTTTCGCACATATTAAGTATATTTTAATAAATAAATTGTTATTTATATAATATTTTTTAAAATTATATATACAGCTTAAAAATAAAAAGTAAGTAATGTGAAGAACAAAAATGCTTTAAGCCTTTGAATAGAGAAATGGGAACAGGTCACGTGAAACGGTCGGCAGTTTAATAGAATGCATTTTATTATTGTTACAGAAACAATGTGGCGTGCGGCGCCACTAGTGATATGGCTCAGTGCCTTGTCACTGGTGGCGCTAGTCTTTGTCGAAGCCGGCACTGGCAGCGCTACCACCCTCATGACACAGATGGCCACACAGAAGACCACGATGGCGATAAGGCCAGCCCGTCCGACGACATCCATGCAGCGTACAAAGCAGGAACGCCGTCAGAGAAGGCGACGTACCACTACCACCACCACGACGACTATTGAGCCGTACGATGACGAACCGGAGCCGACCACTACTGTACCGACCACGACCATAGATCCTCGAACCTTCGACCATAGTGAGTACATCATTATATTGATATTTTTCTTCGTGCTCGATTGTAAGTTGATACCAGGTCCAATTGTGGATCTAAACTATTTAGATATTATTATCAACTCAAACCCACACGAATGTTTCAATTGAGCCCAAACACATATATAAGGAGTTGGCTATTTGATGCTACAGCATCGGGTCAAGGTTACGATGTCATAAAAATACCATCGAAGTAAGTATACCAAATTTCACATTAATTTGTGGAATACATGGAAGTTAGTAAGAGACCTTTGTCAACTAGGAAATGACCTGACGATCTTGAAAAAGCTGGATCAAAATCGGGTCATCCGTTTGTGAGCTACGATGTCACACACAGGTCAAACTTATACAACCTTTGTATACTTATATACATATAAACGTATGTTCGTGAGAAATTATACATAGAGACAATAAGAAAATAAATTACTTACAATAGACTTAAATATTGATTCACAATTTTGAAAGTTGGCTCTTTCTGGGTCTGGCAAGTAGTGCCTGGCCTCACTGCGTTTGGGCTCAGTCATTTCGGCAGCATCCTGTCGTCTGGCCCTTCAGAAGATCACAGTGCATTGTCCTTGTTAATACTAGCATTTGTGCTTTTATGTTCCGGTCAGTGAGTAAAGGAAACTAGAGCCCATTTCCTAACCTTGCAGCAATTGTGACGTTGCCTCTGTTAATAGGCGACACCATCCACCTACCATCGAGTGTATTGACAGCCTGTCTTTACATATTGTATACTAGCGACTCGTTCCCGGCTTCGCCCGGGTGCAACAATTTACATAAACAAAAAGTAGCCTATGTTACTCCTGACGACCCCCTCTTAATGTCTGCAAAGTTTCATCGAAATCGCTTCAGCCGTTTCTGAGATTACCCCGGACAGACAGACAGACAGACAAAAATTCTAAAAAAAGTTATTTACGTTTTAACAGCGTGCGAATGACTCCAAGCTTAGTTTGAGGCAGTTTTTCGCAAATCCCAGACAGACACTCTGATTTTATTTATATAGAAGATATGTTAATGTCATTTGATTGATATTATATTGACATATTATATCAACTAAAACAATTATCCTTTTTTGCTTTTAAAAGCGTATTTCCTTTTAATCACTATTAGACATACATTATTCACATTATATCACTTCTCTGAACTTTTATTCAGATTTTTCCTGCACACATTTATAGAGAATGTGTTAAATCAAAAGTTATAAATAATGTATACCGTAAAACGAATGAGACAATTCCACTAAAAGCGTCGTAATGGTTTTAAAAACTTTTATACTTTTAAATCGAAATGGACGGCTCAATTTTAACTATGGGAAATTATAATACCTGCCAATAATGTAAATCGAGTTAATTGTACTATCCATTTGTGAAGGTTTATTTATTTACGGTATGTGCGGTTTGGTAAACATTCAATTGGCTACTCTTCTTACTTTTCGTACACTAAAATTTACCTCGTTTTTTTTATTGATTAAGAATGACATATATTTCGTGGAAGACATTAATATTTTATTTAAACGGGATCAGATACAATGCACACACTTCGACTTTGCATCTGATGGTAAGTGATTTAATGACTTAAGGATCTGATGGTTTAGTAGGTTTAATTAAACTGGTTTGTAATGATAATTTAATGAATTTTGGTTGTATATCTACTTTACAACCTATTACAATATGGACTTAATACTATAATCTTGTCTTTGTGGAGTTATATTAAGAGGCTGCTTGGTTTTCTAACTAAATTTGCTTTTACTCTAATCGTATAGATATCTTGTTTATTTTCATACTACTACTAATAGGCAATTGTTTAGTAACAAAAGTTTCGTTATGACATTTTCACTATTCGTCATTTTTCTGAAAGTTAATCTTTAACTACACTTTAAACTAAGAGGTCCTAGAAATGCTGATAATTTTTTTTTCTACTATTAAATAAATAAATAAATATCTTCACACGTTTCACACTAAGCAACTATTGCTTGTATTATATACCAGACAGTTGATGTACTACATAGATTACTTTTTTTTTTTGTAAATACATACATATTATAAATACAAACATCCATTACTCAGGTACAAAGGTAAAATGTTAACACATAAACATTTGCCCCTAGCGGGATTCGAACCCTCGGCCGTTTAGTTAACAGCTATGGTTATCAGCCACTAGACCAAACGTGTCGTCAAATATTATAGCAGGTGGAATAGGTGGAGTAATTGTATTGATATATAATATATCAATGCAATTAAGAAACAAAGAAAAGAGACTTTAAAAAATTATTTAATGACAGTGTTGGTTCATATTCTATTCTATTTTATTCTTAGATTGTCCCTTTAGGTCCGGCGGTATCGTCATGAGTCGTCTTATACTGGACATCTTCCGCAGGCTTCTCATCACAGGATTCGTCGGGCAGCTGTGTCCGTAGATATTCATTCTCACTTTTGAGTTCTTCTAACCGTTTTTCCACTATTTTTTTCTGTGTCGCTAAGTAAATGTAGTACAGCAAATATTCTCCTTCATTATTAACATTAATTTCCTTTTTTGTGTCCATTTTCACTAATTAAACGTATATTTTATATACGTTATATTTTCACAAAATAAGTGATTCACACAATATCTGTAACTGGGTCTTTGCGACGACTGCACTCAACACAACTGCGCTGTCAGCGTTTTACTTAAACAGAACGCGAAACAGTCGACGTAACCGTTCACGATGACAGTAAATCAATTACTAATTAGTTTTCTGTATGTCAATATTATTTATAAACTCGATCCAGTAGTATTTGAGTTTATACATTACAAACAAAAATTCAAAAGTAGCAATTTTTTCTTTTTCTCTTTAGTAATATTACTAAAGACAATGTAAAATGATGGCATTAAAATGAAAAATTTAATGGAGATATTTTCAGTTAATTGAATCAGTGATACAATTAGCAGGACATATTGATACAATGTATGTATCATTCATTAGCTGTACCTTTTGGTTCGATTGAGACCTCAATGTTAATATGGCAAACGATCGATTCATCAGACCCAATCGGAGTAAACACGCGTTGTGGTTGTGCTGCACAAAGCGCATTGTGCACCAACACACAACACTTGGTGCAGGTATTTTATTATAGTTTGAAAGCTCTTCATATTACAGCTGTAAAGCGTGCCATTCGGTTCAACATTCTAACTGATTTTATCAGAATTTTTGCTCATATTCTTTGCCATATTTTTATTTTTCCAGTTACGATAAGAGGTGATATTTGACAACAGAGCAGACGTCACTCGTAATTGAATTGTTACTTGCACTTCATGATCTCATCTATATGCGACTGCCTATGTTCTGACATGTAAAATAAGTATTATACTTTTATAACTCTTTTTCCAGCCACCAGAGACAGATGTTTTCCCGTAAACATTTTCATTTTTTTTTCCGCGCACTGACGTAAATCTTGGTGTAATTAAGCACTCGTTAACTCGTACGTGCCCTCCTCATTAACTAAATTAACCTGGGACCGTTTTGTCCTCAATGAAATTACCTTATTTTTTCTACTTGCTCTTGCTCGACGCAAATGCGAATGTTGATTGCTTCGCGATTTTTTTACGATGTTCGCAGTTATAGAATTTAATTAAAACCCGCAGTGAATCCAAAAGGTGACCACGACATTCTGACTTTCATAGGACCTTTTTATGAACGGATGTATTACAAAATGAATTCCCAACTTTTTCATGTTAGGTCGACAGGCATGCAGGTACACTTAATGTTAAGTACACACAAATAAAAAAACCATAGTTAATCCTGTTAATATTATATCATTCTTAAGGATTTTAATTATGTAACTTCAATAATTAATCAGGGTTAATCATATAGGGAGCATTTGTTGCTTTTCTAGAATTACTATAGTGTCTCCTCTTAACATTCTAAAGCGTATAGTATACGTTTTTGAGTACATAGTTTTCTAAGAGGTCCCTCAAAGAATGTCCTAGTAAGGACGTGAGGGCATCCAAATTGTTCGTCGTAACGTACGGTCAAACACAGCAGAGAAACCAGTACCGAACCTTCTCGTGGATAAATAAAGTCTTTATTAAGATCACTGAAAGAATTCTTATAGTAAATTAATAATTAATTTAGGATTTAAATTATGAAGTTACGATTGCATGGATTTTATTGTACTAAAAAAATATTAAAGAACATTTGTGTAACATTTCTTTAAACAATATTTGCTCTAGAAAATACTGATTAAAATTTATTTATACATATATTTTAGTATGTAGAGCATTCCAGTCCAAACCTTTTCTTTAATATAATTAAAACCTTTTCTTTGATATATAATATACTTAATTAAAATATAAACTTTGTATTAACAATATAGATTTTTTTAAAATAATGATTAGTCGTATTAATAGTAGCATTTTTCAATGTTAATAATATGTTCAAAGCTACAAATCGATAACTTATTATAATCTAATTTAAAGTTGTATACTATAAATAATATGTTTCCTGTCGATCGTTTCTATTTTATTTTATTTTAATTATTTATATTTATTTTAAGTTTGATTATAAGATTATACAGACACTACCTTTAGTACACCTATTTTTGTAGAAGAAACCTGTGGGATAAATGGATCTGATCCATGAAATACAATAAGATTACACCCTTGTCCAGGTATTCCAGGATTTATAATGATACTTAATTTTTATTAATTAAACTATTAACATTATTATTAATTAACATGAATTCGATAGGGATTTTATTGCATTAAGAATTACTGTTCTCTCGTGTGACGTGAGTTCATTGTAAGATTATGCCCTGGACCCGCCTTTACTTTGGAAACGTTATTTGAGAATGTAACTCTCCGGTCATCGGCGGAATGTGCTGAGTCCGCCAGAAATGTGGGACTGACGTAGCTATTGAAACGGACTCTTAATTTCAAAATGACGCAGATATTTTGTATACGTTCCACCTTTTTTTCACCTACAGTTAATGTGCTCTAGGCTTACTTATAGGTAGGTACCTATAAGTAAGCACATTAACTGTCGGTGTAGGTACCTACACCTAAATGGTTAATAAGTTTTCTATATGCTAATTATTCGATGGTATACAATAATATGTATCAGCCTATATATATATTACATTAGCACAGATTAGCACAGGTTCTCGACGTGAGAATGTATCAGCTATCCACCCAACTTAGTTTTCAATTATGTTTCATTATAATTTCCTAGCTTGGTAGCCTTAAATCTGTTTATTCACTTCTAAATTTTAGTCCTACTTGATGTAACTAGATTGAATCCTGCAAGTAATTTTCGGGCAGTTCTGGAAAATCCCAGGCAAAACTTATACATATTTTTACTAATCAAGTCACGAGTAAAATCTAGTGTTTACTAAATTAAGTGTAGTCCTAAGTTCATATATAAAAAAGGTTTCCAATAAAATACATTTGAAACTCGTCACGAACTTACACATTCTTCACAAGTTAACAAGTTTTTTTCATTGTATATTTGTCGCAACTATTTTGGCATAAAACGCAAATAAAAATAAAAGTCTGCGAAGTTTCATTAGACTTTTAAAGCAGTTTATTTCGTAGTCAGTTAAAAGGATCTAAATAAAACAGGCCATGCATAAAATAAGCTGAAACAAATACGCATAAAAAAGAAAACTTTCCACCTTATCAGCTCTTAATTGCATACCGCGATGTGGGGGTGTAGTATTCCATGCCCAACTAAACAAGAGCTCCAAGATACGAACAATTGCCAAGGAGATTCACAGTTGTTGAGGTGATTTCACGAAGTGGGGGTCAAGCAACGTTGGCAATCATAGTCCTCCCCCCCAGAGCTGGGGAGCGGGTCGTCATTTCACGCCTCTTAAGCGCGTATCGAACCAATATTAGGTTTATTAGATAGATGGCTCCGTATAAATTGCGATTTCGGCTTTTTTCTCATTCTTTTATTAATTTTTAAATCTAATACCTACCTGTTAGAAATTGAAAATTTGCATACTTTTTACTCGGCTACCAAAAGAGTTAGTGAATTAAAAGTTTCTAAACATTACTATCTATGTGACTTTTCACGATGGCTGCCTGGTCGACTGCGTAGCAAAAGTGAAGTAAGGGATTATTAATAAAATATTAATATTAAAATATTAAGTAGCCTATCCTGTGTCCTGTACGTCCAAATGTTTATCTACCAAGAAATCAAAAATCAAAAACATACATACATGCATACATACATACATACAGAAAAAAATTCTAATAATCGTCAATTTAGTTTCAGTATCATGTATAGAGCCTATAAACACGATATCTGAAAACAAAGTAACTTACACCATGACCGACCCTTACAGATTTATTATTAGTATTGATATTAAAATTACATATTGATGAAATTACTTACGTGACTTTCAAAAAATTGTTTATATCAAGTTTTAAAAATAACAATATTTTGAAGTAAACTGTATTTTATACTTATAACTAAGTATAAATAGGGCGGCTCACTAGCGGCATTTACATATAACAAACAAAACTGTGTTCTTAGAGAAGACTACCGTAAAATAACCGTAAATTAGCCCATACTTCCTTATACAGAAAAGAGACCCATACAATAGGCGCACATAATAGAAAAATCAGTAATTACCTTAATTTCATACTTCAATTTGGGTTTCACATCTTATTATTTGGCTTAATATGAGCAATTTCTCGAACTAAGGGACCTTATTAATGTGGCTTAAGAGTTTTCAGATTCAATAATATAAAGCTCTTGCCATGGAAAACGTTTTGTCGTTACTACCTTATTTACAGCAGAAGTTAACTTTTTAAATTTAGTACTTGCAAAGTTTCGGTCAGAGCTCAAGCAAAATATTACGAGTGGAATTTTTGCCCATTATTCTCTGGGTAGAGTTTGGCACTACGCCACGGGCAGGAGGCGGAGTAGGGGTTGGGTTTGTATAAGAATGTATGGTTTCAAGAACTATTCAATTCTCGTTTACATTTGGCAAAGTTAATATCATAACACGCTAGTAACGTCTGTGTCAAATTTATGTTTTATCCGTCCTCTTAAATTTCCTACCAATTTTTATTTCGACTTTTATCGTTCGCCAAAAGTCCTCACGTTTAAAACTATTGAAAATTTATAATACTAGCTGCGCCCCGCGGCTACGCCCTCCATGAAATTTTATACTTATGCTAAGTACTGTCATTGTGAACCATTTTAAACGGATATTTTTACGGATTCTTAATAGCGCGGCAAATATAGACAATAATATTCATCAATCATATACCTACATAAAATGCTGAGTTCATCTATCTATTGAAGCAATCAGAAACAAAATCATTTCACAACTCTCGATATTAAGTCATACATACATATAGACATACAGCGAAGGGAGACTTCCTCATATTCGTCTGAATTCTATCAAAGTTGGCATTGATATCTCTAGGAGACGGTGGCCAAAATTTAATCGACCCTATCTCAAATATTTTATCTGAACTGTCTCTTTAGAAATTGAGTCAAATAATAAGAGCCCAATGTAGTATGGTACACAAAATGTAGTTTTTTATGATTTTTATAATATAGGATATAACGCGTATAACAACGGATATATGCGAGCAACCGGCGTGAAATAAGGGCCTGGCCTTTTTTACGCTTTCTGTCCCACTTTCATACAATTTTGCTAAGCCCGTCTTGCTCCGTGGTTAAACGGATCACAGCTGTGGAAATGAGAACAATATTATTTTTATTTTTATTGTTCCTTCATCCGTCTTTTTTAATGTCTCTTTTAACTGTGGTGTAATTTAGTTATATCTACACAACGTCAATATTGGTTTAGAAAAAAATATTGTGTTAATTTCATCATTTAGGCATAGAAAGAAATTCTTGTGTGCAAAAAATATATATAGAAATGATTCGAATAAAATTAATCAATACTAATAATAAATCTGTAAGGGTCGGTCATGGAGTAAGTTACTTTGTTTTCGTAGATATCGTGTTTTTAGGCTCTATACATGATACTGAAACTAAATTGAGGACCTTTAGAATTTTTTTCTGTATGTATGTATGTTCCTCCATAACACTGAAACGAATTAATTGATTTTCATGAAACTTGGTAGATAAACATTTGGACATACGGGACACAGGATAGGCTACTTAATACTTTTCAATGCGGACGAAGTCGTGGGCACCAGCTAGTAATATAATAAATGTTAATAAAAAATACCACACATCCGATATCCTGTAATAAATCACAATTATTGGGGTCGTCAGATAGTCTGACGGCCCGCTTAATGATGTTATGTGGCTATCGTAGCCTATAACACAAACAAAACCACAAGAGCCACAGGTCAGGAGATTAGGAAGGCATAGGGAAATGGGCTCTGAAACACTATTATAGCATAATTACCAGGGTTACCACAGGAAAGTTAACTCTGGCATTTTCTCATTCACGTACCGAAACACAAAAGCGCAAGTGCTGTTACATTTTTGGGCCACCAAAAATATAACTTACTACTAAATGCTAGGTGACTTCTGGCTGGGCAATTTATGACTGCGGGTCAGAATATGCCCTGAGACTACTTAATTAGTTGATTTAAATCATAACAATTTTCTCGCTACTAGTTACGTAGATATAGGTACTTTTCTTTATTTCACACATTTTAGGTGCAACAATATTTAGGCGCGATTTCACCATACTCTGTTAGTATTTAACATCGTTGTTAAGTCATTTAGCGCTATCACTCGCATACTTATAAATGTCTGTTAAATGACTTAACAGCGATGTCAAATACTAACAGAGTATGGTGAAATCGTGATATATTAAAGTCTTGTTTTTCAACGTTTGTCAGAAATAATAGATTAATAATTATATAGAATTAAAAAAAAATGTCATCGAACGGTGTTCAGCTACAATTATTAGTCCTGTACGGCCAACTTCACGCGCCCTAGTGCATACAGTAAGAAAGAGACAAAACATAGGCCGTAGTGTGTGCGCGAAAGAGTTCGATTATCCAGCTCTTGCGGGACCAATTTGTCACTGTCTCCGCCAATTTCCTCTTGTAACTAGTTTTTTCTTTGCGCCACGTAAATTTAATTTCAACACTGTTGAACCGATTTCAAGCGTTGTAGCCGGCTCCCGGTTTTTTCCCATAAAAAACGACGTTTAACTCAGTGATGATTGAAAAAGAAGTATAATATTTAATTCAATTAACAACTGATTGTTACAAATTTCCTATTCCCTATTTCTTCATAAACCCTGCCTTATCCTTAATCCTTCTATGGTGAGCAAAGCAAATGCGACACCTGTGACTTTGCTTGTATTGTAGGCCATCAAGTGGTCCGTCAGCCTGTCTGACGACTTTATTATAAAAAGAAATGATAATTGAAATACGATTCTCGATTTCTCTTCCGTTGTATAATTATTGTCAATAGATATGACTTTTTTTTTTAATTTAAAGATAGGTTTGCTCTTAACCAGCATCTGACCGTGTAGAGAAGATAAGGCCTATGATGGGACGAGCTCACCCAGAAAATGCCTATTCAATCGAACTTTGTAAAGATTTCGGTTATATGAGTTCGGAAACACAGACTAGTCTACGACAAATTGCTATTTGAAAAAAAAAATTGCCAATTTTTGACAGGGAAGGGAAGGTATTACGCTTAGCGACATATGTTTTGTTTTTATTTTTTAGATATTTTAACTGTTTAAATTTTTAGTCACATTTCAATATCATATTACTGAATAGTATAATTTTTTTGTATTAATTTTATTTATTTTAACACTATTTTGAAAAGGAATATTGTAATGGTCTTCTTAGAGTAGAAGATGAAATCTGTTTTAAACTATTCTAGAATAAACAGTATAAGTTTGAGATAAAAAACAGATTTGGGCTAAAATAAACTGAGGAAAATAACCTACTTGATACCTACTGTAAGTTTCTATTCAACAGTAAGTATGTTTGAATTAAATTAATCAAGGTATAATTCAAATTAAAATACTAACGACTATTACGAACAACAAGAATACGAGTATATAAACATTCTATTATTATATCTGCGGATCAACGTCCGTAAAGCGTTTGAAATTAAATGAAATATTTAAAAAAAAAATCCTCTTCAAACACGCTTTATTGAAATACTGGAAGAATGAAATTTGTCGTGTTTACGCGGTTTATGAGAACCTCGAGTTGATATTACATCGAATTAGCTCCATTATATTTGTATTTAATAATAAATGGGCAAAGTTAACTGAAATTTGTATTTATAATGACACAATGATCAATCCAGTAAAGTAGTAGTTATCTGAAAAACACCATCAAATTAGAATCAAGCAATGAACTTGAATGCAGATATATTATTTCGATGGAATCAAGTATTTCAATTCGTTAAAATCCTGATTTTCATCTTTTCACCTACTCCTAGCGACACAGTCACCAGGCTGTTCTTTGATTACTTTTTTAAATAGAATATATATCAATACTAATAATAAATCTGTAAGGGTCGGTCATGGAGTAAGTTACTTTGTTTTCAGAGATATCGTGTTTATAGGCTCTATACATGATACTGAAACTAAATTGAGGATTTTTAGATTTTTTTCTGTATGTATGTATGTTCCTCCATAACTCTGAAACGAATTAACTGATTTTCATGAAACTTGGTAGATAAACATTTAGATGTACAGGACACAGGATAGGCTACTTTTTTCTTTTTCAACGCGGACGAAGTCGCGGGCGCCAGCTAGTATTATATATAGCAATGGTATATATTTTTTAAATATTAGCAGTTTTTGAAGACGTTGAAAACTATAATGCCGTAGGTTCACACATAGGTGAGTAGGCGTAGAAAATTAGAAATCACAGTTCTTTTTTTCGCTCTATAATGCCCAGCAACAGGATGAATTTGTATGCAATATAATTATGTATTTACACAAACATTGGTTGGCTTATATTAATTTCCATATAAACCTTAAAGTTTAATTTGTATGTTGAACCAGAATGAAAAAATTCAAACGTGACGTCACGAAAATAAGCCAGTATAAATGGAAATCTTTACTTATTCTTAATCCTACACATCTTGTACACATTCTGAATTATCCCTTAAAGTTATGACGCCTACATACATTTGCATACATTCAATGTAATTTACACTGGCGTGTAATATAATCCGCGTAGCATTAGCATTTACCGTTAACAATTACACTAAAGTTTAATTCCCGACTTCAACTCAAACAGGGACTGAAAACAGTATACTAAACAGTTAGAATCTTGAAGGGGTAGTTAGGTGGCTGGTACACCCTTGAAAAGTTTCTTCTGTTCTCAAGTAATGTGAGTCTTTAACAATAAATTACTGGAAAGTTTTCTCAAGCGACAGAGGACTTAGTAGCAAGCGTTTCACATTTCAGACGTTCATCAGTTCACAGACATGAAATTAGAAAATATACTTTTGCATATCAAAATTTCAATATTTGATACTTTTATATTGCTGAATCCCATTCGCTTGTTGCGTACGCGCTATAGGTTCTGCACATTAAATTAAACAGTATTTATTTACTTACTAGCGACCCGCCCCCGGCTTCGTACGGAAGTTTTTTCCAATCGTTGTCTTCAACGATTTTTTTTTTAAATAGTCGAATCTGTTACCGAAGACTGAAACTGCCTAAGAAATTTTAAGCGATCATTTTTTTATTTATTTATGGAAACTAAGTGTATTAAAATTACTTATTAATAAATTCATTGGTTAGTAAACTTATAAAATATTAATAATATGTTTCAAATGATGATTCAAATATTATTTATACGTAATGTTTCTTAAAGTTTATACTTAAAGTTACAAATATATAATGACAATATTGACCTATAAACTTGTGGTAAAGAAAGACGATTTGTTCCGCTATTCGAGTCGCGTCTCCTGTCGTTGCATACACGCACCGCAGCCTATGTATTTGGCAAGACGGGGTAATGAACCTCTGGATGTCTGTCAGAGTCGCAACGTTCTGTGCCACATCATTAATTTCAACCTAATGTCTGAAACGAGCGAGGCGACGTTGCCGACCACATTTCGTGTTCACTCACACAAATCTAAAAACTTACTGGATATGCTAATTTTTTATTTTTTTTAATATGTTAAGGTAGACAGACAGGGTAACCGCTTGATGTTAGGTGGCAACCGACGTCTATAACACAAGCAATGCCACAGGTGCAAGTAGGCTGTCGACCGTAGTAAGATAAGGCATTGAAAGGGATAGGGAAACGGGCTCTGCGATCCCTTACTCCCTTATTCACTCACCATGCTGTCATTTCACGGTGGTCTTCTGTAAAGTGGTTACTGCCGCCAGACTTTACTGTTACTGCCCAATGATTACATTTAGATATTAAGAAGAGAATAATACTAAGAATTACATTTTTACAGTCTGTTAAAACTATAAAATTTCATTTTATAGTTAGTGTTAAAACTATAAAATTTCATTTTATAATTCATTTGTTTAGTGGGTATTTGTATAACAATTGAATGCAAGTAATAAAATATCGAATTTATTAACTAATTTTTTATTTTTATTTAGTTTTCCTTAAAAATTATAATTAAATCTGAAGCCAGTTCTAGTAAATCATAAATCATAGTTAACAAAGCCATAGCGGACTACTGTTTGTTTCACACGTGTCACACGTTACCTAACCGCGTTTTCACAATGTTTCTGGAAATACGTGTATTGTATACTCCCTTCATTATCTGAAAACGTTCACTATTGTCTAAGTTATGGTTCTTCAAATAGTTATTCTTATTAGATAATAGGGAGATGATTTACAAACTGTCATTTCGCATTGAAAACCAATAAATTCATTTAGTTTCTTAGAGAAAACTAATTGATAAATCAATATTATGATTTTGATTATGAATATTTTTATCGTTATAACATTCTTCGATAATGTATCAGTAGAAAAAAACCAGATAATTAGTTTAGTTGATTACCTCCTTCAAACTTACAAACTTTGCTTTTTTTTTATGTTATTCACAAATTTCATTGCCGTTAAGTTTAAAAGCTGACGAAGTGTTTAATAACGCAAAGAGGAAAAAGAAACGCTTTAACGCCTAAAATCCGGAAGATATCCTTAAAACTGTTTTACAATTTAAATTCGAATGTAAAATAAAAGACCACCGCCTAATTTGATAAATTCCTATAGCAAACACTTTCATTAAATTCGCTCGTTAAAGAGGGTAACTTTGTTAACTTCTTTAATCCGAGCATGAATTATTTATCTAGATCCAACTGTTATACACTTCCTTGTACCTAGCCTAGAGTGTAATTCGTTTTACTTTAGAAACTTCATTTTTCACGCTTTTAACTATGTCCAAATTAAATTGCTGAGTATAACCCGCTATATTAGTTTATGATTAAGCTAGCAGTGTTTTTATTTATATTATTATCTTAATTATATTATTATATTAATTAAATCATGGATAAGGTTAAATCATTAAATTTGAAAACATGATAATAGCTTACCGAGATAGGATTTGTTGAAATATAGATTTTAAGTGGGGGGTTAAACTTTGTACAAAACTTGTTTTTGAAGTTAGTTGCGAAGTTGATCGGTAGCGGGCATCAGAAGTTGTCATTTTAGGAAGTTTTCGTTGTCACCCTGAGGGCACTGAACGTAGTAAAATTATTAATTGACAAGTAATAGTTGTCGTAAAATAAGGACTAGAAAAAAAAATTTGTGCCTAAGTATATAAATTTATTATACTTAATACAAACTCAATCTCTTTTGTACAAATCAAAATAATGTGAAACAATTCAATTCATTAAAAAAATATTTTAGAGCTAAAATCTGAAATAAAAAAACTATAAGTATGTAGGTGTGCGTTTGCGCCGCGTACTTTTTAATAATACAAAACTAGTCTTTCTTTTCACCTTAATTTCATTAGAACTACAAAAACAGTCGTGATTTCTACAATACAACAAAAACAGCCTTTTTCTCTTATTCTGTAAAGTAATACTCGCATGGTAACCACTGCACTGCCAAAGAACTGTCATTGCATTTGCAAGGTGCCAGCTATTGCTTGTCTGTCCGCCAATTTTAAACGTTCTTTAATGACTGATATTATTACAATAAACTGTTATTTTATATTATAACTGTTTTATTGAACCTCGGAGTATTTTCTTTTAAATGTGTATTTAAATTTTAACCATAGAAAATATAAATATCGAAGTAGTTCAGCAATGTATTTACCTTGAGCAAATCGTAGAAGATGCGTAAGAAAAACTAATAAAGAGGCGGGCAGGAGATTACAAATAAGTTGCGTTACAAAGAAATTCGATAAATTTCCCCAATGCCTTTAGATTAAGGTTTATAACTATTGCGAGACTTGACATACGATGCTGAGACGTGGACAGTGACGAAATGTCCCGCCCATAATTACAAAACGTTCAGCGAGGTATGTAGATCTATGCAAATCTTCTATGTGAGTGTGATTAGAAATACGATGATATATCTTGTGTAATGAATAGGCTTTAGAATAGTCGAGACTTGGAGTCCAAACCACAATTGACCTGTTCAAATGCCCATACATTTGAGCAGGTCAGTTGTGGTTTTGAGGGCCAATTGAAGGCCAAGGACGGATTGCGGTGGTTCAATTTAAAAGGCATTTGTTAAACTATGGCCACTGGTAGTCTAGTCTAATTAAAATTATGATCAAATGCTTTGACCATGAATGAAAAACATCGTGATTTTTGGTAATCATTCATGAACTATACCTTCATGTCTACGAAAGATCTGCTAATTTTCAATGAACTGGTAGTTATGATTACCTATAAGCCTATACGTCCTGAAATATAGCATAGACCTGTGCCCAGCAGTGGGAAGAAATAAAACGAATGGAAGAGAAATTGAACATATGAACATCCAATTTCTCTTTCGTAAAGTTTGCACCTGCTGCGATATTACATAAAAACATTATTAATCGTATTTTATAAATTCACTCATATAAGGTACGGAAAATATTCGACAATGTAGGAAGTGTAAAGTTGAAAGGAATATGACGTATATGAACACTACTGGGCATAGAATGAAACAGGTGTAAGAGACACAGTCACGCTGTGCCGTGTCGCGCGAGATTCTTTAAGCAAGTTAGAGCTGTGTAAGTGTCTGCATAAGGTTGTTTCCACATTATATTTGGCAGCGCAACACGTACGAGATTCGCAGGTCGTCCCAGCTACTGCGGTTCCGATGCGGTACGGAAAATTTATGTAGCACGGAGCGTGCAACTCCTACTCTGTTATCTAGTAAAGCCGTGTAGAACATTCGCTGCGCGGCAATATTCTCGAGCATTCACTCCACTGCGGCGCCCACTCAACCATTTTTACTTCCACCTCGGCTTCACGACTCCTTGTAACTTGAATAGCTGCGAATACCCGAAAATTTGAAAACACCGTCCGTAGGCATAGAATCCTTAGGGGGCTTGCCCCGCTCAAATATTAAGTTTCGTAAGAATTTTAAATTAGAGCATTAGGCGCGGCGTCTCAGCAGAATTTAATATTAATAATGCTATCCGGCCGAACTTGGCAGAAGGCTAAAACAATGAATTTTTAATAGTTATTCTCTTTTGCGACGAGCAATTAATGTAATGAGGTAGCAAGCTTGACCTTAGAGAATTGTTGCAAATTGCTCTTAATTCTCCACTAGATTTCTCGACAATTATTGTTCCCTTATTAAACAATTAAGATTTGCAATCTGATCTGTAAAAGCCTGACGAGATGCCTTTTAAGATGGCATTTTTTTTAGCTATGTATGTAATTCAGTTAGGGACTAAATAATCATATAGGGGACATATGGGCAATCCTTCGCAAAGTATTTTTGTAATCTGGCAGATTTCATCGATTACCACTTAGCCTTTTAAACAATTTATATATACCTACTAGACACATTCCAAACAAAATCAATCCGAAGTATCATTGCGAGTTAACACTTAAAAATAAATAAATATATTGTACCTTTTTAGTTTCTTAGAAAAAATTCTTGGTATCGGGTTCATGATAAAATTACGTAAGTTCCGCATTGTGAATATGATTCAGAATAGCGCGGGCCTGTCACCGTGTTATCGAGTGCGAAACAAACCATAGAGCAACAAAAGTTTTTGAGTACTTACTTATAAACATAACATATTCTTTTGTATAATAGGGTAATAAATACTTTCATAAGAAACGTTTTCATTTTAACTTTTGTCTATAATATGAGGTATTGTGAGGTAACCGAAGTGTAGTGCTGAACTTAACATTCTTCGCACGTGCAGCTGTATATTACTATGAATTTTGTTTAAAAATAATTGATCCGAGCGCTTAAAAGAAACATGTTTTTTTCGTCGTCAAGAACAAATTAAAAAACAAATAAGAAATACTAATAAAAATATTCTCTATGCCTAATCAAATCACATATATAATAATATCATCGACCTTCTGACATAGATGTGTGCCCTGCAATTTATAAACCTTAAGGTGGTTAAAATTTACAGACTACGATAGTACCTAAATTTCGACGTTACTAGCACTAGATTTGGTCGCAGCACTAAGCGCATTCCTCAGAGCTGCACTCAAATGGCACGCGTACAGTACATAGGGTGGTTATTTTATCCTTATATATATAAAAATTACGTGTCACGTTGTTTGTCCGCGATGAACTCCCAAACTACTGAATCGATTTTGATAAAATTTCGTAACTATATGTAATTTGGTCCAACTTAAAAGATAGGATAGTTTATATCTCATTTTGTTTATTATTTTTTTGCAAATTTTATAATATTATAAACATAGCGCCATCTGTTGATACCTATTCAATCCAGCAATTATTTATCTGTGAGTTCCAAAAGATTCTAACAGATGGCGATGTAAGGTAATTTTATCAGCTGAATTGAGTAAAAAATTGCACCCGTGCGAAGCCGGGAGCGGGCCACTAGTTGTATATATGGCACAATTATTTCATCCGAATAGCTCTTTAAAAAAAAATACAGAGATTTTTATTAGAACGCTGATTATAAACCAGTCACAGTAAGAATGTCGCAATGACGTAGTCGGTCTAGCATGAACAATTTAGAAGCAAATTGCGGATAGAGAAAATGACTCTTGACATCCCTTATTCATACAGTATTGCATGTATTGTAAGAATAAGGGAGACGCCAAATAACACTGTAGTTACGTGAAATAGGGCGAAGTTGTTACGGGTATACAGCTATTAGGAAGTAGAAACACGTACAGTGCTCCTACTAATAATCTAACTAATAGTGCTTACAAATCAAGTCAAAAAAATTCATTTAAAAATCAGCATATTAGATTGTCAAAAAGCAGTAGCAGTAACTTTACAAACCTTTATTAATGACATATTACGTTTTAGACGAGTTGCTATCATAGACCGCCTGCGTTTTAAATCATATGGAATCTTAGACAGCCCGTGTCATTAGACGAGTTGCTATTATAGACCACATGCGTTTTAAACCATATACATAATTAGACAGCATATGCAGTTAGACAAGTTGCTACCATAGACCACCTGCGTTTTAAACCAAATGAGACTATCCCGATATATCTATATACATAAAATAAAGTCGTGTTAGTTACACCATTTATAGCTCAAGAAAGGCTGTACCTCTTTTTATTATCTTTGTTTTATTTAATTTGTTTCCGTCCCGAATAGCAATAACTTTAAAAAAAATTAAGAAAATTCATTTTCTCATACATTTTGTATGGAAATGCTTTTTGTTGATATCTCGAGAACATATAAATAAATGTGAAAGCTTGTATGTTTGGTTGTTTGGTACATAATCACGCAAAAACTGCTCAACTGATTTGGATGAAATTTGTACCTGTATTAACACCTGTATGGGTTCATAAACAATCCTTAATATAAATAAATTCCACCAGTACGAAGCCGAGGCGGATCGTTAGTCGCTAATAAATACAAGGAACGCCTGAGTCGGATGGAAATGCTCTGTTTATCCTTTTTTTTACAAGAGGAATCCATCATGGATACACACCGGCCTAGGGACAGACCGGTGGGTTCTTACGGACTCCTACCCCGAGACTGTAGTGGGGTAGACTTACCGACTAAACCTCTTGGCGTCCTCCGCGGGAGTCCGTAACCGGACACTGCTCATTGGGACGGCGCACCCGAACTGCCAAAGTGCGCTGTGCCTCTCAGGATGGAGCGGGCGGTAGAGTCCCCATCTACCGCCCTAGTCCTGTCAGGGATCCAGGTGGTGAGCATACGCCAGCCGCCTGCGTCTAGTTCTTTGGCGACGGAGGGTATCTGAGAGAAAAGATAAACTTGCCCTAAGTTGGAGACAGAGGAAACGCATGTAGCATTGGTTACTCACTCTCTCGCAGAGCTTTTCTAATACAGACACTTGATCTCACAAGGTCATTAAAACTCACCTTGAGACATCGGTCGCGCTCATTTCTCTTCTAAATAAATTGTTTGTTTTTCTCACGCCCGTTTCCCGTCATTTGTTCGCAAGTAATTTATCACGCGTCCTCACTGTGTGTGGATTAGGACTACTTTCTTCTCATATACTTATATTGACCTACTGTTTGTTACCAACGACCAATTAAAAGCTAGTTATGTATATCACTCTATTTGATTCTCTATTGATAATACAGACAAAATGACAGTGATATCCGAAAACTTTGTAGTCATTGTACCAGAAAATATTGAATAAGATGTCAAATATTTAGATATTTAAAATAATTATTTTCATTAAGGCAAGGAAGTGGGTGGAAGAAGACCAACAGCTTAAAAACAATTGAATCAGGTTACTTCTCGAATTCCAACTGGTTTTATTTAACAAATAAATAAAGTCAATACAGTCTCGTCACGGAAATCTGTTGAGTTACTTTCTAAACGGAAATAAAAGAAAAAGTAAGATCACACTTCAAAGGTAACACGACAATTATTTAAAAGAAGCCTGCCGTGAGATGTATTGCTTGTTGAATAAATAATGCAAATAAATAAGGTACATTAGAGAATCTCAAAATAGGATTACATATACAAGAGGATGTAACGAAATATACGTAAATGCGTATATCATAGCGGCGCGCCGTAAAAGTGAATTTGAATTTTTCTCTGTGGTTCGCCGGCGTCTCTTCGTGTATTGTATTTTTGTTATATTAAAAGCAGGAAAATAAACAAAAAAATCCCGGTTTTGGCATCCGTACCCCGCCTTCTTTTACCCACGGAGCGCGGCATGAAACAACCTTACAATATAAGTAGAAATATGTGAAACATCTGTAAATACTTTCTTGCAGGTAGACGGCACCACGGGGCCTATGACGTATAATGTAGCTACATGCTAACTCATTTGTATTCGTACGGAGACATTTTAAATATTTTTTTAAAATTTTAATATTCGTCTTTAAATATTTTCCTACATAAAATTTATAAACATAAGCAAATATATAAGTTTCATTTATATACCAACCGTTACAGACATTTTAAGCTAAACACATTAAATATCAGTTCGTAAGCTAATAACGAACGATTATTCACAAAAACAATTCCAACATATTACCCACCGCAATGACTCGATTCTCTGCTAATGAAACAGAAACCGAATATGTAACCACATAAAATGTAATATCACATTCGAGGCCAGTTTTTGTCGAGACGTAAAAGCTTCCAAGAAGACACATTTTCTAATTAAACGAAAACAAGAGAGAACTCGCCCACGCCAACTTGAAAATACTAAAACAGAAATATTATACGGTTTTATTAATTAATTATCTAAAGTGATGTAATTAAGTTTCGGTGACTGCAAAGAAAAATTCGAGAGGCGCCCCCACTTTTTTCCCCCTCTTTAAAATTGTCAAGGTAAATATGTCGGAAAATGGGAAATGCAAGGTATTTGCTGGAATTCTCCCTTTTCCGCCTCGCTTCTCTCGTGAGAATGTCTCAAATGAAATATGAAGTAATATTGGATTAATTTAAAAAATCGGCCAAGTGTGTGCCGACAACGACGGTTTTTAAACAATTTTTATACTTGAGGGGACAATAAGTTGGAATTATTCTTACTTAAGAAATGTGATTTCCTTTATACTCCGTTCTTTGATTGAAAAACTGAACACAAAAGTAAATAGCAGCTGAAGAAAAACATTTTAGACTTCGTGGTTTTAATCGTCTGAATCTTCGATTATTAATAAACTAGCTGGCGCCCGCGACTTCGACCGCGTTGAAAAAGAAAAAAGTAGCCTATCCTGTGTTCTGTACGTCTAAATGTTTATCTACCAAGTTTCATGAAAATCAGTTAATTCGTTTTAGAGTTATGGAGGTACATACATACATACAGAAAAAAATTCTAAAAATCGTCAATTTAGTTTCAGTATCATGTATAGAACCTATAAACACGATATCTCTGAAAACAAAGTAACTTACTCCATGACAGACCCTTACAGATTTATTATTAGTATTGATTGTAATATATAAATATTACATGCTAAGAACATTCATTTTTTATATGTTCAGATCGTCAGACAGGCTGATGATCCACTTGATGGTAGCTAGCTACTGTTGCTGTTGGGCTCTGGAATCCCTTACTCATTCAACGAAACTGTCATTGCTATTGTTTCGCGGTGGCCTTCTGTAAGCTGGTGGTTACTGCTGCCAGACAAGCTTATTATACAAATAAATATGTCTAATGTTGAATACGGTACCGTAAATGTCGATAGTTAATTGATTAACTAATTGACACTAACTAAAATAACTGACTTGGTTTCACATGAGATCCTAACACCTAACCTAAAAACAACCATGTGAAGAACTGTGTTGCGAGACTTCGTATTGGTGTATTTAGTTTTGGCGATTATTTAGTTATTTATTTAATAAAAGCATACATTACAATTTTTATTTGTATGTAGGAACATTTACTGTATACTATTTTATTATCTTTGTTACAGCCGAAATGGGCCAATGCAATGTTCCACTGGGTATGGAGAACGGGATGATATCCAACGAATCTCTATCTGCCAGTTCCAGCTACGATCAAAGCGTATCTCCATTGAGTTCAAGGTACTCTATAACTTTATTGAATGAAGCATTTCAATCTGTCCTAGATGCTATTAGAGATCTATTAGAATTCACTGTTGCGCTGTTGTCTATCATTGAATACCAGTTATCTCGAATAGATCTAATCTCGTCTAACAAGAAATTGACAACGCCTACATGTTTCGTTTCAATTTCATTTTGTTAGACCTTTATTACTATCGCCTTTAATTTAGCGATTATTTCAATATCAAAACATTGTACAGTAGATATATAGCGTGCTATTTTTTAAGATATTTAAAAAAAAAATTCCGCATATAAATTATATCCAAAAATTATTACGAGTACCAAAAATTATTTTGGTGGTGTAATTAAATTTTGGATGTAGCTGATAGATATGTTGCTACAGCATCAAACTGTGTTCCCCGATTTTGTTATCATCAACTTTGGAAGCAAATTTAAAGACATATGTCAAAAAAAAACAGGTCATAATCGCTCGAAGCTTTGCTTGCCACTGTACACCGAAATATGCACCCTAATTGCTTATTCCGGTACGTTATAAACACGAAACGCTCATACTTAGCTCAAACAATTAACATAGGGCCTCATGTTCGGACTGTAAGCCCGCATAAGCTCGAAACGAGACAATAGAGGGAAAACTCGCCGCGGCGCCCGCTCTGAGAGATTCACTAACAGAAAATTAAATTTTCATATGAATTCGGCGACCGTGATCCAACAAAAGCCCTCAAGGGTTTGACTTCCCGAAGATAACAAGATGTAAGTACGGACGAATGTGCCGAAGCCTTATCGACTGAGCCACTTTACACAGGGTCAGAGGTGTTTAGCGAATGCTAAGTTAATGCGACCGTTTAGCTCGCTTTGTTCCAAGAGGCGCCAACGAGATGACGTCGTAAAGATATTCAAAGTAAACGGTCACAACATATTATGCTGTACCTCTATGCTCTGCCAATATCACTTACCTTCTTCACATTTTATAGACGAATCATAATAATTCTATTTTTTATCATGTAATGTAATTAATTTTAATTATAGTGAAAAGATTTGTTATCCTACTTTTTTTTTTTGAAATAATGATCTAATATGACAAATAATTGGTTCGAAACTAAACGAAGCAAAAATTTACTATGTTTTTCGTATAATTTCTTTATCAATCTGATTTTTTATGAGAATACCTACGTTTTTTAATTTGCTTCCATTGTAGGAGGCAGTTCAGAAAAGTCGTCATAACAAAATCGGTGGATACGAGGTTCTACCATCTAGGTACATCTAGAATTCTAGTCACACAGCCACACGCCATTTTTATCAATAAAAAAATTGAAAATATATCTTGTTTTGTCCACACCATAGAGACTTCTTAGCCCTTATTTAGGGACTTTCATAACACTTAGTTAATTAACATATTTGTATCAAACATACATAGCTATTATATTTTAAAAGAAAAGTTCACATTGTGTGAACTCCAACTAAACATTTGCCATTAACGAGAGTTATAATCCGGCAGGACATTAATTAAAGGAAATTTATGTAATTACTCGTTTCGATAAATTGTAAAATTACAACCGGCTAAGATATAGAAATATGGAAGCAATTTATTATTTTTGATTCAAATTAATTAATATTCCGGGAGCCATTTGTAATTTCAAATCATTTATTGTAACAAAAACATACACTTTCATCTAATCTCGTTTCAGTGATAAATTAACACTAATAAAAGAACGAGCAACAGTATCATTTAATTATGTTTTTATAACAAAAATTTCTATAAAAATACCTTACATCAGTATGACTTATTTAGTTTATGCATTTAGTCTAATATACTATATAATTATTTGTTTAGAATTCGCACTGAGATGCGAGGCGGCGCGTGGTGTCCCAACGGCCTCATATCACCAAGAAGCCGCCAATACCTGGAGATAGATCTTCAAGCTGAATACATGATCACAGCGACCGAGTCTCAAGGTCGATTCGCTAACTCTGTTGGCGTTGAGTTTGTGGAGAGTTACGCTATTGAATATTGGCGTGATTCTCTTGGCCGCTGGGTGAAGTATAAGGACTTCCACGGAAACAGAGTAAGTTATTTGTATGACTCACTTATGCACGTTTTCACCCACAGTTAGGCAACACATAGCACCGCCCATTCACAGCATTTATATTCACAATCCTGCATGAAGTGCCGGACTGCAAGGCGGACTGCCGTGAATGCCCGGTTTAAATAGTAGTTAGGCGTTCCCCAACTATAAGTGTATGTTGGTGAAAAAGGGCATTAGAGATATTATTGATAACTAGCTGGTGCCCGCGACTTCGTCCGAGTTGAAAAAAAAATAGCCTATCCTGTGTCCCGTACGTCCAAATGTTTATCTACCAAGTTTCATGAAAATCAGTTAATTCGTTCCAGTTATGGAAGAACATACATACCTACATACAGAAAAAAATTGTAAAAATCGTCAATTTAGTTTCAGTATCATGTATAGAGCCTATAAACACGATATCTCTGAAAACAAAGTAACTTACTCCATGACAGACCCTTACAGATTTATTATTAGTATTGATTTATCGTAAACAAAACAATATACATGTAAGGGAAGCTTTCTATAAAGCCTTATAAATTTACTTTTAAATGAATTTGGTTTTTAATATTTTTTCCTGTCCAGAAAAATAACAAGCTATCTCTTATTGGCTTTGTTACATCAGAATAAACATCTGCCCTTTTTGATCAATTTAACTGAGACTCTTTTATTCTAAATACATTGTATTTTATCTTACTCTGTTTATTCTCGGCTTCGCTCTCCTTTTCTCTGTCTTTCCTAATTACCTCTAAAAAAAAACGACGACATTTAATTTAGTCTGAATCGATAAAGCGCTGAAGGCAACCAAGCTTGAGGGAAGGCTATGCGGCGCTCAACTTTCATGAAATTAATCCCACTGCGTCTAGAAACCTAACTCCTTGCGGCTTATTTAACACGTGTGCCCTTAAGTACTAGAAACAAAATTAAAAAAGAAACAGTTCATTTTACTATGTAAATTTTTTATTAATTTATTTAATTTTTAAATAAAATATAGCAAATCGTTTAAAACGAAAATTGGAATAGAAGCCTCTTGGAATAGAAGCCAACATGTATTTTTGTTTCACAGCTCATACCAGGAAATTCAAATACATACACGCCAAGGAAAACTACTTTGGAAGCACCGTTTGTGGCTTCAAAGATCCGCTTTGTGCCGTACGCGGCTCATCCAAGGACCGCTTGCATGAGGGTGGAAATCTACGGATGCCGTTGGAAGCGTAAGTAGACAAGACATGAAGGTGGCCAGCGTATTGTCCCGGGACCATTTGCAATGCGCAACATCGCAGAGCGATCGTTTAACTTGAAAAATGCAAAGCTTTCTTCGTATTTTACGCAAATATATTTAATCTGAAAATTGCAATATTTTTTGTAGTTTTGCTTTTGCTGTGCGACCGCCACCTGGCGGCTTATTTATCATATTTTAATTTCTACAGAAGCTCTTATTGCGTACTCCGCGCCTAAGGGCAGCGATATGCAAGCGATGACAGGAGGGGCGAAATTCGAAGATATGGCTTACGATGGTCTCTTACGAGACGGCAAACTAACCGATGGTCTTGGACAGATGACCGATACTCTTCTCGGTCCAAACGATTTTGAAATACCAGATCCTTTCGATACAACAGGTAGAGGTCTTTACACGAAACCTTAATCTTCTATCTAAATTATATAAGTATGAAAAAGTAATTATTAAATTTACTTCCATGTCGGAATATATCAAGTTTAAAAAATAATTCAGTAATGCGATACTTTATAAAAAAAAATGAAATTCTGAAGCATTTCGTTCTTAAGTAAAACTTCTTTTTTTAAAACACATTAATATTAATTAAAATTTACACAATTTTGAAACTTAACAGGCACCCGTTGGGTTGGTTGGAACAAAACCACTGCAGTAAATGATGAAACTGAACTGACATTTAACTTCACTGACAATAGGCTCTTTCACTATGTGGACATACACTCCAATAATATGTTCACTAAAGATGTTCAGGTGAGGATTATTTCTATTATGATTTTTTTTTATTCCATATATATTTTTTCATGTTTGACCTAACTTTTAAGGCATTAGCTGTTCAGACAGGCATAGTAGGTTGCTATCATCATTTGTTAACACAAGGAACGCTATAGATATTGCAATTGCGCTGATAACCTTACTAGCATTAAGGGATTAGGAAGTAAGAGAAATGTGATCTGACATCTACGACACCGAAACACAACAGCACATATGCTATTATTTCAAGGTAGCTTTCTATAAGAGGGTGGTTAATGCTGAAAATTATATTGATAACACTTCTTTATATATATAAAGACATCAAGAAGCAATAAACTGAATACTTACATATATATATTATTAATTTTATTAATATCTTCACACATTCTACACAGCACCATCTAGTTCCACTGTAAGCAACTAATGCTTGCATAATGGATACCAGACAGTTGATATACTACATAGATTACTTTTTTTTTAATTACATACATATTATAAATACAAAACATCCATGACTCAGGTACAAAGGTAAAATGTTAACACATAAACATTTGCCCCTAGCGGGATTCGAACCCGCGACCGTATGGTTAACAGCTAGGGTTACTAGCCACTAGACCAAACGTATCGTCAAAATTAAATGTTGTTATTTTATATAATTTTTAACCAGCTCTTCAAAGAGGCGGAGGTGTATTTTTCGCTGGAAGGAGAACGGTGGCAAGAAGATTTTTTAGTTCACGAACCGAAACAAGACAGGGTGTCGGAGCACGCGCGTATCATTAAAATCGATCTGCAAAATCGCACAGCCAAACATATCATGATGAAATTGAAGTTTCAACACGAATGGATACTTATCAGTGAGATCACTTTCAATTCCGGTAAGCACCGAACATTTTTTTAATGTGTACTAATTTATGAGTAATCAAATTCGCGTCCAACTTTAAAAGTGGAATTGAATAAATTATTTATATAGAATATTTATTATTATTTAAAAAAAAAACGATATATAATAATTTAAAAATGTAAAATATGGGTCCAGTTGCCTGCAATTATTACTTGAATTATTACTATTTTTTTTATAATAGTAACAGACAATATTAATAAAAATATATACCACCTCGACTAGTCTGTGTCTGAAAGTCGTATCGATTTGCTATTGTCTTCAGAGTACCATCGCTGCGTACCTATTCCTTGATGCCGATTTCTTCTCATTAATATTATTACATTATTTGTAGGATGTGTGGTGCATTCGCACTTTCCTGAAGCACTACAAAATTAAAACAACTAAGCCTTTATACATATAAATGTACTATTTTCTTTAGAATATTATACTATTGACACTGCCGCGTATGAATAATGAAAATATCTGTTTGCGCATCCACGAATATCCCAAAATTAATATAACACCAAATCTCATGACCAATATTAGTGTTATTTATTTCTCGAATCTGTCACTTAATTTTTCCTTCGAGTCGTTCGTAGCGGAAGCTCAATATAATTCACAGACACGCCGAGTTCGGGGTTGATTATCGAATCAAACGTTTTATACAAACAAATAAATCGAGCAAATTACTCGGGCGCGAAAAAAAGTGAACAGGAAAGATTCATAAGCACGATTGGGTGATTTTTCGCGTGAACGAAATGAGGGCCGCCCTGAGGGCGCAGGACGCCCAGGCACGCTAATAGATCCATTACTCCTCAACGGGCCTTCCTTATCTGTTCAGAGCACTCGCGAGCCTCCGGCTATTTCACAAATTTTATCTTTCTCTAATTAATCCACAGCTCTTTTGAGGAAATCGCCTCTTAAGTGATAAATCGCCTCCGCGAAATGAGGAACTTCTAATTAAAGAGAACCTTTGATGTGGATTATTTCGTTTCCCCCAAATCATATTATAGATTTAAAAGCGAGCCATTCACTGCAGACACGTCGCTCGGAGAAGTTTCAATATCAATCGTTGTTGGTTCCCTTGAAATACGTTAATTATCTTATGATGTTCTACTTATTACAGGACGAAATTCAAAAGGGAAAGTTCTTTTTTTTAAATTTATAATCCTCTATTTAGGACAGACAGAAAATCTTTTACGTGCTAACATTATAAAGCATGTCCCAAACTTAACATTGTTTGTTTATTTATGTACTATATAATAATTATTAAGCTAAGCTGAAATATATACACAGTCCAAGTGGCAGTCAAAATATACTTGATGGTAGGTGGCGACCGTTGCCAATTATGTATATAATAATAATAAGATAGATATGTATAGATAACTAGCTGACCCGGCGAACTCCGTTTCGCCACCAGATGGCTTCGTTCGTTCGGAAATTTTTCCTGAATTTTCTTTGCTATAAACCTCACGGAGCCCGAGACCTTTCCAACGAATGCAAAACCGTGGAAATCGGTTCGTGCGTTCTGGAGTTATAGCGTCAGGGAGGAAAACCCGACTTATTTTTATATAGTAGATAGATATAATATAGATAATAGATATAATATAGATAACAATGAACATATAAACAATATTAAGTATACACATAAAGAACTTGCATTTAATAAAAATTATTATTAAAAATTCATAATAATCATTACGTCACTGTTGTGTTATTGACAATATTAGTTGTCAATGTCAATCATTTGTGAATATATAAAAATATAGTTTAACATACCTGTTATGACGTTTCCACTATAAAGACAAAACCAGCGAGACCTGGCTAAGCTGTCGTCCTCATTGTAATCTAACAATTAGCTCTGCTGCCGACACCTATTCATTTCCTTGCATTGTCTTAACTTAGACAAGGGCGCTGTTTCCCACAGTTCAATGGATAATCTTAGTTATCGGCAAACACTGTGGGTACTTTAAAACAATTGCTGGTATCATGTCAACCCCATAATGTATGCTGTTTATGTTATTATAATTATATATCTCTTTCAATTACGGTTTGAAGAAATTTCTGTCTTGTTCTAAGCAAAAATGTCTAGTCCTAACTGCAACGCAACCTACCAAATGAAATTGTGGATCTTCGTTTGAGAGAAGCACAGTGACATACTCACGTACAGCAGAATTAAAAATATATGGAAAATATTTAAAACGCTGTTGCAAATTTTAATAATATTTTTACATTAACGTAGGTACTTAGTTCATACATCAGAACAACACATAGGCAACTTTCTTACTATTTTAACTTTTCCTTTCTTTCTTTAACAGTTCCGACAGTAGTCAACACTTCAACTGAATTCCTGGATGAGTATTATAAAACGGACACGCCTCCTTCTTCGAGGAAAAAGAGGAATCCTTCGCTTAGAGTGTCTGTGGGGCTCGCTTGCGGGGCATTGGTCGGCGGAGGTGCTTTCGTGGCGGCTGCCGTGGTCTTACTCACCAAACGCACCAGAAGAAGGATTCCGAATATGCTGAAGAAACCGTTTTGCCCTTCATTGCGAGTTGGTAGTAACAGAAACAACAGACGAGCACCAAGACTTGCTTTAGCACTTGCGAACTGCCCGCCCATCCACATGTTGAGGTGAGTATAAATTACTTGAAGTTTTTGTTCTTAATATCAATAGGTAGGTGATAGGCGAACTAATAAAAAGCAAGAGCCTATACTGGCGCACTGAAAAATCTCGTAATTTACTTTACCAAAATGACTTCTTTATCATTAAGGCCACTTTCTATAGACACTACTTCAACTCTTAATATGTACTTTCGTATCATTTTTTTACATTTACCACCAGTTGCGAATGCAAATTCTATCTCTAAGAACTGACAAGAAATCACTGCGTTATCAAATCAATGCGTGACGCAGTGTGCACTACAATTAAGTCCTAATATTTAATAATTAAATGTTTCTTTGCTCGTAGACCAGCTGTAGTGGACGAAGACTACAGAGAGCCGTACAACATCTGGAGAGAAACTCTCAACCGCCGCGAAAAGAGTGTATCTCACGAACAGAATGAATACAACGGTAAGTGGCAACTGAATAAAATAATTAATATAACATGTACCGTATACCTCATTAAATATTAACGTTAGTATTTATGAAAACTATTCAAGGACTATGGATGAAACCTCACTAAATTAAGACCATTGAGTATTAATGCTAGCACCTTAACTACTTCCAAGAGTTCTTGTGCTCATAAATAGTTATAAGTTCCAAATCGCAGAACTGCTTAACATGTTGTTCTGTTCTAGCCTAACCACGCCTGAGATAAAGTTTGCAGACTATATTTCAGTCCAATTATTAATCCAAAATAATGATTACATTATTTGTTTTAATAATAATATAATCGTCAATAGACATGCATAATTTTTTTTAGGGTTTTAAATAGACTTTACACATACCTAATAGAATTCTCTGGTCGTCCGGCTCTTTAGAAAAGATAAAATCCTTAGCTTTGAATTTCCTGACTATGGTTCTTGTGTAAATTTATTATTCATTAATAGCTAAACAAAACATAAATCTTTCCAATACAACAAATAAGACAAAAACAGCAACAATATTTTTTAGGTATTATAAATTCTATATTTTTTAAAAGTCAAATAAACCAAATGAAATGTATATATATGTTCATCACTTTTTTTGTGTCAAAATTGGATGTTTCAATTCAATTTAAAAATATTAATCATCGGGAGTGGATCCATTAGATAGAGAGACTATTACAACTAGATAGTGTTTTGAAATAATCAAAACGTACACTCTAAAAAATCATATTGAAAACATAACAAAACAAATACAATATATCCAATTAATAAACGCAACCTTTTGCCGAGCTACTAGTATAAAATTGTGTATCGAATGTTTGTTATTTCCATACCTGGCGGGCAAATTGAAATATATACATACTTAGTGGATAAATAGCTAACAAAGACAGAGAGAGTTATTTAATCCAAGGCCCTCACCCTAATTGTAAATAATACCGCCATGGCAAATGAACAAAGTGCTGTCGGCGCCTTGTAAACACGAATATTGATCCCACACGTGGGCCTGGTTTCATTTTTTTATTTTATTTATTTTTCTCTCGTTTTTATTACATCGTTACTACCCGCTTTAGAGTGGCGGATGGAAATATTTGCGGGCAAAGTAAAACAAATAATATATATCAAATCGCCCGAAGCTTCGCTAGGATGTAATTTGTCTCTGCAAACTATATGACACGCAAACCTTCCTTTTCATTAGTGAAATCCGTTTGGTACATTTGAAGAGGTTAACACAGAAACAGATAGACGCAGATTTCATTTTTAATACTAACTTTTACTAACTAATATGATAAAGAGAGAAGATTTTGTATGTTTGCAATGAATAAAGTATAAATTTACTGGTGCTATTTTGAAAATTCTTTCACCTATAGAAAGCTACATTCTCAACGAGTAACATATGTTATATGTTATAAATTTACGCGGGCGAAGTCGCGTCATAACAGCTAGTTTATAATATGTATAATGTTAACCCCTTAAGTGCTTTGAAAAGACACTAAATCATTTTTGAAAATAATACCTAATTTGCAGATAAAAAAAATCTAAGATAATTTTTAATTATAAATAATTGACAAAAATAAAGTAAAACGTCAAAATTATATATTACTTCATGAAAATTGATTAATATTTCAAAAAAAAATTTAACCAGTTCCTCTTTCAGTGTCTAAGGACCAATGATATCAAAACAAAATAAACAAATACTGTAACCAAAATGTGTATGAATTTTATCGTGAATAACAAAACAATGTTGATTTCGCATACTTCCCATCAACACCGCTACCGCCCCATCCAATTATGTAGTCAAGTATACCGAATATTCAATTTCCACTAATTGATATTTGAATGAAATAATTGAAATATGATATCTCTGTTACGAGCATAAATGAATTATTTGTAGATTCTGTTCAGTAAACAATTTATTAACAACGTTACTCAACGAATGATAACTTTTTGCCTTCCCACTCGTTATAATTTGATATATATGAATATTGAAAAAAAAAATATTGGACAGAAAACATAAAAGGCTAAAATCATATTATATACTATTACCCAACATAAGCCTAGGTCACTAGGCATAGGCATACAAGCCTGTTTCGTATACTCTTAATACACTTGGTACAACTTACAAAAAAATTAATAATAAGGCGTGTGTATGTATGTGCCCTATAGATTCTAAAACCGCTGAACCTATTTTGATGAAACTTTCAGACAATTTTCATATTAGTCCATCCGGTGTTCTTGTGAAGTTTGGCAGCGATCGGACGCGGAAGAAGTCGCGGGCAAATACTAGTTATATTATAAAGAAAATTAAAATTGAATTAATAATATTAAATAAAATCAACCAACTAAAAATCCACATCAAGCACTCAAGTTTTGTAAAATAAAATCGATTACTTACTACAAGAAGTAACAACTTACTAAGTACAACTCGCTACTCTATAACAAGAACATGCATTGGCCCTTGTTAGCAAATAAAATATCAGCAAAAGAGGTGCAATTTGTTCGTAACTCGTTATACAACACTAACTACCCCATTACACGGCACGATAAGTTTCCAATAATATTTTAAATTTGTTTTTCTACAAACACAGCTTCCACTCTCAGGTACGTAACTTCTTCTAGTTGTGTGTCATTACTGTCTAACGTGTAGTAGTCTGGTTATCTTGCGCACTCCCCCTTGACTCTTTCTGAATGACTCTTCCTGGTTTACAAGTGGTCCTTTAGCCGCTATGTATAACTACCTCGCTACTTATACTCCGTTCATCAAACATACGTACGCTACTATTATTTTGTTATCACAAATTTATACCGATTTAGGTGATACTTTTCTAAGAAATTTTAGCTCGCGATTTGTCCGCATATCATTATAAATTAAGTCCTAAATTGAAACCAATTGGGTGATTTCGGAGTTAGCGCAAAGAAACATCGTGACACAACTTCTTCTTCATACGCCTCTCCCATACTGAGATCTGTCTAATTACTTAATCACCACCAGTTCCAATAATCACTAGTTTTAATAGCCTATTGTACTCGTACATGATTCCTGTTTTACTGCTCTTGTCCCTTATTGTAGACTAGCTGTTGCATGCGACTTCGTCCGCGTAATTTATAAAATATAGCCTATGTTACTCGCTGATAATGTAGCTTTCTATAGGTGAGAGAATTTTTAAAATCGGTCCAGTAGTTTTTGAGTTTATTCAATACAAAATACAATTTCCTTTTTATAAACGAATAGAAGTGCTTTTACACACAAAAGATATTTAAAACTCACTCCAATGAATACCAGGAAATTCAAAGAGTGTTAGTCCGGTGTTAACCTATATATGCGAGCTAAAATTCTTCCAAATTCAATCAACTATTTATAGATAAGTAACTATATAGTGACCCTACCCCAGCTTCGCACGGATGAATTTTTTTCTGTAAATTATATACGCAAAACAACCACTTTTATCGCTCAAAATTAGTGAAAACCTTATCCAAAATCACTAGGATGGTTTAGAAGAAGTTAGCGGAGAAATTTCTTCTAATAAACATAGAGATTGTGCTCAATCTCAATTTTTTTCAAAACCTCCCAACATTTTGTTGTTAAATAACAAGAATTGACATTTAACGTTAATTAATTATGTATCACTATAATTAAACCCGAAAATTTTAAAATTAACGTAAATAAAATTGTGAAATTTGGTCAGATATGCCTATCTGGTACGTTTAAAAAGTCGCGTGCAACAGCTAGTTAGATTTCACAAATTTAAAAATTGTGAAATCTAAATATACGGCCCGTGGGGGTGGGGTAACCCCCGGGGGAAAATTTAAAAAAAAAACAGCTAGTTAGTTATACATATAAATTATTTTTTAAATATCCATATAAATTTCTGAAATAAAACAAAGTTCTATAATCTCACCTATAAATTGGAGGTTCTATGAACGCTATATGAACGTGACAAAAGTGCACACCGATTATATTAGATCCTGTTGTAAAGAAAATTCAAAGATAGAGTGGGGCGGCTCGTTACGGCGACCGGATGTCCGGGCGGAAGGTCGGCTATTGTTCAGGCGCCATATTGAAAAGATGATGCGCCTTCGAGACAGGATAATGGGGCCGAGACTTGTGCTAACTATGAATGGAACATGCGAAAGAAAATAGTTAACATTTTTTTTTCTATTTGCATTTGTAACACGGCAATTATTCTTATCACATATATTTTAACTTTTTAAATCAATATTATGTCACTGGCTAGATTTTTTATTTATTTATTGAAAATCAAATTTATTAAACCATGTGTTTTATGCCTTAAAAACTCGAATAGTAATAAAAGAATGAAATATTGAATCTTAAAAAAATATAACTTCAATAAATTATAAATAGTTAATATTATAAGTAAATGTATAGCATTGATTATTTCATTTGTCAACAGAAATCTGCGAAGACCCGGAGTTCCCAAGACCATACCTGATGAAACGACCCGATCCACATGAAAGTTTCTACGCCGCTACTGACATCATACACCATGTGAGTATATAATTGTAACATTTATATTTTATGTAAAATTTAAAAAAAAAATTTAAAAGTTTTTTAAAGTACTTGTAAAAGTTAGCAAAATTTAACAAACATAAGCTAATACTTTATCCTGAACGAGCCTATAACAGTTAAACTTTAAAAAATTATTCAAAATTTCTCAAAGTGCATGTATAAGAGTTATATAAATTTAATGATCCCTGAGACCGCTTGGTCTGACTGCTTCGTCCGATATTCTTGGAGTATATCTGCAATACAAATGCCGCAGTAAGGAAATCCGTAGCAGAATTGTAATCATCCAAAATACCTCATAAAAAATAGCAAAATGAAGTAAAAGTGAACTACAAACTTTAGAACGAAAGATTCTCAAGTTACTGACAGGAGACGTTAACCTGAGCAAAGTCGTACACTGTCCAGCAAATGACATCGGTTTGCTGTCACTGACAACGATGAATTCTTTTTGATTTGTACTGGTAACTATTTTATATAATAGCAATATATATAAACCTATAATTTATAAATATCCTATGCTATACAAATTATAGGAACGTAAACCAGTCAGGACCTGATTTGAAATTGCAATATGGAATTTCAAATTACTAACCTAACCTAACCTAACCTGACCTATAATTTAAATATCCTATACTATACAAATTATAGGAACGTAAACCAGTCAGTATCCAATTTGAAATTGCAATATGGACCACAATAATTTCCGACCATTGGACGATTGCAAACCAAAATACATAACCGCACGAGTCATGACATAATCAAACGTGAAGCAGGTTACGTACGTATTTCGCCTATTTCCTGTATTTGATTGTGGGACTGTATTTGCTATGCGTCCATCCCAATGCGCTCGAATGCTGCTTTCGGTCATATTTATCGGGTTTAGGTGAATTCGAGCGGAATTCCAAAGGATACACAGCGCTTTCACAAAGCACTACACAACAGCCAACAATTAATTTACATTTGCATACGAGCAACTCTAATAGGACATTGTTCTTAAACTATCCGTCCAGAGAAGTAGTTTAGCATCCAGAATAGAAGCGGTCTATTATTATTGTACAAATATGTTCTGCGTATTAAGTCAAGCCTAGAAACATTAACATAAACTTTCATTTTGACAGAAATTTTATATGTAATTAAACTTTTTTTAAAGTAAATACACACAATACAGTCCATTTTATGATTGTTTTCAAAAAAAAATACACACAATATTTATTATATTTTTTTTTAAATCACTAGACACTAATTTCGGTTTCGACATATTTGCCTGCGGTACGGGAGGGGCAGTCAATGTCAAGAAATCGGCTCTATACGCAGCGGTCGTGTAAGGTGTGCGAAATCGAATAGTTTGTTAAATACCCGTGCGAAGCCGGGGCAGGCCGCTAGTAATAAATAAACTCAAAAACTAGGCCGCTTTTAAAAATTCTTTCACTTATAGAAAGCTATAATATTATGACTTGGTAGATACCGTTTCCTCAGACTTCCTTTTGGGGTAGCTTCGGCCCCGGAAATATTTCATCGAGAAATGACTAACCAGTTTAAGGACCTAGAGGGAGTAAGGATCATGATGGACGATTTCCTATTATATGGTAGCACAAAGAAAGAACATGTCTTAGTTTGGTAATGAGTACACGGTAGATATATTATTAACTATTTTATTAAGCAACCTTTTACATGGCGATTGACACCGTACGGGGTTCACACGCTAGCGTGGTGTTGCCACAGATAGCACTATCCCTGACAGAAACGGTACAAACAAAAAATCAAATCAAATCAAAATCAAAATATTTATTTATCAATTAGGTTTCTCACGAAACTCTTATGATCGTTATTATAAATTTAAATTTACTAGGGTTTCGGAAAAAAAGCCAAGATGACGATCCTGAGAAGAAACCCCGAAAGAAACTCAGGATACTATTCTTTTTGTCATCTTTAAAATATAAAAATTACAATTAAGTACACTTAATACAAACATAAAGTTCATATACAATACTAAGCAAAACATAGTATGAGCTCCGGATCCAAGCTCTAAATCCAGGCTTCATTGTCACTTAAATAATCAGTGACCTTATAGTAGCCTTTCGAGAGGAGTTTGGCTTTAATGACACCTTTAAATTTATTTATAGATAAGGCTCTTATCATCTCAGGTAGTTTATTATAAAACCGTATACATTGACCCATAAAAGAATTACTTATCTTGTGGAGTCGCGTCTTATGTAAATCTAAATTATTTTTGAACCTAGTATTTATATTGTGTACATCACATTTTTTATTAAACTGACTAATATTTTTATGCGCGTAAATTAAATTTTCATAAATATACTGACATGTAACAGTTAAAATCTTTATTTCTTTGAACTTTTCTCTGAGAGAACACTGCGGATCTAGTTGATAGATGGCTCTAATGGCCCTTTTTTGTAAAATAAAAATAGTATTTATGTCCGCAGCGCTACCCCAAAGAAGAATCCCATAACACATTATACTGTGGAAGTAACTAAAATAGACAATCCTAGCTGTATCGACATCTGTTAGACGTCGAATCTGTTTAACTGCATAAGCTGCAGAGCTAAGCCTTTTACTTAATTTCTCAATATCTCAAGATAAACAGATTGAAATATTCGAAGTATATCTTAAAGACCCTGTGGCGTAACGGACAACGCATCTGACTAGGAATCAGAAGATCCAGGTTTAATCCTGGCAGGGTCCATTGACTCGTGTCATGTTCTTTTATTTTACCTTTTTGTATTTGTACTCTTACACAATTCATATTTGAAGCAAATAAAGTACTAGTTAAATACTATTTTATATTTAATTTAGGGACAACTAAAAAAAACAATTTAAAGAATTCCAAGCAAAGGCATGAAAGGGATCGTCTGGTGACGTCCCTTGTGCTAATTAACATTTATAAGAATATTTAATTAAAAGAAAAAAAATAGAAGAAATGAACAAACGCACCGGTGACGTATTTATAAGACTTTATAGACCTTTAATTTAAATATTTTTAGGGATCTAATAGATAAAATTATTGTACTAAGACTGTATAAAAAATTAAACAGCCTTTTTTTTCTCAGATGGGTGAAGAAAACACTTTTTTTTTTCTGAATTCACACCTAATAAAAAAAAAACTTTACGATTTTATTATACACGAAAAGTGACATCAAAATGCTATAGTGGTTGTAATGACTGTTAAATAAAGCGCTCGTAATACCAGCTTTGAAGGGAAAAGAAAAACATATCACAAAGCTTTTGGTCGGCCAAAACAATGGGCGTAAAAAGGAAAACATGTAATCCAATTAGGTTTATTGTGCTGAACAATGTAAGGTGCTCATTACGTATTAATGATCGGTTAGCATGTAGGTACGCATTCAGCGTGAGCGAGCGGAGAAACCCATACTCCCGGGAAATCAGCAGAGATGCCCGGAGGTGCATTAAAATACAATACTTTATACATTGTTAGTTGTTACTAAGTAAACCTTGTTTCCCTACTGTAGTTTTGTAACAAATATTAATTGTTTTTAAATACATTCACAATAACATTTTTTTAATTTGTATACTCATTTATTAATACAATATATTAAAAAATCTAATCTGATTATTGATTAGGTTTGTATAATCAAAAACGGTGATGTGATACGAGTAATAATCCGTTAATCCATTATGATAGTCGAATTTAGTCAACGCATCTTTAAAAATGTACCTACCTTACATACCCGTTTATTTATTTTATTTTTAAATTAAATATAGCAAGTCGTTTAAAACGAAAATCCAATTACTTACTTCTTTTGCTACTTTTAATTACGATAAAATGAGTTTTATAATATTTAATTACATCGCCCGTTCATCCATATGAATTTTAATGGGCTAGATATAGTTACAGCGAAAATGTTAATGCTTGTCAATATTCATTGTGTCTATACTAGTCTATACTAAATTACAAAGAGAAATGAATTTTTTTTTTTGCTTATAAACTCAAAAACTACTGGACCTAATGTAAAGAGAGCTACATTATCAGCAAGTAACAATAGGCGCGTACATTTCGATACGATACTCGTAAAGTTTTTAATTACAGATATTATTTTGAGAGGCAATATTTATCATAGTAATCTTTTTTTCTCAGTTTTGTATGGATCGAAGAAGTAATGCTCTTGGAATTAAGGATATATAATGGAGTCTAGGAAATTATAGTTATTTTTAATGTTATGTAAAGGTGTAAAAGCAAACTGATGGCAAACGCCTTACCAACCGATCATCATGATAATTTTCATAAACGTTGTCAAGAGTTACAGAAAATTACCTACATAGGGTAGATTAAACAAGTATACTGTTCCTTATATAAGCGGACAAAATCACGGGCAAAAGTAATATCAACATTTTTTTTTACTTTTTGCCTATCAATAAAAACTTATCAATCTATATACTAAATAGTGTAAAGAGAAGAAGATCTGAAAGTTTGTAATGAATAAATTCAAAAAATACTACACTGATTTTGTAAATTCTTTCACCATTATCAGCGAGTAACAGAGTATAATATACTAGTATAACAACAATTTAAAAAAATTCTATATGTACGTAAGTAACGGCATGGAATCTAAAAGAAATCTGTCACTCGTTTTGTTTACAGTTACTTTTTACGGTTCACTGCGAAGTTTACAATGGATAAGTAATCTAACGAAGCGAGGAGTACGCTTTAAGTTTTGTATTGCAAATGAAATTTCAGTACAGAATCAGTGAAAACTTTGTAGAAGACCTACTATTAATCATACATATGAAAAACACGGGCTTATTTTTTATGTATAGTCCGCAACTGGTTGTTTATTTTCCTCGTTCTGATCGACTTTAAACGGTTTCCAATAACAAAAACATAGACGAAATCAAGATGTTAATCAAGCTACTCAAAACCATACAAAAACCGAACTCTTGTAACAATTTTTGATTATCCAATTGTTCTAATATGAATATTATAAAACAAAAGTAACTGTCCGCCTTTGTCTGTTCTTCCACTAACTTTTGAACTCACTACAGTTTTTGAGAAAACCACCCCTTTACAGAACACAAGATTTTAATGTAGATTGACTGCCTGACATCACACAGCAAATAATAACCCAATAATTTGTATTTCTCTTTGCTCTTAGTAAATTGGAATCCATATTGTTCTAAGGAGTGGTCACGATAGTGAAGGCTGCGATGTCGGCATGAGGCCACAATTAACAATTGCCAAATTACTGTGTTAGTTACGCATCACTACACTTTGGTACGAGTAATTCTGAACCAGTGGTTAAAGTCTTCGTCCTTTCTACTTGTAAATGAAGATAAATTTCAATTGAAACCGCAATACAGTATTTATTATTAATATTACGTCCAACAGTCTTGAATCTATAGTAATATTATACAGAGAGAAGATTTTTATTTTTGTATATTTGTAATGAACAAACTCAAAAACTACTGGACCGATTTTATAAATTCTTTCATTTATAGAAAGCTACATTATCAACGAGTAATATAGGCCATATTAGCTATATATCTTTGAAGATTGCTACTATATTCCTGGACATATATCTAAGGTTTCCTCGCTATTATATTCCTTCGCTGTTAGTTCAAGTGGTTATTTCTAATCCAGACTTAAAATGGAAAAAATACACCGGTACAGACCCGACCCATACCCTAACCTGGCATTAACTAGACTTTTACATCTCTGTAAAATATCTATTTTGACAATATTTTTTTATAACTTACTAGTATTTGTCCGCGACTTCGTCCACGTCCGGTCGCTACCAAACTTCACAGGAACACCCGCTGTTCTAATCTGAAGATTGTCTGAAAGTTTCATCAAAATAGGTCCAGCGGTTTTGGAGTCTATAGGGGACATACATACACACATCACATTTTGTACATAAGAAGATATGATATTGGGATTTCATTTTCGTAGTTGTTTTTTGAATAAAATTAGTTTATTAATAAAACAATCATGCAGAGGTCGACGTGCAATTTAATTACTGTAGGTATGTAAAGTAATGAAATATTGCCCTCTCAAAATGTTTTGAAGTTTAAGATTGTTGTTAACAAAAATGTTAAGATGCCTACTTAAACTTAAATATTATTATTATTAAGTAATAACAATATAATTTTAACAGAATAATACTGCCAATACCGCCGAGTAATGGTGCTGGAGTAACTCGCCGGCAAAGCCTCTTCGTAGTCAGACTAACATTACAACTAACTGGGCTAACAACGTGAATATCAACTATTACTTTGAGTAGCTCCACTGGCCTGGAACATACACACATGACTCAACACACGTAATCGTATACCTACATTAAGTTCAAGAGCACACTTCGCGTTTATTTTCTTATCAACAATTATATACTATTAAATCGTCCCCAGCTTCGCAAGGATGCAACTTTTTCTGCCAATTGTATAATAAGTACTTACACAAGCATTCCTCGATTATCGCTTATTGCATTAGTATAAACAGTTGGATGGTTTCGAAGAATTTAGCGGAGAAACAGATAATAATGGACAGTATAGCTAAAATTTGCAAAATCCACATTTCGGCTCTTCTCGGTAATGTTCGGACGGCCGATCTCATGCGTCACATCATATCGGCCGCACGACCTATTATTTTGTTTTCGTTTGGCATTTATGCTTATGCATTTATGCTATAAACCTCTTCAAGATTTTGACTATCAAATGCAAAAAGAACATTTAAAGTTCGACTGGTCATTCCAAAGTATAGCGCGGGAAACCTCTTCAGCTTTATTTTATTATTATAGTAAGTATATTATGCACTTTACCATATAAATAGTACTTGCATTTAACTTAATTCTGTAATATCTCTTTGTAAGCGTTGGCCTTAACAGCAAACGTAATTTAAATGAATCACTTCCTCTAATAGAGCTTAAGGTTATAAGTATTAGTAAACTACTAAACTCTGACATATGACAATTAAAAATTCTCCATACATATACTTTTTACATATAAACATTTTAATGTTAACATATAATTTTTAGATATTTTTACATATGTTACAAGATTAGAGATTCAAACGAAGATAAAATCTTTTTTTCATTATGATTTAATGATTAACATTATTTTTTTTACTGTGTTCACATTATCTTTTCATTATTTCACATAAGTAAAACCGACGTCGTTCTTACCAATATATAAGTAGACATTTATATACCAAAAGTGTAGTGCACGAAAACGAAATAAATTCCTGTAAGCACCCATATCATAGTCCTGTGGACAGACAAAGCGATATTGTGTTTTGATGTAGTTCCAATAGTATTTCATTGTATACGGAAATTCGCTGCATCTTGATACTACTGAAATGTCATGACATTTCAGTAGTTAAGCGATCCGCTTTGCTTTGAAGATTACTTCCGTTCGTGTCTATTGACCTCATACACGTAGGCATCGCTTATGGCATTTGAAAGTCCAGGCAGTTAATTAACTCAAATTAATCTAGACTCGGAATATCCATTAGTTGATCAACGGAAATTGAACGTCAATTGCAATCAATACTAATAATAAATCTGTAAGGGTCGGTCGTGAAGTAAGTTACTTTGTTTTCAGAGATATCGTGTTTATAGGCTCTATACATGATACTGAAACTAAATTGACGATTTTTAGATTTTTTTTCTGTATGTATGTATGTTCCTCCATAACTCTGAAACGAATTAACTGATTTTCATGAAACTTGGTAGATAAACATTTGGACGTACGGGACACAGGATGGGCTACTTTTTTCTTTTTCAACGCGGACAAATTTGTTTTTATTATCTGTAGTTCCACAAAAATGTAACAGATGGCGGTGTACGGCGCACGGGTACAGTAATTATTCATATCTTTTCTTTTTCAACGCGGACGAAGTCACGGGCACCAGCTAGTCAACAATAAAATCGTAAACGACACACATACTTGTACATTAAATTACATTAAATTACTGTACATTAAATATTGTACATTATAATTACTTTAAATTAAATTTATTTTATTCATTAGTAATTTTATATTCTAGTGTGTTTAAAGGTCATTTTTGAGAAGTGAAGACAAAATACAATATATGTAAAATAATTCGTAATTTGTTCTACATTATTTTACCGAATATAATTTTTAAACGCAGCGTTTGTAACGCAAGTGTAACTTGATAGTGTGAGGTTTGTAAAGCAAGCTTAATAACACGTTGCTTGATTAGGTGTGCACAATGCAAATAATGCCTTTGCATTAAATTACTTGAGAAATTGTACCTAATGGATAGAGGCTGTTGCGGACTCTACGCAATTCTGTATTAACATTACATTATACAAACAGAATGTTGATCTGCATAGGTCACCTTATCATGTGTCTGAGTAACTGATGTATATAATATAAATATACATCAGTTAAATAGAGAGTAGATAGAAGGTATAAGAGGAAAAAGTAGTCGCTACTTATGATACCAACCCTACTAGTGATACTCTACAAATACTGAGCGAGAGGACCTATAGGGAATGTCCCAACCATGCTGGCTGCATTACTGTTGTATGGCAAGGCTAATTTGTTGGCCAAGGTTTTGACACAAGTAAATAAAACATGAAATATGCTTAGCTAGGATCGCTTGAACGTTGCATTTATTACCTTACAAGCTGGTGCCCACGACTTCGTCCGCGTTGAAAAATATTAAGTAGCCTATCCTGTGTCCCGTACGTTCAAATGTTTATCTACCAAGTTTCATGAAAATCAGTTAATTCGTTTCAGAGTTATGGAGGAACATACATACATACATACATACAATACCTACCTTACAGTTTTATTATTAGTATTGATGGTAATACGTCAATCATAGCGGTGCGGAAGCAACCGGTTGTTGTTAAGTTTGCCATCGCCTCTTGACACAAGCAACACCATAAGGTGCTGCAACTGCGCTGCCTAACATAGTATGTTATACTATTAGTAGGATTAGAATAGTAGGATAACTTAGTAGGATTACAGATTCAAAGAGAATAGAGTACTCAACGTGCTCTTCAGTTAGACGGTGGGTATTATGCCGTCAGACGGAGATCCCATCTCATGACTAGAAACGAAGTTTAAATACAAGTACTAGGTACTAATTAAGTTAAATATAAGTTTAAATTGATAGAACATTTTCTTTTATTGATATAATTTTTTTTGTATATATTATATTTAATGTGTCACATTAAATTCAAAATTATTATTCATCCTTGCTTACCCGCAACATTTACAAGCTCCTGCTGTGTGCATAAAATTAATTACGCAAATTTCATGCACAAGACAGTTCGCTTCGTTAGATACTGTGGAAGCATCTATAAAGGAAAATGCTCACAAACGCCGCCGGATTTAATGGATATTATTTGACTGGAGCCATTAACTTGACGTGATCTTATTTTTCTTAAATGTTCTTCAAAATAACGTGGCCGGTTTGTGTTTTTATCTTTGAATATCTATGTAAGCCTGGTCGCATTTTGAGTGTCATCAGTGAAGACTAGATATAAAATTTACGCATAACCCAAAGTTTTCACTATAGTTGTATTGCGACAGTCGCACAGATCTTAGACGCATCAGTTGTACAGACATTCTGGGTTATAACAAATTCATGAAATATTACCCGCAGTGACTTTAAAAAGTTTTTGATTTTTACTTTGAATTCAATGAAATCAAAAAATCATAGTATAAAAATGTTATGTTGGCTTGTGTATGCTTCAAAAATTTGAAAATTAGACGACGGATTGACTTAAAATTTTTTACACAACATTGCATTAAGAATAATCAAGATATACTTTTTTTTTCCAAAATTTTTTGTAAACCTTTTTTTTGTAAATAACATAATTTTCATGCGTTGACCGTTGTTATTGCAATCGAACGTTGCTGCTGCTGCAAGACATATTTATTATGTATTTATTTATTATTATCTAACACGTATTTGTACACAAGATGATAACAATGTAAACCATTATTGGTTTGTCTAGACATTTTATTTCACGCCAACATAACAACATTACACTATACATAACAATATTACGACTCATCAACATGCCTAACCAACTGAATCGCATACAAGATGCAACTCAGTTAGCAGCATTAAAAAAAGAAGAAAACCGAATATATGAGGCTCAAGTTTTGTTTAATGTTAAACTATTGCAAAATAAAACTTACGAGTCCCAAAGACTGAAAACAATGATATATACATTTATAATTGAAAACAATGAAATATAAATTTTACGAGGGGTTTATCGTACAACTTTCTATAATTTTCAAATATTCATAATTTATGTTACTGTGGGAGTAATATGTTTGTTACTTTTAAGTCTTAGAACTACGTAGACTTAAGAAATTATCAACATAAAATAACTGTATTTTATGATGTCAACATAAAATAACAAATCATATACAAGCAGTAAGCCTTGTGATTTATGCAACAACAAGTTTCTCAGCATAAGCCTTTATGATTAATAACACTCGCGAACTAACATCTGTAAATAATTCACAAAGTAAAATAGTGTTTATTGCGAGGTAGAAAAGTTCATTTTGATATTTGAATTTTGTTTGTATCGAACCATCCATACATAAATATCTCTTTTTGGGTAATCATTTTTAAATGTAGCTTTATATAATCTTATCTATACATATAATAATATCATTAAATATTTATTGTTTGTATGTGCGTTTGTTCACGCTAATCTCAGAAACGTCTTATATTGTCTGAAACTTTAGTTAACTATATACCTATTGATGAAAAATAATGATGATTGAAAGTTTATATAATGTTAAAAATTGACAATTTCGGATACTTTGCCTTGCAATAAGCTGACCTCATATCTATGACATCAATCATATATTACATAGGGTTCAACTTAAGCTAGACATTGTCGGTTGGACACGACGACGACCGAATATTGCTAGAAATAGCGATAGAGCTAATGTCTTACATGATTGTAATCTTATTGTATGGGATGAATTTTAAATGCAAACCGTAAAGCGGTTAAAGCAGTAGATAGAACATTACGTATCAAGCAAAATGTGCAAACCCATGGGTTAGTCATACTTTTTTGAGCACTACTCAAAATATAGATTTAATATAGATTTACTGTACATATATCTATATATGCATATGACAAAATCGTAAAAGAGCCATGTTTGTACATTAAATATTTTAAAAAAAATTGTACACATACGTTATACTTATGTTACAGCGAGGTCAAAAAAATAGCTTAGAATTTTTGTCTGTCTGATTTCTGTGCCTTTGTGTACGCTATGTTCACAAACGACTTAACAGATTCGGATGAAATTTGACACACATATAGTCTATTACCTGGATTAATTTATATAGCAAACTTTTTATCGTGTAAAAATGTTACTTTCCTGAGGGATTATTAAAAACGAACTGAGTACAGGGCGTACGAAGTTGCAGTTAAGTATGTATTATAGGTGTAATTCCTACAAACTAAAACCGTTTTAACTTTGTGTAATTATTTGTAATCGGCTCTGATGTTAATACGATCACATTAAGTGGCAGATAGACCATACCTAATCATTATAATCAATGCGTGTTAAGCTAACATAGAGAGTAAAGGAATGCAAAATCGATCATAGATACTGGAATAGTTAACGCAGTTAAGCTAGTTTTCCGACAAACAGGAAAAACAAAGAACAGTTCCAGGCTGATCGCAAACTTCTATTTGACAAGGCACCGCAAAAATAAGAAAAAATTAAGCCGGACGTAAATTAAACATCGAAAATATTTTGTTAAAAAATTGTTGAGTATATAGCCGTAAAATTATTAGGGCACACTGAGTATCGCCGTCATTTGGGCAGCCCTTCTGATGGAGACAAGATAAAAGATAAGAATAAAAAATAATAACTCATACGATTTAAAAAATATTTTATCAACAGAATAGAATTTCAGGATGGACAATTCCAACAGGGCGAAATATTCCAACACGGAAACCGATCTCACGGAAATGTGTGATTAGCAAGCGAGATATTATTTCAGAGGTTTGCTAAGAACATCATTCATCATATATACCACTGGCTAACTAGGATCACAAATATTATACGTGAATACGTCTTTAAATTTGCTTCGAATTCGTTAGATATATACATATAACATGCTCAAAGAAAATATATATGACGCGTAACGTGCGTATCGTATAAAATATATCCCATTATTTTTTTTTATATCCCTTGAAAACTATAATATAAAAATGAATCCCTAAATGTGTTGCTAAGCGCAAAACTCGAAAACGGCTGCGCCGATTTTAATTCTGTCTTCACTCATGGATAGAGGGATAATCAGGGAAGGTTTTTACGTAAAAAAAAAATTCACCCCGGGCCGGGAGCGAAGCCGGGAGCGAGCCGCTAGTATATATAAATATATAGGCTATGGTTATACATAGTCTATAACATTCCTCATTAAGTCTTACAAATTTAGAAAAAAAATTAACCCTACTGCTAGTTTCAAAGTTTAACGCATTCAACTCTGGTTCAACCAAAATTGAAGAATAAATTAGTGCAAATAGACATTATTAAGGAAAAAAGACGGGATCCAGTTATATTGAATGGATTTGAATGATACCTACTCTTTGTTGGGTTTGTAAGGGCATAAACGTAAAAAGTTTCAAATTAAAAATATTTTTTTCGCACGCCAGCTCTGAGGTAAAGCTAGTAAAGAATTTTTTAATTTTTATTTAATGCAAAAAGCATAAAAAAAATACATACTAGAATAATTTCATTAACATTACTGCACTAGACCTTACTTCAACATTCCTAAAGATTCCTCGTATAGTCAAGTAAAATTAGGTTTATATCTCGAAATTCACTTATGCAATGGATGCATTTGAATGGACTTGGATTTTTGAGTTTCTTATACTGAAATGTAAAAAGTGTACCTAATAAAATATTTCCCTTCTTTAAAGAATAGTAATACTGTTTTTGCAGCTTCTTTAGAATTATTTATTTTCTATATGTATACAAATTGCTATAATATATAACTTTTTGAATTTTAAATTTAAGTTAGTATGCATGTGCATGCGAATATTAAGTACCTAGGTACACAGATTGAAAATAATATCACGATTATCACGATTACTCGCTTAGCTTCATAACAGTGAAAGAATTTTTAAAATCGGTCTAGTAGTTTCGGAGACTATTCAATTCAAACAAACAAACACATCTTTCCTCTTTGTAATATTAGTATAGACATACTCAATACATAGCGAAAATATTAATAACAAAATAAAATTAACTAATTAATGAAACAAAATTAACATTTAGTATTCAATAATAAATAACTAATAACTTTTTCAAATTAAACATTTTATTTTATTGAGGTGTTTGAGCATTTTAAAGGTATCACTGAAAATATCAATGATATTCAATGAACAGATTCTAGATAACATTTTGGACAAAAGTCGAATGAATACATATATAAGATTCGCTGCATAAGATATTAATAATTTAGTCATAGTGAAAACAGGTATTGCATGAGAAAATACATCAAAGTGACTCGTTAGAGCAAAAAAAAAATGACGCAGTAGTACGTACTTTGTTGGCTGTAGCACAAGTGAGACCCAGGTGTTTTGAAACCCGCCCTCCATTTCTCAAAGTGAATCCACGTTCCCGACCGTATTTTATAATGACACTGGGAGTTTGTGTTCAAGCGACGTATGCTAGCTGCCCACTCAAGGATTACGAGTTAGGGCTGTGCCTTTTGTCGGAAAATCTTTTTTGCGGAGAGCGATTTCGGTAATCGGGAAGGTGGCTTTCCGGCGTTGGTTGGGACGTGAGAAAAATTACTACATCTCCATGCACTGATCCTTCACGAAGGCTGTCCGTTTATTTAATTGCCAAGCACCCTTTTTCGCTTCACACTCTAGTAATAACGGAATGACAGATTTCTTTTATAAAAGTAAATTATGCATTAGTAATATGTAGAAATATCAAAGAGAGAATTATTTAATAACTAGCTAGCGCCCGCGACTTCGTCCGCGTTGAAAAAGAAAAAAGTAGCCTATCCTGTGTCCTGTACGTCTAAATGTTTATCTACCAAGTTTCATGAAAATCAGTTAATTCGTTTAAGAGTTATGGAGGAACATACACATACATACATACAATACCTACATATTACAGATTTATTATTAGTATTGATATAATTTATAGGGTTGTGTGATTCTATCTATACTTCTGACTAACTGACTCTATTATTATAAAATGTTATTGTTATTATAATAAAATGCGATAGAGCAAATTTTCAGCTATATCTCGATTGTTTAGGTATGCATGCAGGCTATATTCGTTTTATAATTCGAGTTAACAAAGTCTACGCTTCATACCTCTCGAAATTCTATTATCTGAGAGAACATGGTGAACGAGCGGTTTCACGATTTTATAATAAGTTTATGATGCAAAATTATTTAAGTCACAAAGGGTATACCTACATACGTTACGTAGATACGTTCTGTAGGCCTACAAAAGATGCCATGGTTAAAAAGTTTCACTTCAGACCTATTAGTTTTTTAAAAATTTCTAAATAAATCTACTAAACTAATTGGTTGCATTCCAAAATGTAACAAAAAAATTATACCAATCTTCTCTTTTCATAAAAATCTAATAATAGGTCAATAAATATATCGATATAATATCGAAGTTTATAAAGGACAATAAAATTTTGCATACTAACGAGCCTATGGCTAGGCCTAGGCTTCGTATGGATACAATTTTTTCCTTCCTCGTTTATTACTCTTTCCTTTTAGTCTCTTTATTTTTAGTCAATAGATAGAAGCGGACAGTAACATTATTTTAATATATTGATATAAAATAATATAAAATAGGTAATATAATACGCACGCAAGAAAATAATATGTGTGCGAGATGACTACTAAACAAATTTTACAAAGACCAAAAAATCTGTAATTTACAAAACCCTAATGGGAAAATTTTCAATTATAAAATAGTAGCTGAGAGTTAATTTCGGTATTTACATTAATAAGAGTATTATGTACTTCAAAATAATTTCTCAAACGAGGTTGCACAACGTAAATAATGAAATTGAGTCCTCATTGCATGACCCAAAAAAAAAATGCAGCAAAACATTTTCCGCAGGAATGGATGTAATAATTTAAAATATTTGCCCATATCGAGGTCGGAATAGAACATTCGTAAAGAGCGTATAAAAAGCCCACTTACTTCCAAACTACTAGGTCATATTAAATTTCTTTTAATAAAATTAATCCCGTTAGTAAATTTTTTATTTTTGCTGCGTAGGCTGGTGTGATATATCAAATAATTTATTTAGACATAACCTAACCGTTCTTTTTTTAATGCTTCCATAGTGGGAGGCAATTAAAAAAAGTGATAACAAAATCGGGGAATACAGTTTGATGCTGTCTAATACGTCTATGTATATATATTTTTTATCTGTTCTGACGGTAGCAGTATTTTTTTTTACTAAAACGTACTGTATTCCTGACAACGGGTATGCAAAATTCTAAGAACTTCGGTTGAATAGTTAAGGCGTGAAAGGGTAGCACACAGACAAATTTACTTTCACACTTTATTTATTTATGAGTAAAGGTATATACTATGCCAGTTTGGTATCCATTGCATTTTGCTCTCGAAACTTACGGTTGGCCTAGAAAACACTCAAACAGGTTCCGGAGTAATATTGTCTTAAAAAGGAAATCCAAAAGGAACTTTGTTCACACCGCCCACAATGCAAGGTAACGAAGCTAATTAGTACCCCTCGGCACACTACAGAGCTTGTTCCAGACTTTCCCTGATCTTAATTAATGTATTTCCCTGAAGAGCACCTGAAACCCTCGCTTAATTTTTAATTACTCTACGCGAAACTGTATAGCTGAATGCAGTACCTAATGCGCGTTATATTGTCAAACTCACTTTGCAAGCCAAATGAATGTGAACATTAATTTCACACTAGCTTTTAACCCTCGAGCGCCCGCAATTTATTCTTCAGTGCAACGCCTTAGGCAGATGAGTAGCTTCTATTAGCGCAGCCACACTGCATATTAAATAACTACATACATTCATTTTGCGATCCCTAAACGAGAATTATTACTGTACAAATGTAAACAACATTCTAGCTAATGTGTGAAAGCGAATTCGCTCGTTAAGCTCACACGCCTTAACTAGATATTTAACCGATCAACATGAAATTTTGCATACACGTTTTCCAGGAACACAAGTAAAGAAATCGCACAGTAGCAATGACGTCAGTCGTGTGTTGTTGTCATAAATTAGTGTGCTTATCTAGCTCTAATAGAAAACCACTTTGAAATATAGTTTTTTAATTCAACCGAGTTATCGATATAAGCCACTAGCTGGTGCCCGCGACTTCGCCTACTAAAGCCTTCCTCGATAAATGGACTATCCAACACAAAAAGAATTTTTCAATTCGAACCAGTACTTACTGAGATTATCGCGTTCAACCAAACAAACATACTCTTCAGCTTTATAATATTAGTATAGATAGGCGTTTGGTTATAGAGAGTCTAGTTTAGGCAATCTGCAAAAATTAAAATAAGTTAATATCTCTGTTTGAATTGTAATATTTTTATCAGATATATTTGCTACACGTCAATTAATAAAAAATACACAGTCTATAGTTAAAAAAATATAAACTAACTCCTCAAATTCTAATAATCCCAAACACACCTCGCTATATATATGCAAGTTGCTGAGGAGTTGGATATCCCGTAGACTACTTGATGCTTCAGCATTATACTAAGTCTACCATCTCATGAAAATACCACCGAAATACCTACACCAAATTTCAAATCAATCAAAGCTGCGGAAGTTAGTGATATCCCTTGATATCTTCAAATACCTAAACAGATCTTCATAAATTATAGTTAAGAACAATTTCGACCTCATCAGCTATCTAACAAAAAAAACTGCATCAAAATCGGCCTTTCCGTTTGCGAGCTATGATTCCACAGACAGACACACCCATACACAGGTTAAACTTATAACGCCCTTCTTTTTGGGGTAGGGGGTTAAAAAAAATGTGATTCCACTCGACTTCTGCCTTTAAATCTTAACTTGCTAACACCTTGTCAACGTGTAGGTGAGCATTCTGAAAATTTATTTACCAAATAACACACGAGTTTTATAACAATTTTCCTAGTTTATTCACTATTTCAACTGCCATCTGAATTCGCGGTAAATTATTGAAGGAAAATATATTTTCCGTCGACCTGTCACGTGTATCTTCTGTGTAATATTTCTACAGAAAGGTAGTAATAAGTTACAGCCCTCCCTCTTACTCACGTTGTAAAATATTCAGTGGAGAGAAAGGCGGACTTATTGTTATTAAAATTGCAAGTAGTAAAAACAATTTTATTAAATAACTTTTTCGTCGACAAATATATATACTAGCTGACTCGGCGAACATCGTACCGCCTCATATTCAATAAAAGTTGTATTTTTATAAGTGAATATTCAAAATGATTTAAGTAAAATAAGTGTACATATAAATCAAAATTAAATCTATTTTAATTAGATTTAAACGAATCCAATTTCGCAATCGTATAGCCAGCCTGTCTGGCGACAGTGACCACATCCATAGTGAAATAACTTCATGTGCGCTGTTGTGTTTCAAGGTGCAGTCACTTTTGCCGGTGCATTAAAAAGTCATGGCGGTCAGGCTATATCATCTCATGTGTTCGCTGACATATCTGCTTGACATCAGTCAATCCGTTCTCGTGATATCAACAAAAAAGCCGTTCCATACAAAATGTATGAGAAAAAGAATTTTCTTTATAATTTCTTTTCCTGGAAGGGGAGAGGGGGTTGTTAAATGAAGTGCACTCAATTTTGACATCGTTAATTGGATTTTATCACAATGTATACTTTAATAATTATTTTTATTATTATTTATATTACACAAACCTCAGAGGAATAGTCATAGAAACAATTAAATAAACCACACACTAATTCCTGCAGGGTAGGCAGCGCGCCCCCCTAGTTTTGATTGTGTCCTTAGGCGACGGTAGCCACCTACCATCAAGTGTACCATCAGCCTGCATGTCATTCTTAATTATATTTAAAAAAAAAGGAAAAACGTAAAAAAGTCGGCAGGGACATGCGCTCGGCCGGGATTCGAACCCGGATCAACTGCTTGGAAAGCAACTATGCTGGCCATTACACCACCCGCGCTTATATATTAGCAGGCGAAATTAAGCAATAGAACAATCGATTCGAAATAAAGAAATGTTATTTAATATACTTAAAATGTGTCATATACTTAAAAATTTACGTGTATGTCACAAGTAAACATTAATTCTACCAAAACTATATTTACTATTATTTTTATGTTTGCTAATAATTACAGTTACCACATTACTCCATTACTTTGTAACTGTGCTAAGGACTTTTTAATTGAATAAATTTAAAATGTGTAATTGTAAAATGTCACCTGGACTCACCAGGTGAACTGACATTTATAATTTGAAATTTGGTGATTTTTATTTAGTGTAAAAACCACTAATATAACAAAACTGAAGATGTCATAACTAATATAGTTATAGATACTAATACAATACATATAGTAAGTATAGTAAAACTGAAGATATTTTATTCCTTGATCGCTTTTATCTCTGAAACTATTAGTCCGAATTTTGAATTTACACCCAAATTTTTGAGAAGGTCCTCGCCTTAAGAAGCTGAGGACTGCAAAATGGTTCCCCGTAACTACTTAATTAAAACAATTATTAAAGAATATTGTAATTTATTAAGTCTATACGAACTCTTTGGTTCCCTTGTTAAGAAAATTGCGCGGACGGAGGAGAGTGAGTTTTGGTACACTTAAAGTTTATATGAAGAAGCCCTGGTCTAGTCCTTCTGATAATATTTTCATATAATATTGCATTAGAAATACGATTAATTAAAATAAATATTACACACTCTAACGAGTGTTTGACACACGCACACACGTTTGACACTACGTATGCAATATGTAAGTATATCCTTTTTTTCTGGTTGAATTTCAACCTCTGAACAGACACTCGGCTACTTTTCAGCCACAAACACTTACAAAAGATAAAAAGTTCAGTATAGCCTTATCGTTCGTAACCGCTGCGATGGGGGCGAATGAATATGCATCGCATTGTGGCCTTCCACCTGCCATCCACACACGCATTTTTGGTTTTGTAGCCCCCCACATTGCCAATTCATATTAAACGTAAATCGATAGTTAAAACACATTCACCTGACTATAGCTACGCCGGTCTCTCCAAAACTTATAGTCAGTTTATACTTAACTTTGTCTTAGCGCCGGTAATGTAAACCCTGATTACACTGATATAATTAATTTCGTGTTAATTAATTCGTGATGCATTAAGTAAAATATGATCTAATGATCTATCTGATCATATAATGATATCCAATGATATAATCTAATAAGCTACACATCCGTCAACAGATTTTCCTTTGTACATTTAAGATATGGTTAGTTCTATAATTGGTCGATTATCGCTTTAATTCTTTGTCTCAGGGGTCTCGGGTTCGAATACCGGCTGGGGGCAACTTTGGTAATGAACTTTTCAAAGTTGACTCAGATCTGGATCTAGAAAGTAGTGGCAAGAACAAACTCATTTGGGTAGCCCGTCTAGCTGCAGTAATCCCCCCTTTTACTTAAGACCACCGTGAATTAGCAGCATGCGTTTTTTTGAGTAAGGGATGTCAGAAGCCTTTGCCCTACTTATCCCACTTGCAATTGCAGCATCTGGTGACGTTGCTTTTGTTATAGACGACGGTAGCCACCTACTACCAAGTTTACCGTAAGTCAGTCCGTATGGACCTAACAATAATAATAAAAAATATTATAGAATTGACTCATTCGAAACGCCCAATAAAACATTAAGTAAGCATTATCTAATTATAAGAAAACGTTGAATGAATTTTTCAATTTAAAAACACACACGTATATTAATATGAGATACGTACATACACATTATTGCCACAACACACTACATCGTTTAAGTACTCCCGAGTGCCGCGTGAATATGTCACGTGTCCTCCCCTGCGCTACCCCCACTCCCCGCCTCGCCTACACGAACAGGGCTGCAACACTCCATTCGAATTAAATAAATGGATTGGCTTCAACATGCCTCCTAATAAAAGTTTTGTCATATTTTTTAGAAAAAAAAAAACACTTGCCATACCCTAACGGTTTCCACTGCGGACATTTTGTTCAATTCGAATCCGGGATTAAAAAATGCTCCTGATAAGTATCATCAATACTAATAATAAATCTGTAAGGGTCGGTCGTGAAGTAAGTTACTTTGTTTTCAGAGATATCGTGTTTATAGGCTCTATACATGATACTGAAACTAAATTGACGATTTTTAGATTTTTTTTCTGTATGTATGTATGTACGTTTCTCCATAACTCTGAAACAAATTAACTGATTTTCATGAAACTTGGTGGATAAACATTTGGACGTACGGGACACAGGATAGGCTACTTAATATTTTTCAACGCGGACGAAGTCGTAGGCACCAGCTAGTACTAATATAAAATAAGAACTTATACCTATAGATAGATCGTTTGTCCTGGCACTGTCCTGACTGATTATCAACGCTCAGCCAAAGCTACAAAACTCTAGTTAAATAGAAAATCAGGACAAGGATAAAGAGTTCTTAAAACATTTATAAATGCGATTATTATCATTTAAATATTGAATTTTATTTATTTATTAATTCAATTCGGAGCTGTCTTTGAAAGTAGTTTTTATGTATGGTTACCACTTGATGGTATGTGGCTAGATTCGCCTTTTAACACAAATAACTGCTCATAGTTCCAAAAATACTGCTGACCTTGATAGATAGAAGAATTCATCTTACTTACTTACTTATACTCAGTGAAACCCAGCAGCATAAGTCCTGTTGTTTTACGGTGTAAGGGAGTGGTTACAGTCGCCAGGCGTGCAGTTTACTTTATGACAAAGGGCGTGAAAGCCTGTAAATGAATTTCTGTGAGTTCTTCTTTTGCAGAATGAGTCTGTGGAACAGGGTCGAGCTGATTCTATTATTTGCCTTTCGTATTTGGTCATATCCTATCATATAGGTTACTATATGGGGGTCGTAAATATATGCCAATTTCAACTGTTCCAAAAATTAGGACATTTAAAATAGTCCTAATCTTTCTCTCACTTCTACTTATTTTACTTCTACTCTCAAACAAGTTTAATTTTGATAAAGCATGTTAGCTTTTGATCACATACATGTAACATTCAAAATAACATGTATTTGAATAGACATTAAAAAATATATATAATAATGATATTGTTTATGAATAATATTTTTTCTGACGTGATACTAAAGCCTACTTAAATTATAGAGAGCGTGGGTTAATATTAATTTTAAACGCACAGAAAGAAAACTATATTTAATAAACTATATTGTATAGTCTTACTTTGTTGTTAATAAAAACGAAGCTAACTTAATTTTTATTTATTTTTATTATCACGTATACCTACATATCTACCGCAATGGGTTGTCGTAATTTTCCGAGATCAAGATCAACTTTTTTGAATCAAAAGACCCGCCATCACTAGACCAAGACTGCATTTGTGCTCACATACATAATTAAGTTTATTTAAAACGGTGGTGCTATCTGGGACATTTTTTTATTACTTACCTCGAACACATTTTCGGCAATCTCTTATTGTTCTCGAGTATTGTAATAAAATATTAACAGAATATCGCCGGGCCGCTCCGTCCGTTAGTCGTCCTCCTCATAACACCGCTCCATACTCATTTATCATTTCGCAAACGGCCGCATAATACCCCTAATGAGTAAAATCCAAGCATACCTTAGGCAATACCATTAATATTACAATCCCGGCCTCTCCCCTTAACAGCCGCTTACTATGTACCGTAAGGATAGTTTCGAGGTCGTATACTAATTGTATTTTGGTTCATAATGTACAACTCGTCCTCATATTACTTTACAATTATTTTAACTACTACTTTCGTAGAATATTTTGTGGTTTTAATAAACAATTCTTCGTGAATTACGAACTTATATTGGCATAGATGTATAAATTAAGGCATACAAATAGTTCGGGTTAGCATATTAGGATGAAGTATGAGGCAATCACAATTTTGTAAAAATTATACAGTCTTAAATAGATAAAATGTAAACCTTATTAATACTCACTTAGCTGGGAGTAATCTCAAAAATATTATTTAATCATAACTAGCGACTAGTGACATATGGTGCCGAAACGTGGACTCAAACTATAAGCATCGTAAGAAAGCTCAACGTCGCTCACCGAGCTTGGAGAGGGCTATGCTCAGGGTTACACTATAAGTTCGAATCAGAAATGTAAAGTCCGGGTAAGAAAAGGTTCGTCACCTTAAAAGTCGACATTTGCTTGCATCAGGGCAATAATAATAATCAGTCATGTCAAAATTTCATTTCAAACATCTCTCAGTTGTCTTCTTAATGTTTTAATTTCAAAAGGTACTAAGTCTACGACTTGATAAAGGAATGAATTTGAAAACTGAAGGTTTACGTACCTCGACAGTACGAAAGTTACCGACATAAGCCAGCGGTTCAGTAAGTTGAAGTGGCATTGGGCAGAACACATAGTACGGGCAGAACACATAGACCATCCACAAGGTGGACAGACGACCTGATAAGGGCCGAGGGCCGAAAGTAGATCCAGGCTGCTACTGAACGGTCTTATTGGAAAATTATGGGGGAGGCCTATGTCCAGCAGTGAACCTCCTGCGTCTTGAAAGATGATAAAATCAACTAGACAATCTTTCTAATATTATAAATTAATATTCTAAAATTTGGCATACGAATAACGCCAACTATCGGGTAAAATTGTAAAATAAATTCAGGGGCTCATTTTTATCAAGATAGGTAATAAAAATGATTTTTTTTTATCAGTCTATTAGTCTATTAGCTAACTCTTTATAATCTATTAGCTGTGCCCGTGACTTCGTACGCGTTGACGAAATGTGTAAATCCTGACATCTTTATTGCTGTTAATATTTTTCAGGCGTTAGATATTTATTTCTGGAAGATAGCTGGAATATAATTAGTTAGTAGTTAGTAGTTTACCTCTTTATAAGTATATATTTACATCGGATCTACCAAATGCTAACGATGTACCTAAATTACAAACAATTGGTTCAGTGACTTACACAGCCATGTACAGATTATATAATACAACTAGTGGCCCGCTCCCGTCTTCGCCCGGGGTGCTTTTTTGCAATCCAGCCGATAAATTACTTTAAAGCGCCATCTGTGAGAACCTTATGGAACTCACAGATAAATAATTGCTGTATTGAATAAGTATCAACAGATGGCGCTATGTTAATAATATTATATAATTTAAATAATAAGCAAAATGACATATAAACTATCGTATCTTTTAAGTTGGACCAAATAACAGATACTTATGAAGTTTGATCAAATTCGGTTCCGTAGTTTCAGAGTTTATCGCGAACATACATCGTGACACAAGATTTTTATATATATAGATAATTATTAAGCAGCGGAAATAATAACAATAAAAATTATTATTATGTTTTGTTAACTATGTGTGAATTGTTTGGTGTGTTATACATATTTTATTAGATGCAGCCTAATATCTGCTCACCTTACCAGTAGTGGGACCGCAATAATTCATTGTTTACTATAAATTATGGGAGCGCAATCTTGGGGGAGGGGGAGAATAGCTATTATGCAGAGAACCCGCTTTATTTACTAGCATAATATTAAATGTACTATTAGAGATTAGGAATGTGGCTGGAAACTCTAATCTATCGATTGTTAAATCACTATATTTGTAATTAATTAGTAACAATCACAACCCTTGTGTTGTGCGTAATTTGTGTGAGGTGTGACTGGCTGGAAATACCTATGTTTAAACATATTTGGTGTGACTCATCGCAAAAAATCGATTAAGTATATTTTTGTCTAACTAGACATAGTCAGTCGTAGGTCGCACTCGTAATTAGCAACTATAATAGACTGAGTTTACAAATAGGTAACAATTTTTATAGCGAACATACAAAACTACATACAGACGTGGCGGGGTATAGTTATGTGGGGGGTGGGTGTACTAGTCCCAAACCACGTAAGGACATAATGCTCTGAACTGATATTATGTAGTTTTAAGGTAGAAATATACAGGGTGGAAAAATAAGTCAGGCCCTGGAGGGAAAACTACCTTAAATCCTTAAGTTAGCTCATTTTACACAAAGGAAACATTCCTTTATTTTTAAAAAGAAACAAAACTGCATTCAAAGATTTTCTAAAACTCGCTTGGCTCGCCCGGGACTCGAACTAACTAAAATTAAAAAAACAAACCCTCGCTATTTTATTATACTAATCAATAGGATTATTATTCAGGATATAATTTCTCTAACAAACATTTGGTCTTACTCTCGTCTGTCGTACAAGATATCCATGAAGAATACCTATTTAGTACACAAGTTCTTTAATGAACGTCATGTAAAAAATGTTATTTATGAAACCTGTTATGACACCGTGCAAGAGCTAAGGGTTCTAGAAAATGTTAATAGGGGCATACACCACAACACTTTGCTGAAGGTTACAAGAAATGAATTTCAACGGAGACTAAATTTGTGTATCCGGAACGAGGGGGCTCATTTCGAACAATTTATCAGTTAAATAATTTAAGTTTAACAAATTGATTACAAAATAAAGTTAATGTTAGATTTTACGATCATTTTTATTTTTAAGACCAAATGTTTGTTAGAGAAATTTTATCCTGAATAATAATCCTGTCTATTAGTATAATAAAATAGCGAGTGTTTTTTTTTTTTTAATTTTAGTTAGTACGAGTCCCGGGCGAGCCAAGCGAGTTTTAGAAAATCTTTGAATGCAGTTTTGTTTCTTTTTAAAAATAAAGGAATGTCTCCTTTATGTAAAATGAGCTAACTTAAGGATTTAAGGTAGTTTCCCTCCAGGGCCCGACTTATTTTTCCACCCTGTATATGTAAAGTTGTTTATTGTTTACTAACGCTGCAATATTGATAAATTATTTGAATCCAGATATTTCAGTTTTTTATACATTTCACGAACAATATCAAAAACGGGACTGTGCCTAAGCTTGACCAGTGCGTTCCAATAGATATTTTTCGTTCGCTCCCGCTACAATTTTGTTTGGAAGGTTGGTAAAAGTTTAGGCAACCTGACAAAACAATTGGATTCTTCTTTTTCTATTTCTTAAACAATAATATGCCTCCTATTTCTTAATTTATGCAATTGAACATGCGAGTGGTCAACCACTGGTACCTGGTTTGGGACTGGTACACCCATCCTACTAAAACAAATGTTTCGTTGTTACAACTAAGTATATGTGATCAATGCTAGTTTAAAATAGTCTATGCTACCCTTGTAGTTTATGTAAAAAAAATATTACAGAAGAAAAATGTCATAAAACGTCGATCCCGAGACGTCTAGATTGCGTTTTTATTTTACGTATCAAATTGTGTTTATCGGGAATCAGATAATATTGTTTCATGCTTTCAGATCGAAATAGCTGTTACGGCTATAATTCAAACCCACGCTAATTTTCTAATGGAAACACAACAAATACACAGGCGTAATTATAGCCGTGAGCGCGTGTCTGTCTGTATACAAACACAAATACTAATGACCATTAATGGAGATAAGTCAATCTGAACGTTTGAGCGTTATGGACTTGTAAACTAAACTAAATATTTGAACTAAAAACATGAATCAATTTAGAGAATGCTTACATTCGGTATGCAATCACGAAATTAATGCAACTATTTCCAATCTGCTTGGAATAATTAATTAATTTTCAATAATATTCGTAATTTAGAAGTTAGTGAAAAGTTTTGAATATTTATTGCTTAAAGGGACCCTGCATAAGCAAGTTAGTAATAGTAGCAGGGCACACTGAAGTGCGCAGTCATTTTGGCAGCCCATTTGGCGGAATTTACCACTCTCTTCCCTTACTTAAACCTATTTAATCGGCAACATACTTGCAGCAACTGTGACGTTGCTTATGTTATAGGCGAGAAGACCGGCAGCCTTGATTCTCTTAAATTTCTTTCAAATATAGGATCCGACAAATCCTTCATATTATTTAGTCTTATTTACAAAAATTGTCATCAATCAATACTAATAATAAATATGTAAGGGTCGGTCATGGAGTAAGTGACTTTGTTTTCAGAGATATCGTGTTTATAGGCTCTATACATGATACTGAACGTAAATTGACGATTTTTAGAATTTTTTTCTGTATGTATGTATGTATGTTCTTCCATAACTCTGAAACGAATTAACTGATTTTCATGAAACTTGGTAGATAAACATTTGGACGTACGGGACACAGGATAGGCTACTTAATATTTTTCAACGCGGACGAAGTCGTGAGCACCAGCTAGTTAGGTATAAAGTTATACCCACTTTAAGAATGCTTGCGTTACAGGAAATGCGATGCAGGTTTTGAATAATGATATTTTTGTACACAGACATATCCGGAAGACCGTCCGTATCGCAGCCGCGAAAGACCGACACCAGGCCTGTTCACGTCCATAAAACTTCCTGAAGCCGAGCCCCCAAACGGCGTGGCGCCCCTGCTGGATTTCCCGCGGGGGCGCATGAGGCCGATTTCATTCTTGGGGGAAGGTCCTTACGGCAGCGTAAGTACTTAAACAATTATTACCATCGATCTTTTGTATATTAATCTAAAAGTAGGTATGACAATTAATATATCGGTCTGAAGCTTGGTTTATCTGTCTGAACGCGGTAACCATTACCTTACCTTAAAACAGCACATATGCAGTTTAGTTTCAATGAGTGATTAATGAACCTACTAGCATTTGATGACCACTTTGTCCCTCACTTGCCATATTTTGTCTAATCAATGACGTCAGCAGCGAACTTACCCCTTCAGGGGTTGTTCTTTGTTGTCCTAACTTAAAATAGACATTACATATCTTGCTTGTGTTTATAGCAGGTTTATAGAGAATAGTAACCACCTACCATCAAATGGACCCTACGAATAAATAACTCAATGGACCGTATAAGTACTAGATGATTATGATTCATACCCCTTATGCTGTAGCTAAACATTTTTTTATTATTAGACATGGGTTTGCTCTTGGCTAACAACCAGCTGTGTAGCAAGGATGAGGCCTAGGCCTATGATGGAGCGAGCTCACCCAGAAGATGTCTATCAACTCGAACTTTGGAAAGATTTGGGTTATATGAGCTCGAAAGATGAGCAGGGAGTTCCAAACCTTGTCAGTACGCATTATAATGTCTGTCATTTATATCCAAAATTTAATTACACCACTCGATAGCTAAAGGATCAACGTTTGACGCTATTTGCCACTGAACATTTGACAATACAACAGGATGTGTAACCACAATGTCGGCATGCACTTCAGGACCCACATTCTCAGTAGTTAATTATGGAAAGACAATTTATATTACGGAATATGTTTAATATTTTTACGATTGGGCTACATTAAAACAAAAATTAAATAAAAAATTAAGATAGATCTGCGCCCGGTTCTTCCGTTGGTACATCATTTTCAACTATCTGTTCTTGTCCTTTCAATCCCATAACAGTCTTGGCATCATCTACCAATGTTTCGGTTTTCTTTTTTATCCCTTCAATTGCAGTTATGGCTGTCTCAGATAGATCGATTTTTGCAGACATAATGTTATCATCGACGAAATTACTTGGATTTATTTTATTCAATGTGTCTCGCACTTTTTGCTCTTTGAATTTTCTTTCATCTAGTTCATCTATTAGTTTGGCTAGCCATAAAACAAACAAACAAACAAACAAAAAAAAACAATAATAAATACAACTTATTTATTTGTGGATATTATTATGTTGACGAATGCAGTACATGACTAAAACGTTATCTGACCAATGGTCAGACCTTTTTTCGTGGTACCAAAAACGAATCTGTCGAAATAAGCACCCGATGGATAAAGAATAGAATGGAAAACTACATAAGTAACATATAGAAAGAACGTCCCCGGCCACAAACCGTCGTGTTTAGGCGATGGTAGCTATCAAGTTAATTATCAAGCTGTCTAAAGACCTTTGCTTAAGGAAGAGGTTTGAATGTATAGTCATAGATCGAAATGTGGGTGTAATGCATACTTACCATCTTTCATGAAGTCAACAATATTGTCAACGGATAATTTCTTCTTGATATTCTTCACGAAATCTTCCATGATTGTTTTTTATATATTTATTGATATCACGTCTGTTATTTCGATGTAGTCCATTCGTAAATGACGATTTGATGTCACTCAATGTCACTGTCCGTTATCTGTTTATTTTCTTAAAGAAAAAATATTTTTTAAGAAGTTTTAATGGAATCCTAATCTTAACAAATATTATAAATGAGAAAGTGATGTTTTATTTTGTTAAGGTTAAACGCCTTAACTATACTCAACTCATCATCACGAAATTTTGCACACACGTTGTGAGGAATATAGAAAAGTACGTAGGGTACCTTTCATCAAGAAAAAGTACTGTTCTCGAGGGATCATCTAAAAATATATAAAAATTTTAGCGATGCGCTTATTTTATCTCAACGAAAGACGATAGTGCACTTAAAGGTCGGGTGATGATCCACTTGATCATCAGCCTGATGCCGTCGTATTGCTATTAAAAGACGCAAATCATAAACATTCTAGTTCTGCAAGTTTGCTGCCGAATTTTTTAGGATTTAGGATAAAGGAGGGGATACGGAAATTGGATGCTCATTCACCGAAACACAACAGCATTATATACTTTTGTATCACGTGGTCTTCTGCATATTGCCGCCAGATGATCAGTCTCATTTATATGACTTGGCAAAAATCCTGCTATCCTATTATCGGGAGAAAGTAGCTCCCTAACACCAAGCAGACAGTCAGACTAACATTTGAAACGTTATTTGTTCACATAATTAATTTTTGTGATTCAAGAAAGGTTAACAAGACGTTGATTTTGACATTTTCTATAATGTGAAAAGGAATCAATCCTATATTTGTCGTGGAGGATAAAGGAAGGAATCCAAAACTCAAAGTTCCGTCGACAAAGAGTTTTTTGACAGTAAGATAATGCGGATTTATAAGTTCAAACAGTTCATGTTTTTCTTTTTTCTTTTTCGAAGGGGAACGTAGACCATGGCAAACGGCTGAGGGTGGTTTGAACAGGTGGCCGCGGTTCACTAATCGCTCTGTTTGTACTTTCTTAATGAAAAAACAACAGAGGCACGTGCTATTGTTTGCTCTGTGTACCTGCTCTAGCGGCCGCGGCGCAGTTGGGCTCAGTGGTGTTTACTACAGAGCAAACCGACGTGTAGTACCGCCACCAAACGAGATCTGTGTCCCTTTATTCAATCAGAGCCTGTGTCAGTAATTTTTGTATTTGTATTTTATACAAACCATTGTAAACCATGGCTACAATCATGTTGAATACTTTTGTGCGATATATGGGGGCTAAATTTTTCACAAAGGTCATTTGTGAATAAAGGCCAACTGAACAAAATTATCTCACTTAAATTACGAACGTGTATGAAAAAAAAATAGTTCTTAATTTTAATTTAAAAGAAAAATTGAAAGGAGTTAATACAAATGATTCGCGTTTTGTAAAATTTAATCTATTGAAGAAAACATTAAGTTTACATTGTTGCTAAAAATTTAAAACTGCTTAGAAACTAACTTTCTTTTTATCCTTTCGTCTTTCTTATCCTATCCCTTCCCTTACCTTTAATTCTACTATGATCGGCGCCACACGTGCAGCAGCACCTATGGCGTTGTTTGTGTCATAGGCAACGGTAGCCACCTGCAATCAAATGGACCTTTAGCCTGTCTGTCGACCTTGTCATAAAAAAGTTATCCCACGAGGCTTAACGTCAATGACGTCGGATGATGTTTACTAGTAGTTTGTATCGAATGAACGTGTTTGTTCCTGAAACAAACAAAGCCATGTCGACTATTTTCACCAATAACCTAGTGCCGATTGATCCGCGATCAAACTTAATCGTCACGTACACATTTTGCTCTCTTTTTAAAATGATTTTGTAGTTCGTGACCTCTCTTATGTGTCGCAGCTTACCTCGAATGTAAATATCCTCAAAAGTTCGCTAAACAAATATACTGTATTTATCTGCAAATAATATATTGTGTACCAATAAAACGATTGAACACACACAGAAAATAATACTATTAATATATAATACTCCAATAAATAATACTAAGACCTTGAGGAATAATAATTAATGGCTTATTTTTCATTGAAATTAATCGACTGAATTGACCACGTCAGCATCTATAATATAAAAATGAATCCTTAAATGTGTTGCTAAGCGCAAAACTCGAGAACGGCTGGATCGATTTTAATTCTGTCTTCATTCATGGATAGAGGGATAATCAGGGAAGGTTTTTACGTAAAAAATTGCACCCCGGGCGAAGCCGGGAACAGGCCGCTAGTTGAAATATAAAATATACATTGACGCCTAATATTATACTTTTGCCAAGTGTTGGTGGCTCTTTATTTTTAGATAGCTAGTGCTCTATTGGAATATCTAGCCTATGTCCATTCCGAATTTCTAAAATTTTAACAATTGTTGAAAGATTTTTTTGAAATCAGTCGAGTAGTTGCAAAAATTACCTTCTACATACAAACATACAAACTTTACCTCTTTATAGTACTTACATATTATTATAGATAGATACGTATAGCTTCTCTTATGTTATGGCAATACCTTAATGAGTAGACTCTCTACCTATCTACGAGACCTACTATAGACATTTACGAGAGTATCGATGCTTTGGGCAAATAATAAATTTTAATAAAAAAATGAATGAATGTCGTAAATTTTGCTTGAGATAAAATATTCGACAATAAATTATCTATCGTCTAACGATTTATAATATCCCAATAAGTAGCTACTTCTGAAATAAGGCGAGCTATTAGAATGAAGCTTATTGGTACAAAGCTTATTATTTATTATATTATTATTATTATTATTACTTACTACTTATTGGTTTAATACCCACCGTATTAAACCTAAGAATATAATTATATGAGTTCATAAAGTTTTTCTTAATTTTTATGTGAATTACTTTATTTTCGTTTAGTAGTTTTTGAGAAATTTCTATAGCAGTTATCAAAAAAAAATTGAATCAATTTCGTTCTCATTTTCAAAATGATTATATACGGCTAAGTAATTGAATCGGTCCAATTTAGAATTTGACATTACTATTTTTAGTATTAGCAAAGTTTCACTGTTATTTTTATTAATTACCTATTTTTAATTACATTTTTTACCTAATTATGTTTTGTTAATCCAGACATTTTTAGTTTGGCCTGGAAATCCAAAAAATCTACTTGATTTCTGGTTCTTAGCATGATTTTTTATAAAACTTATGCAAAATAAGATATCCCTTTATCGAGGTTTGTCGTAGAAGAGTTTGCATACAAAGCTTTCAAGCTCAGAGTACATTGATTTTTCGCTTGCTTACATACTGTTTGTTGAATTGATTGTCTCCCGGTCAGCCCCCCCTGTGTCGAAACGACCTGTGTAATTGCCGCTCCTGTAGCGTACACGGGTACAATAACACCGACATTGAATACACACTTAAATACACACTAGCGTGGCTTTTTTTACGATCCCTTATGTTTCTTTTTCTAAATAACCCTAAAACGATTTCCGACGTATCGAACGAGCGTGAGACACTTACCTGTTACAAACAAAAACTTAGATACCAACTTAATCTAAGCACCACCAAGACACCAAGTCTCCTAATGAACAGGTTTTTGGGGGATGCGATAATACATCGCGTTGAAAGAAGAAGAAAAGACAAGGTTTTTAATAAGATTTGTCGTTAATTAGTTTTTAGTCAACCGAAGTAAATAAATATAATATAAGTTCTAAAGAGCTTTCCCCTTCTTCCGATTCCGAGGTTAATTTGGGACTAATCATATTTATTGATTAATTTTTAACGCTCAGAAGCAAAGATAATCTCAACAGGGCGAATCTACGTTGATAAAAGTGAACCGTGGTGAACTATACTCATATAGAGGAGAAGCCTTTAAAATATTTTAGTCATTACATATATAAGTAAAAAAAAGGTAGTTCCATGTACGTGCCTCTGCTGGAAATAGTTACAACAAAACAAAATCTAAAGCTGTACCGGACACGGCGTATTTCACAAATATCTTTGTACGAAACTTTTGCTGCATTGTATTTCCGCAACACAGCAAGTGATCTAAAATTAAACGTCCACAATTCAAAAGCAATCGATAGAAAAAGTCTCGCCCGTATATCATCCCAATAAATTATTTAATATCTACCGAATATGCGTTCATATTTCAACTGAGAATATTGTGTGTTTACAAAGATAGCAATGTAAACTGAAAATATTCCATTATTTACACTTTTATATAATGTGTTCCTTGATAAAGGAAAATTATGGTTATCGATCCCATTTTTGTGTTAGTCATATACAGGGCGTCCCACGACTATGCCACATGGAGGGAAAGTACCTTGAATATTGTAGATGGAACATTTTACTGAAAGAAGACATTATTTTAATTTAAAAAACAATTTAAACTGCATTCATAGATTTTTAAATAATTACATGGTTGAACTGGGAATCGAACTCGCTACATGAGAAAAAAAATTACCCTGTAACTTTATCATACCGATCGAAAGGCTTCATCATAAGGATTATTTTTTGCTAAATAACATAGTGTCAGAAATAAAAGGAAGACCATGAATTTTAACGTTTTTAATACAAAATTAATCATTTTATCAAATGCTCAAAATGAGTCCCATACTGTTGAATACAAAGTCGCACTCTTTTGATTATTTCACTCCCTGTCGATTTTTTGATCTTGTTGTGGTGGATATTTAGAATAATACGTCTAAGTTCTGTTTGTAGCTCGTTTTTACGCGTATAATTTACGCGTCAGGATACAGCCATACAGCTCGATTTGTTGCATACAACCAGGTACCTACTAATTACATTTTATCATGCACTTAAATTATAATAGGGAAATGATGCGTACTTCTCAAGTGGGTACATTTATTAGTAATAGTAATAGGTACTTATGATAATGCCGTTGTATGTCCTTACGGCAGTGTCAGCTTTTAATTTTTCTGAACAAAATTTCACATCAAATGTTAAAATTCATGGTCTTCCTTTTATTTCTGACACTATGTTATTTAGCAAAAAATAATCTTTATGATGAAGCCTTTCGATCGGTATGATAAAGCTACAGGGTAATTTTTTTTCTCGTGTAGCTGGTTCGATTCCCGGTTCAACCATGTAATTATTTAAAAATCTATGAATGCAGTTTAAATTGTTTTTTAAATTAAAATAAAGTCTTCTTTCAGTAAAATGTTCCATCTACAATATTCAAGGTACTTTCCCTCCATGTGGCATAGTCGTGGGACGCCCTGTATACAATTAGATAGGTACTTAACGACCATTTTTAAATATTTTGCCTAAACCTAAAAAATTTATATACATTATTATATAACATTAATAAACATTACATTTTTATATAGTATAAAATAAATCCCCTTCAGCGTCTCTCTTCTGTCCCTGCGCATGTACGCCTACCATCAAGTAAGCCATCGGCCTCCTAACTTATACCCATTTATAATTAAAGACATTGGAGTGTCCAATTTTTTAAAACGAAGAATTAGTTTAACATGTTATGAGCTATTTTTTATAATTTATGATGAAAAATAAGCACCTTAATAGCTAATTACGATTGCAGCAGGAGGAGGATTAAGTATTAAGTATTAAGATTTAATATTAAGTAGCCTATCCTGTGTCCCGTACGTCCAAATGTTTATCTACCAAGTTTCATGAAAATCAGTTAATTCGTTTCAGAGTTATGGAGGAACATACATACATACAGAAAAAAATTCTAAAAATCGTCAATTTAGTTTTAGTATCATGTATAGAGCCTATAAACACGATATCTCTGAAAACAAAGTAACTTACTCCTAGACCGACTTTACAGATTTATTATTAGTATTGATTAGCCTAATGTCTAAATCGATGTTTGATGCGTTTCCTTTCCGATCATCGTTGACCTCAATTAATTCATTTTTATTGGTAAGGTAAAAGTGCACCAGCCGAACTTATAAGCCTAAGCCGAACTAAGCCTAAGCTGAACTTGTAGGTATATGTAACTAGCTTAGATATAATACGCTAACCTGTTCATAAAAAAATAAATAATTGCCTTTATATTTCTTTATTACATAATTAAGTAACCTCATAAATAGACAGTATACATATCACTGAACAGTCTGTGATCAGAAACTCATCAAATGTTCTCAACATAAACAACTTCCATACTTCTAATGATTACTGAGTCGTTTTTCATGATATCATAAAGAACCTTAACGCCCACTACATAAGACCTTTGGTTCACAAAATTTCCCATAAAAATTGATTACTGGACGTAGCAAGAAAATGCAATCTGCTCACACTACTATGCGCCCCACCGCCCCATGTGCCATTATAACACATACAAATTTTATACAGTAAGAGTATTCGAAAATACACTTTTTTTGAAAAAAAAATCAATTTAATTTATCTACTCTTAAATGTTTTGAAGGATATTCGAAAGAAGGCTCTAGACGAGAAGTAACGGCGATAGGAATTCGTAGTTACTTACTCTTTTCAAATAAATATTAAAACATTTTTATTTTCTTTAAATAACAAAAGCGATAAAAATTTCATTGTATATCATAGAATTAATACCTAACCTCTATTATAACAATTGTTATTGTAACAAATTACTTGGTACAACGAATATTTTCACTTTAGTTATGCTTTAGACTTCCGTCTGAAGTCTAAATAAATAATTTGTCAAATGTGAAATAATAAAAATGGATAAATATTTGCAAAAACTAATAAAGGTTACGTATATTGGATATTAACAAGTTTAGTACTAAATTACATATCGATTGTTCATAGGCGTCCACTCGGCCTAGTATTTTTTGCCCTTGTGCCTTTTTTGCTATGAGAAAGTACCAGGAATGCAAAATAATGCGACTTCACAGATAGATTATACATACATTATTTTAATTAGACAAAAACTTTAAAACATTGATGACTAACTTCTAAATTTCCTACTCTATAACTTTCTGTTTCAGTGCTGAAGGATTTCATTAAAAAAATATATGTTCTCGTTATTAAACGTAATTTCCTCATGCTTTTGTTGCAAGAACAATAGTTTTCCAAATGAACAACAGAATTGTTTAAATTTTTTGCTAAAAAAAAATCTTTTGAACGGAAACAAAAGGTTAAATTAATTAATTGGTCTCTAGAAAGCCCTCTTTTATAAGACAATCGTTAGTAGGTAGGTACTTGACTTAATCTATGGGCTCGTCACAATATTCAAAGGGACCTTGTCCGTCTTATTTAATTGTCTTTTGAATGTAAAGCTTCTTGTCCGAATACAAATTACATCTTGATTTTCAAAGATTAAAAACGTTACACTGTTGATTGATTGTTATATTTAACAAAATATAACTTATTATTTACTACAGGATTATTCACTCTTTCACAGCGGTTTCGTTTCCAGCAGCTCTGAGACTATGGCTTGGTTAAAAACAACAGCTTTTGTTTCTAGGATTTTTTTTATGAATCCTTAAGCAGAAACAGTAGTACGAGAGCTTTTTGAAAACAACAGTAAATTTTATTATAGTGCGCCATTGCCACAACTCTGAGGCGTTAATAAGATTAGCGCCACCGGTGGCTTGTCATTTTTATGTCGATTTATACAACGTTTGTGCAACACCGTGGGACCACCATTTGTTCAACACTAATTTAGTTTGACATAGCAACGTGCTCGACGTTGCTATGTATTTTTCACGACAATTTTGTATGCGCCGTTCGTTTAGTAATGGAAATGTGTGGAACTTGGGAAAGTCCCAAGTTATTTTTTTATATAAATTATATTACACATTACGACATATTCACGGAGTTGTCCGTACACAAAATATTTCTTTAATATTAGCACTGAATTATTTTAATATCGTAGTAGCGGTTGTAGGTAATACGTATCGAAAACGTCCTTACAAACTTTCGCATTCATTTACTGAAAGGAAAGATACCCTATGTCACTAGGGCATTTCGGATTTTAGTCATTCTGGGACTAAGACATTGTAATATTTGGTTGATTTGGGAATGCATTTCAGTCAATTTGAGATTTGGTTGTAATGGACCGGAAGCTTCTTTTCTGTACCTGACTACGTCTATGCAGTGCACAGATCACCCCCAAATAGATTCCGAATGAAGGCAATTTACGCGCGCAACACGTATATGCTTTTTGCATATACATAAACCGCGCTATCATATCGCCACTTTAGTGCCGACCAGGTCTGCGAGCTGTGAGCACGTCACCATTATTATCAATTTAAAATTTGTTTTGTATCCAAAACTAAGTTACAATGTCTACTTGTGCTATATGCCGGAGGTCAACGTAATCTGGTTAAAAATAGCGCGTATTACATGCATAGTGTTGTTATGATTTGAAATGCTCTAATTCATCGATATCGATATTTTAAGTGAAATTTAATGAATTTACCGAAAACAAAACTTTTTGCAAGAATTTAACTAAAGGCTTAGCGCAATGTCAAAAATGTCATAAATCCAAGATGGCGGCCAACTTCTTCATTTTAGGGCCGATTTCGATGAAACTCGGTTTTGGTAGGTATTTTGATTAGAAGACAACAGCGCTTTGACAAAAATGTCATAAATCCAAGATGGCGGCCAACTTTTCTTCTTATCGGGTGCTGTGAGTGAAGGCCTTATAAATTAATGGTAAAAAAATCCTTTTAAAAACAAGCTTTTATTTAAGTGCCCTAAAATGAAGAAAATAAATTACTATTAATTTATTTTAATTTTTAAGTAATGATTGAGGACTAAAAAAGTTTAGTGTTCTCCTCAGCTAGCCCTTTCATTTGACACCCATAGGTACCACAGTATATTGAAGTGCATTTATCCAAAAGTGCTTTAATCCTGTATTTATCAAAAAGTGCATGGCCGCCATCTTGGATTTGAAAATAAATGTCATTTTCATAATCGGCACCACAAGAAACCTTAAAAATGACATCCATATCTGTATTTATCAAAAAATGCATGGCCGCCATCTTGGATTTGAAATGAATGTCATTTTCATAATCGACATCACAAGAAACCTCGAAAATGACATCCATATCTGTATTTATCAAAAAATGCATGGCCGCAATCTTGGATGATCCGCCATATTGGAATTAGAATGACGTCATCTAGCTAAGCTTGCATTGTCATCCAAAATAAGCGTGAATACCAAATTTCAGCTCAATCGGTTAGATTTAAAATTCAGTTGCAAGATTTCACTCGGACAAATATACATACATACATACATACATTGCAAGTTAATAAAAAGCTTGTAAAAAAGGATTATTTTTTACTTTATTAACTTAAAATACCTATTCTATTCATTTTAGAAATTATCGATAAGAAATGTTAGTCGATAAATTAATTAGTCTCTCTCGCCTCATCACTACAGTTTTTATGTAGCCAATCACAGCTCTTCTGTCACATCCCCCCCCCAACGCGTGCGGTCCGTCAAATTCGGTGAGCTTGAATCAGTACAAATCTTCAATAATGGGGAATCTATTGGGGGTTATCTGTGATGCAGTGTCATGGTAATCGGTTGAAAGGCGTGAAAGCAATAAACTCCCTTTCGAATTTTTAATAATAATTATCTTCTGCCCACTTTGTAATTAATTAAAGTTAAAACAACAAAAGAAAAGTAACACTGTATTAAAATAATACTGTGGTGACGGTGGCGCCGATTTTTTTTTTCATATTTTTAGACCATCCCTCATGAGAAACCTAAAGAATCCTATATGTTAATCCAGGTAATAATCTCGTATCCGTTCAGCCATTTTTGCGTGATTGAGTAATAAAACATTCACATACTCACTTTCGCATTTATAATATTAGGATAACTTTTCAATATAGAATTACTACGCCGACCTACTTATTGGTGGGCTATGTAAAAAAGGACGTCCTTTTACCTGTAAGCTCATAACCCCATTTTACCGGGAGCTTTCAGGCAACCCTTCTTAAAACAGTCATCGAATCAGTCCGGAGCGTCATGTGAGCTGAATCATAACAACCCAACATAACATACTTTTATGTTGGGTCCCAATTCATGTATTAAGTTACTTGCGAGAAGACCAAATGATGTAAGTGTGTAGAGCATACCACTTAGTATGTACCCCGTTTAATGTTACAAAGAACATTTTCCACTGGCTTCAAATTGTTCAAATAGAAATCATTTGTATAAAAATCTAAGTTAAAAAGACACGTGAAGACAAATAAAATATTTTTCTTTGAAGTTGAATTTTACCTTATTTACTTTTATTTATTTGATCTAAATAAATACTTATATTTTCATGAAAATTTATTTATTTAATTTTCGAAATGATCCAAGAATAAACAGAAATATCTCAAATAAAGACGTTATTTTGATCCTAAAATAAGACGTTTAATATCACGAAAAATTACTAAAAGTGACACTAAAATTTAAGAAAAGTTTAATGATATGAATTTTTAAAAATCATTATTTTTATAAGTTTGTCGCATATAATTTTTCTAGTAGCTCGCTTCCGCGTAGACCGTCGACCGCTAGTTTTAAAAAGAGGGCTTTTTAAAAACTGTTCCAATGAGTAAATCGTCCCAATATTTTAAAATATTTATCCATCATGCACTAGATTATAAAACTTATCTGCAAACTAAACACATCATGGCATTATGATCCGTCGGGTGGGAATCATGGCACTACGAGTGCACTCACTGACTGAGCATTTTGTACCTTATTTGACCACATCTGGCCATTCTTGTATCACTAGTCTTTCCAAAGAGCTCTCGTTGCAGATGATATATCCAAACATCTTAAGAATTTGCACACGCACAGTAGACAAAAGTCCTTGTTCCATGCCTTGTTCATGATGGAACGTCAGTGCAATGAACGGTCCATTTTATCCTCAGCAATCGCCTCCACCACTTGCCTAATTGACTGCTTATTCTGTTGAAAGTTTGTCCTAACTATACTACCACTAGTAAAATGCCTAAAAAGACAAAAAAATAGATATTGACTACATTTTACTGAAATTACAATTTTATTTTCTTTCATAGTTAGAACCCTAAAGCATTAGAAAATTAAGTAAGTTAGACTACATCTTACATAAATTTAAAAGCTGTGTATATGTTAGTAAGTAGTATCAAAGAGGCTGATCGAAATCAGGTAGTCGCGAAGCCATTTTCCACGCTCGGTAAACTTCGAAACTGGGCTAAAGTAGGCTTTAGAGAAATGCAGAGAAAATTCTCAACCCTGTTTAAGCTACGTTACTTGTACAAGAACTGTATTATAAGAAAATTATGTCACAACTTGAACTTCATATGCGCTACATTATGTATCTGCTTTACCTACATTCGTGTTTATAAATATTTTTTTGCTCGCCATAAATTTTTATTTCAGAACTTTTTTAAATAGATTGGTCTTTATATGGAAGCGTATATATATAAATAAATTAGCGGCCCTCCCCCGGCTTCGCAAGGAGTTGAAATCTTTTCTTAGCGGATATAAAATTAACCTATGTTCCATAGTTCAGTAGTTTTGGCTGTGCGTCAGTCAAGTCATACCATTTATTTAATTTTGAGGTTTATCGCATTTATATATAGATATTTATACATTATTTTTGTCTTACCTCAGATAGGTTAGACAAATAATAATATAGATGTATTAGTTCGCCAGATTGTAGGAGTAATGTGGATGTTTTTTCAGCTTCAGATATGCGAGACGGACGGAATAGAGGAGCTGAGCGACGAGGAATTGCCGAATGGAAACCGCCGTCGTCTTGTTGTTGTCAAGACTCTGTGGAGGGGCTGCCATAACGATATCAAGTGAGTACAGTGAGCAAATAATCATATCAATCTATCCATACTATCCCTACTAATATTATAAATGCGAAAGTTTGTTTAGATGATTGGATGTATGGATGCTTGTTACTCTTTCACTCAAAAACTACTGAACCGATCACCATGAAATTTTGCATACACTTTGTCTGGGACACCAGAAAGGACATAAAGTACCTTTCATTCAGAAAAAAAAGGACTATTCTCGAGGGATCATCTAAAATTAAGGAAACTAACTCCTGGCTAAGTGTAATAGCAATAACGATGTCATGCGATATATTGTTTTTTCAACGCGAACGAAGTCGCGGGCACCATCTAGTTCATTTATAAAAGAATGAACAAAAAAAAACATTATTTTTGACTATATGTATATACGATATTAACCTAACTAGCCTTCCACAAAATTTACTTCCTCAAAATCTAATCACCAAGTCAAATAACTTATTTAGTCTTTGTTATAAATTAACTATCACTTAATAACTTTCATTCGATTTGCTACATATCTGTGATAGGTATTGTACTATACGTATAAGAAATACATTATTGAGCATTCGTAATGATATTCAGGGCGGCGTTTGCCCGCGAAGCAACATGGGGCGCCGGATTGAAACACCCCCAGTTGGCGAGAGTTTTAGGCCTGAGTCTCCTAGAGCCGCCGTGCGCGGCTTTGGACCGAGGCGATGCCGCACCACTGCCATCGATATTGAAACTGGACAGGAAATTGAAGTAAGTCACATTCTTCCCTGCAATTGACACCACACGGCATTAAAACCATCTACGAGTCACTGACAGAAGCCCCTATACTCCCTCACTTTATATTTACGTAACGGTTGCATTACCTATTGGAGTTTACTCCATTTGGATATAAGCCTGTGGTATGAAAATTTACGAGAGTAAAATCAAAATTGTTACACGAATGCGTTATGTTATTCGTTATAGTTACGTTCTAATTTTTTTAATATTTTAGAATATCTGAAGTTTGTATTGATAAATTGTAATATTGTCATTTTGGCGTGAAATAAAATGTTTAGATAAACCTAATAATGTTTTACAGACATTGTTATCGTAGATTAAACCCGCGCTACTAAATAATTGTTCGCTAGGAACACTGCCTGGTGGAGTGGATAAAAATCTTCGTGCTATCGGTGATAGTATCTTAAATTCCTCTCGATGAACACTCCACAACTTAAGAGGATTTTCATCCACACACATTGACTCTTTTTTTAGTGTGGTAAGAAAGTAATTTCTTTTTGAGTACAGCTTCAGTGCTACCATTTTCTGGTATTTCTTGACTGTCATCTTCACTTGACGAATCTAACATCATAGGAAGGTCGTTTTTTGTCCCTGGTCCTAGTTGTTCCATATCCTTTTCCGTCATTCTCATTCTTTCGGGCCCTTCGGAATTGGCATTAAGAGAACCGTAAACGTCATTCTCAGTATTTGTCATCATGAAAATGTCGCCTTTAATCTTTTCCTCAGTGTCCGGTGTAAAAAAATTGTGCTTATAGCGAGGATTTAAGTAGGTAGCGATGATATATAAATTGTTCTCTCCCAAGCTGGAAAACTGTAAAACGCTCGAACATGTAAAACGTACTGTTCCCTTTTCTTTCTTGTCGCCCCGCCCAATTTTTTTCTTGTCGCAACCTATTTATTCGTAGGTCGCAACTTGTATTACATCCGCATCCGCATGAACATCCGCAATGTATGAGAAAGTGAATTTTCTTTACAATTTCTTTTCCTGGAAGGGGGGGGGGGGGGGGTTGTTAAATGAAGTGCACTCAATTTTGACATCGTTAATTGGATTTTATCACACTGTAATAATTATTTTTATTATTATTAAAATTATTATTAAAATTTTAATAATAATAAGTATTATTATTTATCACACAAACTTCAGAGGAATAGTCAGAAACAATTATATAAACCACAAACTAATTCCTGCAGGGTAGGCAGCGCACCCTCCTAGTTTTGATTGTGTCCTTAGGCGACGGTAGCCACCTACCATCAAGTGTACCGTCAGCCTGCATGTCATTCTTAATTATATTTTAAAAAAAGGAAAAACGTAAAAAGTCGGCAGGGACATGCGCTCGGCCGGGATTCGAACCCGGATCAACTGCTTGGAAAGCAACTATGCTGGCCATTGCACCACCCGCGCTTATATATTAGCAGGCGAAATGAAGCTATAGAACAATCGATTCGAATTAAAGAAATGTTATTTAATATACTTAAAATGTGTCATATACTTAAAAATTTACGTGTATGTCACAAGTAAACATTAATTCTACCAAAACTATATTTACTATTATTTTTATGTTTGCTAATAATTACAGTTACCACATTACTCCATTACTTTGTAACTGTGCTAAGGGCTTTTTAATTGAATAAATTTAAAATGTGTAATTATAAAATGTCACCTGGACTCACCAGGTGAACTGACATTTATATTTTGAAATTAAGTGCCATATAAGTATAAAAACCACTAATATAACAAAACTGAAAATGTCATCAATACTACTAATAAATCTGTAAGGGTCGGTCATACTCCAAGTTACTTTGTTTTCAGAGATATAGTGTTGTTAATTTTTTACACGAATGCGTTATGTTATTCGTTATAGTTACGTTCTATTTTTTTTAATATTTTAGAATATCTGAAGTTTCATAGATATTGCGCCATCTACACAATATTATTTTTAAAAAGAACAACGTTGTTCTTTCGGCATGTTCGAATTGTGTAAATTTAAATTTTATAATCGTTTCATAGGAGTAAAAGACACACAAAGCTTTTATTTTGCAAAACTATAGATGTCACTTTATGCAACTGTCGTAACCAAATTAGTTCGTGATTGCACCCCTTTTGAGCAAGAAGCATTGTTTGTCAACATTATAATGAAGTATATATAATGTATTTCGTATAAATACATTATATACACTTCATTATATAATGTATAAATACATTAAATAAAATGTTTAGACAAACCTAATAATGTTTTACAGATATTGTTATCATCTTGTGTTAGATAATAATTAATTAATTAATTAATTAAATGCATAATTGTCGTTAAAGCAATACTTTTTTAGAACTACTCTAGCCAAACAATGATAATAATTTTAATTTAATATAATTACCGATAGAAATTACAATTGCTTTTCGAACGTTCGGTTAGTCATGTTGGAGCAATAACAACATATCTTGCTATTTACCATAGCCTTAGTTAGTTGCAAATAAAGATTGTTATTACGTAAAAAAGTTTAACTGAATAATCTCAATTAAACTTTCATAGTGTATCTGATTAAATATTTATTTGGTCTTTCAGTTATTCGAGTTTGATACACATTTGCTGTCAGATTGCCGCAGGTATGAAATACCTGGAGTCATTCGAGTTGGTTCATCGCGACTTAGCCGCAAGGTAATTATTTTACTATTAATTTTTAGGTTAAAGAAATATCAAAATACAATTTTAAATTAATTAATTACCTAAATCTGTTATATATTTAAATTAATTATTAGCTTATTTATATAGAAATCAAAAATAAATTAAATTGTTAATAAATATTACTTATCTATTAGTATCCAAATATTGCTTATTAACTAATAAAAACCTACTAATAGTATGTCTTATGCCCGTTTTCACCAACAGACACTTAGAGTTAGGTAACACCTAACTACTACTTAGGCCGACCATTCACGGCAGTCCGCCTTGCAGTTCGGCACTTCATGCAGGATAGTGAATGTGACTGCCGTGAATAGCCGGCTTTATGTGTTCCCTAACTCTAGGTGAGTGTTGGTGAAAACGGGGATTAGTGGGTAAAGTGAAATTATAAAAATTACTGTTTTCTAATTATTTGATTGATAACATCATGAATAAAATATTAAGTAATATTTTTTATTTTTATCGATGATAAGTAAAACGCCTTAATAAAAAAGTGGACGCCTGCGCATCTAGTTATAGCAAAATTTAACACGATATTACTCTAACCTTATAGAACATGCCAGGCGCTCGACGTCCTTTGTATCAGTATATTATATAGGTATTAATTTAACATACTGTTCATGCAATATATGCAGATGCAAAAATATTAGTATGTTACGAGAATTAGGTATAATATGGTAGATAGATGTTACGTAGTATTACGAGTAGCTAGGAAAAAATATTTAATTTTATTCTTTGGTAAATAACTATAGTCAGTAAATAAGAATAATTTGTTCGTAATTTTTCTACATATGATTTTACCATTGTCTTACCCATGCATTGCCATGACAATATTTAGTCCTTATACATTTTGAAACAGTGGACATTTTGGGAGTAATTTTGATACAGTGAACATTTTGCTACAATGGACATTTTTATACAGTGGACCTAACGCGAGCACTGAACCTTGAGGACATCGTGTAATATTAAAATCTGATGAACAATCATGTTTGATTGTTAGAAACATATCCACCTCTTCACAAGTTAATTCTTTGACAACGCAGATTAATTTTAATTGGATTTTATTCCAGGAATGTGACAGTCACCGAAGATTTGCATGTTAAAGTTTCTGATTATGCCATGTTTTGTGAGGAATTTGTCGATGATTACCACGTGATGGTGGATGGGTCCCGTCTGCCTCTCCGTTGGATGGCGTGGGAAAGCTTGCTTATGGTAAGATAATATACCAAAATCATTTTTACCACAATAATCGATTTATTATTGAAATTTGACACAAACAAACTAAATCACATAATATGAATAATTAAATAAAGAAAAGTGAAAATTGAAAGTTGAATTGTATGCGATATAATTCAATAAAAGATATTATATCATGCATTCGTAACATAGATCGTAACATAATTGCTGGGGTTCATCAGAATCACACAAAGTTTATGTCGCAGTGCATTTTTTTCTTTCAAATACTTTTGAAAAGGGCGGCAGACAAGCTGAAAATTTATTACTGTGTATAACCTAAACCATTTTAGAGCTAATGTTTAATTCTAATATAGATAGATACCAAAATGATCGATATTTTCGTATCACTATTTGAGATCAATAAACCAGCATATTCCTCATCATTTGCAGGGCATTTATTCTCCAGCCAGCGACGTATGGTCTTTCGGAGTGACCGTATGGGAAGTTCTAACATATTGTCTAGTTAAGCCCTTCGATGAAATGGATGACGATCAGGTAATAACAATTTCACCTAACTAAAATATTAACTGTGGTGACAAGCACTAAATATTCAATGGAATTTTCCCGATAAAGCAGCTAATCTGAATGATTTTTTTGCTGAATTTTTTAACTTTTTTCTTACTAATTTGAAATAATTTAATATTTATTCATTTATTATTTTTTTAAAAAATCCTTAATTAAAATATTTTACCCGAATAAGTAACTGTAGTTAAAAATTTTGTACGGCGCCACTTTCTTCAACAGTGACGTAATACGGTGAGCAATAAAGATGTTAGGCTCATATATTTTCTCATGTGTTTAATTTTTTATTTATCAAACGCGACCGAAGTCGCGGACACCAGCCAGATCAATTGTGGAGAATTTCTCAGTTATGAAAAGCGAGTGAAGCTCTCCTCAATGAAATAGTTGATGAAATGACGAGTGTGTTTCAGGTGGTAGCGAACGCGACCGAATGGCGCTTAGGCGGTTGCGGTGCTCGCGTACCAGCGGCGCCTCCCCCTCGCTGCCGACGTGAACTATACGATCTGATGCACGAATGTTGGCGCCGAGAGCCAATGCAACGCCCACGTTTTCACGATTTGCATCGCTTCCTTGAACGTATGAGTCAAGGCTACAAGCCGCCGGCGCAACACCGCCCCATTAAATAAATCCAAATAAAACAACATGGCTTGCAAATTCAATTCAGACGAGCTTCTACAATTTAATATAAGTCGATGATTTTATAGGTCCAAGGAGAGTTTAAGGAACATATTGACTAGTCATTCGCGAGAGGAAAGGACCAACAATTCTAAATACTTAATAATAAATCACACAACTGTTTGAACGTATACGGCCATCACTAAATGAGGCAACATTTTCGGAGACTTTGTCGAAATGGTATTTTTAAAAAATGAACAGTATTGTCATCAGTATTAGTAACTGACTAACGGACCTGCTCTGTTTACTTGGTATCGTGCAATTAAGTCTAGTGAGTGCACAAAATAGTCGATAAATTCGACAGCATCCTTTTCTAAATTATCGATAATTTTTATATTTGGATGAATGTTTTCGGATTGCAGACATATTTTCGAAGGTGTATTGTATAGATCGATAAATTTAGTTAGATAGACATGAAATTTAGGAATGTTGCTGCGGTCCAAAAACAAGTATCCACGTTTCTGGTGTGGATGTTTCTGCAAATATATTTCTCTATTCGAGTATTTTAAATGTTGTCAGAACCATCAACATCCAGTAACTATGTATTAATGCCTCTCCCCAGCGCCCTTCGCCTAGCGCTCCCACGTTCTTCCACTATCACCGCCAATATGGCAAACCCCATCTTAGGGCACTACTTTTGTACACGATGTCGCATTTTCTTCACCAATATCAATTTTGTCTAATTCGACGACTTAATCGTACACATGTAAGAGCATCATGTATACAAGTAGTCCCATCCTAGTATATCCAAAGTATATTTCCTATTTTTTTAACCTGTTTTAAATGTTAAGAGTGTATACTTCTTAGGTAGGTAGGCCTCCAGGGCGACTCTAGCCCCCTGTGCTTCTTGTTTTCTTCGATCGACCGCATAATGTTCCATGTTTTCATATCCGAACATATTGATGTTGAGCTGATTCGTCGAGAGATGTATTTATTTATTTTTGATGATGATACGGTCGACATCGATCACAATGGAGGGCTAATTTTGTAGTGAGTGCAGTTTTTAATTTATGGTCGCCTCTCAATATGTACGGACGTGTAACATGGAATGGAAGTCACAAGGTTTATTGAACCGAATTATTCGTATAAATGTAGTTTCTGGTTTCACCCAGTAGCACATAATAAGTCATAGTTCATAAGATACGCTATATAGTCAACATTAATGAATGTTTCTATGTCACACAGGTGTTGTTACAGCAATAGTATAAGAGTCACACTTCCCTCGACACACACTGAGCCCCGCATTTTGTCGTTACTTATCTCTACACTGTAGATGCACCTTTTCATCACTAAGATGTGCTGCTCAAATCCAATCTGCCAAAACTCACTCACTCACTCATTCATAAAAAGTGTTTATGTGTTGAGATCTTTCGTGTCTGCGATCTTCTTGCACACACGAAATTTTAAAATGATTACGGAGACAAGCCAGCAAAGCCAACCTTTGCACGGAAGTCCATGACTTTAAGTAATGGACAGATCATAATATTATCTTTATGTCCATGGAAGTGTCTGCTGTAAGCCTCATAGAAATCACTGGTTTACCTAGTATATTGCGACGACTGTTCTAGTTTGTCTAATTAAATAAATAATAAGAATTAAATAACTCTTTGAATTCAAAAATTGGAACTTCACAATAAAAGCATATAATAAACTGTTCTGTAAAAATTTAAAGTCAATTCTTCAGATAGTTTTCGAGTTTTGTGAAAATTAACGTACGACAGTTGTTTTTTATATTAACGAAGGTTATATATAAAATCGACACACGTAGAAACTCATTGACCAATCACCATTAAAGTTTGTCACTCGTTATTAGATGGCGCTCTTCTTATTATGCTTAGTAGTGTCAGGGCACACTGCGTTTCGCAGTCATTTGGGCAGCCCGTCTGGTGGCACTAATCACCACCTTATAGAAAACCATCGTGAAATAACAGCATGTGTGCTGTTGTGTTTCGGTGAGTGAGTAATGCCAGAGCCCATTTCCGTGTCGTTGGTCCTACTATGGTCTGCAGCCCACTTGAATCACCTGTGGCGTTGTTTGTGTAAAAGGCGACGGTAGCCACCTACCATCTAATTGACCGTCAGCCTGTCTGTAGACCTAAACATAAAAAAATACATAAAGCTTTGTCTATACCGGAAAAAATCTAATGTTATTAATAATAATTTACGTGTACTTGAAGGCTATAGCCGTCCGTTAAATGCAACACAGTCCGTTTAGAAAATTAATGTTTAGTTTACTGATTTTATTTTTCAATATTCCTGATTTAAACAAAAAAATACAACTAAATAAATTCAACATACATTTTCCATTTTCATGAATAAGTGGGTAATTTTATGTGTAAATAATCTCCTGTTGGGAAAATAATCGACAATGCGGGGGTGCTTAATGTTCTCTGTTCCTTCAATTAATTAATGGTTATATAAGATTTAAAAAATAACATATAGGTAATAATATGGATGTACCCTATCGGCCCCCTGTCTTAAGAGCTAGCGACACGTTGTGATCTTGTATATCTGAACTGATTTAAGGGTTTCCATGCACTTGTAACAAAATTCAGAACTTAATATTAAATTCATGGTCGATTCATGATAAATCCACAGTAATTACGGATATTTTTCCGGAGTGCACGAAAACTCTATGAAATGAATACATAAATATTTTAGCATACTGTATTATAGTTTAACTACATAAATATTTACAAGATATGGCCATGTTTATATGCTTTCTATGTTAAGTAAGGTTAGTTTTAGGTTTCATTTTTATGATTTTTATTTTCAACATTTTTAAATATAAACATTTTACGTCGTATTCTCGCCGAAAGCAATACAAAAGATTAGAATGTGAATATTAAGATTTGTGTGTTTTTACGACATAAGTATGAATATAGTAATATCCATATTGTGTACCTTCTACGTTGCAGTTATTGTAAGTATATAATTTGATTTTTTTTAATAATTGGTTTTATATTTTGGTTCTATAGCCTGTTTATCCCTGAGGACGGCAGTAAATATTGAATCCAAATTCATAAAATAATTTTGTTATAACATAACCACTCAATTTATAGAAAAAGATAAAGAACTATAATTGATTTGTGGCAATATTTATTTTTTTTTTTTTAATAAAATACTGATAAATTGTATATATGGAATTTAATAATATTAAAACGGAATTATTAAAAATCATAAAAATTTATTTACGTACTGCAATCAACTGCAATGTATTAAGTAACTAAGTTGAAAACTATGTAGATAAGGTTGCAGTATGAAGTTTACCTTCCTGCAAATTCAAAATTAAATATTATTTATATTTGTACTTGTGTTAACCCTTGTTATTAATTAATTAGCCTACAGAGTGTTGCCCTCATCGAATCAGGCTGTCTGACTAACTCGATCATCGCCTAGTTACCATAAGCAGACGTTTAAGTTAACTTGTCTCAATTTTCGCATAGTAATACAATTAATCAATTACTGCATAGATTTTTAGTCCAGTATGTACACTGTCCAGTATATTGTCACACTGGTTCTCAAAGTTCGATTCATCTTACCAACCGACCTAATAAACAGTCGTCGTTCTGAAAGTCGAACCTCGATTCGATTCGATCACATAGTCCGATCGATAGAACTATGCAGTCGAACCAGGGTGCCTCAGCCTATACCATCATTACTGTAGATAGGTACTTGTTGAGGTATAATATACTAAAGTCAATATACTACGAAAACATTCCTAACAAAATCTGTTTGCAACATTTATCGCGATGCAAACGTCAAATATAGCAGCGATTCAATTAATTGCAAATTTTTTGTTGTTAATCAATTTCAAATATTTATTTATGAATGTGTTAAATTAATATTTTGAGTGTTTGAATTGGGCGTAACAAGTAGGTACACAGAAAAAGTTTTTTTTCTAATTATTGCTACTAGCGACCCTCAAAAGCTATTGAACCGTGGTAGCTGATTTTATTTAACAAAAAAAAAACGGATCACTTTACTTTTTGAATATCAAATAATTACTATGAAGTCAATAGTAAATATTGCATAACTATCTATTAATTTTAGATCCTCGATCACAAAGTTTTTTTTTTATTGATATGTCCATATCAATTAAATTGAATCGCTAAATGTTGTCGTGTTTTGCCCTTACGATTCAAACAATTCAATCAAATATTGTCATCAAATACATATTATGTATATTGGTACTTTTGTAATATAACTCGACATAAGAACTATCGATCAAAATGTGATAAATTTAGCAGATATAAATTCAGTAAAGAGTTAGTCAGACTGTAGTGGAAAGTGCGATATGCTAAAAGTCAATGTTAATTTTAAGAAACTATATAGTTATTGCTGAATGTCCGTGAATGTTTGACAGGTGTACGAACGGAGTGTGTATGATGCATCAATGTACTACTACAACAATGGATTTCGCACGCCATACAAAACACTACGAACTTTATGGAACATTTATAGCGGGAACTCTGTCGTCTGTCATTTAAAACCAACCAAACATCTATCACTTAAAGAAAATGTGACTTTACGTCAACACATTGGAGTTTAGAATCAATAGTAGAACTTGGTCGTTACTACCTTTTACCATTGACGCGCGAAGGCAAAAGTCCGCCATGATTCCGTTTTAGGCGTACTTTTTATGTGCCGCTTTGGCATTTGTGACGCGAATTCCATAGTTGTAGTATTTCGATGGTATGATATGTTAATATTTAAATAGTGAATGTTATACATAGTTTTTTGTCTACTAATGATCATGTAATAATTGAATCAACATATCAACTCTGTCATAGTGTCTGATAGTGTACAGATGAGGTCATATAGCATTAGTAATGGACATTCTATACTTATAAATCTACAAACGTTTCATCGGAGTTCAATGCAGAAATTGTGAGTTTTCAGTGCCATAAGTTTTTTGAGTGATATTCACCAATTTGTACGTGCGGCATTAAATGAACTTCAAACTATATGAAACTCACTATAAGATCTTGTAATCCCAGCGTAAAAAACACCAGTTAGTTAACATTCAAAGTTCTGGGCATATTCATATAGGTACTTATATTGAAAGTTTTGTAAAGAAGATTATGAGAAAATTACCTATGTTGACTGACTGACTGACTGACTTCTCATGTAAAAAAAATAGTTACTTTTTATGAGTGTAAAAAATAATATTTGCGCTACACTATAATGCACAAAATATCAGCAAAAAAAAGCAAAAAGTTTCAATTATCATGGTCATGTGGTCGTAATAGTAGTAATAGTCTCAATGAATCTCATTGATCAAGATTAATTGTACATACTGTAACGCTTATATAATTGTATTGTGATGTGTGATGATTACATAAAAGTTATTCTACCGAAGCAACTAAAATATTTAGTTGGTTTTTTTTTTATGAATACAATTATTACCTACATGTACCACTGAATTTTTTAAGAACCTATATACGTTAAATTCAGGTTATAAATAACTAATTCAGAGGGGCGTTGTCACATTAACATCCGTCTGACGTCATCAACAACTGCGTGACTTAACTCGCCGGCCAGTATTGGTAACAGTACCTACCGAGTGTTTCACGAGATTACGTCACCAACATGGCGGCTATAATGTCGACTTAAAATTGACATTGATATTTTTAAAAAATCACCAGAACATGTCTTTTATCTAATCATCACAAATCTGTCTAAATGTAGAGAGTGAATGGAGATTTGTAAATTTCTTTGTGTTTAGTGTTTTACAGAGTGAATAATTTACTAAATATGAATCAATGTTAGATATTATTATAAAATAGGTTTTTTTTCTCAGTAACATACCGAGCCATAAAACCACGCCTTAAATGAATTGCTGATATTTTTGCATTGGTTTACTTAATTATGAAAATCGCCTTAAAAATAAATTAAATAGTCCAAGGCATGACAGAACGCTCATAGCATTCTTGAGATCGCTTGAAAAAATATTCTCATAGTGGATTAGTCATATTACTGTTTGGTCGCCTTATAAATGGTATAATTTCTCCTCAAGCTTAAAAACACAGTCAGCAGTTTTACACAATCAACACATTTAACTAGAGTATAACATTCGTAACTAAATTCATGATGTCTCAACATCTGCGTGCGCAACTCTCGTAACATTAACATATTTTTACTATAACGCGCCAAAAGAAACATTACATGAATTGATATAAAATAATAATATAAATAATTATATTATTAATAATATAGAAATATAGTATAGTAATATATATGCCGTGGGGTACCGGCATAGAATAGTACTCCCCCATCTCAACCCGTGGGTGCCGTAGAAATCGGCTAAGGGAAGAACAGTGTTTATGGCAAAACACCCCCCATAATGACCAACGAAAATGTGGCCAGGCCCCCAGTCCCCGGCGGCCTCGCTATTCCTGGCTACGGTAGCGGCTAAGGTAACGGCGGGGCAGGGGGTGCTAAGAATCTCCGGAAGAGATCCGGCTACCACTCCCGTAGACAATTGGCTCTGGTAACACACAACATTCGGACCCTGAAGACAGACGAGAAGATTGTTGAACTGGAAGAAGAAATGAGCAGATTACATTGGGATATTTTGGGATTGTCTAAAGTCCGTAGAAAGGGTGAGGACATAATAACCCTGAAATCTGGAAACTTGCTCTACTACCGGGAGGGCGAACAACAAATCCAAGATGGAGTTGGGTTTCTCGTCCACAGATTCCTCATTAACAACGTTACGACTATCGGAAGCGTGTCGAGCAGGGTCGCATACCTAATACTCAAAATTCGCTGAAGGTAATTCAGGTTTACGCACCGACCTCGTCACATCCAGATGAAGAAGTAGAGGTTATGTATGAGGATATTGGTCGAGCCATACATACCTCCGAGACCCACTTCAATGTTGTAATGGGGGACTTCAACGCGCGGCTGGGCAAAAGAAAAAATGACGAGCTGAGAGTTGGGAGAATTAATAAAAAATAACACGTAATATAACTAAACTCATACGAAACTAAAAGTTCGAGTGAATAGGCACCTTCTGGGTGAGCTCGCTCCATCATAGGTCTCATCTTCGCTACACACCTTTTGGCCAAGAGCAAATCCATCTCTACTTAAAAAAAAAAAAATTCATGCAACTTCCGTAACAAAGGTGATCTTTTCACCCTCGCGCCAAAGAAGTAGGCATTACTTCAGAAATATTTACCTGGCATAGATATAGTAAGAAATCCATTTAGGGCGTGGTTTTATCAGCTCATTGTAAACCAACAGTGTATGTATTATAAGCAAATTTTTACATTTATAAATGTCATTGATATCGAATAATCATCAGATTATATCACATGTATAATTCACATAAATATTCATTGTAAATTGATTTTATTATACCAACAATGTAGGTAATATAGTTACATAACATATGTGTTAAATTGTAATTTGAATAGTATTGAACAGACTATGGTCAGACTCGCTGTAAATTTAAGGTACGAGACCGATACTTAAGCGTAATTGTAAATTCATGATTCATTTCAGATAACATTTTTACTGTGTAGTATATAAAATCAAAAGCTGGTCTTGAGTCTTTGCGACGCTGTTAAGTCACATATATTTAGGGCCAGTTTTATAACGATCCGTTAGTTAAATTTTATATCAAATAGACGAAAAAAGATCTAATAGTATAATATAGTGTATTATAAACAACTGTTCGTTAGTCAACAGTATAATTTGACAGCTAGCGTTTACTGCCTCTTTACTGACTATGATAAGGTCGGTTTATCTTACGTATCGTTTATTTTGTTATTTATGTAAATAAATGTGTTTGTGACGCGACACTTGACAGTTCTTGACAGACTACTACGAAACCATCGACAATATTCATAAACTTCGGCGTATTTTTACGGGCAGCTACCGAATGTTTAATTTCTTTTATAGAACCACCGTCAGTAAACGTTATTGACGGACCGTTAACCGTTCGGTTACTAGCACTGTAACGAACGGGAAAAAGGTATGTCGTTTATAAAACTGGCCCTTAATGTATATATGTGACGTATGAATGTGCGTTCGATAAGTATGTGACTCCATTCGTTCGAATGTGTTTAAAAGACGTACAGTATAAAAGACATACAGTAAAAAGGGTAATTTTAATTAGCAAGCGATATTTAATAAAAATATAATTCCACAGTTTATATTCAAATACATATATTTTTGTCAAATAAACAGACTTTTAAAAAATATATTAATATACAGTGTGTCCGGTCATGGACTAGCGATATCTGGGTACATTAATTACAACTATTTTAATACACAAATACCCTACAGTTCAAATTCAATCAATCTAGTAAACAAGTTAAGGGTTACTAACTAACAAGTTAGTAAACAAGTTAAACAACAAGGGTTTTTGCAGTAATAGATTAGAATTCAATAATATTTAAATTTACGAAAATTTGAACCCATTGTTGGGTAATGTAAACGATAAACAATTTTTATCTTTACAACTTTGAGTTTTTTTACAAACTTTGACAGACATGATATTTTTGTACGCATGGAGACCTATCTTAAGAAAAAAAAATACAAGCTTGGGACTTGGGTGTTCACATCATTCGAACATGTGGAAGTTAGTGAAATCACATCGTTAACTAGGAAATGGGCTGATGGTCTTCAAACGGATGAACAGATCTTCATTAATTATAGCTAAGAACAATCCTGATCAGCTTCAATAGGATCAAAATTGGTCCATCCAATTAGGAGTTACGATGCCAAAGACAAATATACAGATAGACAGATACACAAGTCAAACTTATAACACCCCATTTCTGCGTAGGGCGTTGGAGGTTTAAAATGCATAGAGAAGAACAGGATTGGACCTCAGTATGTTGTTATTTATATATTATAATAGTTGTGATTTATGTACCTAGAATATCGCTAGTCCATGATCAGACACACATTATATTATATATGAGACATTCATATAACAAAGCGATTATCAAATATATGTCTGAATCTATACTACTTAGTTTATATAAAGGAAAAAAACCACCATGTCAGGTTGCTAATTAAAATTAGCTAGTCTAGTTTTAAAATACGGGTCCACGTGTACGCTAGCTCTCACCAAATCCCATGGTAAAAATTAAAATTAATGGCATATATACATAATATATCTTTCCACGAGAAAACAGGCGGCTTAGGTAATTTGTAGATTTAAGTCTGTCCCTGCTGAGCGCAGAATTTATTTCATTTTATAGAGTAAGGATTCTAATCTGTATTATTATTATATCAGGTTTCAATTGTGGGTTATACAACGAAGTATGAAAGTGTAAAATAGTCGCCACTAAGTTTGGGTGATGTGTGTATTTTATTAATTGGAGATATCATTTGTCGCTACTCGCCGATCGACGACGCCTAGTGTGTTGTACTTTGAACTTACCTAACAGAGCTTCTTCATTTAATTAGAATTTTTGTTAAAAAACATTTAATAAAAATGTACACTGATCATTCAGAATATTATCCCACGATTACAGGCCACGCCTAGTCTGGAACCCGAGTTAGGTACTAAGTCTGCAAAAGATTGTTTTTATTATTCGATTACTCTTATGATTATGTATTTTTTTTTTAATTTTTAACTATCTGGGGCCCGCAACTTCGTCCGCGCCCCTTTTTAAAAATTATAACCCCTGAAAAAATATGTGTTTTTTTTATTGCTGTCATAGTTTTGTCAGGCGTTCATTAATTTTTTTATAATGCCTCGGGTACAGTAATTTTTCTGGGTGAAAGATGATATATGAAAGATCCATATCTTTGCCTGTAAACCTGACAAGAGGTATATACAAAATTTCATGATGATCGCTTGAGTAGTTAAGGCGCGAAAAGGAAACAGACAGAAGAGTTACTTTCACATTTATAACATTATTTTGGATTTATTAAGGTTATGTATAGCCATCCATAATATTATTATGTCTAAAACACATAGGTACTAATAAGATAAAATAACCATGTCTTTTCACATATTATGACATCTGTTAAAAATCCGGACACGAGACAATTTATAACAGATTTTTCTGTTAAAAAAAAAAAATTCTTACTTTCTTCTTTCAGTTCCCGAAATTGAAATTAGAATTTTAGGTATTTTGAAAAAAATAGTAAAAACCTTCGGTACATTTACTTCAGATGTACCCATTGATTTTGAGTTTATCTAGGATATTAATTCTTTGTCAATTAAGATCAGAATGTTTTTGTTATCCTTGATCAACTTAACTAGCGAGAAATAATTTTGATTTATTTTAATATATATATTTTAACTTTTAAATTGTTTCACACATATTGGAAAGTATAAAGTATAAAAACTTCAAGCGCCATCTTCGGCGAGTAGCGAAACTGTATTTGTTCATTGTATTGAACCAAATCCTGACCTAGACGTTGTGTACTCAAACATGTACCATTTTAAATGTTCAATGTTGCTTTGTAAATCATTATTCCAATAAAATTACAAACATGTCACTTTACAAACAATTTCACTCGTCGCCTAATTGTAGATACATAATTATTATGAATGTTAATAACTTTAAAATAATTGTCGATCAACGTATTCATTCTTAGATGTCACTTCAATATTATACGTATCTGTACTGTTGTGAACAAATGTGAACGATATCTGGATCTGTTTATTGGTAATTTAGACTTTTCATTATTCCAATGTGGAATTGGGAACTTAAATTACCAATAGAGTGCCTCAAAATTAGGGCTTGTTAGATTGGTCGTCATAGTTAATGTGATTGATGTAGTTTTAAATGAAAATTTTAATATTTTTTAATTTGAAAAATTAAAAAATGATACTTCAACTGTCAAATCACTTTAAAACAAATCGATAATCGAGTAATAAGTTAGTAATAAGTTCAATTTAAGGAAATTCATTTCGATGTAACGATTCAAGTCAAAATAATTCAAAATAATATTATTATTTTTATTTTTTTCACTCTTCTCAATGAGATAATGTTTTCGTATTGAGAAATTTAATAAATAATACAATATATTACTGTAAGGGACATACTTAAAAGTATGCTTTAAGTATATACTTAAGGGTGGTGACCACGTTTAATTGTATTAGGTGATTCTATAACGACCAATATAACCGAGCTTTCAACCGTGAAATTATCCTAGACGTCTTATTCTAGGGTAATTCTAGGGTAATATGAGATTACTCTAGATAATGCACGGCCTTATCGATACTGTTTTTCTTTCTCATATCAATGTTAGTACATATTATGATGGATGTTCAAGTATTTTAAAGAAATATCTGTTTAAAAATTTATGTCATATCATTATTACATTAATAATTAATATGCTTAGTGTTGCATCAGGAGAGCTTTTCTCCTTTAGTTCCTTGATTATTATTATTTTTTTAATTTTAATATTTCTCTATTTAATTTATAAGTTTGTAATGTTGGTGTGTATTAAAAAGGGGGTCTTTCTTCAAGGTTGTCAATGTCAATAACTAAACTATACCAGGAGTCGAACTCCTAGGCAACATAGAGCTAGGAGTACGCTCGATGCTAATCGAAGTTCATTGGTCAATCGAATTTATTGATAAAGGTCACTGGTTAAGTAATGATTTGAGTAATATCACACTACGCCCCATTGGCTAATGTCTTGTGCATAAGCCAATGGGCGCACTCGGGTGATTTTCTTTAGGAGTTCGACACCTGGAATAGAGTTCACATAGATATCATACTTAACCAACTGTACGGAGTTACCAAATTTAAACTAATTCCTTAGGGTAGTATGGCAAGTGCGACCAGAAAGACTCCTTGGTAAGTGTGGGGACCAAAGTCACAAACGTAAGCATTGACTGCTTTTTGATCGTAAATATTAAAAGGCCATAAAAAAAACTGAGGCAGTCATTGTAACATTTGGTGTTGATTACATGACAATATTAGTATTGCCCGCAGCTCAGATGTGCCAAGCTGCGTGTAGAACAAAAGTAATTTCTTTTTTTTTAATTAAAATTAAATTTTTTACGCGTAAAATGCAACACCGAACCCCCTCCACCTATCTCGGACACCTAAGTAAAATAAAACTAAAAAAAGCCATGCTAACGCTATTTTGCTAAGTATGTTTGGTTGGACCAAAAAATCGTTTCTTCTATAATAATTTCGTTTTTTGTCTCACCAACTTTATATTTTTTATAGGTTATATTTTTATATCAGGAATAATACGTTTACAAAAAGGAATATGTTTAAGGTATCGTTACCTTGAAGATTGAAATAAAAAATTTCAAGTGTAATATGAATAGCAAGATCGCGTTAATAAATCAATGATAATTTTCGAACAAAGTTTTTATATATTATTTAACTTTTAAAATAGTGGAGGGGAGGTGATACCTAAAAGTTTATGAAGCCTTCTCGGTGATCATTGCATTCTTTTATTGTTTCTTATGTGCCTATGTAATATCTCTAGATACCTACCTACCTTTTTTTATATAGGTATAATTTTATTATATTACCGTAGTTGATGGTGTTCCAAATATAAAAAAGTAACATGAAGGCACTAATATGTTGTAATTTAGTTAACTTATAAAAATTAAAAAAAAAAACATGTAATTTTAATGCGAAAAGGAACCCGATTGTGAAGCGAAAGTAGGTATATATTATTATATCATTATTTTAAATTAAGTATTCAGACATATCGATTTCTTTTTAATGTCTATTTCTTTAAGCGTGAAGTCCTAATGTGCTGTCGATTGACTTGATATTCTTTTAATGTTTATAAGCCTTGAAAAACTTTGCAGTATTGATATAAAATTCCTTGAAAATTCAAACATAATATATTTTTATTAATTTATTACACATTTTATAACCTTGCCACTCTACAAACATCATACCGGCATTATAAAGTAGGTAGGTACTAACTGGTGCCCGCGAATACCTACATATACTTATGCATACCTAATTTTAAATAATTTTCATGAGTAAAACGTATATTGTCTTATTGTATAGTTTTCGCGTTTTTATAGCAAAAGTTAAAATGTTTTACTGTTTTTCTCGAGTAAAATAGGCTCTAATGTGACTTTCTTAAGGTTTTAACTTCTAGCGTTAATTATACGAAATCTTTCAAAACAACACTAAACACAAGGAGATAACGATAACAAGTTACTTTCGACTGATTGTGATGAGACGCCATAGTTCGCCATAAATGGAAAGCCGCTCAGTACGGTTATGGCTGACGTCGATAGATTTTGTAGTAAAAAAAAATTACAATTACATACTTAATAAAATAATATCAAAAAAAAATCGAGCAAGTTCGAATATTACCTATTCAATAAATATTAGATTTTTCTGTTAAAATATTTAAACTAAATTTGAATGAAATATGAAAAAACATCACTTTCTAAAAATTTCATTAAAGAAAATAGGGGCTAGAAGGGACAACTGATTACAATATGCAAACTTTATAATTATAATCGTCGATATATACACCCAAAATGCAAGGCTAATAGAGCTAATAAGTTGACTTACAATTTCATACCAAAATTCGGAATGAAAATATTTTATTTCCAACAGATAAATGATAAAATATAATGTGTTACCTCTTTGGCAGTTTATCGAAAAGAAATGAGACTGTTTGATCGATTCATTCCCAGTAGTTCCTTTGAAGTAGTTCCGTGGTGAAACATGTGAGAACTTTTTTCCCACTAGTTCCGCGGGACAACTATTAATTATTTAATTGACGGGACTAATGCGAAAAAAAAATATTACTATTTAGTAATATGTTTTATTCCCATTATATTGCTAGTAGGTATAATATAAATGCAAAAGTAAGATCGACTTGTTTGACGTCGTGATAAGCGCCTGCAATGTTTGCAATAGCAACATGTTCTCGTAAAGCCGCAACAATAATGTAATATCCAATTTCCAGCACATTCCCACTTCACGCTACAAGTTGAAACTACACTCTATAAATGAAATTTATTCTGTAATAACGTAATTAACGAGTAAATCTAAAGACTTTTAAGGCAGAATGCCTTCTTTTTATGTAATTTTAAATGTTAAAATAAATGTTAAAAAACACGCTGAGATTTTTTTTTATTCGAACCCTCTTAAGTCATAATTGCGTGTGTATAATGCTTTCGTCGTCTAATTTAGACTTGTTAGAGTAAAATTAAAACTTAGATAAAAATACAGTGCATAGTAGATTATATTTAAGTTGAAGATATATACAAAAAAAAACTATTTTCTGAGAAAAAATAGTAAATTACTGCCCAAAAGAAAATTAAGTTCTGCACTAAATTATTAATCGGCTACTTTTATTTGTTCTTTTTTTTTTCATATTTTACATTTTTGATTTATGAAGTATACTTTTTATCAGTTATGTATCTACTACAAATATATGTAGGTAAAAATCAATATTTAACACACGTTGATGTCTATAGCATATTATTTATAAGAAGAATGTACAAGAGGCAAAGACATTTTCTTGTAATATACAATGCGAGATAGTGACCAATTTAAAAATAATAATTTTGACAGACAAAATAAGGTTAAACGATTTTTTTTCTATACGTTTCCTTAAATCCATTGTGTCAGCAAGCACAGGCAAATATTTGCGTCGCATCCACGAAATCGCATAAAATAACCACTTGCTAAAATCCTATAAGAATGCAAGGGCACGACCCTCAGGCCTAGATGGAATCACAGTATACTCACAAAGTGAATGAAGTCAGTAGGTTATCTAAAAAACTTCTAAATAAATAAGATCGACAACAGTGCTCATACTAGAAAGCATTTGTTAATTGTAACAAGTTCACACTTGTAAAACTTCGTTTGACTGATGTGAATATTATTTTATGACAAACAGTAGAAGGCAAGCTGACGGTCAATACATGGTAAATGGGTGCCGTTACCAATTGATAGTAATGACATGAGATAAGTAATAGCACTAGATTCTCTCTCATTCTCAAGGACAGATTTTTGTCGCTAAGACAAGAGATTTATCTCTATTATATTGACTATACTGCGGTCTACAAAACGCTTCCGCCGTCTCGAGAGCCTCTACACTGATATGTTTGGTTTGTGTACATACATCGTTTTAATGACTCATTATTTATAATTCTTATGCGCTATTCTTACATTGATCTTCGTGTGTATTCATAAATCTTCCTGTGTTCATAGTAGTGACAGGTTACACTGCAGCAGAACACCGTGAAATAACAGCACGTATGCTGTTTCGTGTTTCTGTGAGTGAGTAAAGGATGTCACAGTTCATTTCCATATCCCTTTCCAATACCCTTACCCTTAATCTATGCTATCTATCTATGCTATGCTACACTATACTATATATGATACTAAAGCGACTGTAGCCATCTACCATCAAGTGAACCGTTAGCCTGTCTGCCAATGTTAACTTAAAAATATTTAGGTACCCATCTGAATCCAGATTTTTAGATATGTGGAAAATCTAGTGTAGTATAATTAATTATTATAAAAAAACTTAACACATCGTTTCACACATTTTTTTATGTTTAGGTAGGCAGACAGGCTGACTGTCCACTTGATGTAGGATACCTACCGTCGCCATGCTGCAAGTAGGGCCTAATGATAAGGGGTTGGGGAAGGGATAAGAAAATAGAGAAACACAACAGCACACATGCTGTTATTTTCTGTAAGTAAGTATATCATAGATATAGATGTTCGACATTCGACAATTCGACACGACTTGCGACATCTAATGATTCAGGTTGAAACTATTTTTAAGAATCCTGAACAATAGGATAAAAACATTCACAACATATTCCTAAGGCCCCGTGGCGCAACGGATAACGCGTCTGACTACGGATCAGAAGATTCCAGGTTCGAATCCTGGCGGGGTCGGTGTTGTGGCATAATTGGCTTTTTGTTTTTTTGTATATTTAATTCTAAATTTTTTAATTTTTATTTATTTAAGGAATTGGGAAGGGATAGGAAAAAAGGGCTATGGCACCCCTAACTCACTGCCCGAAACACAACAAGCACACGAGCTGTTATTTCACGGTGGTCTTCTGTAAGGGGGTGGTTACTGCCGCCAGACGGACTGCCCAAATGATCGCGAGACCCAGTGTGCTTTGGCCACTACTAAATTAATATTAACAAATTGAAAATGATTATTTAATAATAATTTAAATTCTTTTTGTAACTCCTGTTGGGAACATGTTAAGGTCTTGTAAAACATTTTTTCCATAAAATTAGTAAAACACAGTCTTATTGTACCTATAAAAGATAATTCAAGAATATGACTTCGTCCGCGTTGTAAAATCAAATAAAAACTAAACAATAAATAACGCCTCACATCATTATTGCTATTACACTTATACAAGGCGTTAATTTTCTTAACTTTAAATGATCCCTAAGAGAACAAACAGTACTTTTATTCTGGATGAAAGGTGTCCTATGTCCTTTCCGGTATCCCTGACGTGTCATGCAAAATTTCGTGATGATTGGTTAAGTAGTTAAGGCATGAAAAGGTAACAGACAGGCAGACAGGCCTGTCTGTTACCTTTTCATGCCAGGATTTTTAGAACGAACATTTTGTATGACGCCATGTCAATACAACAATGCCTCCAGGGCGTTGCTGCTACTTGTGCATGTGGATTGACTGATGAGACTTGACGTAAAGGGACACGCAGGGAGGTGCAGAGGTGGCATCAGTTTATGCATGAAAATCAAGTGCAAAAGTATCCCATCGTGTATATATGTTCGCTAGATGAAGTGGAAAGTATACCCCACATTCAATAAAATTGTCTTCGTCAGAGAAAGATTTGTAACAGAATATGACAAGGAAATGAAAATTGAAATAGACAAACTAGAGGAACTAACTGATCAAGAGAGGTAGAAAGGATAGGTTCATTAAATATTGCATATAGTGTTAAGGCTAATAGCGTGAAACAAGTATAACAAATAAAACAAATAGGTAATAGACATAATTAAATTGTCAATATAAAATAGATTAAATGAAATAACAATAAAGATTTTTTTTTAAAAATGTGTGTATCATCCCATCAGAATTTGTATGAATGTTGATGAATGTAGAATGAAAGTACGAGCAGAATACAAGAGAGAATAGCCATGAATGAGGAAAAGCAGGAACAGGCTTCAGCATAGTGCCAGAGGGATTATGATTAATTACGTCTTAATTCATGTCAATTGATTAATGTTAGGTATAAGTAATTATGTTTATTTTTATTTGATACTAAATCTAGTGGCATTGAGTAACTATCGGCTTTCAAAGTACCTAACTCATCAGTCCTTGCACGTTACATAATAACACGAACAGATTCAAATAACGTGCATGTTTGAAAACGTGACCATTTATTATATAATTACTCACTACTGTAACCAAACAGTTGCTCCTATAAAATGCCAAGAGCAAAGATATACTAAACGAGATAAAATATGACATTAGTGCTGCTGCAGGAAACTTTTGATATGATATAAAACTTATAATTTGTATGATATCTCTATGTATGTCATCTACAAAAACGTGAGCTTATTAAAGGGCGGGTATAATTTGTCAGATTTATGAGCTAGTTCAACAATGAACCATTTTTAAAATGAATATTATCATTATAATATTAGGCACCTACGTACTTAATCTTCTTCTTCTTATATATAAAATTCTTGTGTCACAGTGTTTGTAACAAAACTCTTTTTATGAAATTTTATTGTGTATATTCTGTAGGCCTGAGAATAGGTTGCATACTATTTTTAAAACCCCAAATATTTTTTTTGCAAAACAACGTTTGCAGGGTCAGCTAGTACTACTCTGCTGTAAGCTGGTTAAAGGTGGAAACAAACTATCGGACGCGTCCGACATATGTGCACGGTCGTTCACATCCAGTGAGCCAGATTTCTATCGGACGTCCGAACGCTCAAGGACGATCCAGTCAAAAGTCACGTCCGCGACTTACGTCCGATAGTTTGTTTCCACCTTAAGCGCTGAGTTTTTATTTCATGTAGATATCGGCGCTCTCTTTCTAAGTCCACGTGCGCTTCGTCCTCTTTCACGCACTCACGTGTTTTTGAGCGTGAATTGTAGTGATGGGTTGAAAGATGTTGCCTTTAGTGATACAGACTACTACACTAATATTAGACACATTATAATCGAATTCCAATAATATAAAATGGTCACAACAATAGATTTTTTATCTACATAAATATAAACAGACTGTCAGTGTCTTAATATACAAGAGATTCACAATTATTACACAAATGATTTTTCATTGATCTTATATTTTCCTATATTACATTAAAATTAATTATTTCGTTAACATGTAATATTTATTACAGTTATTACTAGCCGACGCCTAAGACTTTGTTCGCGTGGAATTTATTTTAAGATATTGTTGTCACTCTCTACTTCGGGTTTAGTCCAAATACTTTTATCGTCCGACTGATATATCAGAACTACAATTCCAACTACAAGATGTATAAGATGTGCGGACATACGACAACGACCTCCTTTCGCGGATGCGTTCGTTCACCTGACTGATACCCTTTTAATAATGAAACTGAATGAATCAGAGCACTTTTCAATAAACTTCAGTCGACATAAATAGCAGACGCTAACAATATAAATGTATTATTTTTTTCTAAACAAATCTATATATATAAAAATCTCGTGTCACGATGTATGTTCGCGATAAACTCTGAAACTACTGAACCGATTTAATTCAAATTTTGCACATTGTGTGCAGTTTGATCCAACTTGAGAGATAGGATAGTTTTTATCTCAATTTATAGTATTTTTTTATTGCAAATTATTTGTTTATTATATGCGAGTTATATACCTTACGACGCCATCTGTGAGAATGTTATGGAACTCACAGCTGTTGTTATGGAACTTATTTTAAAAGTTATCTGTGAGTTCCATAGGATTCTCACAGATGACGGTGTAAGGTAATTTATCGGCTGGATTGCAAAAATGCACCCCGGGCGAAGCCGGGAGCGGGCCAGTAGTAATAATATAAAGATTACTTCAACAAATAATAATATGAGATTAATATAATGACAGTCTACTTAATGATAGGTGGCTTCCGTCTCCTAGGGACACAAGTAACACCAGGGGATTTTCTAGTGCTTTAGCCTGAAAAATATAAACAAAAAATAAAATGTCATTATTTATTTTATTTTTGTCTTTATTTATTCGTCTTATTCGTTACTTATTTGTCCAATACAGGGTATTTTCTATTCAATTATTATTTAATTATTGATTATTAGGTATATTATTGATTATTGATTAATTTAAATCAATGTACTACGATATGAATTTAAACTATGGATTTCGTACGCCATACAAAACACTACGAACTTTATGGAACATTTAAAAGTGACATATGCGTAGAACTCTGTCATCTGTCATTTAAAACCAACCAAACATCTGTCATTTAAAGAAAATGTGACTTTACGCCAACATATTAGAGTTTAAAATCAATAGAACTGTCGTTACTACCTTTTACTATTAACTCGCGAAGGTAAGACTCCGCCATGTAGTACTTCCGCCAGCAAAAGGGAATAAAATGTTTTCGTTTACGAATATTTATAATCGAATAACGAAATTGTCATTACACATAATAGATATTGACCACAGAGTAGTATAGAGTGTTGACGTCGATGACTTGTTGAACATCACTAAAATTTGCATCGTTAGACTCAGTTTCAGTTAGACTTTAACGGGAGAGAAAAGTTCTGCCGTCTTTATACAAAATTTATTAAAAATCGAATTGAAATAATTGTAACGTTCAAAGAGATAATTCTATATTATTAAAGACATTGTTTGTGCCGGTCCTGGCCGGTCTCTGTGAACTTTGTGTTGTGAATACATCCAAAATACACAGTTTTATTAATAAAAAATAGTTGCGTAGTATAGACATCCTTAATTATTGACTATTTAATGTGGAATTAGTTACACGAACTCGAACATTGCAAAAGTATCTATCTGCACATATTTTTGACATATTATTGAACAATATATTATGAGTGTTTGTTTTAGTATTAATATTGAAAAAGAAGGGGTTAGGTTTACCATTAATGCTAAAGGTATGTTACTATTTCACTTTTAAATCTCTATTTACATAGGACATATTTCATATTCACTTTATGACATAAATTGTTAGATTTTTTTTTTTCAGGAAAAATATTTTTTGATTTTTACAAATTTAAAAATTTGTATACATATGTGACGTGATTTATGTTTTTTGTATTCTTCTAGTAGACATTCCACGGAATATCACTCTTCACTGTTCCTTTTTTTTATTATAAGGTCACCAGACAGACTGTCTGTCCAGTTATTGATTGTAGATGGCTACTGTCACTTAACTATAACACAAGCAATGCCACAGGTGCTGCCAGAGTGTGACCGACCATAGAAAAAATCAGAAATAAGGGAATAGGAATAGAACATTATTACATTATTAATGGAAGGTATAGGTAAATGGTAAATGACAATTTCACAGTTGTCTTCTGTGAGGGGGTGGTAACTAGATAAATGTGATAAATATTATTTTTCACTCTTTAAATTAGAAATTCTCTCTGTTCTAGAGTTTTTTTGGACTTTTTTTTAATTTAAACTCGACAGACAAACTGATGGTCAACTTGATGGTAAGTGGCTAACATCGCCTATAACACAAGCGACGCCAACTGATGCTGCAAGTGCAATGCCGACCATATAGTAGGTATAGGGATTAGGAAGGGCTCTGGTATCTCTTACTCACTCACCAAAATACAACACCACACAGGCTGTTATTTATTTATTTATTTATTTCAAAAGGCTTACCAACTAAAGACATACTTAATCACAACATACAACACTTACAGAAAGGAAAGGTTAGAGATTAATTAAATTATGCCTATTATATTACGAATGAATCAACAAATATTGACGAGATCAAAAATATCTAGAACAACTTACACATTATTATAAATCAATCAATCAATCACACAAAATGAAATCAAGTCAATAAAACAAAAACAGCAATGAACAAAAGAGAGAAAAAATTCAATAATGTCAAAATAAGAAAAAAGCGGTCTTATAAGGGGGTGGTTACCGCCGCCAGATGGACTGCCCAAATGACTGCAAAATGCAGCGTGCCCTGCCACTCTTGGTCTTATACCTTTACATCTTTTGTTCTGTATATTCTGGCCAGTATTTAGTACTGGCCAGCCTTTCCACTGCCACTAAAGCCTTTATTTGTATTGTTTTGTTATTACATTTATTGTTTCTTAGTTTTTCTCTCCATTGTTGATTTTGATTTTTACTTTATTAGTAAACATGTTTGGCTAGCATAAGCAAGTCTCAGTAGAATAAGTATATGTGTCAGAATTTCTTTTAAACCTGTCTTATTCTTCTGTTAAATGAAAATAAAGAGAAATCTTAATTTTTGCTATATTAAATGACATTTAGTTATCTTGTTTTCCTTTTTTTTTTTTTTTTTTTTTTATTTAATAAGGTACACAAAACAGGACACTGACATTAAATACATTGAATAGATATAATTACATTGAAGTGAACTAGACAGAGGCCCAAAACACGTGTACACAGCATGTCCAAACAAAACAGTGTTGCTTACACACATAAGAACAAAACAAATGAAGAAAACAGAAAAGTGACGCACTTTCATCCGCAATCAAGCTTAGCCACATTCTAAAAGAAGTCAATTTGAGATGAAAGTACGTCTCCACAAAGCCACAACAAAACAAATGTTATAATATTAATGTATAATATATAAAATATGTAAGTGCAATAAAATGTTATCTATTAAGATATAATATGGGTTTTTTAATTTTTTATTTATTTATATACACATATTTTATTAATTTTATTTAATGACGCTCGCAGTTACAATGGCCGTGATAATTATCATTTACGTCTCTATATTTCTATAACAAAGATTGGGAAGAGATTTTTATCTAACATATGAGTAGTTAGATACAAACTTTATGAGGTGAAAAAATGAGTATTACATAATGATCTGCTGCTGAGATGTTTTCGTTACACAACAGGATTTTTCTTGAGAACTGTAAATAAGTCATCAATGCACAAGCATGTTCTCTTGATTTGCTTGTGACTTTAGATAACTCTAAAAATGTCTAACAATAAGAGAAAATAAATAGTAATTATGCACTAAGGCCCATAACATACGTAGCTATAATTTATATTAATATAAAATATAGAAAGGCATATTAAGATATATTTTCTATACAAATATTGGAGTGCCCACACACGCAGCTATAATATATATTTCTATGATGTCAGCAATGTATATCATAATTTATATTATTGCATATTATGGTATAGCAAGTCATATTATGCTAGGCCGACCATAAATGAAATGAAGGCAAAATATATATTATAGCATTGTCTCTCTGTGTGTGGTAGCTTGCTATAATATACGCTATATTAATATATATTATAGCTACATGTGTGATGGGCTTAAATTTGAATTTTGTAGTGATTATTATTAGTAGGTACGTATTATTTTTAATAATCTTTTTTTTAAATTTTTCTATTTAAACATTAAAAAAAAAAACAATAAATATAAAACTATATAATATATTATTATAAACTTAAAACTAGTAATTCACAGGTAGCGGGGCAAGGCCCAAGCTACCGGTGGTTAGGGCTCCAGAGTGAGGAACCTCCTGAAAATTTGTGTCCCTTGACCCAGCCATTTAGTGACAGCCTCCAGAGGTGTTTGTTGAGGCTCTTGGCTATCAAACCGTTCACCAAGATGACTATCGGGGCGATGATTGTTAAATCGATATTCCACATGAGGGTCACCTCGGCATTTATTATTGTGATCATTATTTAATGTACAATTAATATTTTGTTACAGCTGTTACTCAACATTGAAAATGGATAATGTGGATAAATCAGAAACTAACCCTACAGCAAATGATTCGGCTTATGCCAACAGTTCAGGCAATAGCCAGTCTTGGAGGTAATTATAATTATCAATACTCTAACGTTAAGTTTTGTTTAATTTTATGTTTCATTATGAATTTTATTATGTTAAGCGTAAAACTTAATAACAGCTGGACCATTTGTTGAAGTCCGATGAAGTTTCTTATGAAGAAAAAAAAATTTGATTACTATATAAAATAGTATTTGTATACAATAATATGAATTTTATTGCAGCCTCAGCCACAGTCACAAATCAAAGTCATCGCATTCCAACAGCAGTTACAGTTCAAGTAGTGGCTATGGAGGAAAACAGTCAACCTCAGCAAGCAGGTGAGAGCCATATAAAATTTAATGAGATTGAATTTGCGTAATTTTATATAATCTTCCATATATCTAAACTGAATGACATGTTCATGTGATTTATTTTAAGTTCACGCGAATTTTTTATATCACTGTGTTGAGGTATATATATATATATATATATAGGCTACACTCTGCCAAGCAGGATCTATGTTTGTTATTATCTTAATTAAATAAAAAAAATTTTTTTTAGCGACCTCCCACTACCACCACAGTGGAGGAATAAGAATAAGGAAGGTAACGAAATCGGGAATGCTGTGCCTGAAATTCAAAATGAAGTTGAAATGCCAACAGAGTCAGAGGTCAACGTTGAAGTTTCTCAAGAAGAAACGCCTCGAGGTGAGTTAATTCATGTATTTATGTTTGCAATGTGTTAATGAATACTAAAATTCTTTTGAATTCATACCCACCACGTCTTGTTTTGACTCAAATGCGTTTGGCACCGGTGACCACTTCCTACCATTCAATGCAATAACAATACGCATTCAGCTCAGATCAAATAAGAACTATAGAAAAATTTTGCGGACAACATAGTTAGTGAAGCCGGTTTTATAAACACATATTATGTTCGTAGGCCTTTTACTGTATTGAGATTTTGTGTTCAAGCTATGAATTCATTTATTTTTATTGCAAATATTGGTTTAGAAGTATACTTACGTGTTAAATGGGATTCCATCCTTCTGTTTATTTATTGAAACCCGCTTTTTACACCCTTTCACTACGCAATACGGCATTTTCACAAGTAAATATTTTACTAAGGCATAGTTAGATTTAATTTGCGTGTAACCGTGTATGTATGTACAAGGCGATAGCGTAGTTTTACCTCCTTCACTCTGCTGTCCACGGGGCTCTATCTTTAGTTCTTATTTTATCTAAGGAATTCAGTTAAAGCCAGAGTCCATGAGTAAGGGATAATCCTCTATCCCCACCTTGTCCCTTAACCCTGGTATAGACGGGGTCATTAACAAGGCAGTACAGTAACCCAGTCCAGCGCTGACTTGCTACTGGGCTTGTATAGACACTAGTTTCAAGTCAGTTCAGTGCTGACTTCGCGCCCTCAAGTCAGTCCAGTTGACTAGCCCGCCTGTCTATTTTCGGGCCCAGTAGCTTCCCCCACCACGCTACACAAGTCAGTCCAGTGTGACTGGCATTGTCTGTCTGTGTGATTGGTTTGTAGTATAGTGTCCACGCTACATTTTTAAGCAATAATGTTACGTAAATGACTTACTGGCCATCCCGTATGTCGCCGTATAACAGTAATAACAGTAACAGGGCCCGAAAATTCGAGTCACTGGGTCCAGTGACTCGAACCAGTCTTTATCCTTTTAGCTTTGGTGGGGCATCGCATACGCCTTGGTGTTGCTTGTGTTAATAGGCGCTGGTATAGTCACCAACCATCCAGTGCATAGTCAACCTAAAAAAAATTAAGTTCATAAAAATAATTTATAGTCAAATATTAAATAGTCAAAAGCATGTAATGGTTATTTTAAATGTTTATATAAAATAAAATAAAAACCTTAAAGCTATTAAAACCTTAAGCAATTTTAAGTATAATACTTTTCAGTCCTACGAAAACGCTTTTTGTCGAGTTTAATTTGGCCTCTATATAAGTACTTATTTTAGGATTATGTTAATTTTTCTATTACCTGACATTTTTTACACGATTAATTTGTAAACTATATTTTTTTATTTTATTAGATATATAATATGTATATATAGATATATATTAAATTGTTATTTTTTTTTCATATCAGTCTATTTATTTAACACAATTAGGTAATAAATTACCATTAAATTAATTTATTGTCATTTACAGAGGGCCATATGGGACGAGTGTTTGAAACATCATTTGTGTATATGACCCCTTGTTTTTTTTTTTTCAATAATTTAGGTACTACGCGTGACAATAGGTCCATCGGGTTTAGTAAGGCATGGCATAACTTGACTTTTTCAAAGGTAAAGTATAGACAACAGGTATGTTTCGGAAAATCTGGTTCTACACTCTATTCTGAATCAACACGTCTCGTAGGTTTTCCTATATTGTTGTCTTTATTTTGAGTTCTATAGAGTTTTTAGTTTATTAATAACGTACAAGAAATCGTACATTGAATGTACGAAAGAGTTATCTATATTTTTTGTGTGTGTTGTAAAGTTTTGACGAGAGGACATTCTGTTAACTATAGAATTTACTAATGTGAGCCATTTATCATGTGCAATTTTCCCGTTAACAAATAGATTGCAAATTTTTATAAAGATAAACAAATGTCAGTATATTCTATATTAATTCTACTAATCATCTGGTTTCATTGATGGACATAATGGACCATTTGTCAATTTTAGGAGTGGTAGGGCATACCGCGTTTCTCATTAGGGCAGCCCGTCTGGCGGCAGTAACCACACCCTTACAAGAGACCATCGTGAATTAACAGCACGTGTGCTGTTGTGTTTCGTTGAATGAGTATGGGGTGCCAGAGCCCATTTGCCTATCCCTTCCCAATACCTTATCCTTAAGTCGGCAGCGCACTAGCACAACCTGCGGCGTTGCTTGTGCTATACATATGCGATAATAGTAACCACCTACCATCAAGTGGACCGTCAGCCTGTCTGCCGATTTTAGCATAAAAAAAAAACCAGGGTCTCGAGACACGACTAGGACTCAGCTACTAATACGTGTCGGATTAGTGAGACTCCAATTGTATTTAATTTTTTCCATAACCTATATGTGTTTTATTAATAACTAGCTGGTGTCCACGACTTCGTCCGCGTTGAAAAATATTAAGTAGCCTATCCTGTGTCCCGTACGTCCAAATGTTTATCCACCAAGTTTCATGAAAATCAGTTCATTCGTTTCAGAGTTATGGAGGAACATACATACATACATACAGAAAAAAATTCTAAAAATCATCAATTTCGTTTCAGTATTATGTATAGAGCCTATAAACACGATATCTCTAAAAACAAAGTAACTTACTCCATGACCGACCTATACAGATTTATTATTAGTATTGATAAGCGGTCCGTTAGCAATTATATACACTATTTTGCAAATTATATACTCAAACGTTCGCCCTTTCTATTACTTAAAACCGTGTCAAAATCCATTGGATTGTTTAGAAGAAGTTAGCGGAGAAACAGACAGACGCACACAGCGACATTAGACTCGCTGTATCTGGCCCCCACCTATAATATGTCTCACAGCTATTGAACCCAAATGAACACTAATGAACCCAAGTGTTACTTCTGAACCCTAGAAGGTGTTTTTATATAGAAAAAAGGGGAAAAAATCTTGGCCTTTTTACTTCATTCATATATGCACGAACATTATATTTCTATATTGCAGTCTGTTATTTTTCAAAACGTCAAGAACTTTTTATTTATTTGACAAGTTTTTAGCTTTCTGTTTATTGCCACAGTTTTGTTTTTATCAAATAAAAAATCTAGTATATAGTCAAGTACAAGTATGTAGGTATATATACATATAGTCAAAGCATTGATAGTATAATATGTTTGTGAAATATTATAAGGACATAGGGGAGGCCTATGTCCAGCAGTGGATGTCCTACGGCCGAGATAATAATGATATAAAAATTTGCAATACTCAATGTTTAACGGCAGGTTTTTAACTTGCAAGAAACTCACCTTGTTAAATTTTTCTATAATATCGTGTACAGTGTTGTCTACGAGGGGTGTTCAATACAAAGTGAGAATGAAATAGATACTGCTTGGTAAGAAAAAAAATTGATACTGGCAGGCAAGGGAGCGTTACGTAACACAATTTTTTAAGATTTTTAAGCCAGTAGTCGCCGCAGTACAGTTTTTTAGAGACTCAGTATAAAGAATTTTTTGCTAAGGGAATTTTAAGTCTAGAAAAAAGATATATTGTGTATTAAATTAAAAGGTGACTGAAATGATGTTGAAAAATAAAATAAGTTGTATTAAAAGATAACTGCGTCTTTATCATTCTCACATTTTAATGAACACCCCTCGTATAACTCTCAGTTGCACGAGGTATTTAACGAACAAATATAATTTAAAAAAAAAATTTTACTTGTACTATAATTTTTATATAAAACAAATCCATTGCTAGATTAAAAGAAATTTCCTACAAAGGTATTAAAACAAAGTAAAATTAGAGGTTGCTAAATTTTTATAATTATTTTCAAATAAATATTCTAGTATGTCAGTGAATATAAAAAGAATATACTAACGCATCTAAACCAAATAAATAATATTTTATTATTTAATGCATGTTTTAGTCTTTTAATCCGATTTTCACAGACGAAGTAGTAGGCATTTACTCTAATCATTTTTCCATTCCTGCGAGGTTAGTTGCGCGAGAGCAATGATATGGGAGAAACTTATTTGCGCGCGATGAGTATAAAATTTCAATGTCATATTTTGTGTGATGCTTCAGTGTAACAATCACGTGACGCTTCTTGTAACGTTTCTTGATATCTTAGGTACTTAGGTACTAATACTTTGTATTTGATCGCCAAAAAAGTTTCACTTTTGTCACGTATACCTACTTTGTACACGCCCTTTTTTTAATATGCAAGGTGTTGCAGTTGATAATGTAAAATTGTTATAACTATGTATGTGTGAAGGATGGAAAAAATAATTTCTCAAAATAACAAACATCCAGCTCTTAGTTCTTTCAATTTTACTTTTATCCATACAACGTCTCACGTGAAATATGTCTCGAAATGGTAGATAAACAAGTCGAAAAGGCGTCAAGCGTATAATACTTTTAAATTATCTTGGAACGTCGATGCGTAGTTCACACAGAATAAATAAAGTTTGTCCTATTTTTCGCTTATCCAGATTTCCGGATTTTTCTCGGCCTCTGGTAACTCCTGTTAAAATTCAAATGCTATAAAGATTGTATATGAATCAATGATCAAATGCTTAATACCAATTTATGCAAATCGAGAAATGAACTTCGAGAAATTCGTTTTGTCGTTGTGTTTTCGAACTTTATGCTAACAAAAGGAGGTTTTGCCTAGCATTGAGCTTCTGTCGGCTAACAATGATTGTAATAATTTTGAGCTCATATCCCCGTGTAAACACAAAAGATCTAATTAGTTTACAAAGCCAGCAAAATAGTACTAAAACTTGATTAACAATAGTACTATATCCTGTGAAAATCGGGCATAAAGGGTTTATGAATGTCTCACTCAAGAAGAGATCGACTTTGAGCATCATTTGTCTCTGTCGTTCGTTATTAGTATGAAAGTGACAAGCAATACTCAAGAGTGATTTCCATTTGAGATTATATTTTAAATTAATTCTATATTTTTGTTAACTCCTTTGCAAAAAATGCTTTGCTTGTTGACTTATAAAATAGTAATTTATTATTAGTGACTATTCGGGTTTAACATGTCGGGTTATTTTGGTGCCCGTGGTCCCTCCACGGGAAATAAGCCGCTTATTCGATTTTAAATTTTTAATTTTGATTGCATGTAGTTACAAATTTTATCTTTCACGGTCCCTAAATTTTTTTTTATTCCATTTGGATACAAATATTATTGTTGTATTTTTTTTTATTTTAATTAAAGTATAAATTATCTATAATATTCTATTGCGTCTAATAGTTTTGTATGTGTCTATCCATTATTTAATAAGTGCCTGTTTTTTTGTAGTTTAAGCTTCCTCTAATAAATTGACATTAAAATAGATTGTAGACGTTAAAATAGATTGTAGACTTAGCTTGAAGTTCCTGACCTAGTACAATTGAAGGATTATTTTTCTATAATAACATGTTACCTCTGAGAATTGCGACCATGTAGAGTGGCAAGATCGGATCTCGCAAACTATACGTCACAGAAAAAAATAGACCTTTTTGTTCAAAATAGATCGAAGAACACGAAACATACATATAAAAAAGTGGAAGTAGTATACCTACAGTTAAATCTATTAACGGGTTTAGTAGGACCGACGAAGTCTTAATCAAATGAATATATACTTAGTCTACTATTATTATTATATATATTTTTTTATTTGTCAGATTCGATGTTAGCCTTTTATTGGGTTTCTTTTTCAGGTTCACATATCGTTAGGGTGTTCGTACTATTTTATCTTCCGTTCTCTTAATTTTGGTTTACAGTTGAGGAAATGTCTTCTCCAGTACATCCACAAGCGGAGATAGATTCGAACAACGTGAATATTTCTAAGCCTTCTAAGGAAAATCTCAACGAGGTAAGGTGTTTTTAAATATAACGATATTTAGTAGCTATATAATTATTACATTTTAAAAAATTATAAAAAGTTACACATACTTCCCATATCTTGCTCGTATATAAAGTAAAGACATGGTATTTGTTAGAACACATCCATTTTTTTTCAAATTTCAAGAACTTTAATATAATGTTTAGTGGACTGTTGTTATTGTGACTAAGAATTTTTTTTTTAAGAATTAAAAACAATAATTCATTTATTAATTAAAAAAAAAATAGAAAATTACAATAGAAGTATACAATTAAATACAAATAACTTGTCTTGTCGGTTAGAACTTGTCTTTGTCCTGTATAATACTCGTAAACTGTAGACATATGTGGCCTGTAGATAATATAATGTACCTATTAAGAAACGGAACAATAATATTTGAATGTCTCTTTCTAGAACGGATTCTCGTGCGTAATATCAATGCATGATGGCGTAGTTATGTACACTTCATCCACGCTAACTACTACTTTGGGCTTTCCAAATGATATGTGGGTGGGGCGATCCTTCATAGACTTCGTACATCCGAATGTAAGTATTTTCACAAAAAAATAATACCAATTGTTTGTTTTGTTGCATTAAGAGATGTAAGACGGCAAATAAATTTAAAAAAAAAAAATTTTTTTTTTTTCAATTGACAGGATCGAAATACGTTCGCATCACAGATCACAAAGGGGCTGGTTGCTCCGAAAAATTCGTCTCCAGTACACGATGAAGGTAATTAATTAATGTTTAATTTTTTAAATTCCTTTTGAATATTTTTTTTTAATTAAACATTTTTGTCTTATTATGATTTGTCATTGGGTAACTTTGTCTTTTTAGCTTTATGCATTAATAAAATATACACTATTTATTTTTTTTGTTATTAATATTATTTTATTTAGTCTGCATGTGTCTTTAAGGGAATTAGACTTTTAAAGTGAGAAATTATAAAAAAAGGGGTTTGTAAAAAAATTAACATTTACTTATTAAATTAAATGAAAGAAATACTTATAATTTACATAATAAACAATTTTTATTAATATTGCTCTATCAATTTTGTATGAGAAAAATTATCTAATTTCAGGAAAAACTCAAGGCGAACTGTATTCGAAGTTGTTTTGTAGAATAAGACGTTACCGCGGTCTGCTAAACGATTTCAAAGTTAAAGGGAAAACTGTAAAACACGTTCCTTTTCAATTGAAACTCTCCTTCAAAAATATCAGCGATAAGGAATCGAAAGACTTGTTCCTAGTCATTCATGCTTCGCCTGTGATCTCCACTTTTAAAGGTACCTTTTTACCACATTTTGTTGATATTAAGTTTATTATTGGCACTCATAAATTAGGCAGTTCGTCTGGAGACAGTAACCACAGCGTTACAAAAGATTGCAGCGGCATCTCCTTGAGTTGTATCCCTAGTGGACGTCAACCAAATTTTTCTCCCTTCAAAAAAAGTATAATGACAAAATGTTTCTATAAAAGTGTGCAATAAATATATATTGATATTGCAGTGCCCAACGAAGTAATTACAAAAGACGTGTCGTTTATAATCCGCCACAATGCCGACGGCACCATAGAGTATGTGGAACCAGAGGCGGTGGCCTATTTAGGATATTTGCCGCAGGACATTATTAACAAGAACGCCCTACAACTTTACCACCCGGAGGATCTGATATATTTGAGACAAATCTACGAAGTTATTGTTAAGGAAGGCACTATGCCCCGCTGTAAGGGTTACAGGTAACTACTATAACTACTTCATAACTTTACACAAAAAATTCTCTTATATATGTATGTATAAATCTACATATTGCTCTAACGATTTGGATGAAATTTGGCATTTAGATAAGGTTTTGCTTTTTAAGTACATCTTTATAGTTTTTTTTTCATGTAACAACGCAATTTCACGCGATGTTTTTATAAATAAAATGACACGCGGACAAAAGCTTGTATAGCAAAACCATGGCGATTGGTAAATGCAGTTGACATGCGTTTTTTTATTAAGTATAGAACCTTAACTTTAAAGATGACGAGTTCGTAGTTATAAAATGATAATGGACGCCATATGATTAATATAATAATTTTATTAAACAGACTGAAGACGCAAAATGGTGAATATTTGAAAGTGGAGACTGAGTGGTCTTCATACATTAATCCTTGGTCAAGAAAACTTGAATTTGTCACAGTAAAACATCACGTCGTCGAGGTAACGTTTGTGTTCTCTTTATTAAGGCTTAAAATTTATGTAAGTTATAATTAATTAATGTAATATACCTATAATGAATCTATTCAAAGTTCGAGTGAATAGGCACCTTCTGGGTGAGCTCGCTCCATCATAGGCCTCATCTTCGCTACACACCTGGATGTTGGCCAAGAGCAAACCCATCTCTACTTAAAAAAAAAAAATTTCACTCACTGTAGTTAATATTGGTTATATATGGTGTCGTCAATATATTATTATTATTACATATGGTGAGCACATGTTTTGCTTTCATAGTGAGTGGCAATTTAGAAAAAAATTCTATTATTTACATCCAAAATTTCATTCGTTGGATATACACATATATACACAATAAGCTCAAGAAAAATTTTAGTCGTGATGTGTACGTATTAACGTAAGACACACGGCCACGCCCCATTTTTTTTTCTACATTGTTGACCTTACCCAATAAACGTATTTATGTGAGGGCTCATGTTACATTTTATTAAACTAACAGGGTCCAACAAACCCGGACGTTTTCCAAATGGTCGCTACTGAGAATGAACAAAAATTAAGTGAAGAAAAGATTGTCAAATCTCAAAGTCTGATAGAAGATATCATCAGGATCATGAACGAGGTAAGCTTGAAACATTTGTTGCAGACCCTGATGAATATCTATTAATTTCAATTTAATTAACTACATTTTGATTGGTAATCACTCAGACAAAAACTGTTAATTAAAATATTTATATCTCTAAATTTCAAAACTCATCAATACTTTACTTAGTTACTTAAAAAATAGCCATATATTAAGCAGTCTTCTTAGTTGTAACAATATGGTTGTAATTTTTATTTTATTTTTTTATTATAATTTTTTTAGGTTTTAACAAAGCCCGCTGAAATAGCTAAACAGCAAATGAGCAAACATTGTCAAGATTTTGCTTCCTTCATGGAAAACTTTTGGGAGGACTCGATGAAAATGGACGAGGAATTACCAACTAACACAGTCCACGTTCCGGAAACTTATAAAAATAATGTAAGTTGTATTAAGTTAATATTTCCGCTCGTTTTTCACGTCTGCATATTATGTTGAAAGCTCTCGATGAAAATTTGTAAGTACTTAAATTCACCATGTATTTTCACCACCACGATTCGTTTGTTTTCAACTTTTTTTAATTTAATTTCAGGAACAAGAGACAGTAGTGCACGGACGCCTATCCCCGTATCAACATTTCAGTGATAGTGTATCAAGTACTGATACACCGTTGAGTTACAATCAGTTAACATATAATGAAAATCTTCAGAGGTAAGAAGGGGGCATGTGAAAATTATTACCTTATCACATCCTGGAAAAAAATCATTAAAAGAAAACATGTGCCTGAACAGAGTACACGCGTCAGAAGTGAAACTTCTTTGGCGATCAAATAAGTAAGCGATAGATTTCATGTAAAAACATGACCTTCAAATTCACCTTCAAATAATATTCTCACTGTACACAAAGATGTTTCACTACAAAAACGCATATTGAAATTATAACTGTAAATTACATACAAGTCTTGAATTTATACATGAAATACTTAGAAATTTTTCCTCAACCTAATATGTATGTAGAATTGCATAATATAGTTTTTTTTTTTAATAATAACATGGTAATTGATGAATATTATATTTTAGATACTTTATGAGTCTTACGCCTTACTCTAATGAAGACAACGCCCTGGTCGGAGAAAATAAAATAGAAAAACCTCTTGAGTTGAACGAAACCAGTGATTGTGTCAGGTATGTATTGGGATTGGCTATTAACTGTTAGATTTGGCTTTATTTTATTGCAGTTTCAAAAGTCGCATTGAGAACATTAACACCAAAAACAAAAACAAATTGCAAATACATAACAAAACACCATATGAGTTAAAAATGATTATATTACAAGAGTATGTCGTTTAAGTGCTCTGTATTTTATTAAAAAAGAAGCAATGAACGTGTTTCATGTTGGATGTAATTAGATTATTTTAACTTTTACCAAAAAAAAGTTTATCTCTGATTTTGAAATGTAAAATGTTATGTATAGCACGTTTCACTGATAATTTATAATGTGGCAGGGTACACTGTCCACGGCGTACCTCCACTTTAGGTTACGCCGAGATTCCGACAGGCTGCGTAACCCTTCTCCACGAGTCCATCTACGAGTCCTTGAATTCACGTGTTCGGTTCGTTTCTTCGTGCTATCGTTTCGGTTCTTTCAATAAGTTTTGCCAGAACTCATTCCCCTGTCTCCGTATCTTTTTTCTGATTCTGACTTTCTTTAATATGTTACTAAACTGACCTATTTATTTATTTATTTGTTGTCGTCAGGAGGAGTGAGTGTGTCAATCTTGAGCCTGTACCGATGGACGTGGAACAAGACATCACCACTGCCGAGTCCACTGAAATGGCAAATGGATATCAGTCGGTGTGGCTCACGAAAGCGATTCTCGAAAGGTTAGTGTATAGCAGTGGTTCCTAAGCTTTTGAGGTGATGGAACTATATTGATTGTATCAAATGATTACAAATCATTATGAAACTACGCGACGCGCTCTATGGAGCTAAATTCTCGCTAGCTACCTACCTAATTACATAACTATAATGGTCTTTATTTACAGGGAAATTAAATAATTTCGCAGAACCATTGTTCCGCGCTAGTCTATACCAGAAGTCCTTAAAATTGTTCTTTTATCACGTAGACCACTTTGAATAATCAAACTATTTCGCTAGACTACTAAACTAAATACTTGTATTTTACGTAAGTAGAGGTCATTAAAAAGAGAAATGTTCACATTTATTTTATTGTTAATTTTAGTCACAATATGAGAATGGAGAGGAATTTGACCAAGAAGCAAAGAGAACACGGCACAGGCGCCAAAGAAGAGAGGAAGAAGTCCTACGCAAATAAAAAGAAGATGAGAGAACATTTGGCGAGATGCAACGCGAGTTATAAACCCACTGCTACCATATCTGACGTTCAGGTAACAAAATTGGTACGTAGATGAGAAATACATTGAATACTATACAATAATCTATACACGTAGAATAAGCATAGCATACTTCTAACCTTGATAGGTTTGTTAACTGATTGGAATGAAATAAACACTAAATGTTACCGTAAGCTTGCTAATTACTTCAGTGAAAACCACGTTCAAATCGGTTCAGCAGTTTCTGAGATTAGCTGCGCACACACAAATCGACAATAGATCTAAAAACTATTTTTTTTTTACTTAGATAACATAAGTATAACGTGTATGTACAAAATTTTTTTTTAATATTTAATGTATAGACACGGGTCGTTTGCGATTTTATTATATATACAGGGTGGAATTTTGTAATGCCACCTGAAGGGAAAGTACTCTTAATAGTGTAGATAGAAAATTTTACTCAAAGAAAACATTCCTTTATTTTTGAATAGAAAGAAAACTGCATTCAAAGATTTTCGAAAATTCGCTTGCCACACCCGGGAATCGAACCGACTAAAATCTATAAAAATTACACCCTGTACTTTTATTGCATCGATCGTTAGGATCAATTATAAGGATGAAATCTCTATAACAAACTTGAAAAATTAAATGAAAGGAAAACCATGAAATCTGGACTTATAAATTGAATGAGTCAAGTTAAACCTCTTTAACTCAAAGATCCATCTGTTTACTTATGTTAGTAATTAATAATTATCATTTATTCATGTGAAAATCATTTAAAAAAGGGAATCAATGTGAAAAATCAAATTTACGTTAAATCACGCGAATGTAAACAAGTTGAGAGTTGAAGTTCAGAATACGATTTATAATAAGTATTCACCACAACACGTTATTAAAGGTTACTAGAAATGAATTCGTTAAAAGAATAAATCTGTGTATCCAAGAAAATGGAGCCCATTTCAAGCAACTAATTAGATAGTTTACCATTTTTTGTAAATAATTAAAATAATTTAAGATTTCAGGGCTTTTCTTTCATTTAATTTATCAAGTTTGTTAGAGAGATTTCATCCTTATAATTGACCCTAACGGTAGATGCAATAAAAGTACAGGGTGTAATTTTTTCAGATTTTAGTCGGTTCGATTCCCGGGTGTGGCAAGCAAATTTTCGAAAATCTTTGAATGCAGTTTTCTTTCTTTTCAAAAATAAAGGAATGTTTTCTTTGAGTAAAATTTTCTATCTACACTATTAAGAGTACTTTCCCTTCAGGTGGCATTACAAAATTCCACCCTGTATAATATAATATTAAAAAATAATTTTTCTATTTTTTATTACAGCTATGACACATTAACACACAAATATTTATGTTGTAGTTGTGTTTAAAATTAATGATAAATATGTAAAGATAGATGTATGGAAATAAATAATAAAAATATAATAATATTCTGTTTCTAGGCGTACGGATCGAAGCGGTCTATGAAGCATAATGAAAGTTGTCAAAAAGATAATTATAATTCCGCTAAGAAACGACGTCTCCATCGCAACGCCACTCAGAATTTGCTACCAGCTACGCCTGCTGGTAAGTCAGCATCGTTATCATCATTGGCTCACAGCTAGGAATAGTCTGGGGGTCTTTTGTTTGCCTCGTCCACCTATTTTTTTTCTAGCTTGTCCTTGTGCACTTGGTTAAAGAATCGATTTGATAAAAATGTTGTTACAGAGGGTGCCATCGCTTGGGTCTCAAATTCGGCGTGCAATTTCATGTCTGCTGCCGTTGGCGTCGCTCAGCAGATGCCCGTCGCGAGCTCCACTGCCACCGTTCAAGGTGTGCATTTGAAATTATATAAAACTAGCGGTCCGTTCCCGGCTTCGCCCGGGGTGCATTTTTTTTTACGTAAATACCTTCCCTGATTATCCCTCCATCCATGAGTGAAGACAGAATTAAAATCGGTCCACCCGTTCTCGAGTTTTGCGCTTAGCAACACATTTAGGGATTCATTTTTATATTATAGAGACTAACTGTTGTAAGCGATTTCGTCTCACGTAACTATAAAATATAGCCTATGTTACCTACTCCCTGACAATGTAGCTTTATATAGGTGAAAGGATTTTTTAAATCGGCTCAGTAGTTTTTGAGTTTATTCATTACAAACATACAAATATTCTTTTAAAATTTGTATAGACTAGTGAGCCGCTCCCGGCTTCGCACGGGTGCATTATATATATTTTATACATTTTTTACAGGGGTGTTACCAATGTACTACATGCCTGGTCCATCTACTGCAACTCAAGTATCCACTAGACAAGACCAGCCGCCTGTCAGTAGCAATAGCAGCACACGCGTGCCGACTGTTGGAAGTTAGTATAAAGATACTTGTTTTATTCACTAAATGGATGAAAGGTACCCTATTTTCTATACTCCAGACAACGTGTAAAGAAAATTTCATGGTGATTACAAAAAGCCTTTGATTAAAAGCATAAAATATGAAATCACTATGCCGCTACCGACCATTGTAGTAGCAGTAGGAAGGGGTAGGGAAAAATGGACTCTGGCATTCCTTGCAATGCTCGACGAAACTGTTGTTATTTCTAGGTACTCTTTTAAGGGGCAGTCACTTTCAAAACACAGACCAGAGACAACTTTGAAAAGTTCATTTCCAAAGTTGATTCTGCCGGCAATCGAACACCGAGCTCTTGCGATAGAGCGTTGAACTAGTCTTGAAGAATCGACCATCAACTAGTTGGACTGATGACCACAAAAGTGCGGCTACTGGTAGTGAACGGATCAATTGAGTGTGGTGGCGCCGAATTAAGAAGGTATATGTCCAACAATGAAAAAAAAGCAATCTAAATGTATGCTGGGACATAGTAGAAGTTAAACTTCAAAGGACAAGTTGCCGCCTCTCAGCACGCGATATATCTTCTACCCCCTCCACGCGGCCGAAACGCTTTTTCGTGACAGAAAAAAATCCTAATACCCCGTCTATATAGAAGTTTCACTTCAATAACATGTAATGTTTTGTTTCAGTGCAATACATGGTGTGCGGACAAGCCATGATCGGTTCGCCGTTCATATACTCAACAGTGAACCCAACCCTTTCGTACCCATTCCAAGAGCCAGTGTCCCAAGTGGTCCATTACACGAACACGCCTTGCCCTCTATTGCTGACGCAGAGTAATTACGAAGAGGTAATTTCTTTTCATATACTTGTTAGCAGGTGTCCGCGACTTCGTCCGCACCCCTTTTAAAATATATAAAACTATGACGAATGTATAAAAAATAATTTACTCAATATTTATTGCTGTTTATGCAGCAGTATGATTTTTATGTTAACAGTACTTTTTTTCTGGGTGAAAGATATGTGTCCCTATGTATTTTTCTGTATCGCTGACAATGTTGTGTATGCGAAAATCACACGATGATCAAATGAATAGTTAGGCGTATAAAAAACAAACAGATGGAGTTACTTTCACGTTTATAATATTAGTATGGATATATTATATTATTTTTTTGTGAAGGCGAAGTCTCCATCCAATTTTGAATATTTATGAAATTTATAACTAAGTAACTAAATATTATGTTAAAATCTTATACCTAATGGTTTAATTGCAAAGTGACATGAGTCTTATAAAACAAAATACATTTTGACAAATTTTTTCATTGAAAATTTATTTTCTTGACCTAAAATAGAACAAGGCTTCTAAAATTGTGCTTATGAAAAGTCTCAGCAGCTACATCTGTATAAATATGTATACACTGATGTACATATTATTATTAACTAGCTGGTGCCCACGACTTCGTCCGCGTTGAAAAATATTAAGTAGCCTATTCTGTGTCCCGTACGTCAGTTAATTCGTTTCAGAGTTATGAGGGAACATACATACATACATACATGCAGAAAAAATTCTAAAAATCGTCAATTTAGTTTCAGTATCATGTATAGAGCCTATAAACACGATATCTCTGAAAACAAAGTAACTTACTCCATGACCGACCCAGATTTATTATTAGTATTGATATTTAACATTGAAACATATTTATAGGCGTGCAAAATGTCATCTGTGCCGAGGACGAGCAGGACACATTCAAACAGCTTTTGGCGTCAAAGGAATCATAAGGAATCCCGTATAGATTACGAAACCAACGCCAAACAGGGAAGTGAAGACAGCAGCATGAGTTCACTGATTAACACTTATAACAGGGTAAGTTATTTCAAAACAATAGATTTTGAAATTTAGAATATGCGGAGAAAATCTTTTTTTTTTTGTTTTTTGTTTTTATTGACAAATCTAATGCGCGTAAATAGTTACATGCTGTTATTTCACGATGGTGGTTACTACCGCCAGACGGACTGCCCAATAAATTAGTTATTTTTTATTATAAATTTAATTTATTTTATTTTATTTACTTTTTCAATGTCTTTTTTATTTATTTTTAAATTTGCCTAATTAACTTTTTTTATCATACAGACTCCAAAGTCAACGTTAGAAACGGCTCCATCGAGCGACAACAAAGGTACCAGGACTGATGGAGAATCAAGTTATTCATCATTCTATTCCTCTTTCTTCAAAACGGACAGCGCCGAAGACAGTGGCGAGGCAAAAAAGACTCAATATATCTCCGTTCAACAAGTGGTAAAGTTTATGTTTTTTTTTTTTCTGTATTAAATTAATAATCTATTAGTTTACAATTATGAATCCATATTAAAATGTAACAACCAAAGGGAGCTTAAGGGCCCATGCACACAAAGTCTTCAAACAAGGACACTCAGCAAACGCAAAGGCTGTCGTCGGTAAGGTCATCTTTGCACCCGATCCTTAACACCTTCTTTTCCGTTTTAAAAACTTGTGCGTAAACCCAAACGTTCGTAGATAGGAAACTTTTTATTTTAAAAATACTGTAACAATTTTATTTACAACCTCTGTAGACTCTGTGCGTATAGACAATAAACTCTGTTGCTAAAGGACTCTTGTCCCCAGATTAAATACTCACATATTAAACTTAGGGCTTGGTTTCATTGTCAACAACAAGTTATTAATGTGTTTAGCGGAGATAATATTAATTCTACGGAAAAACGTGATAGTTTAGATGAGGGGCGGAGCATATTATGCTCCGAAGGAATTAATCCGCCTTGCTTCATACTTATTTTGTGATCGCGTATATTAAATGCATAAAAATATTCATTTAAAGTTTAACTTACATATTTTTAAATTTCTCTGCTCGGTTCCGCTTGAGAGGAGTTTGTTTGCTTAATATACTATGCTCAGCTCCTCGTCACGTCGATAAATCGTCATCCTGAACAGCTCTTCGCATCATTAAAATATAAGATTATATTTTAAAGTAAATTTTAATTGAATTTCAGTTACCAATACCAAATGTGACAGCATCGAGTAGCAAAGTGTTAAAAAGAAAAGCAGACGCCCCTTGGAATGAACAGGTATTTGTTAAAATTTTCATATATTGTTCTCCCAGAAGTTGGAGAGTTGTAATTTTATATTTTAAAGATAACAAAAAGAATAGTATCCTGAGTTTCTTTCGGGGTTTCTTCTCAGGATCGTCATCTTGGTTTTTTTTCCGGAGTCCTAGTAAATTTAAATTTATAATGACGATCATAAGTTTCTTGAGAAACCTGATTGATAAATAAATATTTTGATTTTGATTTTGTCAAATGAGGTCGGATAGCGGGTAGTTTCGTGAGTACCACAAAATTCTAACAAGGGTGCAAAGTACAAAGGAGTGGGGATCTGCGGAATTCCACAGACTGACGTTACAATTCGAAATTAGAAAGTGGAAATACTTATGACCTTCTTTGATATTTCTATTGCACCCAAAGATACCTACCCAATTGCACCCATGCATATAGATGGAGTGCACCAATCTAACTATTAGATATCATCTATTATAGGTTAGATCATCATCTAATTATGAGATAATCTAGTTAATTAGTTAATACATTTTGGTCTTACTTCCGTTCTTATGAACGAGCAGATTATATCGCATTTATAATGTATGATGAAAGTCTATGGTGCCCAGTGGTAGAAATTCGACCGGAATTCATTTAATTTTTATGTATCTCTCTCAGTATTAATCTCTTAAACAGCGCAATTTTCTTAAAAATGTGATCCAAATATGCTCATATATCCGATTACTGTGTTATAAGGTTTGTGTGACTTCGGAACTGATCTACAAATACCAGATTGTTTCTGAGAACATTGACGAGGTACTTTCAGCCGATCTGAAGAAAATAACTGCAGTGGAACAGGTTTGTCATTTTTATGTAATTAACACATAAAAATCTTCCACAATGTTTCCACAATGTCTTCCACAATGTTTTTTTTATCAAATACTGCACCGTTCTGCCAGATCATATAATAAATTGGCCCAACGAGCCATGGGAAAAAGAGCTACGCTTGATGTTACACTGCGAGATCGAACCAAGAATGAAGAGTTCCGTAGACGAACGAAAGTTACCGACATAAAACGTCTTATTAGTAAGTCGAAGTGGCAGTGGGTAGAGCCGATGGCCGCTGGGGACGGAAGGTTCTAGAGTGGAGTTCACGGCCCCGCAAGCGCAGCGCAGGGCTAACACTCTCAAGGTGGACAGACGACCTGATAAGAGCCAAGGGTCCGACGGTTGATTCGGGTTGCTTCCGACCGTTCCTCTTGGAAATTTATATGGAGACCTCTGTCCAGCTGTGGACGACCTTCGGCTGAGATGATGATTTTATTATTATTATTTTACTAGCGACCCGCTTCTGGCTTCGCACGGATGAATATTTCTGCAAATTGTATTATGAGAACTTTGCTCGGTTAACGCTCTTTTCATTAGTGAAAACCGCACACAAAGATACGCGGCGGGGGAGTTTTGTTTTATAATATTAAAGATAATATCAGCCCCATAGCGAATCTGAAAGAGCTGAATTGCTTCTAAGATGGATGTGTTTTTTTCACAGCCATCGTTGGTGGACGAACAGTTGGGCCAGTTGTATTTGGACCTTCAATTGCAAGGAGTTGCCGCGAGACTGTCTCTCGAAGACGGCATAACTAGTTCTACGAGTTCGGGCGACGACAGCAACAAAGGAGCTAAGGTTAGTTGATCTTCACAAATTTCTCTATTTCAGAGGGGTTTGCCACATATTGAATGGTCGAAGCCCAGTTTCTTAGAGTGAGCTTGTAATGCTTTCAGTCCACATTCGTAACTGGATTTTCATAACCAGCTACGAACATGGAATGTTTTTCTCGTTTGATAACCGGCTACGGAAACAGAATTAAATAGTCAGTACTAAGATGTACTACATATTTTCGCAGAGATGCTTTGTTGAGGGCTGTTCTTTTTTTAAATTGAATCTTGTGCATTACAGGTGGCCAAACACAAGCACGACCACGCCAAAATGGAGTTTGTGTATGAAGAGAACGCTCCGTTTCCGTCGCCAGAGCAGGAGGAGAAACAAGAAGTGGAAGAAAAATCAACCAAAGAAATAGCTTAAAACTATACTTTATACTATATCGTGTCATAATTTGTATTAACTTAACTAAACCAGGCCAGTGTTATAGCCTGTATAAATGAACAAGTGTTTGAATTTTTCTTTTTGACTGTTTTCGATGGTATTTCGATTTTATTGTGTGTTAATTTTAATTTTTACATTTAGAAATATAAATAACAAAGACATCTTGTTTAAAAAATATTAAAATAACGTACTATATAGTTGTTAAAATGCAAATTTTATTAAAGATAGGTTTTTTATGTAAGCTAAAATTTATTCAACTGTTTATAAAAGAGGATAAAAATATTTATTACAAATTATATATTGTGATAATACCGATTAATATATTATATTATACGCCTATTCTATTGTATATTATAAACAGTAAACTACACCTATTGAACTATGGTACACTGTTTATAATGTCAGCCCGCTGGTCAACAATATATCACTGTGAAAAATACTAAAGCTCGTCAACAGCTACTAATCATAAATAAAGAAAATTAGTGCACAAACAAATTAGTAAAAACGTTCAACATTCAACTAGTTACATGACTCCTACATAAAAATATTATTTATTTTATTTTATTTTGTCGATCACGATCAAGTTCATTTATATAATATAAGTAAGTAAGTAAGTATAATCTAATTTCCCATATAATCTAGGGCCATTGAGAAGCGATACCAAATGCAAACAAAGTTACCGCAAGGTCATTTTTTTTATGCAGGGCTTTAGCGCGGCGATGTCCGGGTTGTCCTTGAATATTATTATCAAACGGAAGCTCGTATGCTACATTGTCTCTTTCTATCTTGTGTCAAATAGATACAACATAGAAAGAGATAATAGATTGTCAGTTCAAGTAAGGTGAATAAACTTTTGTATCTCACCAATTTGGCTCTACTTTACACAGTTGAAGCTATCATATAAAGAATCCACGACAACATAGGAAAAATATAATTGAAAATTTTCTTTTAATAATATCTAGCTGAACCGGCGAACTTCTCATCGCCTCAGTATACAAAATGTTTGGGATCTTTTTTTTTCTTAAATATTTTGTGACGCGTGACGCCAAGAGTGCTTGCATACAATATAATTACAAGTGAAAAATATATTATAAAAAAAAAAGTTATATAGAAACACTATCTGGCCACGGTCGCCACAGCGCAAAGGAGTGCGCCACCTTGTTTTATGTTTTTTTTATTTTTTTCTCAGGGTGGGAAACATGTTTAGTTGTTACGGTTATTCATCTAAATAATCTAAAGTGTTGGAGTAAACACATTTTTAATTGTTACATTTAATATAACGTATTTTTTTTTTAATTAATGTTAATCAATGTCCTTTTTTTCTTACATTATTAAAATTTTAAAAGGTAATAAATGTACGTTCTATTGGGTTAATTTAAATCTAGATTGTGAGAGCAATATTAAAAGTTCATAAATAGGTTTAGTTTTTTATTATATTATTTTTAATACAAATAATAATAGTGAAATTTGGTACAAAACTGTGATTATATGTTTAAATATTTTACATGTCACTATACAATTTATACGATATTTAAAATAACTTCTAACTTTTATACCAAACATGACATTTCATTCAGAATATTCTTCAACTGTATCCGTACTTTTCCGTACGAATTATATATTAATTAAAAAAAATTATATATTTATAAAAATTTGATTTATGTATAAACATATATTTATTTATATATTGTCATTTGGCAATCATTCTATTTGACAACTCATAGAATGATCAAGTATATTTACAAGTCATCACTTTGGTCCACAGCAGAATAAAGTTTTCAACAATACTCAATGCAAACCTTTCATGACGAAGTAGGTATTCAATGATAGACTATTACTTATTATATAAAATATCGGACATTGTAAGTTATTACTTATTTTTAAGTAGGTAATATTTTATCGATGGTAAATTTTCTTCATGTAACTTAGAAAAAACTTTCATTTGCTTTAAATTTGCTTCAATAAAATCGGGAGATACAGTTTCATGCGGTATCCTCTTACTTTTTAATCTTTTTAAGTTTGTTCAACAAAATACTCATTAATATGATAAAAAGTCAACAATATGATAGTACAAAAAAAATATTGTTATTCTAAAAAGTGTAATTTAAATTTAACTACTTTTTGTGTAAAACGTTACCTGGATCACTTGATCCAAAGAAAAATGTAGTCACAAATATTATATAAGTTACAGATGTAAGTGAATGTTTAATGAATAATGTACTAATAAAATATTTTTAAAAATAATTGTGTTTTGAGTCCAAAAATGAACCATTTACCCATTATATTGAACACTAGCTGGTGCCCGCGGCTTCGTTCGCGTAGAATAAAAAAATATATGAGCAATAAGTTGACGACCTTTTGTTGCTATGACACTTTGTCCAGGAGTTAGTTTTTAATTTTATTTTAGATGATCCCATGGGAACAGTATTTTTTTCTGGATGAATGGTACCCTATGTCATTTCTTGTATCCCTGACAACGTGTATGCAAGATTTCATGATTTGTGTTGAGTAGATTTCTTTCTTTCTTTCTTTTGATTGGTTCGGCCAGTTCGCTCTGGCTTGTCATTTGACCATTGTCAAATGATCATTTTGACGTATCTATAGTCGACTAGAAAAAATATAGGTACATTTAGGTATATGCTAATATAATTATGATATGAATGGTAATATTTCCAATATAAACACGATGCAACTTTCTAATTTAAAAGAGAAATTAAGATAAAGAATGACATATCATAAAATTTTTATCATAAAACATATCATAAAATCACACCCAGTGACTACATCATATTGTCACTTCGTTTTAAAATGGCTGACGGTCCACTTGATGGTAGATGGCTACCGTCACCTATATCACAAGCAACGCCACCATAGTACGTTTGGTTTAGTGGCTAGTAACCCTGGCTGTTAACCAAACGGTCGCGGGTTCGAATCCCGCTAGGGGCAAATGTCAATTTGTTAACAACCTTTGTACCTGATTCATGGATGTTTTGTATTTATAATATGTATGTATTGATGCTGTTATTTTACTGTGTTCTACTGTAATGAGGTGATTACTGCCGCCAGACGGTGTGAATCGCAGCGTGCCCTCCCACTACTATTTAAACCCAGATCAAAGCCAACTTAAAAAAAGTTGATTTCCAAGGCTGAGCCTGGCTGAAATGGAACCCGGGACCCCTGAGACTGAGCATCAAGGTAACCACTCAACCAAAAGGCTCACCATATAAAGATATATTCACAGGTTGTTGAATGTATTGCATTGCGCAATAAGAAAGTCCTTCGAACCTTATTACGTATGCAACGAATGTTGTAAATTTTAATATTGGTAATTAAGATGTACTTAGTTGTCGTATTAAAACAATGCATGAGGTGGCCATTGTGGGTCATGAGTGCTCTCAGGCAGGCGGGGAGGTTCAAGGTTTTGAAATTATTTATTTACGATTACTAACATCATTTAAAATTATAAATAATTTACCTACATTAAGGAAAGATTTGTTTGTTTGAATTGAATAGGCTCCGAAACTACTGGACAGATTTGAAAAATTCTTTCACCTATAGAAAGTTACGTTATCAGGGAAATGTTTTATATAGCGTTAAAGGCTATTTTTTATAAAGTTACGCAGACGAAGTCGCGTACAACAGCTAGTTATGGTATAAATATTAACTTAGTTTTGACCAGACTTAATAATAGCCTCACTCAGCACAAATCCTTTTCACTTATGGAAATGGGGATAAACGAGGAAGGTAGATATATAAAGAAATGCAACCCGAGCGAAGCCGGGAGCGAGTCACCAGTTATTTATATTTTAAGAAAAGTTCACTCAGGAACCTAAAATTTTTCCGGGATAATAAATATCCTATATGTTAATCCAGGTAATAAGCTATCTGTGTACCAAATTTCAACCAAATACGTTAAGCCGTTTTTGTGTGAAAGAGTAACAAACATACATCCTCACAAACTTTCGTATTTATAGTATTACTAGATGGTGCCCGCGACTTCGTCCGCGTTGAAAAAGCAATATATCGCCTGACATCGTTATTGCTATTACACTTAGCTAGGAGTTAGTTTCCTTAATATCCCTCGGGAATAGTCCTTTTATTCTAGATGAAAGGTACCCTATGTCCTTTCTGGTGCTCCAGACAACGTGTTTGCAAAATTTCATGGTAATCGGTTCAGTAGTTTTTGCGTGAAAGAGTAACAAACATCCATACATCCAAACAAACTTTCGCATTTATAATATTAGTACGGATTAGTAGAATAGTTACTGCTCACGGACAACGTATAGACTTTGTTGTTTAGGTAAATAAACCATTATTCCTCATATTGTAATTACCAAACATAAACAATGAATGGTGCGATAAAAACTTAAAATGAAATAACCTACAAGTTAAAAGGTACCTAGTGTTCATAATACTTTGCCACAAGTGCCAAGGTTCTATGACGTAACTCGTGAAAGTTTGACGCGAACTCACTTAAGCATTCAACGTACAGTGGTCCAGTCGAGTGGTCTGCACACGCGATCAATTAAACCTCCGACGACCATGTGAGTATTTATTTCCTTTGATAGTTTAAGCGAATTTTAATATTTTATAATGTTAAAAATGCAATGTACTTTGACACTTTATTTTTAAATTACGTGTGACTAATAATGATTTTTTTTTTAAATAATAAAGAATGACATTTTATTTTATAATATTTTTTTATAACTATATCTTAAAAATTCAAAAAGTTTACTATTTTTTTTTAATCAATACTATAATAATAAATCTGTAAGGGTCGATCATGGAGTAAGTTACTTTATTTTCAGAGATATCGTGTTTATAGGCTCTATACATGATACTGAAACTAAATTGACGATTTTTAGAATTTTTTTCTGTATGTATGTATGTTCCTAAATAACTCTAAAACGAATTAACTGATTTTCATAAAACTTGGTAGATAAACATTTGGACGTACGGGACACAGGATAGGCTACTTAATATTTTTCAACGCGGACGAAGTCGCGGGCACCAGCTAGTACTTTATAATGTTAAAAATGCAATGTACTTTGACACTTTGTTTTTAAATTACGTGTAACTAATAATGATTTTCTTTTAAATAATAAAGTTACACATTAAAATAACATATGTATTTTATTTTATAATATTTTTTTATAATTATATCTTAAAAATTCAACAAGTTTACTTTTTTTTTAATTATTAAATAATGATTAATAATAAAAGGCTTCACATTAAAAGATTTTAATAATATTATTAAAAAAGAGTGCGAATTTTTTAAATATTATGCAACCAGTAAAAAACCTTCCTCGCTTATCCGTCATTTTTTGTTGTTATATCTATCCTATAAAATATATAGGTTTTTTTTTTATTCAAAATAAGCATTCTTTGGTAAAAGATTGTAACAGATGCAATATATTTTTGACGTAGGTTAGTTATAATTACACTTTAAAAAAAGGTAAATAAATAGGTATGTACTAACATCGACAACACAAAAACATCGAGAAGAAATTCAGTTAGCTTTTAACTTCCAACGTCAAGATTGCCAACACCTATCGTAGTTACTTAACAAAATTATCATAATATTATATTATATCTACTATATTGCTTAATATTTTCGTAACAAAAACATATATAGCAAGCACTATTTGATTATTGCCAATTAACTTATTGGAGTTTACATACATGTCATCGATAAAATATTACTTAACTAGCAGTGCCTGCGACTTCGTACTTAGTTCGTTTTTTAAAAACCCCACAGGAGTCTAATATTTTTCCAGGATAAAAAGTATCCTATAGCCATTTTTGCGTGACGAGTAGGTAACAAACATACAAATTTACCCATCTATATCTAGATAATATATCTGTACTAATATTATAAAGACAGACGACAAACGATTGTATCTGAAAAACTACTAGACCAATTTTAATAATTTTTTCACCTATAGAAAGCTATGCTATATTTGATAAAGTAACGCGGGCGAAGACGCGTGCAACAGCTATACTTTTATTATGATTCTTAAAGTACCTAATATTTTATCGATGCTATTAAGTACACGCATTTGAAATTATATTGATAAAGAATAAGGGATAAGAAATAGAGAAATCGGATCTGGTAATCCTAACGCACTCACCACAACACATCAGCTGTTTCTGGCTGAGTGTCTCAGGTAACAACTCACATGTCTTAGTTTAGAGCTGGTTTAGTGAGGTAGCCTGTTATAGTAAATCCTATCACTGCTAAACATTAAAAAGAACGTGTTAATTCACAATTTACATCACTAAATATAATTATATTCAACTCATACTTCATCAAGGCGGTGTCACTACAATATGAAGTTACTATAAGTTCTGCTAATTTTACAGTTTTAGAATACAAACAAAAAAATAGACAAACTTTCCTTAGTAATTTCTGCTTACTTCGTAATTTTTATATAACACTAGATGGTGCCCACGACTTCGTCCGCGTTGAAAAAGCAATATATCGCCTAACATCGTTTTTGCTATTACACTTAGCCAGAAGTTAGTTTCCTTAATTTTAGATGATCCCTCGAGAATAGTCCTTTTTTCTGGATGAAAGGTACCCTATGTCGTTTCTCGTGTCCCAGACAACGTATATGCAAAATTTCATGGTGATCGGTTCAGTAGATTTTGCGTGAAAGAGTAACAAACATCCATACATCCAAACAAACTTTCGCATTTATAATATTATTACGGAAGTACGGATTATCTACCTCTGAGAATATATTATAGAAAAGATGATATAACGCCTTACATAAAATAAATAGTGCAATGCCGAAACTTACACATAATTGTTATAAATTTTCAAATATTTTTAACAAAATTATTGTTCTTTGTTGTTCAAATATTGTTGTTTCAAATAATTTAAAAAGATGTTTTGTTCAAATGCAATGAATGTGGTGTAATGATTTCAAGTTAATCAGTCGGGTAGTACACGAGTTTTGTGCACACAAACAAACGTAAGCTACATTTTTATTTATATAGAATAAAAATAGAACTTTGAATGTATGTATTTTGTTTTTCGCAGGATTTATATGAAGACATTTCTACTTTTCGTTGCCACCTGCTATTCGATGCCAGTTGACGAAGCCATTCGTGTAGAATTGCCAGTTTACGACCGACCGGAGGCCAGCTCGGACGTGGAACTAGCAAAGAATTTGGAACCCGAGAATCATCCCAGTGCTGATCGCAGTGACAAGACTATAGTTGGGAACCTTATCTCGCAGAAACTCCAAGCTGCAACCTCCACTTTCGGTAGCAAAGTAATGAAATATTCACCATTTTGAACTTTTATGTGTGCTTTAGGCTTTATTTTAGGAAATTCAATGTAAACGTCAGATCACACGAAATAAGCACTACTACAATACTTATTAAATACACAAAAAGGTACACAGTAATTCAATAATCATGCGAAACACAGTGTCACGCTGAGCCGCTATACATCTCGCGCTATCTCGATACCTACTTAGCGCTACATCACAACTTCCGCTCAAAAACTCAACTACTGGCTCAAAAAGTCTAAATTATTAAAATAAAAATTTCTCGCACCACAGTCTGCAATCTACAGTCGTAAACGCTACGCTACGCTAAGACAAAACTTGGTGATTGGTTATTGTAACGTCAAAATAAAATTTTGACCAAAATTACGTTGTTATCGACGGTGAGGCGGTTTTTAAAAAGACAATGAAAAGACAAGTTACTCACGAGTGTTTAGTGCAGACTGATTTACTGAAGTGAATTCTGTTTACAAGAAAACTCTTATCTAAATTACATACTAAAATAAACTACGTACTAAAACAAAAGAGTGGGTTTAATTGTTACATCGGTAGTTAGTTTTTAATAGTTGTTTTACTGTTGCACGGATAATTATAACAAGAGTTCTTTTACAATGATTATGGTTACTTTATTGTCTATTAACAGTATTATAGCTGACGTAATTCCAATCACAAAGTTTTCTCTTGAAGGTACAGCGCGAACGCTATACTTCAGATGGATAGATAGTATAAATACAGGTAGTGAGCAATATAGGTATGTAACAAGTATAGTAAAATAAAATAATAAAGATAGTGAGGATAGAACGATTTAGGAAGTAAAGTTAGTAAAGCTTAGTAAAGCTACTTACCACGATCACAGGAACAGTCCGGCACTCATTGAAAGCCTGAGGCTACCACGTGTGTATTTACTTCAGTCGATGTATAATATAGTCGATGAATATAGGAGGTAAAATTAGTAGATAATTTTTACTTACTTACTTTTATCCTATTACAGAGTAACTTAGTAAACCTTGGAGGACCCTTCTCTCAGCCCGTAACCACTTTAGAAGGCGCAATACTAGAACAGGAAGGTATTGGCAGTAAAACGCTTTCAATAAAAGAAAATATACAAAACATAGTCGCAGGAATATTTCAGGTTAGTGTTTTTTGCAAAAATATATATGTACTTATATGGTAATTATTATCTACACTTACTACAAATAATATTTATCATTGTCATAAGAATTCATGTCAGACAGGCTGACGGTCCATTTGATGATAGGTGGCTACCATCGCCTATAAGGCAAGCAACGCCAGAGGTGCTACGACTGAGATGTTAATATGTTAATACGTATGGTAAATAGGTAAAGATGCGTTTAAATTTTATAATAATAATAATATAACTTTACTTGTATGATAATGAGAGTACAATGATAGATAATATACATACAGTCCTATGCACACTGTCGTAATTATGACGTACAAATTTTTCACTCAAACTATACCTTCAGTTACTCTATACGTAATTATACTTTCAAGTTTCTTACAATTACAACAATTTTGTGCTTTTGAGTTTATCCAAACAAATTGAAATATTTTATTTTTCACTGTAAGTACTTACATTACTCGACGTAAAGGGAATAAAAGCGAGACCAACGACAACGAGACTCGACCCATACCAAAAGTAATCCCTTATTCGCTCACCGAAACACGACCGCTGTTATTTCATGGTGGTATTCTGTATCTAATAAACATGCTAGCAGTATTTCACTTGTTAATTAGTGGCGTTAATTGCTAACAGTGGCAATTAGAGACGATAATATAATTTTGTTCTCAGCCCAAACCAATAGTGGACACAATCCGCGAGGAGGAAAAATATGGTAACAACGGTGATAAATTTTATAACGCTGGACGTGCGATTGTTGGAGGCGCTGAAGGTGTATCCAATCTTGTCAACTCTGTATTAGAGGTATGTAAGCAATGATTTTATTATTCAAGTATTTATTTTCCTTCTTAAATTTTATTTTTTTAAAATATAAATTTAAAAAAAGACAATATTTTAAAAAACTAGCTTTAATTATTAACTAATAATTATTAATTAATTAATAACAATGATTATTATTGTTATTATAACCAATTTTTCCTCCACGTCGTTACCTCTATTTTAAGGGTCGGGCTAGTCTCGCTCTCCCGACGTCTGGTGCTGGTTCAAAGCTCCCTAATGACTAGAACTCTCTCTCCTTCTCCATCTCGAGGGGTGTTTTAGGGCGGTAAAGAACCCAAATATAACCCACAATGTAAAAAATCAGTTTACGCCCCATGATAATATTCAAACCCGCATTCATGCCAGATAAACGTTTAACCCACCGGGCTGTCACCACCATTAGCATTCGCCAATATTTGGTTGAATGATGGAAGTGCCTTGACGTAAAGCCAATGATTTAGTATTCATTGTTGTTTTGCAGATTTAAAGTTGCTTTATTAATGTTTTCAGGTTCCCGGTTCAATATTCAGAAAAATTACTCGCGCTGCGACTGAAAAACTGAACAACTTGGGTGGAAAATTGATTGGGTTATGAAAAGAAATCTAGTCCTAGCTAGCTAGTATTAAGACAATAACTAGATTATTTACTTACTTTTTTATCTGTACTGTACCAAACCATTTGTAATGATGTACCTACTGTAAAATGGGTATATTAAAAATATTCAAAAAATCCTAATAAAATTTAAACCAATTCAAAATCGATTTTTTATTTTGTCCACTTCCATTTTTCTGTATCGATCGCTAACAAACGTCAAACGTTAAGCGGTTATCATACTACAGTTTGAAGGAATCCAATTTAGGAACCTAAATAGTGATCTAGTGATCACACTACACTAAATTGATTTCTAAATCGACATAGAATTGAAAATAGATAAAATCTAAATTGGATTCAATCTGTTCTAACTGCGATTGCACTTTCCAATCTCCTAAATTGGAATCCTTCAAATTGTAAAGTGTGATAACTGCTTTAGGCAGCATTTTCGATGAAAGCTCCCAGACAGCTTGATTTTTTCCGATATCTTTTTTTATGTAAAGGTCAACAGACTGGCTGACTGTGCACTTGATTGTGGCTGGCTACCGTCGGCTATAACACAAGCGACGCCATGGAGACTCGATCTGGCAGAGTTGTCACACCTCCAACTCATTTAAAAGATTATCAGTCAGTTGCAAGAAGCTATCATTAAATTTGTAATGTTCCATTAATTTACGTTTTCTATTGCAGCAATTCTGATCTATGCTAAGATTTACTGTCTTACTTATAAAAATAAACTAATCATCTTCTTAGCATCGTATTAACTAATCACTACTTATCTTCTTAAGTAGTGTTTGACAGTTCATTAAGACATTGCTAAGCAACAAATTAAAGTTAACGTTTATAAGTAAAAAAATTTCTTAAGTGGTTTCTAAGTATTACTTAAAATTTAAGAAACGTTTATAGGTAAGGCTGTTAATGTTCATTAAAAAAATAATTTTTTAACTGTCAAAAGTCATCATTATTCGCCGTATTTGTTGCAAGAAACAATTTTCATAGCTAATGGAGGGTTTAATTTGACATTTCATTGATTATTTTTAATGAGCCGTACACATGTCATTATCGGCCAATTAAGTTTACGCTTAAACTGTTTACACGTGTTTTAGAATAGTTTTCTCTAAAAAGTTCTAGATGCGATTACTTTGTGAGCGCAAAAATATATATATTTAACAACAACTTTTTGTGCAATCATGTCTATGTCATCTCTGTCGCCACTATCTGATGAAGAACCAGTGCATAGAAACATTCCTGACAGAATTAATATTTGGAACAAATATGACGATGAAGAATTTCGAGCCAGGTTTAGATTTCCTAAACGGACAGTGGAAACCATGAGTGGAAAGTTTTATGAGTTAGCAGGGTTTCCGAGAGTAATTGGTACAGTAGACGGCACTCACATAAAGGTTAATTCTCCTGGAGGACGTTTAGCAGAGTGTTTTAGATGTCGCAAAGGTTTCTTTTCCATGAATGTGCAAATTGTGGCAGATTCTAAATTGAAAATAAGAAATATTATAGCGCGTTGGCCGGGATCAGTTCATGACAGCACCATATTTAACAACTCTCCGCTGTGTGCTGAATTAGAAAATGGCCTATACCAAAATTTTTACTTACCTAGGAGATAGTGGTTACTTTTGTAAAAGGTTCTTGTTGACTCCAATTTTCAACCCTCAAACAATAGGAGAAGAAAACTATAACAAAAGTCACATCTCTACTAGGAATACAGTGGAAAGGTGTATAGGTGTATGGAAACGTCGGTTTCCCTGTATACATAAGGGCATAACACTGAGGAAAATGGACACCATTTTGAAAGTGATTGTAGCAACAGCTGTGTTGCATAATATTGCTATTGAACTGGAAGAAGAAGAACTAATGTTAGACCTCAATATCGGATTTGATATACCTGAAGTAGCAGAAGTGATGGCCAACAAGATTTTTCAGTGCGAACATCATTGGTTAATACTGTTTTTAATTAATAGTTCAGTATTAATAGTATTATGGTATGGTTTGGTTGATTTTTTGCAAAATTCCAAAGCTCTTTGTTTACCCTAAAAACATATTAATATTAATCAGCCATTTCAATTACTTGCTTTGTATTTTAATGTTTAGTACAGTTTTTCTTAAGATAATTGACATATGGAATATTGTTAAAATTTCCTATTTTTAAATAAAGAAAAATCAATTCAATTATTCTAATATATAATTATATTTTGAGATCATTCACTCTTTTGTCCTAATGCTTTCATTATTAAATGAAAACCTACCATTGAGCTAATGAACGTTCCTGCAATGGCCATTAATTTAATGGTGGCTTTAAATTTAATTAGGCATTAGAAAATGTCGGTTTAATGATTTCTTTCTTGCAACTGACTGTATGTTAGATATTAAGTTATTATAGGTATAGGTATCTTAGTTGTAAGGTTGGATTAAACACAGAATGTAAGCAATTTAAATATAAAATTAAGATCAGCGTATGAGTAACCCTTTTAGTGATAATAAATATTCTTAATTTCAGAGTATTGTAAAGTATAAGTTATGTCATGTCATATTAAATATGTATACTTAAAATTAAACTTGGTTGTTTGAAAAGGGGGGATGTGCTATATCACTTGAAGTTTTCAACATTATACAGTCTGTGGCATATATGTAAATTAAAATAGTATATAAGAAAGTATGAATAAAATAACATGTCTGAGATAATTGTCTTTTATTACATTAAACATACCACTTACGATCTAATTATAAAACAGATTTAATATTCAATAACTATGCTTACATACTATATCTAACCAGTAAATATTTCTTGTAAAACATTATTTCGTATTTAGTAATTTTTTTGGCATCGTTTGGTACATATTAACGTAAAGTATGGCAATTACAACATCACCTAAATAACAAAGAACTACCCTTACTACTTAACTTCAAAACTAAACCCAGTCACACCTAGTTCATGGGAACATTCGGAACTTATCTTTATTCACTTGTCATCTTGATTATAGTTGCATACATATGTTAAGTCGTTTCAGCCGGAGAGGCGATCTCCTTTTATTGGAAAAGACAGATTTCAACTTGTTAAAACCAATGAATGGGTGGTGGATGGTCTGTCTTTTCAATACTACTTTTTCATCATATCAATCGATCGCCAAAAAGGGGGTCGCCTCAGTTAATTTGAGGTAATTATGAATAAATCTTACATGGTCAATATATATACCCACGTATGCCACGTTTAAGAAAAGAAAGTATTTTCATCAAGACGCAACAAATATAAGTACCTATACCCATAATAAAGAAAAAGAACCTCAAATGTTCAAATAAAATATCCACTTGTTTTTACTATAATACTAGATATTGGCTGTTGTTTTTCAATTCCTTCAAAATTTATTGTAAGTACTTGTACTTTCTTAGAGATTCTGTTGTACTTTCTTAATATTATATTCCTGGTACCAAAAATATAATACAGTTCCGGACTGGTCATTCTTTTTTTAGTTCTAAAGACGTAAGTATTAGGCGTACGTCTAATTAGGAAAAAGGTAAATGACGAATCTGGGTGGCACAGAATGCATGAAATTTAAATGTCATTTCTATCCCATTTTTGGGTATATTTGCGTCTAAAGTGACCGGGTAGACCGGGTTTCTTTGACAAAAAAAAAACATCACTAATAATTATTGTAACAAATTCAAAACTTTCCAAAAAATTTCAGTTATTAATTTCTACGCAAATATATATTTTTCGTTTAAAAAAAAACTAGGAAACCCTGTTTCGTTGTATTGAATACCCTGTACGTAATAATGTGCCATGTCATGTTAGCATTAAAAATTTTACAACAAACGTGTTGTTAAGTAAAGAACTTAAGTTAAGTTAAGTAACTTAACTGTTGTTAAGTTACTTAACATGTTGTTAAGTAACTGGCCACGCCAGTTCCTAGTACATATTTTTCGCGATTAGAACGTATTATGACGTGCTAAGCACTTAGAAGTAAAAAATGCTTGTTTTGGAGTGTAAATAGCATGTTTTTGAGTGTAAGGAACTTGTCTATAGCACAATAATAAACCTCTTTTACTGTATGTGTTGAAGAGTGAAATTTGCCTCTAAAATACGTACTGTCTTTAACTATTAACTAATCACTACTTATCTTCTTAAGTAGTGTTTGACAGTTCATTAAGACATTGCTAAGCAACAAATTAAAGTTAAGCAACGTTTATAAGTAAAAAAAATTCTTAAGTGGTTCCTAAGTATTACTTAAAATTTAAGTAACGTTTATAGGTAAGGCTGGTAGTGTATTTTGTGTTACGTGAAGAATTATCTGACGAACAGACAGACTGATTTGGCCATTATAAAACTATCATTATTTTTTACATTACCTACTAAAAGTTATTATTCAAAAACATAATATTGCAGTTATTTTCCTATGAAAATATACCACAGATTCCGTAGTAGTCTTCATCGCCCTACTTATTACAAAGACATATATATATCCATGTTTATTTCAATTTAATATATAATTAAAAATAAAAGTTATGTTACTTTTAATATAAAAATTCAAGTACTACTGTAACAACAAGTAAAAATAACTGTAACTGTACCGTATACTGTAAAAGTAACAAGTAACAAACAACAGTTCATTATATTGAATTAACTCAACAGTAAGTAAGTTTGCATCACTAATTTCCCTAATTCTAGGAGATCAGTATACAATAATATGGCAACTATGGACTGTTGATTGAAAAAAAAAAATTTGTGAAAATAAATGCTTTGTAAAAATACATAAAAACAATATTTTTTTATTTAACTATAAACAATTTAAATTACTAACACAAAATAAATAACGCACATTAAAAAAAAATCTATTTCTTTTTTAATTTTAATAAATTATATATTTAATGAATAAAAAAAAAACCTAATATTACAAAAGACGACAAAATGACGAACCTTAAACACGCACCAACAGTTAATATATTTTTCATGAAAATAGATCGCGCCTTAATATTATAAATATAAATTATCTTCACACATTCCACACAACACCATCTAGTTCCACACTAAGCAACTTAATGCTTGTATTATGGATACCAGACAGTTGATATAATACATACATTACTTTTTTTTTGTAAATACATACATATTATAAATACAAACATCCATGACTCAGGTACAAAGGTAAATGTTAACACATAAACATTTGCCCCTAGCGGGATTCGAACCCGCGACCGTTTGGTTAACAGTTAGATAAATGAATAATTGAAAATGAAAATAATAAATAGCTAATATCACAAACTATGTGAGCGTGATATGGACCACCATTCGTCGCCTAACAGAAAACCTTATTATCACAGGATATTTTTACATTTTCCCTCCATTCAATAACTTTCTCACAAAACTAACTAGTTCTGTTATGATATGATTGACAGATATTCATAACTATTTATGTATCGTTTATATAAAGTTTTCAAAGGAAGTTTCTACGTGGAAAAAGCTCCGGAAAATAGTTACACAAGTGATTGGTAATATGCATGTATATGTAAGGTCTAATATTCATACCAATAAGCACAGTGGAGTAATTCAGTATTCAATATTAAAATTATCATCTTTTGCTGACTTTATAAAAAAATATATACATGTATATGTTCCTTTAGCAAAATTAAATAAATATTTTTCTTTTATGAGGTTAAAGCATTATAACCTTTATACGTGTCTCCTTAATGAATACATATTACACGTTTTTCTTTAGATATTAATTTTATTAAATGTGTTTCTTTATTAGTCATTAAAATGATTTTCTTTAATAAATTTATTAAAAGTTATATGTTTATAAGATTTATTTCACGTGTTTTTTTCTTTAATAAAATTATTAAAATATGTTTTTCGTTACAAAAGTTATTAAATGTATATATTTTTGATTGAAAATCAGTACACGTGTTTTTTCAATAAAATTATTGCATTATTTTTTTTAATAAACTACATCAATTCCGCATGTATATTTATGTTGTCCTAAGAATGTAATAATAATAATAACAATGTAATAGTTTTATTGCACAAAATATAATTAATCTAGGTTTTAATGTTACCAATACCACGACCAATTTAAGGGTCAACATATTGCCAAATGGCTTCAGATAGTATCACTATGTGATAATGATATTAGAACATTCACCTAGTAGAAACTACATTATAATTGCAAAATACAAAATGGTAACTTACAAAATTGCCACATATATGAATAATGTATACCTACAACTAACATATGAAGTTTATTGGTTTAAAATACTAAAAGTTTTAAACAAATATAATATCTTACAGCTAGCTTATGTATCAGTAACTACTATAGTTGTACATTTTTGATAATACAATTATTCTAATGACACAGGAATCACATAATGTTATTATAACTATAACGACAAATGACATTCATGATATATTTTGAATAATTAAATGCCTAAGTTATCCTACGTTTTGTGTACAGGAATGCAAGGAAATAAATAGTTCAGTACATTTTTGAATTTTTGAACATTTTCATACTAGGAAATTTTGCAATAAACAAACTTAAATGGACCGAATCTTTATACTGTAATACTTTAAAATATGAACACTTGTAACAACATAATAGGCTAGTTGACAAAATTCGGAAATTAGTTTAAAACTATAGCTTGGCATCTATTTCACCCCAAAAATATATTATTTTAAGAAAAATAGGTCTTTTACATTAGTATTTTGAGTTTTTAGAAATAAACTTGAAATTGACCGCGAAAAAGGCCAAAACTGTCATGGCGTCTTGAATGACGTCACACCTCGCGAAACAGTCCTGTTTGTTTATGACAGTCAATTGTGTCAATGACAGCTACAACATGGCGTTTCGCGAGGTGTGACGTCACGCTTCCATGCGCTTCTCTGATCGGCGTTTAATGTCACGTGATTAAACGCCTCATTTTGTCGATTTTATTTTCCAAAAATATTATTAATCTTTTATTATTTTAATAGAAAAGTTGTTTTTTTGTTTACTAATTATCATGGTTAATCATTAGAAACTCTAAGCCATCCGATTTATTCTTAGTGGAAACAAGCCTATTATACATTCTTTTGACAGCTTTGAAAACGAGACGCGGATGGATGAATTGAGTTATTATTGTTGGTTAAAATATAAAATTCAAACGTAGGTACTGTGTTACCCATTTCCTTCGGACACCCATAGCACTATAATACTGTTAGATACAATAGTTTTAAAGGTTCCCACCCTCGCGTCTTGTCTAATTTAGTCAACGTGGTCATGTTGCTGTGTGTTGTGTTCTGGGGGTTGGTGAGGAGGCATGTACTGGTCCTCTTGTCGCGGCGTTTCTGGCTCGTACACCATATTGGAGAGCTGTAACCTTTGCGATTGCTGCATCTCTTCCTGATTCACATACAAGTTTTGAACCTGAAAAACAATCGAATTGACTTTTCACTTTGCACTAATATTTTCTTTGAGTTTATTACATCAAACAATAACTAATAATAAATCTGTAAGGGTCGGTCATGGAGTAAGTTACTTTGTTTTCAGAGATATCGTGTTTATAGGCTCTATACATGATACTGAAACTAAATTGAGGACCTTTAGAATTTTTTTCTGTATGTATGTATGTTCCTCCATAACACTGAAACGAATTAATTGATTTTCATGAAACTTGGTAGATAAACATTTGGACGTACGGGACACAGGATAGGCTACTTAATATTTTTCAACGCATTAGAATATACCATAAATATAATAAAAAAAATATCTTTGATCGTTCTGATATTGTCTCCCGCTATTTAAAGCAAGTTTAAAGATTAAAATATTATTTAAATATAAATTTATGTGTGCTCTCATTGCAGGAACCTATTAATTAATTAATGATGAACGGTATTTACATTTATGAACGGTTGCAATATGCCGAGTCTCGCCAACAACAGTTGTTCCTTAACTTGCCGCAATTCCTCTTGCTGTTGAACAATCATTTGCTCCAATTCTTCGTGTTTTCTGTGCAACTGCTCCTGAAATTAGAAGAAAAAAATACATTCAGCCCTATTCTGTATCATTCACTTTATGGATAACGCAACCGTTATAGACATATTAACCTTTAAATAATACGGAATGGGCTGATTGACTTTTATGCTTCAGGCCAGATTCCGGCTAAAAGGGATGTAACTTCCTTTCCGATTTAGCTGGAATAAGGGATATTTTTTATATTCACACAAGACTATTTATAATATGAACTTACATCTGATCCATCGCATGCGGCTGGTGCCTTTTGAAAGTTGAGTTGAAGCTGGGTTTGGTCTGAAGACGCCACTATGACAGGCAGCGGATGTATTGGCAACGGCAACAGTGTCGTGACAGGAACACAAGGAGTCGGTTCCACATACGCTATGACGCTGGCGGCTCCACTGGCGCCCTCCATTTCATTGTGCATCTGAGTAACCACCACCAAAGCATACGATTGAGTGAAATCTATGTTTTAATTAAACAAATCCTAAATGTATGGCTCAGCGCAAACTCGTAAAACGTTATAGAAAAAAAATAGAAAAAAGGGGTATGGCTGTGTTGTTGACATGGCCGCGTGTTTTACGTGAACGTTACGAGTAATATTTTCTTTAAATTCTAATAATATCATATATACCAAAAAATAATAATGATCCTTTAGCTATCAAGTGGTCTAACTGATTTTTGGATGAAGACGATAGGCTTAAATTTTATTTTTATTATAACAAATAAGAAACTATGTCAAGATATATTATTACAATGCGCACTCGCGTAAGATGGCAAGCGGCTATTGGCGACCAATAGCGGTAGTGGAAAAAGCCGCCAAGTGTGTGGACTGGTCGCCAAGTGTGCATTTCCCACGCTTTAAAAATTTCTCTTCTGCGCAGGTACATCGGTAAGCCATATCAGTTGGGTACTGCCGTATCAGCCAATCAGCAGGAGCGCGCGTTTGACTGTACTTGCGCGAACTAACGCCAGAACCAATTTCAGAGGTCGATAGTTGTTTGGCGCTTACTCTTACAATTTAAGATTGAATAAATGAGCCACGAGGGTGGTGTAACTATACGAAAGAAACGACATGGCATACCTGATGCGATGTGTTCCTAAGTGGGTATATGTCACTGGAAGTGGAGGCCGTGTCGGAGTCATGAGCCTTGTATTGCGAACGAAAACGAGGCCAAGAGCGAGATGAGGCGCTCGAGCCAGTCGTTGCTATTGTTTCCACTGTACTGTCGGCGCTCGAAGTCAATTTCCTGCTGCAACCCTGCAAGCACCACCATTCACCATTTAAAAAAGTACATTGGTTGAGAGTTCAAAGCTAGGACTTAGCAAAAAAGTGTTACTTTTCCTCGACTAATTTCATTTCTTAGAGTACAATTATAATTTAGACGAAAATGTACATTGCATAACATAACATTGCAAGTCTATATTTAAAAAAGTTTAAACAGGGAAGGTTTATAAAAAAAAAAATCGATTTATTAAGCTCGAATCGATTAAGCGATACTACCAAACAGCAAGGCCAGTATCGCGGTTCGATATTATTCGAGTAATATCGAGTCAAAAAATTACTATGATCGTACGTTGAAGCCTTTACCTGAGAGGCGTCGCAATAAGCGAAAGTACTCCTGTCCGCCATGTATTGATTAGAAAGAGTATCTTCATTCGTGTCTTCCTTCATTAATCCCTGACTGTTGTTCATGTGTGGCGGTATCTCCACAACATTCTCTTGTTTCATACTTTGTTCTATATCAGCATGACTGAAATTGACAAATATAGTGAGAATTTGTAAGTAAGAAAAAGTCAATTATTCAAAAAAACACATAAGCAGACACATACATTTTTTGTGAAGCAATTATACCTGTAAACTCTGTTCTTAATTTTATTATTTAAAAAAAAATTTGCTACATGTAAATTATAATGACCCATAACTAATAGGTATATGTAAATATTAATTAAATAATATTAAAAAGTAATAACAAGAATTTGAGGAGCCCATTGGTCAAGTGACAGTGCCAACTTTGGAATTAATGAATTTTTCAAAGTTGGCTCTGATCTGATCTCTGGAAAATAGTGGCCCACTGGCCTTTTGCGATCATTTGGGCTGCATGTCTGGCAGCAGTAACCACCCCCTTTTAGATGGCCACCGAGAAATAACAGTATTTTAGTTGTTCTGTTCGATGAGTAAGTTATTTCCCTATCCTTGCCTAATACATTGTCCTTAATCCTGCTAAGGTAGGCACCCATTTGCACCCCGTTGCTTGTGTTATAGGCGACGGTAGACGCCCTAGCATCAAGTGAAGTGAATGTATTATTTATTATTTTGAAATGAATAGTGATCATTTTTATTAAGTAAAAATTAACACAACGAGCAAATATTTTTTTCCGTACTAGAAAGGGTTGTATTTTTTACAAACATTTTACGCTTGTGTAACGTCTAAAGAAGGACAAGTTGAGTGAACCAAATTTTTGAAGTGAAACTTCTAATGCGACTTCCAACAAGGTTGCGTTAAACGTTTAACGCTACCATGGAGGGGGTATGAAAGCACTGTTGCGTTACGTTCATCGCTCCTGAGGAGGGGGAATAGAAAGAGACAGAGCGAGAGTGAATGCGTGGCACTCGAACGCATGCGCGTAGTATACCTGTTACAGGCCAGCGCGAGCGTTAGCAACGAGTAGCGTCCAATATTCCAACGCAAGAGGGAGAGAGAAAGAAAGATTCACAAAGGTAGAAAGTAGGAGAGAAAGAGAGTGAGTCGGTAGATCAGCACATGCGCGTGGTATTCTTGTTATGAAGCGAAGTAAACCCTGTGAGCGTCGTGAAATTAGCTGAAATACGTACTTGTTCTATTTTAATTTATAATATTCATTATTTCATTTACTTGTTTTTTTAGTTTGATTTGATACACATATAATTTAATAGGGTAGTATTTTATTTTCAAATTTAGTGGATAAGAATTGTAATTTCCACATTACGAAGTTTCACTTCTTCCACAAGGAGGGACTCCACGCACTATTTTTTTTTTTTGTTTACTATTAGTTATTAAAGAACTATTCGTGATTAAATAGTTTTATTTTATAAATTCACAAAAATTACGCCAATTACATTACATATACTTTTATAATTATATTTTCAAGTTATATATATTTTTCAGTTTTAATTTATATATTTTTATTATTAAAAATGATTTAATTTAATATTTAATCTATTATCGTAATAAGATTTCTTCTTATAATTCATTTGAGGGGGATAATTTTAAGAACTACATAAGTACATTCTTGCCATAAATATTGTTACAGATTTCTTTTCTATTGCATGAAAAACTTACTGTAGTGTACGTTTTTTGAAAAATATGAAGCTCTGAAAAAATTATATGTACAATCTTATGGATTGTTTAGGGAATCCAAATTGTCATGGCGTTTAGAGCAAGACATACTATTTAAAACTGATGATAAATCATTATCCAACGGATTAATATCGAGACTAGATGACGGCCAGTTCAAATCAAGGTTAGGTTTCCTCAAAAAACTCTAATGATCGTCATTATAAATTTAAATTTACAAGGGTTTTTGAAAAAAATTGTTTCCAACCACTCTTGGTGAATCGAGCTTTATGATCCGGTGCTCAGTCTTACTAAAACGATCAATCTTGTTTATGAGAACATGTATTTTAATATCATAAGAACATGTAACACGAACTGGCACGAAAATGAGAAAACAGTATGAATATTCATATAAGAATATAAAGTTCCAAAGGATTATTTTTTTAAATGTAACAGTATTTATGGCCAATATTTATTAATAAAATTTTAAGATAATTAAACTAATAATTTTTAAAATTACAAATATTTTCTTCTTAAAACTAGCTGAATCCGGTAGCGCGTTACTGGACACTCAGCTATCTGCCAGTGAAAATCCAGTGAAAAATCGATCCAGCCGTTTCGGACATTAGTCGGAACAGACAAAAAATTTACAGACAAGTCCCGCGTGAGTATGTAAGTTTTACAAGTATGTTTGTAAGTTTTGACATTACAAACATAAAACATATACTTCAATTTTTATTTTTTATGTAGTAAATTTATTAAAATTTGCAATTTTAAATCATTTTTTAATTTAAAAAATTCATAAAGGAGAAATTCTCGTTTAAAAAAATAACCACTTGTGCGAAAAGATTGTTAAAATGGTTAGCATTTAGAAATCCTATTATATAAACATTATAAATTATTTAAGTTTAAATTTAAAAATAATAGTTATTTGTGTATTTAAGCTCTTCCTTATCACTGTAATTTTTTTTCTTTGCAAGGAACATCGTTTTTCTGTGCCCTGTGGGTGGGAAATGAAATATGGCCACTTTTTCAGTCACATCGACCGCTATTCCGCAGCGGGATAAGTGCGATATTCTGTATGAAAACATTCGCTTCCCGCAGGTCCGCTCCCGGACATCTTACTGCCTAGTAGTGGGTGGTGCGCTATATATGTTATATATATATTATTAATTAATAAGAAATAAAGGAGTCACGTTATTGCTGTCAAGATATTATGCGATTGATTATTTGACTTATCTACATACACTTTTACATACATTTATAGGAAGTCAGACATAATAAAAGTAAATAAATCTGCCACGCACCTTTTCGAGACGCTCTGTTACTACGTGCTTTCAACAAATTACAATTAACAAAAAAATATTAAACGATTAATACAGATTCAATGACAAACAGGATTTTTGTCAGGGAAGTAGTTTTCTCCACTGGAGTAGGTCTAACGCACGATTTTCTCTTGATAAATAGTCTGAATTTATTTACTGATTTTCTGTGTATCGTTTGTATTATAACCGGCAAACTTCTTGACACAAAACGTAAATCCAGAGAGGACGGCTCCAATTGGTTCATCAGTGGAACAGCGCCAACAGCCAGGGCTCCGATTGGTTCATCAGTGGAACTACGCCAACAGCCAGGGGCTCCGATTGGTTCATCAGTGGAACTACGCCAACAGCCTGGGCTCGATTGGTTCATCCGTCGAATTGCGGCAACAGCGATTGGCTCGCCAGTGTACCTGCGCAAACCGTTCCCCGACTCCACCCAAATTGTGCCAAGAAATTTGCCGGGATCCAAAACTTATTGAAGTACCATATATTATACGCGGCGCGTAAGTTGAACTATGCGCAGTAACACATTTTTGGGTCTCAATCGACGTGTGGTATGAGGTGCGACGCGAGGGGCCGCGCGTAACCATAGCAACGCGGCAACGCAGTCAAATCCGCCCCGCGCCGCTCGCGCACACTCTGCTTGGCCCTGGAGTACAATCGCGCACAAATTTCTTCAGTTTTTTTATTTCTGTCGTATCGTAATTTCAAGAATATGACTCGACCACAATTAACTTTAAGCAGGCAGGCGAGAAGGATGGTATTTGACGTTTATAATAATTTTTTAAAAGAAAATCATAAAACTTATTCTCTGAAAAAACAGCGGAAGCTACGAAAAAGAAATACAAAAATTTGTTCTTTTAAATTTTTGTATCCCATTTAATCCAAGATTAATTTTATGAAATTTGATTTTCCGTTTAACTTGCGATTAATTAAATTGCTTCACTAAATTTTCACACTTTTCAAAAATGTAGGTATTTAAATACGATGATATTACGGTTTTCTCTTTAACCGCGGAGCATTCGTCTAACACTTTTGTTCATAATTTTACCTGCGCTGACGACCGCCATTTTGGTTCAACTTACGTGCCGCGATTTATAGAATTAGGAATTAGGAAGATAGACATTTTGAATTTTGTTAATGTTCTTTCGAATGTACATTAAGCTTCCTTAAATGTAGAGTGAAAGTACTTCGTTCAACAATTTATTTCACTTTTGACAGTTCACGTTAGTGCGTTATAAAATAGATTTCACAAAACAATAGACTTTTGATATTATATTTCGGCTCACCATTTTTATTGTTTATTATCCATGACCATCCAGGCGCTTGAATAGCTATATTCTATCGTATATATCAATAATAATTATTACTGAGGATTCAAGTAATGATAAGTAAGTTTTTAAAAAAAAATTATAACTAAAAACAATTCAGATATATGTATATATTTTTTCTTTTTTTTTAAAGTATTTATGTGCATGTTCATCCACTGGTGTGGTGTTGATAACTTGTATGAAATATGACAATTACTAGGTTTTTTTCCTGTGGACTTACTGTCAAAACTTGACATGCATGCAAATGTCAAATTAAAATCATAGGTTTGGACCGAGTGTAGTGAATTGATTTCTTTAGATTTATTTCTGAACGACTCCCTGGGATCCATTTTAGAGATAACATCAAAGGCGCCGCTTCAGCGGCACAACTGTCAGTTACTGACAGCAGCACCGTTACCTTTCAAGCTTACTTTTTTCTTTGATACAATATTTATAAATAAACTGAGATAATAATTAAGAAAAAAATTCAAGAGATGAATTCTCCAAAATTTAAAACCGTTATTCACTATCGAGGGGATCCGCCAGCATGCTTGGCCACATGAAAAACTGTAAACAAAAGATTTTACCTCACAACTCGATGGGTGCAAACAACAAATTCAGGCTTAGAATTCCACTGGTGATATGATATGTAGAATCGCGATTGGAGCCAGATCCACTGTTGTCCCTTGGTCAGGAAACGGTAATAGCATGAGGTTATGTCACCTTTTGTCATCACTGTAAACAAACACCAAAGATTCAGAATCGCTTGTAAATTAAAAAAAGAAATCTCAACCAAATCGTTATTATTTATTGGCAACGACACTATCAGTAGAAAGAGTATCATCCCAATCAATACATGAATTAATATCGGTGATCATTACATACACGAAATAGTTTACAATAAAACTCATGGCCATACTCACACAACTCATGACAAAGTATGACTTTTTCTAGATCATCAAAGTGGTAATAATCGTAGCCGGACGTGCCCAAAACCTCAAACGGCAAGTACCCAATGATGGGAGGAGCGCGGTGATCGAGAAACAGAAACTTCCACTCGAGACTGTGGCGTGAGGTAAACTCGTTTCGGTTTGTGTCCACCAAGGATACATCTTTGATCAGCTGTGGGGTACACAATCTCCCAGTGCACACAAAAAGCTTCCTGCAAAAAGAGTCTTTTAACAAGTAGCGTGAAATAATAGCATGCGAATAAAGTGGGCCACTTATTCACATGCTATTACTAACGTGTTTCGGTGAGTGAATGAGGGATGACAGAGCCCATTTCCCACCAGATGATCCCTCATTTCCTGCTAATCCCCTATCCTTATTCGTAGTAAGGTTGGCAGCACACTTGGGAAACACTTAAAGTAGTGGCGGTAGTAACCACCTATTGTTAGTTTCTGTGAGTGAGTACAATTTCTGTATTACTGCCCAACCCCAATCCAAGATCCTTCGTCGAGTATATGCGAACACAACTTCGAGGGTTAAATTCGCAACTGCTACTGGGATGGGCGCATTATATATAATAATTAGTAAGGTAAAAATAAAGACATACCCCGCTTCCCTATTCTGGTATGATTGTGAATTATCACTGCGGACTTGCTCAATGATTGGTCCTGTAAACATTATATATTTGCAATTTGGTTTTAAAAAAAAAATCCACAGTGAATCAAAAAGTAATCGCAAAAATGAAATATCAATTTATTAAAATCAGGCAGGAGGTTATCACAATTTAGTGATCGAGGTAATAGTCAGTTCTGGGGTCACCAGTAACGTTGACCAAGTTCTTACGCAGTTTTCATTATATTCTTATTTAATAACTGCTAACTAAAATTTTAAACAAATTTCTTTTTTCGTAACTAGTTATGAAATACGGTTGCCAAGTAAGAAGGTTGCAACGTAAAATGTCTGTGAATATACTTACGGAATCTTCCATTGAACTGTATAAGTTCATAAAAGGTGACGTCAGTTGTCAAATCTCCTATCTCCCGAGCCCTTTTGAAATGACACTGGAAACTTATTTCGCCCTCTGAAATTTATTAAAAATAGAAAACTTTTATTTTGTACAATAACGGTGTATAGTTTATTAAATAGTTGCTTTATAAGTCATCGACTGGGCGGTCAAACTAAACCAACCCTTAAAGACAGCAAACCCCTTGAAGAAGACCGCTGTGAAATAACAGCACGTGTGCTGTTGTGTTTCGGTAATGGCCCAAGATGCTAGGCCCACCAGATAACTTATTTTCTAATGGACAAAATCAATTATATTCAACCATGGAGTACTTGTTCCTGTTTACTTTGAACATAGTGGTATCTGCTAAGTGGAGTAGACGGAGTCAATTTATAACTATCCGGTGAGAAAGAGATATATATATATGCTTTGTAGAATATTATTACAAAATAATATTCAGCACTGCCAGACATTTCCTGTGGGCCATAACTTCTACAAGGTTTAATGACAAACTTATCTTTTAAGCCTACAGAATGTTTTCGGAATCGAAATTTATAATTTGAAACAAAAAGGAAGACTGACGAAAATATTGGAAAAATTACTCAGAATTCGAAATTAAACTAACCTCTCTCTTGTGCTTCATCGATGGTTGGCCCATTGTGAAGTATATTATACATGTTCCCATGCTCCTCCTCATATATCATTTCAAAAATATTCTTATTCAATATGTCGACCTGAAACACATTATTATTTTATAATCAACTGTTAAAAAAGGTTGCTGACATGATGTTGCTAACCTGTTGACAAATAATAATTTTAGAGATGTATTAATAGAGATTTCTAATGTCTAATGATAGATGACATGATAGAAATGTCTAATAATCATTTTAGAATGTCTTCTATAGATGTGACAATAATCTCAAAAGTTGACAGGTACAGTATGTGGCGTGTATTGTATAGACAGGTGAAACACCAGAGAGGAGCAAGAATCAAAATGGTTTAAGGAATAAGTATGTTGTGTCTTAAGATAAAATTTTGATATTGCATACCGGGTCATAGCCGAGCAGTGTAGTGATGCTTTCCGATACATAGTATATCGGGCCACTCGTAGATATAACCATAACGAAACCTTCCAACGCTTCCAATACCAAATATGTGAACTCTTCGTTTGAAAGGAAGGTAGGCTTCCATTCTTCCCGGATGTCGTGAGCACGTGACCTTACAGTTATTTCTAAAACAAACAACAAAACATTATTGACCAATATCAATACTAATAATAAATCTGTAAGGGTCGGTCATGGAGTAAGTTAATTTGTTTTCAGAGATATCGTATTTATAGGCTCTATACATGATACTGAAACTAAATTGACGATTTTTAGAATTTTTTTCAGCTAGCTAGTTATTAATAATATTAATTTTAAATATAGGGGTTATGAATTTATTTATGAATATTCATAATTTTATGATATTCATAAATTCATGTACTTATTCATAAAGTTATTCAGATGAGAAGCATGCCAACAACATATATAATAATTTCAAGGCAAATTTAAAATTCATTCAACAGGTACTTAAACCGTGTCAATTGTCAACATCGAATGAATTCGTGTTTTTAACAGATATAGACAGATTTGCTTTAAAAAAACAAATAAATTAATGGGATTTTATGACAGTGGCAAAGATGACTAATAAAAGAACTACTACGGAATCGATATTGGCAACAATACGAAAAATTTCGTGTCACATTTTGAAATACATTTTGAAAAATCTGTATATCCATTGTGCACTTCCATTACCTGTGGTATTGCATGTCTGATCCTGTCTGAGAACATTTACATAAAAAAATTGATACTATTTTGATAACTATTAACCCACAATTTATTTGAGCAAGAGATTTTTATGTAAACAAAGATACGTACATGAAAAAATAACATAAAATGCACCTTTACTAATTTAAAACGTTTTACACAAAAGTTTATTTTTTCTAACATATAAACAGTTTAAATTTATAAGTTTTTGCACTTTAAACCTTGTGATGTAGTCATAAACGATTGAAAATCCAAGTTTTGAGGTTATAAATTTGTTTTCCACAAAATACCTTGCTCAAATGTATATTAGACTTTGTGTCTTTTGTGTTTATCAGTTAATATTAATTAATTTGAATCCATGAACATGTGCTTTTTAAACAACACCTTTGTAAATTTATGAAAAATAATTCTTCATAACCGTAAAACTTTATAATTACCATTGTGATTTCTTAGGAAAGAAATTGTGGCTTTGAGTACTGTACATTTGTCCATCTTCCTGCTGTTCGTGGACACCATTGTACTCAATTCATTTATTAACAGAATGAATTGGTCTCTTCGTTTCTTCTCGCTCAAGTTGCGAGTTCTCCTAAAAAAAAGTATCACATGAGTCAATCATCTATCTATTATTATAATTATGGGATGCCAGCATCAATAAATTAAAAGGGATGCCTGTGTAAAGCAATGAACGTTCTATGGCTCAAATGAAACAAGTATGTTTATTTAAATATGTGTGAGTTCTTATTATGATATTTCATCATGTGCCATTTTTTATTATTCTTAAGGCCCCCACCCAAGAAATTGTCCAATTCACTAAGAAAATAGTTTATAATTTTCAACATTTTTTAGGATTGGTTTAACAGACAAACAGTCTTTCTGTGAATAAATAAACTCTCCATATATAAAACAGTCATTAAATCTATTTGAATACATGGAAAGTAGCTCTAGGGATTAATTAGTGATAGAAATATTGCAGAGTTTTTAAAATAACATCTTAAAGGTTAAACAATGCGACTTGATTTATAAATAATGCGCCATTCAGAATTCCCTGGATTTATCCTAGTTTAGATCCAGCTTTCATTGGATTTTTTTTTTTAAATAGATAAATTAAAAAATGAATATTTCTGCTGCGTTTTTATTTTAAATGACAAAATACTTTTTTAGGGGTGTCTGGGAAAAAACTCAATTTCATTCGAGTGTCCGGGGTTTTTTAAATTTTTGTCCAGTGTTGACGATTTAGATTATCTACTTATAAAGAACATGGAAGTACATGAACACGTCTTGGTCCGATCTGTTAAGAAAGAAGTATCAAATGTAGGCAAAGACAAAAAAAAACACAGGCATTTTATTTTTATTTTTTTAATATATATTTGCTCTCATACTAATAACAACATAACACATTTCAAAAGAGAGCAAATTTTTTTACAATCCAATGCTTGGATGACATGTGACATTGTATGCAGACCTTTATTATGAAAAAGAACATTGTATCAAATCAGATCATAGTTGTGTGGGCTGATTGCAGATGGACAAACAAAAAGAAAAATATCCTTCAAACCAAATTTACAAATAAATATCCATCAACGAAGTAAAACTTTCGTGACATCAATACTAATAATAAATCTGTAAGGGTCGGTCATGGAGTAAGTTAGTTTGTTATCAGAGATATCGTGTTTATAGGCTCTATACATTATACTGAAACTAAATTGACGATTTTTAGAATTTTTTTCTGTATGTATGTATGTTTCTCCATAACTCTGAAACGAATTAACTGATTTTCATGAAACTTCGTAGATAAACATTTGGACGTACGGGACACAGGATAGGCTACTAAATATTTTTCAACGCGGACGAAGTCGTGGGCACCAGCTAGTACTTAATAAGGAAAAAAATACTCATGTGAGGTAGTACTCAGCTAGCTCAGCTTAACTAGTACTCATGTGGGGAAACTCACATGAATACAATAACTATGTAGATATAAAGAGTAGAGATATTCTGGGTGGGGACTGTTATATCTTTGATTTTAAAACACTTTAAATCTAATGTAATAATTAAGATTATATCAGTTTCTTGAGCCTTTTTCTAATACTTATTAAAAAACTGACATTTCAAAGTTAAAAAAAAAAATCTTAAATGCATATAAATAAAACCAATTGTCTCTACTGGAGTGAGTGGTAACATTTAATAATTGAAACCAAGTTCTATCTATTGTAATTCAAACCAGAGAAAATTTTATTGTGAAATCTCATTTCATGTAAAAATAATAAATTTGTCAATAAGACGGACAATTCTAAAATTTCATAAGATTTTTACATAAGTTAGTTCTTACCTTTTTGCCTCATCTTTATCTTCCCCGTTGTCTTCCATGATTATGTTTGTATTAAACGTATTTCTCAATACTTAACTACACTGCAAACTGCAAGGCAAATTTTGCTGAATAAGATCTAGGTACCTAAGTACCTGTTTAGACATGGATTTTATAAATTTGCCATTCTAAACAGCGATTGTGGGATTAATAATAAAAAATAATTTCATTGAAACGGGCAACAATAAAACAAATCTTTTGGAAAATATAATAATAGCCCATATACTGCAAAAAAAGGCTTGACCAAGACACTTTAAAATGTAAGGTGTAATTTTCGATGTTACATTTACAGAACATTAACTTTATATTGTTTGAAATATAATTTAGAGTACACACCTATAGAGAATAATTTTTATTTTATTTTTTTAAACACGTATCACCGTATCACTATAAATAAACAACTGTATTATAATATAACACAGTAATAAACAATCAAAACAATATTTCTTCTGACATGAAAATTTTAACTAAAGGTTAACACAGACCAAAATTTAAGTAAACACAGATAACTACAAAGTAATGATTTTAGAATTAGCTGAACACAGAACAATATCTAATAATTCTTCAATTCAACGTAGTAATTCTAGTTGACTAAACTAATTATTTTACACCTACTTTTTTCTGCAAGGGCGGGACAATGATAATGTACAAACTACTGGTTTTAAGGCCTACCTAGTTAAGGTGAAAACCTGGAGGCTAACAAGGCTAATGCCCGTTGTTAATGAAAGGTAAAATATGTTCTTATTTATTTAACTATGTTACCTACCTGTCATTTAACTGGGAACTACTTTCAAACGGTATCGTGATCATAATATTGTGCACTATCTGTGTTCAACTGATTTTCTTAGTCATAGAAAATCCATCCTTGGACATTTTTGCTTAGTAAATTTTGCTGCTCCAGTCAGAAGCAGTGTCAACTCTCCTTTATCAATGCCTCTTCGATTCCTTTCGTACTGTGTGTTATGTCCATTGCCACTTCAACTTACTATTGCGCAGGTTTATATCGATGACTTTCGTTTGCCTACAGATGTCATTCCTGATTCTGCTCCCTCTCCATGGCTTGGCTTGTTGAGCGACGTCGAATTTACATACAAGCCTTTAGAAAAACAACATGTATCGGCCCCATACATCATCGCTAGCGACATTACACACATTTCGTACAAACCTAGCAACTTTAAGACAGTGACGCGGCAATTTTACATTGAACAGACTACTTTAATTGTTTCACTATCGACTAAGGACATGCTAAGGACTAAAACATTGGCAAGGACGGCAAATATACACTATGACCACAAACTAAACAGTAGATACTGACTATGACCTTCTGTAAATGGGTGGTTATGTGACAACAAAGAAATCTTAAAATTTAATAAAAGCAATCTGAGCATGATCCCTAATGTGACATTGTTAACTGTGCAAATATATACAGAGTACTTATATAATTTATAAAAATTTAATAAATAATAAAATACTAAATATAATATAAAATATAAAAAATGAGATATTTTTTAGAAAACTAGCAGGCCGCTCCCGGCTTCGCCCGAGGTGCATTTTTTTTACGTAAAAACCTTCCCTGATTATCCCTCTGTCCATGGGTGAAGACAGAATTAAAATCGGTCCATTATAGTTAAATATAGGTAAACATTTAATAGCAACTGCAATTGAACGTCGCAATTAAACAAAATGATTCCCCCCTCTCGCAGACGAAGGTGATGTTTTCCACAAACTCCGGCTAACATGTTTGAATGCTTTAGATCAGGGATTCCCAAAGTGGTCGATATCGACCCCTTGGGGTCGATATCGGTTTCCTAGGGGTCGACATAAACGAAAAGTGATTTTGGGGGTCGACGAGGTCTAAAAATCGACCCCTATTATATTAACACAAGTTCTTATTTAAAACTTTCAAGATAGGTAAGTAGGTAGTTACTGTATTGTTTATGTTGTGTTACGTGTACTAAGAATAATTAATATTTTTGTAGGAAATAATGTTCCAGGAATGTAAAGTTTCAAGTTCGTACAAGATGAAAAACTCGGCAAGTCTATGTGGACAAGTTTGTGCAAGATTGAGTTGGAGCGTACGTCTTTCAGCGGCGTTTTGACTTGCTCTCTATTTGACGATAAAGTGCTTATCACACTATTCAATTTGAACGATTCCTATTTAGGAATCTAAGTAGTGAGCTCGTGATCACACTACGCTAAATTGATTTCTAAATCGAAGATATAGAGTTGAAAATGGATAAACTCTTAATTGAATCCAATCTGTTCTAACTGCGATCACATCTTCCGATTTCCTAAATTGGAATCGTTCAAATTGAATAGTGTGATAGCGGCTTTACGCGAATTAAGACGAACGAATTCATGATCAAGTCCAAACATGTTCCTGATATTTTACTATTTAACGAGCTTGCATTTAGGTTGAAAGTTCATTTGCGTTTTAAAATTCGTTGGAGCTTGAACGATAAAAACTCATATAGCTAAGTACTCATTTATTTCAAGAGATTACAAACTTATTACAAAGCTAAATTAAGTGAAGTAAAGTGACTGAAAAAGTGTTAAACACAACATACAACATATTTTAAATAGGTATGTATAATTGTATTTGTAAAAATTACTAACACTTAAGTCTTTGGTTTTCGTTCTTATTCTACCTAATTACCTAATACGAAGTTTCTATACCTAATTACCTACTGTAGTTACTTCCCAATATAGGTATCAAAGTTTATCAAAGAGTAAGTCAGTAATACTTAACAAGAATCCATTAACTGAGTGTGATAAAAATAAGATAGTGTGCAAATTTAACAGTTTATTATTGTTTTTTATTTAGGTTCCTTATTTTTTTGTTTGCAGAATTACTGAAAGTTTTATGATGGCGGACACGAAAAAAAAATGCAGACAATACAGTTTGGACTACTTGAAGTTCGGATTTATTGCATCTCCATCAAATCAACACTTCCCGATGTGTCTCATATGTGAAAAAGTATTTAGTAACGATGCCATGAAGCCTTCAAAAATGGATGACCACTTATCAAGAGTACATGCTAACAAAAAAAGTAAGCCCTTGTCATATTTTCAAGCACTGAAAGAAAAACTAGACAAAAGGCCATCCATAGGATCGATGTTTGCGTCATCATCTATTCGAGACAATGATGGTTTACGAGCGTCCTATAATATATCTTTACTAATAGCGAAGTCGGGGAAACCCCATACAATTGGAGAGCAGCTTATCTTACCAGCCATTGCGGAGGTCCTTAACAATGTATTGCACAAACCCGCACATGATATTTTAAAGAGAATACCTTTGAGCAACAACACCGTTCAGAGACGCATAGATGAGATGGGACGCGATGTGGAAAACATTTTATGCAAGTTCTTACAGACCCGCAGATTCTCTCTCCAGTTGGACGAGTCTACATTACCCGGCAATGAAGCTCTATTGTTAGGATATGTTCGATTTATCAAAGATGAAAATATGTGCCAAGAACTGATTTTTGCTGCATATTTAGAGACTGATACTAGAGGAGAATCGATTTTTCAGGCCGTGGAACATTTTTTTACTGATAAAGCTATTCCATGGAAGAATATTGTTTCTGTTGCGACTGATGGTGCACCGTCTATGGTTGGTCGTCATCGTGGCTTTATAGCTCACTTAAAGCGACAACTGCCTGATGTACTGGTTATTCACTGTGTGATTCACAGGCAGCATTTAGCAGCAAAAAAGCTGAGTCCTAGATTGCATAAGTCTTTACAATATGTAATAAATGCTATCAACAAGATTCGAAGCAATTCTTTGAACTCTCGGTTATTTGCTCAACTATGTGACGAAAACGACGAAGTCTTTACTCGGTTACTTCTGCACACTGAAGTTCGCTGGCTATCAAGAGGCTCTTGCTTAGAAAGATTTTCAGCCCTTTTTGAATCTGTGTTGGAGTTTTTACAAGAAAAAGATCCGAATTTGAAAGAAAATCTGAACAATTGTAAAACAGATATTTATTACTTGACTGATATCTTTGGAATGTTCAACAAAGTTAATTTGCAACTACAGGGTGATGATCTTAACTTGATTAAAACAAAATCAATAATATCGGCCTTCGTGGGTAAACTAGTTCTTTATAAACAAAATTTAGGCAGAAAAGAATATTCGCAGTTTCCGCATTTGTCAAAATTACCAAAAATGCTTCAAGATGATGACATTTTATTATATGTTACTCACTTGGACGCATTACACAAGGATTTTACGGAGAGGTTTGATGATCTTTTAAATTTACAAATTCCTCAATGGATAATAAATCCGTATAACACCACAGCCATAGAAGAAGCCAATGTGATAATGCAAGAAGAGTTGATTACCATCAGCACAGACGAAGAGCTTAAGCAAAAGTTCAACCAAGGCTATCAGAAGTTCTGGTTGCAACGCAAAATTGAAACACAGTATCCTACATTGTGGAACATTGCTGAAAAATACCTTATCGCTTTTCCATCATCATATCTAGTTGAAAAAAGCTTCAGTGTGGTAACAAACATTTTGACAAAACAAAGAAACCGTTTGAAAATCAACGAACGTGGAGATTTAAGGCTGCAACTCACTAATATTGAACCGGATGTAGCTAGATTGGTAGATAGTCACCAGGTTCATCCATCGCACTGAATGTTTTATTTTCTCTTTGCGAATTAATAGTTTTTAAAATATAATTTCCTACCAACTTAAGATGCTTTATGTATTAATTTGTAATAATTATAAATTAAACTTGATATTTACTGAATTGGATTGTCTTTTTATTTTGTTAAATTTTGACGAGAAAATGAAATCAACTTCACTCACTTAACCAAGTGCAAAGTTTTCTAATTGGCACCTTAGTACCTAGGTATTTTGTACCAATAGGAAAAAACTAAAGATAGACTAAGATAGATAGCTGCTTTAAGTTAGCGGACCATTATGAATAAGGGGGTTGGTCTTAAAAGTAGGTAATTTGACCATGGGGGTCTGAGGTAACAGTTCATTGTTGAAAAGGGGTCACTTGTCCAAAATAGTTTGGGGAACCCTGCTTTAGATGAACAGAAAATGTAGGCTACGCCCCTATTTTATGTTTTCTAACAGTGTGAAAATCCCCTAGTACATATGCTGAGCCGTAAATATTTTTCAAAGAAACAATTTGTACCTACACGTTGCACTTAGGTGTTAAACTGCGTCCGCTGCACTGAAATTTCAACAAACATTGTTCATGAACATTGTTTTTCGTCCGCTGCGACTTCAACAATGTTTAGTGATAAAATTTTCTAACAAATCTTAACATTTGATTACTGAGCTCCGACGAGGAAGATGTTTCGAGTGATTTTGATTTTTTATATGCGGGCGGACCCGGATTTATCGAGGTCAAAAAAATAGTTTTTTAGAATATTTTTCTGTGTCTTCACGATAATCTCAGAAATGGCTCAACCGATTCGAATGCGGTTTTTACTTATGTATTGTAGCAATCGCTTTACAAACAAAAAGTTATACCGAATATCGAAATAATATCCAAGCATACGAAAAGCGCGAATACAAAGTTACGGCCACAATATTTATACTGTATTTCTGTATTTATATTATCCCTGCGACTCTGGCCAATCATGCGTAACTAGCTGAAGCATTATACAAAAACTTTTCACGTGTTTTATATTTATATTTATTTATACCAATTATTTATTACGTACCAATTGGCTTAAATTGATAAGCAAATATGTAGATTTGATTACAATAAGTTATATAAACCAGTTACCCACTTATCCCTGATTCATTCATCGACCAATTTTATTTGTACGTAGGAAGATAATATACCTAAAACTGTTTTATTACATAAACTTACTTTCTCGGTAATTGATGATTTTTTTGTTACTTTATATAATTGCTTTTATGATATACTAGAACTGTGCCTAGCAATTTCATCTGCTGGTTGATATGAACTGACTCTTTCGGTCGAACTCAGTCACCGACTCACCTTTTTGACTATCTTTCTATTTACTCAACTTTAAGGAAGAACGCATTTAATTGCTCAAGAAACTAATGCATTCTAGATATTACCCATAGATGATAGTTCAAACAAAAAATAAAATAACTAAAACAAACTCTTGTGTTTTATTTTTTTTAATATAAAGGGTCGCCAGGCAGGCTTGGCGGCCTACTCGACGGCTACCGTCTTTGTCTGTTTCTCCGGTAGCTACTTCTAAACCACCCAATAGATTTTAATTCAGTTTTCATTTAGGGAAAGAGGGATAAACGAGGAACGTTTGTTTATATAAAAATTACATTCCGGGTGAAGCCGTGTGCGGTTCGCTAGACTTCTTCTTCACGGATTTTGATACGATTTTCACTGATGGAACGAGCGATAAACGATGCACGTTTGTGTCTATATTTATTTTTAAAAAAAATGGCATCTAAGTATTCGATCTGGGTGCGAGGCCAGTTATGAATTAGATAAAAAAGTTGCTAATATACAAAGCAGGTACGCAATAGCAACGGTACCGCGACAAATTACGCAATATATCGAACTCAACCTATTATAATACTTCATTGTACATATTAATTTAAAACTAAATATTTGTGTCATACGAATTAGATAGGTACAGTGTACCGTAAAGTTTACGTGTACAAACGTAGCATGCATTAAGCAGAGTCACTGTGCCAGTAGGTCAAGTTATATAAGTGCCACAACACTTACTTGAGTTTTACGTAAGCCTGTTGCTTGTACCGTTGATAAATGTTTTCCATGGTGGCGTGGCTATCATAAAGTTTTATTCTATTCTTTCCTATTCTATGGTTTTCAATTTCAACACTAAACTCACATTTTAAGTATATCCTAGTTTGTTATCTACTCTTCCAAGCTTCCAAGATTTTGATGTAATTTGGCACAGAAATAGTAACTGGATTAACATAATAGGCTACTTTTTATTCTGAACAAATGTTAGGTTCCCGAGGGATCGTCTAAAAATATAAAAAATTGGACCCTACTGTCGTCAAAGCGATAAACATATGTGCTATTGTGTTTCGGTGGTGAGTAAGAGATGCCAGACCCACCCTTTGCCTTCATTGGGAAAATATTTAGATCAGAAATCTTCCTTCACGTATTAATTTTACACTACACACACATGACCACACTCAATCGTTAATTGAGTATGCGAGTAGATTGATTGTCTACTCCTTGATTCGTACCATAATTGATTCGTATTGCTAACGATTTCTCATAGTTTCAGAACACCTAGTTTGTTTTTCTGTTTTGTTTCAGCTGTTCACCAGAAATAGAATATAAGTAGTAGGTAGGTAATCATATAACACAGTTAATTAGTAAAGTGTTATAAGCATATAAGTTGTTGAAAGCTTGTATAACGAAGTTGAATAACATTTGTAAGGACATAAACCAGTCATACTAAATGACTCATTTGTTTTTGAACCGATTTTCTTATTTGTTTAGTAGCTATTCACAAGCGTCAGTGTTATTAATAAAAAAAAAACTTGGAAAACATATTGTCTTTCCATCCAAAATGATTATTGTTGAATTTTTTTTTATCTACATACATCTATATCTATATCTATCTTAGGTAAAAAAGTATTAAACTTTTAATACAATAACTTTATACGAGAGTAATCGTTTCTTTTAAGTCTAGCTTTAACAACTTGCTCTAATTGCTCTTTCTAAAAGTCAATGTGTATGTTTGTCCTCTATGGACTCCAAAACCGCTAACCGACTTATATTCGGTTTTTACTTATGAAAAGAGGGATAAACGAGGAAGGTTTATGTATATAAAAAAATCATCCCGGACGAAGCCGAAAGCTTGTTGCTAGTTGCTTAATATTGTCGTATTATCGAATGAATTGCAAGTACGTAAATCAATATTGCCCTATAATTGATTGGCTTTGATTCTGTCTGAATGTCTTCCCCCACTGCACTGCCCGTGCAATGCAGCAACATCAATGAGTTAGTTAGTTACTGGAGCAATGATTTCTTATAACAAGACCACATCTGTGTTTGATGGTTCGCGTTAACGTAACGGCTGGCGAGTCGAGTACGCAAGACTAGGCCAAGTTCACCGTTTCCAGCCCAACATTTCGCCAGTTGCTTGAATACGTTTCGCGACGGCGTACCTACGGAGCGACTGTTCTCTCAACTGTATCACATTCTGCCCTCTATAGTGAATTATTAAGTGTATCGACTCGCCAGTGTTCGCCATCACACTTGAGGACTATAAAAATGAACAAAGTCGTAAGTGTAACACATTAATTTTACTATGAAACTTATATGTCTAAGTTTTTGTTTGTGCAATAAAAAGCAATAGTTCAAAATAACAATTAAATTGTTAACATAAAAATAGGGGCCACGATATCTGTGAATAATATAAGAAATTTAGTTGATAAAAAAAAAAACTTTTGTTGAGAACAGTTTTCCTTGTTGGAATCAGGCTCGAAAGCGCATTTAAATATCTCCTGTGGTTTTGTGATTAAGTTTATAGGAGACCCGAAGGTTACATTAAGCCTGTCTACCATTCTTTAACGTAAAAAAAATTTGAACAGATTAATTCATTTTTATCTCAATATACTTAATACAGTTTCAGTATTTATTTATTTAAATTTATATAATAAATGTTAATTTTATCATAGGGGTGATCTATATATAATTATTTAAATATATTTTTATATATGATATTTAAATATAAAATATTTTAACTTTACATTGAAAATTTAATGTTTTAAAATAATAAACATTGTTCTATCCATGTAAATAAAAATCAATGTACCCTAAGATGTTTGTTCTCGATTGACTCGAAAACTGCTTAACTGATTTTAATTGGGTTTTCACTAATGGAAAGAGGGATAAACGAGGAATGATTGTGTATACCTGCTTATATAAGAAATTGCATCCCGTACGAAACCGGAAGCGGGGCGCTCTAATATATTGTGCTGTTAGGATTACTTATATATATAAATCAATTGCTGTTCGTTTGTCTCGCTAAAACTCGAGAACGGCTGGACCGATTTTAATTCTGTCTTCACTTATGGATAGAGGGATAATCAGGGAAGGTTTGTACGTAAAAAAAAATTGGTCGCCAGGCGAAGCCGGGAGCGGTCACTAGTAATTAAAGAAATAATTTTACATAGCAGCAAGGTTTAAAAAACACCCTTTTTCAGCCTCGTGATATAAAAACATTAAAATCCTGGTTCCGGCAATGCACTCGGTACTTGGATAAGAGGGCATTGAATGCAGTTCCGTCAAGAAATGTAAAACTTTCCTGGAGGAGGATAATAAAATATGCTGCATCCATGAAACCTCCGAAGGAATCGCTTCTAACTTGTGTAACATGCAGACACATCCCCTTGGAACCCGTCTGCAGCTCTTGTGGACACACTAGGTGCCTTAGGTAAGTGTAACATAATACTATATTATGCCTGCGACTTCGTCTGCGTTCAAAAAGAAAATATATGAGTTATATCTTAATCTTTATCGCTGTAACGTCAGTGGTGCCCATATATTTTTTATTAAGACGATCCCTAGGGAACCTAACATTTATCCAGAGTATAAAGTGTCTTATATATGTTAATCCAGTGTCATATATGTTAATTAAACTATCTGTGTGTCAAATTTCATCAATAATCATTCCGCCATCTTTGCGTAAAAGAGTAACATAAACATCTATCTATCCATCCTCACAAACCGTCACCTTTATAATATTAGTATGTAAATCGTCACGTCGTCACGTGACTAGGAGTCTTAGTAGTATTTGTGAGGTATATAAGTATTTTTTTTAATAGGCTGACAGTTCTCCCTTGCAGAAGATCATATTGTACCTAGATAGATAGAAACACCTCAGAACGGAGATTGTTTTCGCTTCTGAGCGCGTTAGTTATAAAATTTTTCAATTGTAGTATGTCTGTTTATTCGGGGTGGTCTCCGAAATGGCTGAACCAATTGGACTAAAAAAATAAAAATAAAATATGTAACGACTCCAAGCTTAGCCTATCAAGTGTAGATTCGTCCACATTGTTGGCATCGTTGGATAGCACCTGATCAGACAGTCGTTGGGCGGTGACGGTTGACGGTTGTCGGGACGATGATGGTCGAATCGACATCCCACATGGCGGTCACCTCGTTAGTCAAATTTATATACTTAGTAAGTTTTTCTTTTTCGGCTTTCACGAGGTTTTTGTCATGGGGGACTGCGATGTCAACAAGCATCGTCAGGCGCTGAGATCGGTCGACAAACACGATGTCAGGCTTATTGGCGACAATAGCTCCGTGATTATAGAGCGGTCCCAGTAGAGCGTAGCATGACCATTTTCGAGAACATACATACTTGTAGTATGGCACATCGGACTCGATAAGACCGTATCGAAGAGCAAGTTGCTGAAATGATCCTGGATACTTGGTTATGTCTGTGAAAATAATCGCCTTTAGAAAGATGAGTACAACCGAAATAATATGCCTGTCTCTCCAGGACGGTCGGTGGCCGTTCTTCACGATATATTTCCGGTAATTATTCGTCTTAATAACTTCGTCCGCAATTGCACAGACAAAGCCTTCGGTTTCACCAAAACGTAGCCAGTTCACCGACATGAGTGAGTCTACATTAAGGGTTTCTGAGAATAACTATAGTATTATCTTACAATTTAAAGGCTAAGGGCCGAAAATAACACCAGTTGGAACACGTAATAATTACGGGTAGATTGTAGGTACTCGCATTACCGCAATAACCTTTTAGTACTAACAGTTGTATATAGATGATTAAATTACATAACGGGATTTTATATAGGCATCAAATTTGTAAAACTAATTAATAGATTCTAAAAATGTGACCGACAAAAGAGTACTTCCTAAATACTAGTACGGACAAAAGTACGTCTTAAAATTCGACATTTAAAAACAAAATCATCGTGAGCAAAACTGGGATTTGTTGCTATTTTTTAAAGGCAGGCATTTGGTGAGCATAATCAAATAGCTGTTGATGAGCTCGTTTCACTTATCCCTAATAAATATCCCTAGTAGTAGGGATAGGACAAGGATAGTTGTAGGCAAACGGTCACCTACTGTCCTGCCATCATAAGTGCCGCATGTACGATGCCGACCTAGGTAGAAAAAAGGATAAGGGGATAATGAAATGGGCTCTAACATCCCTTACTCACTTACATCGGTCTTCACAGACTAATGTGTCTTAACTTATCAAAATTTAAGTTTCAAATTCCATTGTTACAGGTGCGTCGTCCGTGAGCCGTTATGTTGCGGAATTTTATCAAAACGCCCTCTGCATGTCACTATAACAGTCAAACAACTTATCGACAAAATATTTGAAGACCGTCTCACAGATTCGTAAGTATACTTAACTGGCGACCCAACACGGCTTCGCGCGGATGCTATTTTTTCGTTTGTCATACTTGAAATTTGTGAAAATCGTATGAAAATCTGTTGGTCTATTTAATAGAAGAAGCGGAGAAATAGACAAAGGCGTACAGCGACTTTATTTTAAAATATTATATTAGCAACCCGGCTTCGCACGGATGAAATCCTTTTCAAGAAAATTGTATACATACGTCCTCGTTTATCGCTCTTTCCACTAGTGAAAATCGTATCAAAATTTATTGGGTGCTATTAGGAAAATATAGCGGGAAAATACACAGGAGCCGACAGCGACTTAATTTATATAAAACTAGCAATTTCGTTCGTGTAACTTTATAAAATACTAGCTGGCGCCCGCGACTTCGTCCGCGTTGAAAAAGAAAAAAGTAGCCTATCCTGTGTCCTGTACGTCTAAATGTTTATCTACCAAGTTTCATGAAAATCAATTAATTCGTTTAAGTTATGGAGGAACATACATACATACATACAATACCTACACTTACAGATTTATTAATAGTATTGATAGCATATGTTTCTCGCTATTAATATACTTAGCTTTCTATAGATGAAAGAATTTTTGAAATCGGTCCATTAGTTTTTGAGTTTATTCATTATAAACATACAAAAATACAAAAGTATAATATCAGTATAGATATATATATAGAATAGGTATGAGTGTTGATATTGTATTGGTGATTATGAAGATAGGAAGAAGTAAAAATCGTACGTAGAATCTCCATGAAGTTTATTATAACTATTGTATTCAATACAATGGCGTTCATGTGTGATGCATTAACCAATTTTTATTTTTATAATAGCACCCTGATAAAGTATATTACAAACTATACCAACTAAATTGTACAAGAGTTACAAAAATAAAATACAAAAAGTGAAACTAATAATAACTAAAAACACGAACGGTATGGTACCTATGTCTCTACTTGTTCGGAAACAAAATCAAGATCTATTTTGATTTATTTATATAACTAATATTACCTAACACGTGTTCAACAAAGAAGGGTGTTTGGCGTAATGTAACATCCGTACTTTCGTTGTCACTGTGTTACATTTCTTATTTTTATCTTTATTCGTCTTGACTAGTCCGTTGGATGAGTGAGTCTCGGCAGTTTTCAACTTTTCAAAGTTGGCTCTGATCTGGATTTTGACAGTAATGGCTGGATTTTGACAGTAATGTCACCCACTTACAGAAAAAGAACACCATGAAGTACACTAAGCTTATCCACTATGAATTATTTGACGATTTATAAAAATTATAATTTAATGTCACTGTATTAAAACTTGATCAGGACTAAAAAAAAATCTATGGCATTAACGTGCGTTTCGCAGTTATTTGGGAAGCCCGTCTGGCGGCAGTAACTACTCATTTACATAATACCACAGTCAAATAATATCACTAGTGCTGTTGTGTTTCGGTGAGTGAGTCATGCCAGAGCCCATTTATCTATCCTTTTATCCTTAATCTTATTATGATTAGCAGCGCACTTGTAGAACCTGTGGCGTTGCTTATGTTTTAGGTGACGGCAACCACCTACAATTTAATGGAGCGTTAAAGGTTAATATTTAAAAAAAAGTATGGTGAAATTTTATTGTAATAAACGTTTGCGCAAGTGCTATTGAGTTTGAAATGCGATTTTGCGAATGATAAGGCTTAAAAATCACAGATTTTAAAATAAATATTTTGACATGTATACGTGATTTGTCTCTATGCGAATATTGAAGCGCATATTACATTGACGGGAATCATTCTTATCTTATAACCGACTGACTCAGATCAGTTTGACTAACATACCTAAATGAAAAATTCTCTTTCCACAGTGAAGATGTCCCGGAGTCGGATACGCCAGCAGGTAAGTTACTAGACTAAAAAAAAGGTTTCCACTACGACGGACCGGTGAATTACCGGGAACAAAGTTTGGCTTCAGTATAAAACCAATACTTTACGCCATGCTACTAATTTCAAAGCGCCCGGCGAGTGGGGAAGAAACTTCATATAAATTGTAAAGCCACTGGACTCTCCCGCAGTTTTACCGGCACGGTAAATTCGCAGGACCGACGTAGTGGGAACGAAGCCTTTATCATACTATAAAATAAAAAGTAAAATTAGAATAATCCCAAACAAAGTTTATTTACTTACTCTACTCTATAGAATTGTTGGAGTTAACACACTGACTTGATTTGAGGTACAGTATTTTGTATTGTAAGACATAGTATTGATTTTATATTCTAAAACACTTTTATATGTTCTAAGTTTCATAGTATGTAAACTGTTTAATAAATTCATATATAGCAGGCATCTAAAGAATTGTTTCGCTCCCGGCCTCGTCCGGGATGCAATATACAAAAACCTTTGGTAGCGGAGAAACAGACAGACGCGAACAGTTTCGTCGACTTGGTTGCAAACTATGGTTTTTTTACCACTTACATTAAATTTAATTAAGTTTTATTATATTGTATATGTAAACCTATCGTGAAAAATTATCAAACTGACGTTGAAAACCGCGTTAAAATCCGTTGCGTGGTTTAGAAGGAGTTAGCGGTTTGGACATGGTTTCGCATTTATTTGGGCAGCCCATCGCCTTACAGAAGACTACCGTGAAATAACAGCTCGTGTGCTGTTGTGCTTCGGGGAGTGAGTAAGGGATCCCAGCCCAGAGCCAGGGATTCTTAGATAGTCCTGTTTTATTCGTCAAAGCACTTGCAGAATCTTTGACGTTGTTTGTGTTGTAGGCGGCGGTAGCCACCAACCATTAAATGGGCTGTTAGCCTGTCTATCAGACCAAATATAAATTGTAGAGAATATCTCGCTTTGTTTCGGTTCTTTCTAACTTAACCATAAAACACCGCGTGAAAGCGAGTAAGCAATAAGAATCACTTAAATATACTTACATGCTAAAATGAATTCGTCATTTATTCATATACGCAATCTATTAAATTTTTCAGGAAAATCAGAAAAAGTATATAAATAAATATTACTGACGTAAACACCGCGATATTATTTATAATATATTATATACCAACTGAGAGAACTTATAAAACGTGATTGCATAACACCATCTAACCCCCGGCGATTCATGTCTTCAAAAATAAAGTCCTTTCCAAAGCAAAGGAACCCTTCTGTGCTTACGTAATACTTGAATACAGTACAGCTTGTCCTGCTACAGAATTCTTTAATGATTGGGTTCATATAGGATCTGTTACTTGCCTTACAGATTATACCTAATCTTCTATACCTACTTATAAAATCTTTTGCCCTGACTATCAAAACTAATAAGTTTCGAACATAAGTTTATTTTATAACACTATCTGTTGCCTGCGACTACGTCCACCGCCATTTTTCTTAGGCATCGCTTCGGCGCATGACTTAGGTTAGGTAATGACTCTTAACGACAGTGACGTCACGAATCTACGTTATATTTCTAGATGATCTCTCGGAAAGAGTACATTTTCTGTGTGAAAGGTATTTTCTGTATCCCTTTTAAGTAGTTACGACGTGAAGTGTATCAAACAAACTCATTCGCATTTGTAATATTAGTTGGAAATAGTGCCGTTGCAATGGGGGTTACAGAATTTTTTTCGAGTTCATATATTAGTAATATATTAATCAAATTTTAAGTAATTGTCATAAAAGATAAAAAGATAAGAAAGATTTTAAGCACCAAGCGAGATAGTATAAAAAGAAATTTAAAATTTACATTCGAGACAATATAACTTTAGTATTAAGAATTCCTGATAAGGTAATGCGAGACAAGTTTAACAATGAGTAAAGAGCTGCGTAGGCGTTTGGGACAATAATCGTATCGTACGACCAACAAAACCATTATGTAAATTGGCCATACATTACGTTACTATTATATAAGTTACCTATACCGAAGCAAGCCACGGGTCGCAGGTTACGTGATAGCCGATGTGGTAAGGATTTCGATACACTTAAACCTGGATTTTGCAAGTGCTCACGTTAACTTAACGCCGTTATTCAAGTTACTGTGTTCGCTAAAATGTGACCTCATTATATTATAATTGAGTATTGGGAAATTTCTTGGTGAGCGATGGTATATCTCATTTTGTTTATTATTTTTTTGCAAATTATATAATATTATTAACATAGAGCCATCTGTTGATACCTATTCAATCCAGCAATTATTTATCTGTCAGTTCCAAAAGATTCTAACAGATGGCGTTGTAAGGTAATTTTATCAGCTGGATTGAGTAAAAAATTGCACCCGTGCGAAGCCGGGAGCGGGCCACTAGTATTACTATAGATTTGCAGAAAAAATGCACCCGTGCGAAGCCGGGAACAGGTCGCTAGTTATATTTATTACTTTTGTTTAAAAAAAACTATTGTCTTGAATATTCTTCCCTAAAAATTGTTAAGATTTAAATAACGACATCGTTTTACAATTTTCAGCTGGTTCGCCAAGGAATTGGCCAGTTGAGGTCCAGGCCAGAACATTTCCACGTTTCCCAATGTCGACAGTGGTAAGTAATAATTATCTATTTTTTATGAACGTTTACTTAAAAGTAGTATTAATATATTTTATTGATGCTTTTTATACTATTTTACGTGTATTTACTTCTAAACTTCGTAAAAAAATTCATTGCTGTATGTTTTTTCTTACAGATGCGACTGAAAGTAATTTTGTATTTCATTAGGAAGAAAAAGTACTTGATCGCGGCTGCACACCTAGCCATCGTCGCAAATTGTAGTTTAACATACGAGTATTTTTCAAAAAAAATATTTTTTAAGGTCAGTGTTGTCACTCAATCACAATTCTTTTTACAAGTCAAATAATATTATAAACTAGCTGGTCAGCACGACTTCGACCGCGTTCAAAATTAAAAAAATAATAAGCAATATAACGCTTGACCTCTTGTTGCTATAAATACCACTATGGCCAGGCATTCGTTTTTTATTTTATTTTAGACTAGCTGGTGCCCACGACTTCGTCCGCGTTGAAAAATATTAAGTAGCTTATCCTGTGTCCTGTACGTCCAAATGTTTATCTACCAAGTTTCATGAAAATCAGTTAATTCGTTTCAGAGTTATGGAGGAACATACATACATACATGCAGAAAAAAATTCTAAAAATCGTCAATTTAGTTTCAGTATCATGTATAGAGCCTATAAACACGATATCTCTGAAAACAAAGTAACTTACTCCATGACCGACACTTACAGATTTATTATTAGTATTGATGATCCCTTGGGAACAGTCCTTTTTTTCTGGATGAAAAGTACCCTATGCCTTTTCTTGTATCCCTGACAATGTGTATGCAAAATTTCATGATGCGTAAAAAGGAACACAGACAGACAGAGTTACTTTCATATAAACTATATTATATATTATAAACTAGTAGGTTGCTCAACCCCACCACTCGCTGGTTACAAGAAGCCTGCGATGGGTGTGGTTGGTGTTTAGTGTTTATATGCATGCGACTGCGCTCTTATAATTATTTTTGTTTTGGGTCTTTGTTTTGTATTTCGTAACGTTTCGGAGTGGAGGGGATTAGAGGGGGAGGGTGATCAATAGATCATCCTCGCTGAAACCTTTCAATTCATACTCAATACGGGGGGTTTATCTTTAACCGTTGACCGTGGTCCACTAGATCACAACTGTCAAATATTGAAATTTGGTCTACTCTAAAAAATTCGTCCCCCGAGCCCGAGACGTCTCCGACGATCCCAAACACGACCCAGTATAAAAGTTTTTTTTATGTATAAAACACCTTAGTATGTACGGGAACCGCAGTGTCGCCAACAGTGGCGTAGCGTGTCTTGAAGGGGCCCTATATCAAAATTAGTTGGGGGCCCCAATGACAGCATTTTTTTATATTTTTTTTTCGTGAATCACGAGATTAAGTGACATTGGGGATAACATTTTACTAATTTTTGCATACACACATTAGTGGCCACTGTAGCCCGGGGGCCCGTATCATTAATACGGCTGATACGGCGGTAGCTACGCCCCTGGTCGCCAAACACATAATTGCAACTTCAATTGTGCATAGCAACCATCGATATCATAATTACTTATATCCTGATAGACCTGATTGCAACACCCGAAAAACTATGAATCATTGGTCCATCGATATATATCATTGGTCACAATAATTATAAATTAAACTTATTGTTAGATGAAACTTTGTTGTTCATACAAATTCGAGACTTATTGCAACCTACAAAAGTTGTTAACTTATTGTACAAATTAAAATCACTATGGACGTATCATCTACATCTAACATTCATCCAATCAAATTTAAGCATTCCAAATTCAACAAAGAGTCCAACTACTTAACGCTAGAGGGCGCTGTAATCAAATTACTCCATTTAATACGCTAATACTTTGTAATAGATGTCATATTCGCATGCATTTGTTATCTTTATTTCTTAGTCGTCTAGAGGCGTAGCAGATATCGATTAATTAATTTAATGTCGATATTTGTTTAAAAATTAATTGTTTTTGGAGTTTACTCCTTAAGAATCAATTTTCATATACACATAAGCCCGGGGTATGAAAATTTATGGGAGTAAAATCAAATATCACATGTCACACGTTACAGGCTACAAATATGCTTCAATACATATTAATGTAATATAATACATAAAATATATTTATATTTATATCCATTGATATTTATTTGTGAATTGAGAAAATTAACAAACTAATAAAGCTAGCAAAATGCATTAATTTACCCTCATTTGCTAACCTATGTATTTTATAATCGTTCGTAAATAGTAAACTCCAGTCGTGCGTCGGAGCTGATACACATTTTTGTTTACATATTTAAAAATGAAATACCTAATTACAATCTTTAATTTTTTTTTAACGTAATTAATGCCCAAAGTCGATTTATTGAAAAAGCTAAAAAACAATTTATTATAATAAATGAAACGATAGTAAATAGAAATTTTAAAATATTGTTACGTACTTAAAATTAGTTAAAATGCCGTTTGACGGTGAAAGAAAACGATTTATTCTCACAGAAAAAGACAACTTCCAATATTACAAAACTTCTCCAATTAAACCATTAAACTCGCCAAAAGTTGTCACGTCACTTATTCCTTCAACGTATCGCTAACCAACTCACAGTCTCCTTGACTGGCCTTTGTTGTTTGTCGCTCTGAAATAATGCCAGGCAACGGTGGCGTGTCTTGGAGCCGTAACCTGGAGGTTCCTGGCTCATTATTGACAAAATCATTGTGATCCTGTAATATAATAAATTAAAAGGTAATTAAAAACACGCCCAAATAATTTAAAAGTAATGTGTACATGTTACTGTAAGTATGCACATACTATAAAAAGAAGGATTTTCTGAATAGGTATTGCATTATTATCTAAAAATTTGTAGTCTTTTTTTTTAAATTTTGTATATCATTTTCATGAAAATGCTCTGAATAAATTGCACTTCATTTGGACGGCATCCAGTAGGTACTGTTTTCTTTTTGTGGCATCCACCCATTTTTCTTAGATTGAAGGATCATTATGACAGTATTTTTATTCTTTATTAATCATAATTTAATAGTCATATTTCGTACTACTATTAATTTACAATGATAATTTACGAATTCATTTTACAATGCGCAGTTAAAAAAATGTGAATTAATTATTTTATCGATATCGAATTTTGTATTTGTGTGGATGTGTTGCATCTCCAATCGGATAGCGTCGAAGTTTCTAGAAATTCCAGTTTGGCTTTTCGCCGTTAGATGGCGATCACCAAGCGAGCTGAAATCGGCGAACTTGAACATTATATTATTTTGATGTCTGAAATGAAAAGCTACTATATTTGGGAGTTTTAGAAATAGATAGATTTTCTACATCTATACCTGTCTTTGACCGCGTTGAGTAACGATAAATCTATAGGGATATACTGTCTTACTTATAAAAATCAACTAATCATCTTCTTAGCATCGTATTAACTAATCACTACTTATCTTCTTAAGTAGTGTTTGACAGTTCATTAAGACATTGCTAAGCAACAAATTAAAGTTAAGCAACGTTTATAAGTAAAAAAATTTCTTAAGTGGTTCCTAAGTATTACTTAAAATTTAAGTAACGTTTATAGGTAAGGCTGGTAATATATAAAATTCTCGTCACAGTGTTTGTAACAAAACTCCTCCGAAACGGCTTGACCGATTTTTATGAAATTTTTTGTGTACATTCGGTAGGTCTAAGAATAGGCCGTAAACTATTTTTTATACCCCTAAGTGATATAAGGGTGACCTACCATAATATTATTTTTAGTTCTATAATAATGTGGAAGTTTTGTTAAGTTAAGAAATAGACCCTTAATCCCAGTGACATGTCGCTCTATGATTTTTCATGCTTCTATAATATGACGCAAATTATTAGAATTACGGTTAGTGTGATGACTTTAGAAATAAATCACTGAATAACTTTGCTTAAGTTTTATTTATTTAGATAAACAGTTACACCAAGCCTTTAAAAAGCCTACTCAGCCCGATACATTAGAACGTAATTGTGGTAAATATCATTTAAAATTTTTAGACGATCCTACGGGAACCTAACATTTTGCCAGGATAATAAGCCGTTTCTGTGTAAAAGAGTTAAACATCCATCCATATTACCCATCTCACAAACTTACGGATTTATAATTTTAATACGATTTTTGTTGACATCTTGCTTCTTGCTTAAAAAATTGCGAATATTCCATATAAAACTTGCATTATGTTACGGCGTGTTATATTGCTTAAAATCGACGTAGTAATTGTATAGCCTCGGTGGTGTAGTGGTAGCATGGTTGCCTATAAAGGCAGATGATCCGGGTTCGAATCCCGGCCGATGGCAAGAATGGGTACTCCTTTAACATTTTTCTTTTTCTAATATTAATAGCTGATGTGAATTCAATTTCTTATTATACTCGAAATGAATTAGGTTTGGTAAATGTACAATTTTTTGCCGACAATATTGTTGTCCTGGCGAAGTCGATGATCGTTTTTATGTTATACTAGCGATCCGGTCCCGGCTTCGCACGGGTGCAATTTTTTTCTGCAAATTAAACGTAGAAACCTTCCTCGTTTAACGCTCTTCCCATTAATGAAAACAGTATAAAAATCCGTTCGGTAGTTTTTGAGAATCGCAAACATACAGACAGACAGACGCGGCGGTTTTCGAGAAACTTCTAGAATTTTCTATAAACATCTAGAATTTTCTAGAATGTTACCGAAAAAAAATCCGTTCCTATTAATAATACATAATTAGCGACTCAGCCAAAGAAAAGATATGCCGCAAGGAGAACTCATCGTATTGCATGAACCTTCGTTTCAGTTGTTAACAACAAATGCAATTGTTATGAACGAAAAAAATCTTTTTTTTTATTGTCACAGGGTTAGTAACTTTTTTTCAGTAAAAGAAAAAATATCGCGTTTGAAAAACTCGAATATATTGCATAGATCCCGTTTTTTATTGTTTATAGCGGCCCGCTCCCGGCTTCGTCCGGGGTGTATTTTTTCTAAAATAAACGTAGCCTAAGTTACTCCTTATTACATCAGCTACCTGCCATTAAAAGTCCCGTCAAAATCGATCTAGCTATTTCAGAGATTAGCCGGAACAAACAGACAGACAGACAAAAATTGTAAAAAATGTTATTTTGGTGTATGTACCGCAATTTACATAAACAAAAAGTAGCCTATGTTACTCCTGACGACCCCCTCTTCATGTCTGCAAAGTTTCATCGAAATCGCTTCAGCCGTTTCTGAGATTACCCCGAACAGACAGACAGACAGACAGACAGACAGACAGACAGACAGACAGACAGACAGACAGACAGACAGACAGACAGACAACAATTCTAAAAAAAGTTATTTACGTTTTAACAGCATGCGAATGACTCTCTAAGCTTAGTTTGAGGCAGTTTTTCGCAAATCACAGACAGACACTCTGATTTTATTTATATAGATAAGGTCGAGAGGCAGGCTGTCGGACCACTTGATGGCAGGGGGCTACCGTCGCCTATAACACAAGCAACGCCATAGGTGTTGCAAGTGCATTGGCGATTGATAATGGGCTCCCTTACTCACTTAGTGAAACACAACAGCACATACCGCCAAACGAGTTCATCTAAGTGTAGATACTGAGGGAAGGACGGCGGGAAGCGACTTTATTTGATTTGACACAAAAAAATTGCACCCGTGCAAAGCCGCGAGCAGGTCGCTAGTTGCGAATAGAGGTTACGCTATAATTATGCACACGTTGCTATTATATTACATAGGTATTTTATTACGTCATCAAAAACGTTTTAAGTAAAATAATCTCCATTTCTATGCATAAACATACACCTCTAGATAATGCCCTGGGCAGTATTATTGGCACCAGGGCATTGGATTTTTATAAATTACATTTTGGAAAATTTGGTAGTATAGGTGTACATTAAAATTTTGCACTGTTATGAAATTTTTTTTTGCAGATATTCTCTGGAAGAAAACTTAGTTCGCAATCATATATGGCTCACAATAAAATAATGGAGCACATAAAGAGGTGTTCGGCTGAGGCCTGGATAATGGAGAGGGAGTTGGAATGTCTGATCTGCACCGAGACATTACTGGACCCCATAAGCCTTCATTGCGGTCACACTATATGCCGGAATTGCTTGCATCAAATTCAAGACACCATAAACTGTTGTCCTCTGTGCAGGAGCAACTTGAATGATTTCAAATCTTTAAGAGTAAGTGAAAATTTAACATCATTTTAATTAGTCAGGGCGTCACGCCCCTGCATGACTTTGGGCTTATTTTTTTTACAAATCATATCCTTTCTCGTTTATTGCCCTTTCCGCTTTGATGCGGTTTTCGCCATCAGTTATATAATTCGTCATGGAAGATTATATAGGAAAACCTAATCAAGTTCTTATGTAAGTATAAGCATAATAAAATATTAATGTGTTTTTATATGGTATTGTCTGATTTTATCTGTAACTAGCTATAGATAAAATTATAAACTAACCCCTAACTCATTTTTTTTAACCGGCCCAAACACGCTATAACTGCTGCAAGTTATAGTTTGCAGCATCAAGTAACTGTATTCCAAATTATACATCAATTGGACACGTGGAAGTTAGTGAAATCACTGAAATCCCCTCTCTAACAAGGAAATGGGCTGATGTCATGGTCTTCAAAATCGTGAACAGATTTTTCATAATTTATAGCTAAGAACAATTCCAATCATGTCAGCTTTCGAACAAAAAAATACCAGTTAAGAGTCGATTCATCCGTTTGGGAGCTACGATGCTACAGACAGATACACAGACACACGTCAAACTTATAACACCCCGGGGGTTAATGAACTACAATTTCTTGTCATACCAGCGAACTTATATTATAATTATTTACAACAAAGTATACTTTGTTCAACTGATATATTTACGATATATTTGCAAGATTTTAATAACAGCCCATTAGCTAATAGTTAGTAGAGCGTCGCGTCGTGCTAATAACGCGAAGGTCGCGGGTTCGATCCCCTCATGGGCCATTGGCTCACAATGCCCGCAAGTTTTTAATACCTATTTTTTATCAGCCTCCCTTGTGTTTAGGTACAAATTAATGGTTATTTCCTCATGGGCCTCATGGGTTTTTGATAATTTTTGATCACCTCATGGCCCACGTCTCTATATTTATTTATTTATTTGATATAGTACACAAACAGATTGCAATTATGTACATGAAAACTATAAATTACGTGTATATGGATAATTATCTAAATTGAGTAAATTTTATTTTTACTTTTTTTTTTGTAATCTACACATACTTATGCGTGTCTGTGTAAACTTATAACACTGTTTTTGCGTTGGGCTTCGACGGTTAAAATAGTATTTTTTTCTATACTTGGCCAAAGTTTCCGCTTCAACAAAAATTGTGTTACAATTTTTCCAGTTCAACCCAATAACTAAATAAAAAATAAAACTAATTTCCACAGGTCCAAAGTAACTGTTTGATCGAGAGTGCTTTACATGCGATAAAGGTTATAAAGCCGAGCTGTTCCGAGCGAAACATTATCCCCATTTTGGCATGCGAACTGACGTTACCAGGGTAATTATTTTTTTTATGATGTAAAAAAGTGGTTTATATATTTGTTTGTATATAGGTGTTAATCTTCGAAAGTACTTCACCAATAAAAAAATCTTTTAACAATAGTTAAAATGAAATTTCACAATGTACATCAATACTAATAATAAGTCTGTAAGGGTCGGTCATTGAGTAAGTTACTATGTTTTCAGAGATATCGTGTTTATAGACTCTATACATGATGCTGAAATTAAATTTACGATTTTTAGAATTTTTTTCTGTATGTATAAATGAATGTATGTATGTATATGTATGTTCCTCCATAACTCTGAAACAAATTAACTGATTTTCATGAAACTTAGTAGATAAACATTTGGACGTACGGGACACAGGATAGGCTACTTAATATTTTTCAACGCGGACGAAGTCGTGGGCACCAGCTAGTAAGCTATCTAAAACAATGACCTTACACTTGACAAGAGTATATTTGACAAAATAAAAAATCAGCATAAAGCCACGCTTCTCTCTAACTCTGCATAATATCAATTATTATTAGCAAAACACTTTCCTGTTAAAAAGCAATGTCTTGTAAAAATTTCAAGTCAATACAACTTAGATTAACTATAAATTATATATAAGTACTTGTGAGAATTAATAATAGTACCTATCTACATGTGCTGTTGTGTTTCGGTGAGTAAGTAAGGAATGCCAGAGTCCATTTGCCTATCCCTTCCTTTTTCCTAGTATGGGCAGCATATGCAGCACCAGTGGCGTTGCTTGTATTATAGGCGACGGTTGCCATCAACCAGCAAGTGTAAGGAGAATTGTATATTGTTTGCAGATGCATATATTCCATAGTAATGCCTGCCTATAACAAGAGAGCCATAAGAGTGATATGTAATTTACAAGAAGACGAATCTGGTGATAGAAGATTCGGATTGGTTGATATGCACTACACCAATACAATTGGTACCGTAAGTTGAATATAGAATCAGTTCAAATTAATGAATCTATTTTATAAAAACATCGCCTGCAACGATGTTATTGACTCAGTGAGTTATCTTAATCCCAGCGGGTCTCCAGCTAAATATTAATTTTTATTAACTTGAATATATATATATTATTTCGATGTCTACATGTCATAGGCATCGAAAATTATCAAAATTAATTTTTTATACTCAATAAAAATTACATTTTTTCAATAATAAAAATATTATTTTAATTATATTTTAGTATTCCATATTTCTATGTGGGGGTGTTGGAATATTTTTTTCTTTTAGATTCATGTTTTTTTAACACATAATTACAGATGGCGTCACTGCGCGACTGCATAATGCTTCCGGACGGACGCGTTATATTGACTTTTATAACGTTGCATCGGTTCAGAATAAAGGAAATACGACATTATAAAGGGTATGACCTTATGCCTACATAATTTAATATCCAACATTCATAGTTTTAACAGCACAGTTTAACTAGCTTGTACCCGCGAATTCTCCCCCTTGTTAGGTGTTAAAATATTTATTCAATCCAACAAAAAGAAAGAAGTTGAAAAATAAATGAAATGAAACTAATTTTTGGCTAGCTTTGCTTGTTGTATGTCCTGTGCTGTCAATGATAAGTGAATATTTCTGTTTCAGGTATCACATGGCCCGTTGTTACCCTAAGCACGACAATTCTTTGTCCGGGGAATCCCACCTGCATCTATTCTTACTTACGCACAACGTTTTGGCTCGAACGTTACGTTGGTTGAGAAGTTTGGACTATGAGATTCTGGACAGGTTGTGGTATGTGCTCGGGGGAATACCAATACTTTGTAGAAATACTTTGGATCTGTATTCTGACAATGGACCCAGCTGGATGTGGTGGCTTATTGCGGCTGTACCCTTTCACACAGAAGTCAAGGTGAATATGTCAACGATTGTCTACTTCTTTAGGCAGTTTTAAGGTCGGCAGACAGCCGACAGGTTGACGGTCCACCTGATGGTAGGTGGCTACGCTCGCCATAGGTGTTGCAATGCAAGTGCGATGCCGACTACAGTAGAATTAAGAATAAGTGATTGGTAACGGAACGGATAGGTAAATAAGCTCTAATAAAGCATGATGCTATGATAAATCATAGAAGATCACATTATGATAACTTGCATCAACCGTGAAGGCAATCAAAATGGGGATATAACATATGTAGGTATATGAAATGATAATGAAATTTTATATATTATAATGATATAATAGGAGAAACCTACTTCTCGGAGACAACTTAGGCTCGACTTGCTGAACAGAAACCGTTTTGGTAATGCCATAAAATTCCATTGTACTGTGAAATATTTCAGTTAAGTTTTTTTTTTATTTTCAGGTTCTCTTCTATCGCGACTTTCATTTGAAAAACAGAGTCCTTGGAATTCATTTACTACTAAGACTCTTGGAGGTGAAACACAACTTACATCACCCTGGCGATCCGTTGGACCTAGGATATAGTTTCTACAGTAACGTCAATAATTTCTAGCACCACAGACCAATTCATGTTTAACCTTATCCTGATACAAACTTTCAATTATACAGCCTTGATTGTACAGGCAGGGCCGGAATAACCATGTAGGCAATTCGTATTTCGAGACCATTTCGCACCTTCGGTAAGACAAGGGCACTTACAAAAAAATTTAACATGAGTTAAATATGCAGAAGTATCTTAAAACATTATTAAATTTAAAAAAAATATTCACAAGAGTATTTGATTCAAAAACAAGAATTGTTTCAAAGCAATATAAGCAGAAAAATACAATACTGAATGTAAAAAAATGGCTCCCTTGTAAAATTACAAAAAGTGCAGTCATGCCCTTGTCTTACCGAAGGTGCGATTTTTCCTACCTTAACGCAATTTTATTTTTAACTATAATACACTACGAAGAAAGCAGTGTGACAGAGCGGTGACAAAAATTGTAACAAGTTAAAGGAATATTTATATTACGCGAAATGACTATCTGAAACAGGGCCATTGACTATATTTGTATAAAAAGGGGATGGGACAACCTACCTAGCATCAATTATGAACCATTATCCTGCCTGTTTATATTCTAGAATAATCAATTAGAAATCATACCGTTCTATATCTGATTTAGTATGTGGGTCCAAGTGAACTTTAAATTGTGTTGAGAAAAATACAAATACTTATACATACCTACTTTTTGTTAATGTTTTAAAAAAATTGAATGTACCTACCTAACTATTTACAGTGCAGCAGTGTGTAGCAGCACGAAAATTTACTCAATATTTCTATGTAGGATGCTAACTAGGCAATTTTTGCTAAATGTTTAAAATGATCTCTGCAAATGTGATATATAAGTGTAAAGATAATTTTCCTGTCTCATTTCGAGGCGACGAAGATGTTTTCAAGATTTTGTATTTTATTGATTAATTCTATGATCTTATACCTACTTAATTAGAAGTAATTGCGGCATTTAAACGAATGTGTGTATATATACGAGTTTAATACCTACATGTTTGTCTTTTTATTGTTAAAACATCATTGGTTTTCTATGTAATATGTAATTTAAATACAGGGAAAAGTTTGACTGCAAACATATTTTCTTATGCCAAAAGGTCAATTTAATATATATTTAATACTTATGAGCATTGGTATATATAATATATGTACATTACATGCAGGTTGACATGAAGTTTTATGAATTAAATTAAAAAATCGTTGTGTAATTATGATGGTACGCAGTTGAGTTATAAACTGTCAACTGGCGTCATTAAAAAAAATACTTACACAAATCTTGATACACAATTTTAACACTTAAACTATTTAACACAATTTAATCAGTAAAATATCATTTACCTATGTACGCAACATATACATAATAAGCCCTCATTCGAAACTAAATTGATTCTGTCGGAGCGCTATGTAGACGCGCGCAAAATTTCTTTTAGAAAATTTTATTCAAACTGTATTTTTATTCAAAAGGAATAAAAGGAAGAAGAATAACAACGCCAAAAGAATTATAACTTTATCAATACCTACTAATAATAAATCTATAAGGGTCGGTCATGGAGTAAGTTACTTTGTTTTCAGATATCGTGTTTATAGGCTCTATACATTATACTGAAACTAAATTGACGATTTTTGGATTTTTTTTCTGTATGTATCTATGTATGTATGTTCCTCCATAACTCTGAAACGAATTAACAGATTTTCATGAAACTTGGTAGATAAACATTTGGACGTACGGGACATAGGATAGGCTACTTAATATTTTTCAACGCGGACGAAGTCGTGGGCACCAGCAAATAATGAAATAAAATTTGAAAGAGAGAGAAAAAAATGAGAAAAGTTGTCTGAAGAAAAAACTCTTCAACAGCTCAAGCGATGATCGCGAGTCACTTAAGACGCTGAAATCCCTGGTATTTTTGGCGATGACAGGATTACTCGATTATGTTAGTAAACAATAATTATTTTTTGATAATTTATTCATTAAATGGATGAAATATTATTTAGATAGTAAAATTGCAGTTACCTTTAGAAACTCATTAGTTTACGGGTCTTTTTATGTTCAATTAAAATAATTTTAGAGATTTGATCTTTATATTGACCCTATCGATTGATGCCATAAAGGTATAGGATGTTATTTTTAGTATTTTAGCTAGCTCGATTCCCGGGTGTGACTAGGGTATTTTTCAAGAGCGTTTTGAGTACTTTTGTAGTAACACATACATGCTATTCTGTGGGCTCCCATAACATGGCAAAAAATCATAAAGATCCGCCATTTTTAGTGAATCCAATCCAGTTAGTGAGAATCCTTCGTCTTTAGGAAATGAGCTGATGAATTACAAACAACTGAACATATCTTCATAAATTATAGCTAAGAACCATCTTTGATCACGTCAGTTTTCAAACAAAAAAACTAAATCAAAATCGGTTTAACCATGTGGGAGCTATGATGCCACAGACAGACAAATGACCCGATACACACAGATCGAACCTATAACACCCCTCTTTTGCGTCGGGCGTTAAAAATCTATTGTGTTAGGAATTTGTATTTTATTTTTTTAAATTTAAGTTCAGCCAAAGTTCCTTATTTTTAATGCAAGAGTATCATTGTCATTTGCCTCGGAGGAAAACTAACCAAATAAATAAACTATGTAAATATATTTTAACTGTTTTCTGTTATTGATTAGACAACGAGAGGCATTTTTTATAATTGTTTTTTTCGTCGTCATACAGAACTTGTAAAATTTTACTACATACTCATACTTGGGTTTCCTACGTAACAGTAGGTTGTATATAGGACTCAGGATGAAGTACATAAACTTATCAAAAAGGTTAAATAATGAATATTTAAATACGAAGACAAGAAGTATTAACATATATTATGAACTAGCTGGTGCCCACGACTTCGTCCGCGTTGAAAAATATTAAGTAGCCTATCCTGTGTTCCGTACGTCCAAATGTTTATCTACCAAGTTACATGAAAATCAGTTAATTCGTTTCAGAGTTATGGAGGAACATACATACAGAAAGAAATTCTAAAAAATCGTCAATTTAGTTTCAGTATCATGTATAGAGCCTATAAACACGATATCTCTGAAAACAAAGTAACTTACTCCATGACCGACCCTTACAGATTTATTATTAGTATTGATTGATATCTATTTGAGATATATTATAGCCATGAGTTCAATTACGTATATTTCACCTATGAGTTTCGCATGGATCATCTGCATGTTTCTTTTATCTACGATTATAGGTAAAGCGTTATATAAACTAAAAAAATGCTTTTGCTTACTGTAGTACGAGATAATTACCTACTTATACACTTCATTTACAACAAAATAAAATAATACTTACGAAATAATAGACTCAAGTTTACTTACTTAAAATCATAAAAAGTTTACTCAAAATTCTAATATTTTTTTCGTTTGGTAAAATACCTAACTTATTTCGATTTTCTAAATAGGCGGGTACGTATTACTTGCACTGATAATATTGTGATAGGGTAGATAAAAAAAAAGAAGGAAAGAAAAGAAAAAGAAACAAACAAAAGAATTGTTATATTTTGTGGAATCTTCTGTCCTCTTCTGTCCCTGCTTGATAAATGTTTTATAGCTATTATACTCCTTCACTCATTATTTCAAATGTGACGATCATGACAACTATTTAATAGTATTTTCTATGGAAAAGATACCTATTTCTTTCAAATGTCAAATTATATATGTTTAGTATTCTACTACCTAGCCCTATAAGTAAAAATTCTACCACGACAAAGAAAGACTGGTAAACATGTGCAACATTAAAGGTACGAATGCTGTATATAAAAATCTCGTGTCACGATGTATGTTCGCGATAAACTGAAACTACTGAACCGACTTTGATCAAACTTCATAAGTATCTGTTATTTGGTCCAACTTAAAAGATAGGATAGTTTATATCTCATTCTGTTTATTATTATTTTTTAAATTATATAATATTATTAAAATAGCGCCATCTGTTGATACTTATTCAATACAGCAATTATTTATCTGTGAGTTCCATAAGGTTCTCACAGATGGCGGTTTAAAGTAATTTTATCAGCTGGATTGAGTAAAAAATTGCACCCGTGCGAAGCCGGGGGCGGGCCACTAATAAACAGTATTATTGATAATAATATTCAACTCAACCATAAGGCTCTAGTTTCAAACGTCCGTCGCAGCTACTGAAATATCTGTGACGTATTTCCATGAAATCTGTTAAGCTGTTAAGCTAACTTTTTATTTTAACATTTTAAATTTTTATTTAAATAGTACTTAATAATACTCTGTGGTAATACGCGATCCTATTTTAACAAGAAAGCAAAAGTACTCTGTGTAAATGTCATATCAATTACTTCGTTCTGTTAACCTATCTGACAACCTTTCAACGTCATTCTGTGATTTGACACAATATGAATAAATAAATCAAAATCAAAATCCTTCAGTTACAAATATATATATTAAAAAAAATGTAAAATATCCCCAAAATAAACCGTAACAACACTGTGTTATATATTATACAGATAGACTAATGTTTTATATTTATTATTTTATACAATTATATTTTACGTACAACAATGGATGCAAAGGCACCGACAGAAATAGATACCGAATACAATAAAGTGTGTGAATTCATTCTAAAAATTGATTCCAACTTTCCCAACAGTTTGAAACCGAAAAATACTGTAGTTAAATACACCAAATTGCCGGATTTCGATTTTGACTCTAAAGGTAAATGAAATTAGTGTTATTATATAATTTTTCTTAGATATTTTTAAAGTTTACCCAATCACGTATTGTATTATGATTTCAACGTGAACTCAAAATAGCTTTTAATAACTAAAATATATCATTTTAACAGCCACATGGTCGAAGGACAGTTATGTGTTGCAGCCGCGCTTACGTCGTATTATTGAACTTGACAATTCAAAAGTTAATACAAGTCGTTCATTGAAGCCAGAGTTAAATGCAAAATCCCATTCAAGTTATACTAAGAGAAAGGTTGTTAGTATAACAGAAGACGATGAAAGTGATCTTCATCCTAGATTTTGTGAGTATTTTTCACGTATATCTATACTAATATGTTATCTATACTAATATTATGAAGAAGAAAAATTTGTTTGTTTGTTTGCACTGAATAGGCTCCGAAACTAGACCGATTTTAAAAATTCTCACATATAGAAAGCTACATTATCAGAGGTTATATTTTATAAAGTTACGCCAACAAAGTCCGTCTGTCTTGCAGCCCGTCTGGTGACAGTAACCATCCCTTTACAGAAGAATTTGCAATCCTTCTTTGAAACACTGCTGCAAGTGCACTGCCGACAGTTCACTTGCAGCAGCTGTGGCACTGTTTGTGTCGTAGGCGACGGTAGCCACATACCATCAATTGGATTGTCAACCTGCCTGTCAACTGTAACATAAAAGAAAATATATAAAAGCTTCTCAAACCCAATGCAATTAAAAGATGTAGTTATTTACTATTCTCAAAAATGTTTGGTGATGTTAGTTTAATCGGTCTGATGATAATTTTTTTAAATTGTTTGCTGCCGTCAAGTCAAGGGTCAAGTCGAAGCCTGATTATAAATTTATTTTCATTGTTTTGTTTTAGCTCGAAGTGTAAATAAAGTGAAAAACTCAAACAGGGCTGCGGGTCCTGATGAGAAAATTCCATCAGTCAGAACTACTTCTAGATTAAGTGTATCTTCTAAGTGTAAGTTCATTTCTACTCACTTTTTTTTCTATTCGAATGCCAGTTACTCTGCGATCTTTGTGCACAATTTCTGCCAAGTTATTGTGTAAGTAAGATTTAAATTAATTAAACACTAGCCTGGTGTGATGTTGTCCACAAAAAAAAGTACAAAAAAAACACTACCCGATATTTTTCATTTTCATATATTGTAAAAAATAATTTCCTCAAGAATATGATGTAATATGTTCATTGATATTAATATGTTTTATATTAGTTAGCATATAGTTTATCCACTTCTATATAAAAAAAATCTTGCAACAGTGCCGCCATTGATCAAGGTTTTTCATATTCACAGGTTCCAGGGAGACTAAATCGAATGCCAAAACAATAAACAAAAACGACACGAACCTCGCCAAAATATCATATGTGAACAATGTTAAAAATCGAAATTGTACAGAGAAAGGTAAAAATCGAATTGTCAGTTTGTGTAACATTAATAATTATTAGTTAATACATTATTTTTACATAAAGGTAATCAAACAGAGTGATGCTCCACTCAATGGTAGGTGGCCATAGTAGCATTAAGGATGAGGAAGGGACAGAAAAATGGGATTTGGTATCACTTGCTCACTTGCCGTAACACAACAGCACACGTGCTGTTATTTCACTGTGGTCTTTTGTAAGTAAGTGGTTACTGACACTATATGGACTGCTCGAATGAAAGCTAAACACATGCCCCGCCACAATTAAAAAATATGTTCAATAATTTTAAACAAATGTGATATTTCTTTATTCTTTTTCATTTTAGATATGACGCAGCCTAGAAATTTAAATGAAAAGGTTAAAGAAGTTTCAAAAAAAAGTAAACTTCTAAACACATCACCCGCCAAAACTACATCAAATAAGTCAATAATAAGTCGAGTGAGACAAAAGTCTCCGATAAAATCGAAAGTAGCCATTCAGAAGGAAGCACAACCGCTTAGAAACAAACCGGTTACTGTTATACATGTTCCCATCGATGTTAAACCTGAAAGAGAAGTGATTCCACCACCTTCCGTGGAATATTTAAACGTAACTCCGACCACAACAGATCGATGCACTACAATAGATGTAGTGATTCACACAAGAGATGCGAACGTGGCCACAGATATAAAATCAACTGAGAACAAAATTACAGAAACGGACAATTTCTTTATAGATTACCGTAAAGATGTGGACATTCAGACGGAAAAAATTACAAAAGTGTATGACAATCTAGATATACCAAATGTAACATTGTTGAAGGAGAGAAGTGATATATCCAAATGTGATGTAGTCAATTTAAGTAGTAATTCGTTGCCAAATTTAAAAATACCCTCCATAAAAGTAGCCTCACACAAGACTGCGGGGGAGTTTGAGGAAACCGAACACTTTGGAAGTCCACCCTATATAATAGGTAGGGCGACGGTGACATACACAACGAAGCAGAAATTTGATTTTCACGTGTTGAGCGGCAGTAGAGAGAATTCACCAGAGAGTACTCCTAGTCATTTAGTTTATCCTATGAACGTGTTGTCGATATTCAAGAAGGAAATTGGAAATGTAAACGCAGAGAAAAATATAGATGATGATAACGAGGAGTGTCACAGTGAAAACAATCATACCACCAATTACTTTAATTGCCTTAATAAGCTCAAAACAGTTAATTGTTCGTACGTCTTTAATAGTCACAAATTAGTAAAACCGTCAGACTTAATAAGCGAAATAAGAGTCAATAAAGAGTACATTTGTGAGCAGTTTCAAAGGGAGTTGAATTTCATCGACTCGTTCTTCGAATCTTTACAGTATCTGGAGAGTTGCTCTTTCTCCGATAAATGTCTAGCGACAAATGGGAAATCTTGGTTTAAAAACGTCGGATTGAATCTAAAAGATGCAGACTACAATTCTTTATTGCAAAAGTTTGAACATGGCGCCGACGATGACAACGAAACAATAGCTTCCAAAAGTCTTTGTCTTGTGAGTATATTATGATTTTTTTGTTTGTAAACATAATTTGTCATATCAGACTAGCAACAACAGTGCGAGTCAATTTATTATTTTACTAGCTGTTGTGCGTAACTTTGTCCGCATATCTTTATAAAACATAAAATATGAATTTATGATTTTATATAAAAAAAAAAACTGATATTATTTTTTCACGTTCAGCATTTTTATACCCTATACAGCTGTTTACAAACGACAGCTGATTCGAATAATTTAAAGAGGAATTTGCATGGTTTTCGCAACGTACGCCAATTTTTTATACCTTCTTTCATTATTGTAATATTCGTTAGGAATGTTAAATCTTTTTTAAATAAAATATAGCATATGTTTCTCGCTGATAATGTGGCTTTGTAGATGGAAGAATTTTTAAATCGGTTTATAAGTTTTTGAGTTGATGAATTACAAACAAACATACAAAAAAATCAAATGTTTCCCTTTATATTGGTGTAGGCGACAATGGCGATTGGAGTACATGCGATTGTGAGTTGATTACATACAATTTACCTCTGACAATGTCGTTATGCTTTCGTGATGACATATCTAAAAAACAATATACTTTGGAGTGAAGAGTAGCTTGAGACAATTGAACGTAATCGTAATTGGTAAAAAGTTAACAAAAAGACTACTCAACTGCAGATTCCTCCGAGAAGCCAGTTGAGGATGCCTTCCTCAACTGGCTGGTTTCCCCACTAACACTGTCATAATTCCCTCTCCTTGGTACTCTATATGTTATTGACGTTATCATAAAATGTTATTATTAAACTCATATTAATTGATTAATTAAACAAGCAAAATCGTTGTATTGAGTTGTATGTTTGTTACCAAGGATCGGATTACATTTTTATATACATTGATAGTTATTTTTTACTGCCTTTAGATATTTTAATAATTTCTAAAGGCAGTAAAATTGAAAGGCTGTGGCAAGTGTAGGGGTCGATATTTATATTTTGCTCTACAAAATATTCACACTAATTAATTATTATATTTAATTATTGTAGCTCAATCTACTCATTCGAGATGAACAGAGGAGGGCAAAGAACTTGTTGTTTGTACTGAAATTGAGAGAAGATGCATTGAAGGATTTCACAAAATCCCAAATACTTTGGTTGGAGAACAAAAAGAAACAGGACAATAAGGGAATTTCCACTTTGAAGAAAAAACAACGCGGTGCCTTATTAAAACTGCAGCATGAGTGCGGGGAAATGCAACGGATGAGAAAAACTCTTTTGTCTCTGTCGGAGAAACGGAAAGCAGCTCTTATGAAAACCAAAAAAAACATTGAATTGAAATTGAGAAATAGCATGGATGTCGAACAAATATTGTTTGGGAAGAAAAAATTAAAGAGAAACACAATATCGGATCGTAATATTGCTCCGTTGAAATGTTTTGATTTGTCAAGCAGCGAATTCGAAGAGAGTATGTCGTCTCGGCCCAAGTCAGAGACCTCTATACTCACATTGGAAGCTTCAGCGGCTGTCAAGGCAGTCACTAGCGCCGAAAAGTGTGTACAAACTGGTGACAGTATAATAGGGTGCGCTTTGTTAGTAGATCGTGCCACAGAAACGGCGGCCGAGAACTTTATCGTTGTCGACGGTGGATATTTAAATATTTTATTCCAAAATTTGACTTTACCGCAAATCTTCAGCAGTGGTAAACAGTACGAAGTGAACGAGGAGGCTTTGAAAAATATAGTGAACACAACAAATAAACAGAACATCAGTTTCGGTGATGAGTTTGTGCAGGAAAAGTTTATTGATCAGTTGAAAAATTGCGATGAGGAAAATTCTTCTTCGCCGTCCACGGCGCGGAGTCTTGTCGATGAGCTCGATCAGTATTACAAGAGTCTCGTCGATGAGAAATCTCCTACGGATTGTACGATTGAACGCGAGTATGAAAAATCAGCAGTGCTTGAGGTCGAAGATGATTCGGTCCAAATTGAAAAAGAAGTCCAATTGAATGAATGTGAAAATGTATTGGAAAAAAGGAATAATGCCGCTACTACAAAGTCTGTGCCAACGAATGTTTTGAATAAATCAGTAGAAGTCGAGAAGGTATCTGAAGAAACACTTACAGTCAAAGGGAAGCAAGTCGCGGCAGTGGGTAGTCAAACATCATTACCCGCATCGGTCATTGAAAATTTAGAAGTGCCAATCAGGGTCACCACGTCGCAGCAATCTTCTACATCCACTTTCACAGGTAAATATTTAAATATTATCCTAACTTCGTTTGTATATTTTTTTTTCAAAAATAATTCATACATATAATAAAAAATCGTGTGTACTTTGTAAACAATTTATACTTGTGTTACCGAGGTAAAAAAAATAGTTTTTAAATTTTTTATCCATATGTTAGGTTCCTGTGGAATTTTCAAAAAATGAAATACAGCGCGTACGAAGTCGCGGGCACATCTAGTATGTATATATATTATGTTATTATTTAATATAATCAGGGCTGTTGCGGATGTTCTCATCCGCAACCGTATTTTATGCGGATGCGGATATGGAGGTAGTTCTAAATCGGTCAGATTTCCCCGGCGTGAAATATGAAATTATTAAAATAAATAATTTTTGTTTCAATCTTCTACTGACAGCCTTTTTACTCAATAAAACATGAAATCCGCATCCACATTAATGAATGTTGATTATTCTATGAAAATTCGTGCCGAAACCCGACCGACCGATTCGGCTTCGGCCAGAAATTTGGTCATTGATCAGACGCTAATAAATAAACTAATGAACCTTTACTCTTTTTATTTCAAAAAACACTTATTTTAAGTTTCAGAAAGTGGTTCAGACAACTCACCGATCCCGCAGGTGACTTCGTCTATTTCATCGATGGCTGCACCCTCTCATTCTGAAGCCGAGGAGCTGCGTCGCCAACAGTTGGCTATAGAGAGAGAGGTAAATATCTTTATAATTATTATTTTTTTTAAATTAAATAGTTTGTTGCCTTTTCGAACCGTGGGAGGTATTCAGTTGCACCTGTTATTATGGATACCAGACAGTTGATACACTATAGATTACTTTTTTTGTAAATACATACATATTATAAATACAATACAATACATCCGTGACAACGGTACAAAGGTAAACATAAACACATAAACATTTGCCTAGCGGGTTTCGAACCCGCTACCGTTTGGTTAACAGCTAGGGTTTACTAGCCACTAGACCAAACGTGTCGTCAAACCAACAACCAAACAAGTAGAGAAATTTGTCGCGTATATACACGGCTATGGACAAATGGATACGAAAATTATTGTCGGATAAATCCGACTCTGGCGGTTAAAGGGTTGAGTCTCAGTGTTAACCTCAATGCTCAATAATTTCAGATCAAGGCGTTGGAGCAACAACAGTGTCAGCTGTTGGTCGTGCGCGAGATACCGGACAAGCCGCCCCCGCCTTACACGCCCCCTACCGAGGTCAAGCTGAAGACGAAACGCCTCTTCAAACTGGACGAGGCGACTGTACAGAAACTGCCCACTTACGTCGACTCAACGAAACCCGTGGACCCAACGGACGCGTTCGAAGTGTTCGTGAAGGATTTCGTCGACGAGTCAGTGGCTCGACACAAGGTGGTCCAAAGCGATAAACCTTGGGACGCGTGCAATATACTTCCGAAGAAACGCGAGCGGGACCAGGAAAAAATATTGAACGAAACTAAGGAGGAATTGAAGAGCGTACTGTCCGGTGTAACACCGTGTGCCGCTGTCTCAGGTGAGTCAAATTTTGTATTGAACAATATTACGAATTTATTTACTTCTTCAACACCTTAAGTGTCGGCTACATTGAAATACTAAATGGGTTTATCAGGACGTTGGATGTCCCCTTTCTGACGCCCTGACGCACCTGACCCTATCGCCCAATCGTTTCTCCACACACATATAAACTCACTAAGTGGAAAATTCATTGAGTAAATTTCATTCTTACTAAAGAATCGCAACATTTCATTTAAAGGTTTAAATTTTATAGGTTGAAACTTTTTATTAATTTTAATATTTAAATAGTGCGCGTACTTACTTGGTGACTACTTCCTGGCATTGGTTTTAACTAGACATTTTGTGAAAAATATCATTTTTGAACAAAATGTCAGTTAATGAGTTTTACCCTTGAGGGGACAATATCTCTCCACCCATTTCGACTCCTCCTTATTGCGGATCAAATCCTAGATTTTTTTTTTCAAATTTTGAACTCTCCATAGCTCGCTGAATAATTTGGTGAGGACATTTGGTCAGTTTAACGAGCCCGTTGGATGAGTGGTAGGATGCTTGCCATAATTAACGCTCTGTTCCGGGATCTGTTCCTGGATCGAACTCCCGCAGGGTCTACTTTGAAAAAGAACTTTACAAAGTTTTTAAACTGGAAAGTTGTGGCCAAGGCACACTAAGTTTCGCAGTCATTTGGCAGTAACCTGTCTCTCGGCAGTAACCACCCCCTTATAGAATATCACTAAAATAGTAGCACGTGTTTCGGTGGTTGATTAAGAGTTGCCAGAGCCCATTTTCCTATTCCCCTCCCAATCTGGACGAAAGGTTAAACCCTATGCCCTCTTCTGTATCACTGAAATGGTCGGCTAAGTAGTTTAGACGTGTAAGCGTAACAAACATACTCACATCCGCATTTATAATCGGTTGAGTAGTTAAAGCGTGAAAAGGTAGCAGACAGACAAGAGTTACTTTCACATTTATAATATGAAAAAATAAATAAAAATGAATCCCCAAATGTGTTGCTAAGCGCAAAACTCGAGAACGGTTGGACCGACTTTAATTCTGTCTTCACTCATGGACAGACATATAATCAGAGAAGGTTTTTACGTAAAAAACCTTCTCTGACGAACCCCAGACGAAGCCGGCAGCGGGCCGCTAGTGATATGCATATAAGTGTGGATACAATATGGAATGTTTACTTCTACCTTTACAGGAGTTAGCTCGAGACGTTCAGATCACATTGACGACATACTGTTCGATGAGTGGCGTCGATGCGAACCAGAGTGGACGTCGCTGCACGCCGACGAGCTGACAGTTAAGAGTCAGGTGTTTGAAAGTATATTCCAGAAAATACTCACCGAGACCATAGACGAATACAAGAGAAATGTACTGTCACCGGACGACAAGGATGCGACAGAGTGAACATTGTTGTTATGGGGTTCTGTTTGATTAAAAATAATTATTGATGATAAATGACGTCTAGGTAATAATCTAACGTCTCTGTAATAAGTAGGTAATTGTTATGGTTGTTTTAATGTATTATTCTCTATGAAATTTCTCAATAAGTGTACTTGTTCTATTTAGAATATCATTCTCAAAATTATTTTTTTGCTAGCAACTTAGCACATTTTTAATGAATTTCAAATTTGCAACACCCCAGTGATTTCTATAAATTCCGTCTTCCCGTAACACGTTTCCGTTGCATTTGCACGATTTACTCCCACCCACCAAACGGAGATGTAAGATTGTTACACATGAAGAAATAGTTAATTTATTAAAAATTGTACCATGTATATTTTATTTAAGTAAAATTACTTTGTGAGTGATTGAAACGCATGAAAGGAAGTGTTACTTAATATTTTGGGGAAAAAAAAAACAATATACACATTTTTATATTTTCAATTATTTCGTTTATGTAATTTAGCAGTTATAAAGAAGATATCACATAGTTCTTATTAAATATAAATCCATGTCTAAATGTATAAATATATTTTATTACAACATATATTCAGTAGTTCCAATTTCTGATTATGAAATATGTACTGTATGTACTTATAAATTGAGAAACAATGAAATATTATTGAAAATTTATATGAGTTTTATTTTATTTTGACAGAAATGTATTTAACTAAATGTAAAATGATGTCTTGACCATTTGTTTATATTGGTATTATTTATATTTGATATCACATCCTCAATATTTTGAATTTACTTATATGTACTTTGTAAATTGATAACTCATGTCTAATGAAATGCTTTAATTGAATATTTAATACATTTTACATTTAGCTAAATAAGTAAAAAACAGCAAAGCTGTTTAAAAGTTAACAGGATTAAACATTAGGGATTTTATTTTTTATTATTTATTTTTCATAAAGCTTATTCTTACAGCTAAGGTGGTTCCTATAAAACTATACATACGCAAAATTTTTGTACATTTCTAAATGTATAATATAATTAATACATTTCTTCTAACACTTGGTTATAAAAGCACAAATAATACTGGCGGAGTCATAACTCTATTTTATGGCGTTCAAAATGAGAACGTTGCTTCTAAAATGTATGGATTGACAAAATGAATGAATTCTTAATTTCATTTCCAAAAAAAAACTATTTATTTTTCTCATTATTTTGGATTGATCAAAGTAAGGAAGAAAATCATGTTATTATTATTGATTAAGGACAGTAAAAGTCATATTACTCCGGTTTCTATACAGTAGGTACATTTCCAGTAATGTTATAGTTTTTTTTTTAAATAATAGAATGCATAATTTGTATAATAAGTTTTTCTAATAGTTTTATACAAGAAAAAAATTTGTAATTTTTTTTTATTTATTCTTATGACATATTTAATGTTCTCTCTGGACATTTAAATGTTAATAAAATTCATCGTGTAAATGCAAACTCTAGCTTCAAAAATACAATATATTATTACTAAAAAATATGTACTGGTTAAACAAATAAATATGTTACGTCTCCATACAGTCGTATTAATAAACGCCTTGCCTAAAACAGTATTATTATTATTACATAAATATATAGGGTGTTGCCTGTAATAAGAGCAATAAATTTAAACGATAATTCTATAGAGTATACGCAATTACCTTAACCTAATTATAATGCTCCAAAATGCTTATACTCAAAGTTATAGCAATTTAAAGTTATAATACATAATCAATGAATTTCATGATTGCTAAATTGTCGATTATCAGTCGTTAGATGTCTTGGTATAGGGTACAATGTCAAGTACTCCGACTGGACACATTATGTCTATAGTAGTTACATTGCTGGCTCGATTAATTTTGTTAGAAAATAACAGTAAATTTGTTTTTCATTTTAATTAATTGAAAACATTTAGATACGTTAAAGGGTCTATATTTTAATTATTTATTGCTCTTATTACAAGCCACACCCTGTATAACGCTGCCTTTGTGAGGTCAGTCAGTCGCTTTGCCCCGAAAATTAACATATACCTACTTAAATAAGTATGTACAAGACAAAAAAAGTTATTTGATTAATTTGCAATTTACTCGATTTTATTGATTAAATTTGTTGTCATAATTTAGAAAACAAATCAAGGAATTTTCATATCTGACATTCCTACTTTGTCTCGCAGACATAAAAGCGCAGTCGTCTAGTCGAAGTATACCAGAATTTTATTTGTTTGATAAAAAAGGTAAACAAATAAGACGTCGCCACGGTCACTGACCTGTTTTAGAGATGGGATTTGTACAATAGGCATATCAAAGAGAGTTGACTCAGTGAGTAACTCATTCTCAGCCATGGCAACACTGCATTTTGCAACTCCATAAAAACCAAAACCGAATAAAATATTATTATAAAAAGAATAATAAATATAATACGAATTATTAGTTTAGTGGTAATCTTAAGTAATCTATTTAATTAATGCCATTTAATCAAAAATAATTTAATAAAGTGTTTTCGTCTACGGTTATGAATTATGATAAACTAAAACTTTAAAAATGTATATAGAATTGTGAACTTGATAATTTATGTACGAATCAAAACCTCATGTGACTCCAAATGACTTAGGTCGTGTACATGTCCCGTCTCTAAAACCATAGACAAAATCTCTGTGACTTCTATTAATATTGTAGGTTATGTGACGATTTTATCGAGTTTTTTTGCATTTTCCACTGAAAATATGCAATAATTTTGGATACATATCGTAAAGAATATTATGTTTAGTGAGTGTATATGAATTCGTGTATATATGAATGTGTAATTAAGGTTAAAACTGGAAAGCTCTATGTAGTGAATTGTTTGTTTACCTTTTTTATCAAACAAAAAAATTCTCACTGTAGATAATAATAGTATGTTTTTGGCTTAACAAGAGAGATTACAAAACTACGAGAAAGGACATAATTCATATATGCTAGTCCGTTTTTTCATACTAATTTTGCAAATAATCTTTTTTTAAATAAAAATTTATTAACTAATAATAAAATGATAAAGAATTCAAATGGCATATGTGAAATTATTATTTATTATTGAGGACAATGTTATTTTTAAAACGTTAACATGGTTTATTTGATAGACGAAAAGATTGATTACAAAATAAGTATGAGAAAAAAATTTATTGCACTAGAATGTAATCTAGTTAGTTACTTACAGGATCTATGAAATTTATAATTATGAAATACTTCTAAATATAGCTTGGTTATTTAACTTTTTATAATAATAATAATAAGACACACTGGTTAATAATAACATTGTATTTATTATACAATCGGTGAAAGAATTTTTACCCAGTTCAAAAGTCTGCTTATGTTTTGCACTGGGTCTTTTTCGTTAAACGACCAACATATGCTGAACTCTGAACTGATAAACTTTCCCTTCAGCCACGATACAGTGATATTGTACTGTATTTAGTTTATTATACAAAAAAACACTATGAATTTTTCTTGAAATTCAAGTGTTGACTCACACATAAATTAATCATCAGCCTTGAGTATCGATTCTAGAGGGTTCGGCCCTTTGCGCCTTAAACTCACAGTAGGTGGCTTCGTAGTTTCATCTAAAAAAAAAATTGCAATTTAGATCATGCCAAGAAGAACGTTTTTTATAGTTAAGGTTAACAGACAGGCTGACTCTGGCTGAAGGTTCCCTTGATGGCTTATCAGGCTGACAATGAGACCTGCAGCTGTCGTTGTCGACCACAGTAGCATTAAGGATAAAGATGAATCCCTTTAATTACTCACTCATCGATACACAAAAGCACACATGCTGTTATTTCAAGGTGGTCTTCAGTAAGTGAGTGGTTACTGCCGCCACACAAACTCCCCAAATGGCTGCCACTACTAATTTATTTAATAATATTATTTACAACAACATAAGTGATGTTGTTAAAGTCACTTATGTTAACGTACAATAAAGTCTACGTGTTTTATACAATAAAATATTATTTCATCCTCGTTGAAAAATAAAAATATGTAACTATATTGATGGCGCCACCTATTAAATTACAGTTGAATTAGGGTCAGCTAGTAAATCAATAAACGCTTCATTTACTTATAGTGGAATCTAAAGAATATTTTAACAAATTTGTGTCACTAGGCGTTTCAAGTAAAAAAAAAAACAGCCAAATAATCATACTTATGCGAAGATGGGAGGCCTGCGTGACTTCGAGACAGGACATCCACTCAGTGATACTGATCTTGGTGTCGTGATTTACATCGCAGTATCTCGGCAGTTTCCTTCCGCATCTCCTTAAGGATTCCTTTGTGGAAATGAGCTGGTGGAAAGCCTTCCATTCACGTCTCTCCAACGCTTTATTCTTGTCCTTGTCTAGCATTACGAACGTCCATGTTGCTGCTTGCTCTTCTTTTGAAGCTCCCCATTTTACCATTTCGCTGTTAGAAGGAAAAAAATACTTATATAGATAACTAGGTGGTGCCTGCGACTTCGTCCGCATTGAAAAATAATAAAATATATAAGCAATATAACGCTTAACCTCTTGTTGCTCACTTTGCTCAATTTTATTTTAGATGATCCCTTGGGTACAGTACTTTTTTCTGGATGAAAGTTACCTTATGTCCTTTCTGGTATCCCTGACACATGTATGCAAAATTTCATGATCGGTGAGTAGTTAAGGCGTGAAAGCGCAACAAATAAATTTACTTTCGCATTATAATATTAAGTTTAGATAGGGACCTTTTTTAAAAACTCGAACAGTAATGCTTAATTGGACTAGAAACGCAGAAACCAACTCACCCTGGTCCAGTTCCGTTAGACGTTGACGTCATTTTGGTAATGAAATAATTAATTAAATCATGCAGAAAATTCGATTTCATCGGCTCAGGGCAACCTGAAAATAATGCGTTCTGGGTTATATTAACTTTTGTGTGAAAATAATTTGTAATAATAAATAATAGTAAATAATTAACGTTCTGTCTCATAATTTGTCAACTTTATAAATAAACTTTTCAAGGCTGGCTCTGGTAGGTATCTATATGTAGAACAAGTATCTACTGGCAAGTAGTGACAGGGCACACTGCATTTCGCAGTCCTCTGGACAGCCCGTCTAATGGACAGTAACCTGCACCCCTTTACAAAAGACCACCTGAAGTAACAGCATGCGATCTGTTCTTTTTTGGATGAGAAAGCTTCTTAACTTTTAATCTTACTAAGGTCTGCAACGCAATCTTACTAAGGCACACCCTCTGGCGATGCTTGTGTTATAGGCGACGGTATCAAAAGTACGTTGGACCGTCGGCCTGTATGATAATATTATTAAAAAAAATTATATTACATAGCTATTTAAACGATCTAGATCAATTTTTCTCGTTTCCAAAATATTATTTTGCCGGTTACATTTCGGAAAATATTTGGCTATCGTAAATATTAAAATGTATGCTTTTTTGGGAGCTGACCACATTTCGTAACCAACACACATAATGTAATTAAATTATGAATATTTTCTTATTAACCTCTCATGGGACTTGCGTGCTGTGGTGCCGCATCGCAATCGGGCCTGGCGTCTTTGACTGAGGAACCGGCGATTGGTTTTCCAGTATCCTGATGGACGCACCAACAGTATCCGGTAGATCTGTAGCATTGGGCGCGCGCATACCGTCCATCGCCTGTGCACTCCGGCACGTATAAGACAGACCCTCCGGCTTTCTGCACAATCAAAATGTATTCATTGGCTTATATGCAACAAACATGAAATGCGATATTCGCATACAAGTATACATATATAAGTATACGCTTAGCTATTTTTTTAACTCGCAATTGCAATAACGCCGAGCATAAAAACCGTGCAATAAAACGTTGAAAAGACCTATTTTAATACATCTATAAATATATATAAGAATTATTCATGCACCAGACCTGTTCGTCTAAGACCGCCTGCCGATCTGTGAGACAATCGTTGGCTTCGTCTTCCCTGTGAGAATCCATGTCTGACACATCAGACAGTACTGGCAGGTCTGTAAATTGACACTAATATTAATTAAGAACAAAAGGAACCCATTATCTCACATATATTCATAATATTATGAACATTATTGTCGTTATATCATTACGCTTGTGTTTTGAAACAGGTTTTTCTAAAAACAACTATTTAATTATGCAAATATTTTATTGTTTACACGCCCCCTTTTTTAAAATACTTACTATTCAATACAACCTATAATTTTACTAAGTATATCTTAAATCTCTTTACGTATATAGAATAAATTAGCTGTCCCTATCTGTCTGTTTCTATGCTAACTTCTTTTAAATTGCTCAACAGATTTTATTACGGTTTTCACTAATGGAAATAGCGATAAACGCGAAAGGTTGTATATAAATTTGCATGTATATATTTTTCAAAAAATAAAATAAAAAAATTTAAATTTTATTCCAATAATTGAAAATGAAAGTGAAAGCTTTCTAAACAATGCTCGCACATTGAGTCCAGAGTCAGTGCCCAAAATCCCGTAATATGTTTTACCTGGACTAGGTATGGGCGTTGGATCCTCCTCTCCATAGTCAGGCTCAGGCTCCGGGCGATTATCCTCGTCTGCGTTCAACGACATGAAGAAACGGAGAGACACTATATATTATTATTATGTTTGCACATACATTTGCAAATAAATTTTCCATCACCGTACAGTCAGAATATATTGGGCTGTGTAAAAACTGGCGGGACTATGGAGAGCAAAACAAATAACATACTAAAGAAAAACTTTTTCGGGGAAACTGCAATTTTTAAGAAACTTCAGTGGTTGTAATGCCACCAGTTTCTCATAACAGTTCAAATTCGCAAATTCGGAATCTAATTTCGCACTCATAAATTTGACAGACAGTCAGAAGACTACCGTGAAATAATAGCTTCTGTGTTGTTTCATAGGGATACCCGACGAGGGATATAGTAAGGATATAGCGCGACGCCTTCAACATACCTGAAGTATTTTACATGAAAAATATACATCCTTTGGATAAAAGTATAAATGTTGCATTTAATATTAATAAAAGTACTCACAATCCGGGGCAGTCGTCTCTGGGTTTCCTACTAAACATGTCGTCCACTCAGAGCTAGCGATTTCACTGTTCCCATCCAAGTCACAACTCCTTGCCCATGCGCGGGCGCAACGTTTAGGTTTCACGACCTTAAATTTTATATAAATAAGCTATAATTGATAATAATGTCTTTAGAGCGAAAAAAAAATCCACCAGAGCAATATTATTTGTGGCACTCAACTGATTTTGATACAGTTTTCGCTAACGCTTTTTAGAATAAAATGGAGCGGGTTGCTGATACAATATAATTTTACCTTTTTTATAAGTCGTCTGAGTCCTCTGTACTCAGATTTCTGTAAAGCACCGCTACTATCACGATCAAGTTCCTGGAACTTCCAATCGGCGACGGCCGTTCGTTCGGCAGACTCTTGTGAGTCTGAAAGCGACCTCTCAAGCTCTCCGCTGAATATCTTAATGAGATTAGCGTTAAACTGTGATCGATCCGTTCTCGTACAAACTGTTGAAAAATGTTTTGTACTTTTAATAAATCGCCAAGAAAATAAAAAACAGTTACGAAAAAGATCTCAGCATTTTGCTGAAACAAGCTAGCACTCATCTTCCTTAGAAACCCTTCGTTTAACATATTGTTACTAGTGGCAGGCCACACTGCGTTTGTCAGTCATTTGGACGTATAGCGGCAGTAACCATCGGTTTGCAGAAGACCACCGTGAAATAACAGCATGTGTGCTATTGTGTTTCGATGAGTGAGTAAGGGATGCCAGAGCCCATTTTCCTACCTCTCTCTTATCCTTAATTCTAATATGGTCGAGAGAGCAGTTGCAGTGACTGTGGCCTTGCTTGTGTTATAGGCGACGGTAGCCCCGTATATTCAAGTAGACTGTCAGCCTGTCTGATGGCCTTAACATTTAAAAAAAACAGTGCCCCAGCTATAATGTCAATATGCAACTGCGTATTAATATATATTTTTGCCATCGATGGTAGGAAGCACCGTCGAATAAGGACACAAGTAACACAAGGCGGCTTGCAAGTGCCTTGCTGGCCCTGCAGTAACTTGTTTAGAAATCGCTTGAAGGCTTCAAACCCATTGTGGCTAGACGGAAACATCTCAGAAGGGAGATAGTTCAAAGTTAGGTTTTTACTCCGTACTGTATGCAGCCGCAACTTATCCAAGCATTGTGGATGAACTACGAATCTGTGGCACAAAGTTAAGTTACTACGTGGTAAGTAAGCCATTAAGCCTTAATTATCTGATACAACTCTCTCAAGCATCTGACGAAGTTATCGACCGAGAACTGATTGTTCATGAAAATCTGTTGCTGGCTCGCGGTCCATATGTATTCTAACTAGCTGTACAATCGTAAGAAATATTCTTTAGTAAACCTAGTGATTACTAAAGAGTGAAACTCCGTACGAAGGAAACCGCGAGTCTTTAGTTATAATATCTCTAGTTATAATATACTAGCTGTCGCACGCTACTTCGTCCGCTTAACTTTATAAAATATAGCCTATGTTACTCGCTGATAATATAGCTTCCCAACAGTGAAAGAATTTTTCAAATCGGTCCAGTAGTTTCGGAGCCTATTCAATGCAAACAAACAAACAAACAAACAAACAAACAATCAAATCTTTCCTCTTTAGAATATTAGTATAGATAAATAATCCTGTGTGCGTTTGAAATAATAAAAATGGAATAATTAAGATATTGCTTACTTCTTTTATTGCGTTGACCCCTGGCTGAAGAACGGCGCCTTGTGTGTGATTTACCTGTCAATTAAAAGGCAATAAAAATATAAATTTTTATTAAGTTACTCACCTGTAATGGACAGGTTTGGTGATTCATTCTAATGGCGGAACCATACTAGACCAGACTAGACGTGTAGACCGAAAGTAATTAACACAGATTACTGAACATACCAGATGAAGGAATTAGGGAGGAAGCACATTGGCTAGAAAAAATATAGGATAACTTTCATAAAGAAAAATGTACTGTTCTCTAGGAATCATCTAAAGTTAAGGAAACTAACGTCTGGCACAAGTGTAATAGCAATAATGATATCAGGCGTTATAATAATTGCTTAGTTTTTTTTTTATTTTTCCACGCTTGCACCAACTAGTTATAGATATTTTATTTTAAAAAATAACAAAAAAAATTGGATTCTGAGTTTTTTTTTCGGGGTTTCTTTCTCTGGATCGTAATCATATTAGCTAAGTTTTTTTTTTTTTTTTTTCGAAACCCTACCAAAATAGATGTCATGACGATTAAAATAGTTTATTTAATGAGTAAAAAAATTAAGCACAGTTTAACACCACATAACTTGAGTATTCTTAAGTTAACATTAAATTAGTTACCAAATTCTTTGTAAGAGGACTTGCTATGAGTAGTGTAAGTTCATGATTGAAATCCGAGCTTCCATTAGCAAACGAGCCCTTTGTTAATATTTAATACTAGACTGAGGCGTCCGGCTTAGCCAGCCATTGGGGGTTAATATAAAATATACACCCTATGTTCATCTGGAATAAGGTACCTTTTTTACCTTCCACATTTCAACAACCAATCCGCCCTCTTTTGATATAGATATCTATCTAATAATATACAGAGAGAAGATTTGTATTTTACTTTGTCTCAAAAACTACTGGACCGATTTTAAAAATTCTTTCACCCATAGAAAGCCAATATGATAGATTTTCACCTATATTCTATATTTTATACATCTTTCACCTATAGAAACAGAAATCTTGATCAGCGAGTAACATAGGCTTAAGTCGCGTGCAAGAGCTAGTTGCAAGAATCCTGGTTTGAATTATTGACAGTGTCAATATTTAATGACGAGGATATATTTTTTCAATGTTGACCTTTGTATGTGGGTCCTTTATAGTAAGTTCCTTAGACGACTTAGGGCATGTAGCAGGTGTGCTGTATTTGCACTCAGTAAAATTGAACTGAGGTTTGTGTAGCGTGAATGAAAAGTATATCCAGCATACTGAGGGCGTAGGGCGAATGACGACGGCCTGTGCGGTAGGTGGCGGTGCAGTCCAACGGTAAACCGGTCCTGGCCGCACTCAGAGTGATGTACAGTCTACACCAGAGATTTCAAACTCAGTCAAAAATGGACCGCAATTTTTTTTGTCCACATTTTATAACATCTTTACATGATATAAGCTGGAGTCGCTTCCGCGTCTGTCTGTATAGGCCGCTAACTCCTCCTAAACCACGCAATGGAATATATATAATAAGTTCTAATTAAGTTTTTATGTACAACTAAGTCATTTACATGGATTACGTAGGCTTAAGATATTCATAAAAAATATGTTTTTAGCTATTTCACTTATAGAAAGAGGGATAAACGAGGAAGGTTTGTGTATATAAAATAAATCATCCTGGGCGAAGCCAGGAGCAGGTTGCTAGTATGTAATCCTTATATATATAAAAATTACGTGTCACGTTGTTTGTCCGCGATGAAATCCCAAACTACTGAACCGATTTTGATAAAATTTCGTAACTATATGTAATTTGGTCCAACTTAAAAGATAGGATAGTTTATATCTCACTTTGTTTATTATTTTTTTGCAAATTATATAATATTATTAACATAGCACCATCTGTTGATACCTATTCAATCCAGCAATTATTTATCTGTGAGTTCCAAAAGATACTAACAGATGGCGATGTAAGGTAATTTTATCAGCTGGATTGAGTAAAAAATTGCACCCGTGCGAAGCCGGGAGCGGGCCACTAGTAAAGTATAAAACTTTATCCTTTGTGAAGTTATATTTTTATAAATGTTTGAAAGATACCGTTTATGTCAAACACTAAGACTATTTAGACATGAATAATTATGACTTTTTAATGCTATCAGATTCTGGTATACCTACTTTTCTTACGGACAACTTTATCGAAACTCGCCTAGTACCTAGTAATAAGGTTCGTATTAATCGCGAAAGCCCGCGGGCCGTATGTTTGATATACCTGTACGCCATTAAACCATGGCTACTAAAACTGGTAGATACATATTATATTTTTGCTCCTGCGTTAGCTTATCAGATTACATGATCTTTAATTAAACTCTGAGACATACGATTTATTTTTAATATCATTTATTAATTAAATATAAACTTAAACGAAACTTAATTCATTAACTCAATGATAATTTTATGTTAAAAACAAATATGATTTGTAAAGTACTAGGCAATGGTTAATGCGAAGAGTCAAAAACTTAAGTTGCATCCCGAATCGAGTCAGAAACACCTCTATTTTTTTTTTAAGAAAAAAAGATAACCTCAGCGCCCATGTTACTGGCCAGACATTTCGGCGCCTGACCGATGTAATCCAAAGGCTTTACCATTCTTATAGCAAAGCATTAACTTGTTTTATCGATATTATAGAACCACAATTTTATACTTACTATGAAATATATATGGCTGTACATAAGTGTAATCTTATTGATATTATATATGGTAAATTTCGTGAGGATGGATATAAAGTATGTTTAATACTCTTTCAAGCAAAATCAAATGAACTTCTGATTTTTATAAAACTTTGGAGAAATATTAGTTTACATTATAGAATTAAATAACATACAATTCCTTCTGTTCATAGTATACTTTGAAGTCTCTTTCTGCCTTTGTCTGGTATATGTATATCCGCTAACTCCTCCTAAGCCATGCAACGCGGATTTTGATACTTTTTTGCTATCAGTTTCAATTAAGACAAACATTTCGAGTAACTTTATAAAATATAGTTTAACTTACTGGCTGATAATGTAGCATTCTATTAGGTTTTGAAGTTTGTTCACTAAGAAATAAAAATACGAATACTTCTCTCTTTATATTATTAGTATAGATATCTATATAAAAAATCAATCGCCGTGGGTTAGTCTTGCAAAAACTCAAGAATGACTAGAGCGATTTTAATTAGGTTTTCCTTATGGAAAGAGGGATAAACGAGGAAGGTTAATGTATATCAAAAAATGCATTCCGGGCCAAGCGGGTCACTAGTTAAGAAAGTCTTTTACTAAATTATACATAAAATTTTCAATATTTAAAATAGGTACTTCATTGAAGAGTTCTTTGCGGATTTTTGGAACATAATTTCTTTTATTTGCAACAGTGTTTACTGACAAAAGATATTTTTTCTTATTAATTAGTTCATTTGCACTATTGTCAACTGTAATTTTATTATATTAAGAACAGGTAGGCAAAGGTAAGGTAAGTGAGAAAATAATGCTCGAGCTCCGGTCGGCCGAGACAGTCACAATGCCGTATATTGTATTAAATATAGTTTCCAGTATTTTTTTCTAACACCTCAAGGTTGAGCGGGTTCTCTTTGCCTTTAAGAGAAAAAAAAACAGGTCTATTGTGCGTCGGCGACGCACTGTCTGAGAGACCCGCAGTTTCTTAGAAGCCGGTCGTAACAAAAGATAATATTATATTTTGTATGACCAAAAACAAGAATCGTGTTTTGGCTCTTTGAAAAAAAATGAGCTATTGCCAAAATTTATTCAAGCATATACAAGTATGGGAATATTTGAAACATTTTAGCAAGCTAAATTTATCATTAGGCAAGCAGGCCATGTAAATAAATCGTTCGAGAAGAAAGATTCTCGTAGGTAAAGTACCTACAGTAAGAAGCTATTCTTACTGTATATATGGTTGGTCTTTTTTATCTGAAGAAATAGTAAAAATCGCTAATAATAACATAATAAAGTTTGTTTGTTGGGTTAAACGCGTTAAACTCTAGAATTACCAGAAATTGCGCTTGATAACTTAAAGGAAGGTAATAGGCTAGTATCATCACGCTCATAGATACGCAGACGAAGTCGCGAGCAAAAGCCAGGTATCTAAATAGTTTTTTACTTTTCACTCATTTGTTTCTAAGCTTTTTCTTTTTCTGTTTTATAGCTTTGACGAGCATATATAGGTATACAATTTAATTATTAATAATACATAATTCAACATAATAATACTTAATGTAAGGGATGGATATATGATCACTAATGGCAAGGTGATTGTTATTTATATCAAAATAACAATCTGAAAGAATCATATCCCACCGGGATTCAAACCTGTGTACCAGCGCCGGATTTATATTTAACGGGCAGTAAGTATATATCTTATAACCGGATTGTAATGCGGTTTTCACTAATGAAAAAGCGTTAAATGAGGAAAGTTTTTATAGCAAAATTACTTGGTCGCTAGTTTCACTATAGAATAATGCGGTTATTCCACGAGTACCTATTGTTACCACGGGGTTGTTAATACGTCCGGAATGGCTTACAGTTTATGACTGTGTTCCCTGCCAGTACAAAGTTTGTATACACGCAACCAGGTCACAAATAAGAGGTTATTAATATTTAATAGCTTGCGTTCAGACGACGTGGTTAATGGATGGAAATAGCATTAGTAATTGATTAATGAACCGACAAAGCAGACACACAGAGCCAAGCAATAAAGTGATAGTGAACGAGACGAATCCAGTGCGCATACTGGGAACGACATTTACAGCATAGCATTATCTATCGGTGCGTTAACTAACCACTTATGTTGAAGCGGGGCGACTGTTTTATTTATGTACTAACTAAGTAGGTACATTTTATCCCAGAATTTGTTTAAAAATTCAAAATCCATACTCTAATACTGTATTTGCCACCATATTAATAATGACATACATACGTAATAACCCTAAAAGAGATGAGATGATATTGATGACTAAAATTGTTTAAATTTGCGTTTCCCTAAAACAACTAGGTAGTTAAGGCCTTGTCTTTCGGATATTTCGATAAAATAAGAAGTAAAGAAAGGCGCCATGTGGACGTTAGAGTGAAGCAGGTAAAACTACGCCTCTCATGTTACACGTATACACTGATGCAAACAAATTACGCCTCGCCTTATTAAAATATTTATTAGTGTCTGTGCTAGTACGTAGGGAAATGGGTGTAAAAACCAGTGTTAAAAAAATAAAAGTAAGTTAACTTGGAAACCAATATTTTCAATAAAAATAAAAAAATAAAAAGAATTATTATGGCAAAAAGCACTATATGTTTGTAAAACCGGCTTCCGGTCTTCAGTTTTTATTTGGTTTTTATTTATTAACTTGTTCCCCGAGACTACAGGATTTTTTGCAAAATTGTAACTAAGATTTGCAAAAGACATTCGCTAAGATTTGCAAAGAGGAGCTTAGAGTTTAAAGACGGGATTTCTAAGTAAGTGAAAATGTCTGATATGACAGCAAAATTCCTATTTTATCTGCATGGATACTAAAACGATTTTGGTGAGTGTGGAGACTACCTACTTGATACATTCTCTAATATTTTAGATTTCGGTTTAAAATCTTACATATTATATCTTTACATAGCATAAATTGAAGTTCCACAAAAAACCCGTTCCTTATAAAGTGTATACATAGAAAATGAATTTTATTCACAATTTTTTTGTGGTGAATATTTCAGATGTTTTCATAGTTATTCAACAAATCATAGATCATAATGATCGGTACAGCCGTTCTCGATTTTCGAGTTATCAATACTAATAATAAATCTGTATGGGTCGGTCATGGAGTAAGTTACTTTGTTTTCAGATATCGTGTTTATAGGCTCTATACATGATATTGAAACTAAATTGACGATTTTTAGATTTTTTTTCTGCATGTATGTATGTATGTATGTTCCCTCATAACTCTGAAACGAATTAACTGATTTTCATGAAACTTCGTAGATAAACATTTGGACGTACGGGACACAGGATATTCAACGTATAGTATTATTCAACGAGGACGAAGTCGTGGGCACCAGCTAGTAAATAATGTAACATACGTAACTTTCTTTTATGTATACAAAGATTTAAAGTAGTGGTTCTTAACCGGTGGTCCGCGGACCACTGGTAGTCCCTGGAAGCATCCCAAGTGGTCCACAGAGCCATCCTAATTTTAGGCGGAGTACATTTTAGGTACTGTATATGTCTATTTGTCCTCCAAAGCAATAAACTAACTGGGTGGTCCATGGCAAGAAAGAAATTTGGTCAAATGGTCCCTCATAACTAAAATGTTAAGAATCACTGATTTAAAGTAAAACAGTTAAAATCTACCACTTGACCAGAAACTGTACATCGTTGCGCTGTCATTGTAAAAAGCAAATACATACATATATTCCAAGAAGTATAGTTTTATGGCGCCATTTCATGTTCTCACTTATGGCTTACGGTCAGGTTCGATACATTAGCAATGCGTCGCGATGCCCGCACGGCAATACGAGAATGCTAAATAGTTAATACCAGTAACATCAAATTGCATGGTCGTTGGGTCGTTGGGTTATCACAATTGGGAACTTAGCCTTGTAGGTATCGCATGATGGTACACGTATTACTATCTTTTTCTATGTTAAGATCTACATACATACAGGCTGACCGTCCACTTGATGATAGGTGGCTACCCTCGCCTATAACTCAAGCAACGCCAGCATACCATAAGCGATTGGAAAGGGATGGGGAAATGGCGTCTGGTATCGCTTACTCACCATCGAAACACAACAGCAGCACACGTGCTGTTAATTCAAGGTGGTTTTCTGTAAGGAGGTGGTTACTGTGTAAGAGAGGCAAGTCACTAGTAATATACAGGGTGGAAAGATAAGTCGGGCCCTGGAGGGAAACTACCTTAAATCCTTAAGTTAGAACTTGTGTACTAAATAGGTATTCTTTATGGATATCTTGTACGACAGACGAGAGTAAGACCAAATGTTTGTTAGAGAAATTTTATCCTGAATAATAATCCTATCGATTAGTATAATAAAATAGTGTTTGTTTTTTTTAATTTTAATTGGTTCGAGTCCCGGGCGAGCCAAGCGAGTTTTAGAAAATCTTTGAATGCAGTTTTGTTTCTTTTTAAAAATAAAGGAATGTTTCCTTTATGTAAAATGAGCTAACTTAAGGATTTAAGGTAGTTTCCCTCCAGGGCCCGACTTATCTTTCCACCCTGTATAAATCAGAATTGCAGTCAAAATTAAAAGTAGATTTACTTATCTATACGAATATTATAAAGAGAAAATATTTGTATTTTTTTATTTTTAACTGTAATGAATAAACTCAAAAACTACTGGATCGATTTTAAAAATTCTTTCACCTATAGAAAGCTACAATATCACTGAGTAATGTAGGCTATATTTTATAAAGTTACGCGAACGAAGTCGCGTGCAACAGCTAGTTTTGTATAAAAAAGTAGACAAAATTGGAAACTTATAAATGTTTTCTGTTAACTGAGGTAGGCCAAGATTGTTTTTAACACAAATAATAAACATGCCGAGAGGCGGTTGATTTTAATTTGCATTCTCCGATAGAATTAAGTGCAAAATCAAGTCGAGACGCGAATAAAATTATTGACTCATCCAAACTTTTTACCTGCGTTTATTTTTATAACAGAAATAACGTACCCTCTTGGCTGTTAGTCAAATAAACTGGAAATCTGATTCATTTTAATTTATTATGCCATGAAACGCTTAGCGTACATCATCTAGCAAAACTTTAGGCACTTTAGCGTTACTTTATTAAACAAAACCTATGTTACTCGCCGATAATATATCTGATGTTTAAATTGCTCCAGTAGTTATTGAGTTTATTCATTGCAAACCAATATACAAATTACAAATATTTTCTCTTTACAATAAGTATAGATTAATTTGAAAGGATATGTTGCATTGTTACATTATATCTGCAATACATACAGATTCATAATAAATGCAAAATTTTGTATGTTCAGTGCGACCATCGTCTATCTATATATGAGGGCATTCAAAATTTCATGACTATTAGGTTTCCTCGTACTTTTCAAAGTACGTGTTACATTGACTTATTTATTAACTAGCTGGTGCCCACGACTTCGTCCGCGTTGAAAAATATTAAGTAGCCTATCCTCTGTCTCGTATATCCAAATGTTTATCTACCAAGTTTCATGAAAATCAGTTAATTCGTTTCAGAGTTATGGAGGAACATACATATATACAGAAAAAAATTTAAAAATCGTCAATTTAGTTTCAGTATCATGTATAGAGCCTATAAACACGATATCTCTGAAAACAAAGTAACTTACCTATGATCGACCCTTACAGATTTATTATTACTACTAGCTGGTGCCCACGACTTCGTCCGCGTTGAAAAATATTAAGTAGCCTATCCTGTGTCTCGTACGTCCAAATGTTTATCTACCAAGTTTCATGAAAATCAGTTAATTCGTTTCAGAGTTATGGAGAAACGTACATACATACATACAGAAAAAAAATCTAAAAATCGTCAATTTAGTTTCAGTATCATGTATAGAGCCTATAAACACGATATCTCTGAAAACAAAGTAACTTACTCCATGACCGACCCTCTAAGATTTATTATTAGTATTGATGGCGTACTCATAAGTCAATGACATGGTAGGAGAAAATTTATAGCGCAAATTGTATCAAACACAAAGGTGTTTGTAAGGAAATTGTGATTAACATTGGTCGGGCATGAACGGGCGAACGCCCTGCGTAGGATGACCCTTGCACAGTGCATGAGTGAGTTATATTACGAAAGGTCTCAACAACTAGACTAACCGAATAACACATGTCGTTATTACCCATGTACAAAGAATATTCAATTAATAAGATAACAGCTCGATAGATATAATTGTTACTTATTACGAAAAATATTAAGCTATTAATTTCTTGAATATAATATATTGATATTAAATAGTGAATTTTATACAATTACTAGCTACCCGCTCCCGGCTTCGCACGGGTGCAAATTTTTACTCAATCCAGCTGATAAAATTACCTTACAACGCCATCTGTTAGAATCTTTTGGAACTCACAGATAAATAATTGCTGGATTGAATAGGTAACAACAGATCAACAGATATGTTAATAATATTATATAATTTCCAAAAAAATAATAAACAAAATGAGATATAAACTATCCTATCTTTTAAGTTGGACCAAATTACATATAGTTACGAAATTTTATCAAAATCGATTCAGTAGTTTGGGAGTTCATCGCGGACAAACAACGTGACACGTAATTTTTATATATATAAGGATATGTCTTTTTAAGTTTTGTTTATAACATCATCAATTCATATAATATTTATACATACATATTATAAAAGAAATTCGCTATCCGCCTCTATCTGTTTCTCCGCTAACTTCTTCTAAAGAACTTAGCATATTTTGATACGGTTTTCACTAATGGAAAGAGAACTAAACGAGGAAAAATAATGTACCTATATAATTTGCAAAAAAAAATGCTTCTTAGAATTTGATAAAAATCATTTAAACTGTCCTCTATGGATTCCAAAAACGCTTAATCAATTTTATTTCGGATTTCACTTATGGAAAGAGGTCACATTACATGTCCCTAACTAGTTAACTACATAATATACCGATTTGATAATGGAGTTTTTGAAATCATATCGTAATATTTAAAAATAAAATTAAAAACATAATAAAATCAAAATAAACTGTTACTTTAAAGCTTATGTTATTCAACAATAGTACCTATTGATGACTAAGTGTGCCCTGCTCTTCCAGCTGAAGTTTAATTTATGGATTTCGACTACTTTCGGTAAAGCTCGGTTTTCGTCAAGCTACCGCAATCGATCATCGACCATCTCACTTTCTTTACTTTTTTTATTTGTGCTTGGCTCCTAAGGCTCTTTATGTTATGTCTATCACACTAAGAATGGACTAAGAATTAGTCATAAGAATGGACTAAAAAATTCAAAAGAATTTTTGAAATCCCACTGATAGTTACAGTGATGTGCACGTTAAAAAAAATCTCCACTTTTATTTTTAGTATAATGATATTTACCCTCTTTTATGCTCACAATAAAAAGAATATTTAAATGTATATGTTACTGGAAATGGATACGGATGTTACAGATGGGAATGGTACACAAATCAAAGGAAATATATACCTACAATTCCGAGGTTAAACCAGGAAATGTGTGAAATAATGTTTCAAAGATTCTTTACTTTTCCTGGGAGATGTATAGATTTCCTAGGAATTGTATACAATGACGGATTATACATACTTTTCCGTTAACATATATCAATACTAATAATAAATCTATAAGTGTAGGTGTGTATGAATGTATGTATATATGTATGTTCCTCCATAACTCTGAAACGAATTAACCGATTTTCATGAAACTTCGTAGATAAACCTTTGGACGTACGGGACACAGGATAGGCTACTTAATATTTTTCAACGCGGACGAAGTCGTGGGCACCAGCTAGTAATTTTATAAAACATCGATAACTTAAAAATATATTCAAATTGTTTTCAATAACTCTTGCATAAGCTATTTTATGTATTAAGTGGGCCACGGGCAATAACCGATGTAAAGAATGCACAACAGCAAAATTCTATAACTTAAATTTACGTAATACGAGTATGGACGGACGTTAACCTCTTTGTTGTTTTTCTATTGAACTGGGTCGTCAGCAAAGATTTAATAACTATCTAATACTTGATCGTTTGAACTCATTGCGAATATTTTTATACGGGCTTCAAATTGTGTCTAGATAATACGATAATGGGCACCTGCCTAGTAGGAATTTAGATTGTCTGCTTCCGCATTTAGGGGCCCCTAATAAGTCCTTCTATACTGAATACTGATGAATAAAAATAAAGGGCTGACTAAGGGGACTTTCCTTTATGACTACATTACGTACAAAATAGTATGTAAGTATGTACAATATACATAAGATTTGACGAGAGAACCAAGCTGTCTTCACAGTAAGTTCGAGATTCAGAAGTCGTAAAACCAGAAAGCACTTTATGGTCTAGTCTAAACATTCGAAGAGAGGTCCTCCTTCGCCCATCTGTTTACCAGACGAAAAGTACCTTATATGTTATCTATGAGAAAATAAATGTTGAAATAAAAAAAATGTGGGACAGAGAAGCATTAAGCGTACTTTACATATTAATGAAGTAGGACATAGCAGCTAGTAAGCATGCATATCATCAATTGATAAATATCTTTATATAAACAGATAGATAAAGGACGACCTCTCTTCAATATCAAATACATACTTAGTTAAATTCTTCAATATCAAATTTAAATACGAAATATTTAATTACACACCTAAAAGCAGAAGATATAATATTTCGATGCCTAAAAAGCCTCGCATCTAGTTTCTCTAATCTAAAATAGTAATGCAACTTGAATATTAATCAACTCCGAACGGATTCGCTGCCGAAGCAAATAATTCTGTATGTGGTAGATAATATTACTTCTATGTAATATGTAGGTACATATATAATATTAGATTAGTATTACTACTATGTTCTATGTAATATTACCCCCCTGTATGTCTATATACGGTTAGGTTTTCTAAACTAAACAACTGATTTTAATGCGAATTTTCACTAATAGCAAAATATGTACAGATTAAGATAATTTTATTTATATGTGAATATTTTGATGGGAGTTAATTTTTTATTGTAAAAAAACTAGAATATTTTTTTTTAAATCATATCAATATTTTTCTAATGTTCTTAAATGTCTATACCTACTCTGTTAAAATTTTATCCTAATTTTATTTTGCAAAATTTTATTTTGTGCTAAATTATTTTTACTAATGAGGTATATATATAAATAAATTATAGAAACATTACGTGTTGAATTTGTATATAAATCTATCAAGAAAGCGTTCTGCTTTTGATCTTCAAGAATAAACAATATGGCGAAGCTCACTATTTTTCCACTGAATAGATAGGATACGGCGAAAAACTTTTTTGCCTTAATGTAGACTCAGAATATATTATATTATAATAATACTAGCATTGTACCGTATACAGAATTTTTCACATGATTGTGTTGTTATGTTAGAATGAAATCAATATAAACTCTTACAGAGTACCTATATTGAAATACGAGTATAGTTATATAACTAAATAATTTAAACATAAGTGGTCATCCGATAATGCAATTTGATACTGATAAATTCATTGCATTATTATTGAACTGCATTAAGTATTGGTATGCAAACATTTGTAAAACAATACCTCTTGTTAAAATAATACTTGAGCATTTGATATGCAATAAATTAATATAGTGATACAACATTTATGGAAAGGTTTTACCTAATGGCTACTGTCGAAATCTAAACCTACTCATTCGTACCTAAATCTTCATTTAATTTTGTACCTATGTGGTAGGTATTGTATAGATAGTGTGTTATTTTTGGCTTGCAAATACTATGTATCAATCAAGTGTCAATAGCAGAACTGTTCGTTCGTATATATTATGTATATATATCGTATATATATGTATGTATTTACAACAAGAATTAGTAAGACACTTGGAGAGCTTTTATATAAAGTAAACATTCGCTCACATCTGGAGCAATGTTTATACATTGTGTGAAGGCGTACACACTGCAACTGTATAGCATGTGTTGGATCCGAATAGGAGTTTAAATCTAGGCTTTACGAAAATCAAACCTAACACGATGTACATTGAACATCTTTCCCCTGATTGGGTTAATAAGAAAACTGTTTTTTCTTTATAGTATTAGACAAGGTTCTCAGTTTGGGTTACGTCTAATTGCTAAACTAGATTGTATAATAATTGATGAGCAATTTTTACTATTTTACTATTGAATATAATTGAAGCATAAATTCATTAAGAATACTAGCAAAGTCCACCAAAGATATTTCTACATTTTGTAGGTACTTATATAAAATTTTCAATTTTCTAAATTAGAATTTTCTAAATCTTTATAGTATAAATTGAAGTCGCTTAACGCGTCTGTCTTGTATGACCGCTAACTCCTCCTAAACTACGCCACGGTTTTTGATGCGGTTTAAACCATCAGTTAGATAATGTAATTTTCTAATAACAACGGTCAAAAGCAGCCTGGATCTACGGTGCTTATCGCGGTCCTTATCAGGTCGTCTGTCCACTTTGTGTGTGGACGTCCTTTTTTTTACAAGGGAAATCCATCATGGATACCCACTGCCCTGTGGCGGCCGGTGGGTTATGTCGGACTCCTACCCCTAAATGATGGTGGGGATTGGAGAAATGAAGTGACGTCCATCCGAGACCTCCACCTGCAGTTGTCCACAGTCGGATCCATCGCGGAGAGTTCAGCTCTCTTATTGACTTCCTACCGGTCATATGTCCTACGAACCTCCGTACTATGTGTCCTGCCCACAGCCTACATTCCTACATTCCTGATTTGATTTCACAGTGTAACCCCGAGCACAGCCTTGTCCATAGCTCTTTGAGCGACATTAAGCTTTTTTACGAGACCCATAGCTAGACCACATTACTGGCTATTTTTAAAGACACCTTTAAAAAAATGTGACTCACCAGCTCGCGAACAGTCTGGCCTGCCATTTGTTACGGTGGTGTCTGGTAGAGTCTTCCCATTGGGTGTCACACACCAGCAGCCTGTACCAGCAGACACGCACTGCACGGGAGCGTACGTGCCGTCAGCTCGGCACCGCGGTACGAACTTTGCGCGGCGTCCACTCTTTGCGCTCAAGGCATACTTCCTAGTACTTTGACAGGAGGACTGATTTTCTGTGAAAAAAAAACACGTCTCAAAAACCAGTCTCTTAAGGTGATAGCACAATAATCCGCCCCGAAAGAGCCTTCTCTTTGTTCTTTTTTTTAAATTATACTTTTGTATTTTGGGGCTTTCACCTTAGAAAGGCATCTCAGCCCCATCATCCCTTAAACCAATTAATATAAACATAAACCTAATTAACATAACATAACCTATTAAAAGCTTCATTGGTGCATAAACATATCACATAACTAATTTGCCGCATGTTCTTTTTTCTTTCTTTAAACAGCTGTTATACATTCATATCCATGCTAATGTTAGATATAAATGTGAAAGTAACTCTGTCTGTCTGTATGTTACCTCTTCACGCCTCAAACTACTCAACCGATCATCATAAATTTTGCATACACGTTGTCAAAGATACAAGAAAGGACATAGAGTATCTTTATACATTAGAAAAAAAGCACTGTTCCCAGGGATCATTTAAAACAGTGATCCCCAAACTTCGTCATCTTATGGCGTCGTAGGTATACGAGCATCTAACATGTATTATATCTACATTAAGGCATAAATATTTGTGAACTGTAAGATTCACTATCCGAAACTACTACATTTTGAATTAAATAAAATATAATCCAATACTACTTATTTACAATACAAAAAGTTTTATTTTAAAAAAATAAGTAGGTATATCGTGAAATGAAATCTAAAAACGTTCAAAGATACTCGACCGTGTTTCGAACAGTCTGTCGGGCTATTATTATACGTTTTCACGAATTTTTCAAGTATTAAGACTAAATATTAAGACTTATAAGTGGTCAAATAAGAATAAAATTATAGACAAATAACACGCGACCAAACTTCTACAAAGAAATTTTATTTACCTACTCATTTGTAACTAATTAAGTATTCATTTACGAACTAAGTATGTCGTAAATTGATCCGAAGAAAATTTCGTATGACTAATAGTGTAAGACGTTTATAGTAGGTGCGTAATAAGATATGTACGTATCGTATTTATACTGAAAATTCTTTGTCAACTTTTTCATTCGTTGGAATTAACATGTCAAAATAATAATTGCGACACCTACATTTTTGCCGATTTGCCGAAGTAACGCTATAACGCTATATTTACCGCCTATAACGCCATTTTTTCATGCAAAACCATGTTTCTGTTGAAAAAACCTTCCTTTGTTGCAAAGGTGTCTACAGTTCTGACATTATGTATTAATCAAATTAGTAAGAGTATTGAGAAAGTGTAAGCATGCCATTCCTCTGTGACCTCGCAGATGACTGCGAAAAACTAGGCAAACTAGAAAACTAGTTTATGAAAATTAGGCATCACGTTTGGAAGCATTAACCACCCTCTTACAAAAAACTATTATCGAATTATAATTGCATACAGAATGCCTCTTCACTCTTAACTCTTATCATATGAAGCACCGTAAAAGAATAGTATGTGTGCGTTACGGTAAGTGAGTAAGAGATACCCGAGAAAGTCCATTGTTTTATCCCTTCTTAATTCGTTAATATTGGTCCATGGTTAATTGGTTATCCCTTATTTTTCTATAGTTATCAGCCAGCGAATGTTGTCAGCACCTTGCAGCTGCAGCACCTCTGGCGTTGCTTGTGTTATAGACCACATCACCACAGTGAAAAAAAAATCATATGAAACTAGATAAGATGTAAGGGTTTGCATATATTAAACGGGTACGCTGTCACTTTATATGAAGTAAATGATACACTTACCCCCGCACGGTCCTCTCCTTGCAAAAGTAACAGATGCGCCGGTACACTGAGCCTTAAGAAGATGGCATCTTGACGCATACGTTCTTCCATCACTACCGCAAACAGCGCGACGTCCGTTCTCACCGTTAACATCGCAAGATGCGAGGTTAGCTTGACATGCTTCATTTCTTTGAGTACTTGTCTAAAGATGTAGCAAAATAGACAACAAAATAAGTCAATATTGCACAAAAATAATCAATACTAATAATAAATCTGTAAGGGTCGGAGTCTGTCATGGAGTAAGTTACTTTGTTTTCAGAGATATCGTGTTTATAGGCTCTATACATGATACTGAAACTAAATTGACGATTTTTAGAATTTTTTTCTGGATGTATGTATGTTCCTCCATAACTCTGAAACGAATTAACTGATTTTCATGAAACTTGGTAGATAAACATTTGGACGTATGGGACACAGGACAGGCTACTTAATATTTTTCAACGCGGACGAAGTCGTGGGCACCAGCTAGTTAAAAATATATAATCTTGCTGAGAAATAACAAAAATATAAATTACTAGTAACGCGATCCCGGCATCGCTTGGGCTGCAATTTTTACCTATATATACAAAAATCTTCCCTGTTTATTCCTTTTTCCATATGTGATAACCGAATTAAAATCGGTCTACCCATTCTCGAGTTTTTGATGCGTATACAAACCAACTTAACATATTTTCAATTTTTTATACTTATATTGAAATATTTTGTCGCATACTTTAAATCTGTGTGAATGTAAATCTGATGTACCTAAATAAAAATCTTTAAGTCGACGTGAATTTAAAACGCAGTCTTTTAAAACACCATGGGCTGTTTCAAAAAGGGGGTAGATAATATTTCGAAAAAAAATCTACAATATCTTCCGGTTTCCAATATTCTATTAATTAAACCTTGAATCGTATTTTGCATTTCTTCATAATATTAATCAAACAAAAACAGAAAAGGTTGAAATTATGATAGAGCAACATTATATCTATAACTTTCATGAGTGAACCAACTAAATAGGTTATTAACTATAATATGGTTTCGGCAGTAATCTCTCCTATTAAATATGGTATTTTTTTTTTCAGTGTATTGTTTGGTAGGTTTCTTTTTGAATTGATAACAATGTAAATATCTGAAAGAAGTCTAGGGCTCGTTCGTTTGAGTTCATTTGAATTCAGTACACAACAATAGCAACTGAGTGAATGTATCGTTTGATGCCAATTATGGCTGGCAAAATATGTTACTATTATCTATATTGAAGAGTAAATCATGTATATTGTCTACAATTAGGATACATTTATACTATGTACGTATATTTGTTATAGAAATCATTCTTGCTATATTATACAATAGCAACCCGCTCCCGGCTTCGCGAGGGTGTAATTTTTTCTGATCATTATATATAAAAACCTTCCTGTTCCTCTGTTTCTATTAATGAAAACCGCATTAAAATCTGTTGCGTTAGTTTAAGCGTACATATTATAGATCTAAGCGATACATATTATTTTATCTATACTTCTATTTTAATTTTACAAAGAGAGAAGTTAGTATTTTTGTATGGGTGTAATGAATAAATTCAAAAACTACTGGCCCGATTTTAAATTATTTTAATTGAAAAAAATCTTTCACCTATAGAAAGCTATATTATCAGCGAGTAGGTAACATAGGCTATTTTTTATAAAGTTATCCAGACGAAGTCGCGTTCAACAGCTAGTAGGAATTAAATCTGTTTTGAATATAAGAATAAAACGAAACTCAACTCTTTCTATATCTACTGGTCACAGAAATATACCTACTCTTCTTCACTGTTTAGTTAATCTTTCTTTTCTTACTATCTCAGAACAAATAAAAACTTAAGACAGAATTTAGTAAAGCCAAATAAATATTTTTTATTGAAAATATATTAGTTTCCAAGTTAACTTATTTGTGAAATGTGATTCACTTTTATTTTTTTGAGACATTTTAAAAAACCCAGAGTTTATTAGTAAGTATTTTAATAAGGTTTGGCATAGATTGATTGCATTCGTATATGTATACGAACGTCGCGTAGTTTTATCGGCTTCTATCTGCCGTCCACAAGGGTCTATCTTTAGTCTTATTATATCTGAGCTTACTAGGTTAGGTGTATATCAATTGTTGTGAGGACATTCACTAGTACCTAAAGTAATATTCCTCTGTACTCGCATATCTCAATGGCCTATCAAGGTCGACAGCGGGAATCTTGTAGCGGCGCTCATTACAGGACTTACTTTTAAATATAAAAAGATTTAAAACTGTCTCAATATAACAATCTTTATCCAGGCTCGGTTAGTGGTACCCTTTTAAAACTCGAGAATGGGTATAGACAGATTTTAATTCGGTTTTTACACATAGAAACAGGGATAAACGGTGAAGGTTTGTATATATAAAAGAAAAACGCGCCTCGGGCGAAGCAGGGAGCGGGTCGCTAGTATATAAAAAGAATTTTGTGTTTCATCTCCGACACAAGACTGGAGTTTACTCCTTACGAACGATTATAAAATTTAAATTTTCACAATTCGAACACGCCGAAAGAACAACATTGTTCTTTTTAAAAAAAAATAATATTGTGTTGATGGCGCAATATCTATGAAACTTCAGATATTCTAAAATTATTAGAGTAAACTCTAATGAATTTAAGTAGTGGCAGAGCACACGCATTTCACAGTGATTCGAGCAGCACCGCAAAATAACAGCATGTGTGCTATTTTGTTTCGGTAATAGGGTAAGAGATGCCAGAAAGAGCTTATTGTTTTATCTTCTTGAACTTCCTAAAACACAAAAGCTATCGTGGTATACAAAAATTGGTCTGTTTACCCAAAGTAGTAGGTATATTTTTACAGAATTACCATTCGTTACAGAATTTGAAAAAAAAAAAAAAACTAACATTGTGATATTTTTTTTAAACAGTAGCAGAATGAATTGAGATATATAGAAAGAGCCAAGATGGCCAAGACTTGTTTATGATCTCACTTGAATCTCACACATAGTTTCAACTTTTAAATAAAATTTAAAATCATGTTTTCGATATAATATATGGGACAAATATATCGACAAATATTCGCCCGGACAAATATTTGAATTTATTACGACAAATAGACGGGGCATTGACTTTTATATGTAGGTAACCAAAAATATTTATGGCATTGACATTTAAGGCAGCTAACAAAATATTGGTAAAAAATTTTAATAAAAATAAAATTGGAAAAATTGGGTACATAAAAGCAAGAAAGTATTTAGACAATAGCATGTTACTAAATTTTTATGCAATTTTGGGGTTGACATAAAAATAATAAAAGTTTCCTTAAAACTCTTAACTTCCTTAATTAATTAATAAAAAGTTAAATTCTGGCAGATTTTTTTAGTACCAGTAAATAATTTTCAATAAGTATTTATTAGGTACGGTAAATTAATTCAGCAATTTCAAACATTCTGTAAATTATTGTAGAAATTTATTGTTTCTTTTCAAAATGTATAATAGGTAACTTATCTTTATTTTAAAAATATATTAAAAAGGCGCAATTAAAAATAAACTGATTAGTGTTTACTTATGTAATTATTCTTTCGATAAAATAAAATAAAATAAATCTTAGCACTTGCCTTTAATTCAATAAAATTAATTATTTATTTATTTATTTATTCTACTTAATAATATCACTTACCTTTAATTCAGGTGCAGCTCTGGTAACGCAAAAAAAAACTTGAATGAAACATAACTGAATCAGAATATAATTAAGATTCATATTGCAATGTGTATATAATGTAAAAATTAATTTTACAAAATAAAAAACTATCTTCCTTTATAAAAATATTCCCTCAAAGTTTTTTATACCGTACGAAATATCAGAAAAGTTGAGAGAGAGAAAAATGTTTTTGTATCATATTGTCTTGTAATAACACATTGAACGAGTTATGCCAACAGAAAGTCGAGCGAAACTAGCGCGGAGACGTTTGTCGATAGCGAGAGTAAAAAACTGTGTAACACAAGGCAGTGATAATAAAGGAAGGATAGTTCCCTTCCCGTCCCGGTGCCCGGACTGGCCGGTGTCTCACTAACACCCCACCCACCGCTTATAAACTCGCCTATTTGCCTGCTCACATTATGTGATTTTCTCGCTCAATTTGGCTCTGGTCGGATAGGCTGGGTCAGTGGTGACTCGCCTCGCCACTAAACGGTACTAATGACGAATAAGAAATAGTACACATTGAGCGTTCGGCGTTGCGTTAGACGCGCGTTTAGCGTACATACACGGCGTTCACCATGGCGTTCGACGAGCGTTAACAGGGCGAGTATACTTCTGCCTAAGTTCGGAAATGGACGTCAGTGATTGCTTGTGTGAGGCAATCACTTCGACGTCCGTCGCTATATAAGACGACTATAGAGAAAGAGAATATTGGGTACACCTAATACCCAATATAAGAAATATACATACTGAAAGATACTAAAAGGAAAGCTTAGAACCCAGGGAGCGATTTTCACCCGCGCCCGCAGCGGTTGCGGAAGCGCAACGTTCGTACGAACACGTAGTAAGTACATAGAAATTTAGAAAGAAATTTTACACGACGCGATGCCCGCAGCGGTTGCTATTGTTTGCGGCTCCCGTATACACCAGCGAGCATCCTGTAGAACCGGGCCACACGGGGCTCTGGTGGGCGTCGCCCGCGGGCTCTGCAATAGGTCAGCGAGCACGCATATGCAAGTCCGACGCCATTGTTTTTAACCGCCAGTAATGCGATCATCGCCCGCCAAGATTGCGGGGCGTAAAACGTAACCGCAACGGCTGCGAACCGCACAAAACTGCGGTCTCGTGAGTTTAGAAATAAATCAGCTGCGCAAGTGAGAATCGCTCCGTGAGTTCTAAGCCTTAGACTGACGCATGAAATGTTTGTAATATATTATATTGTATATCTTTCTCTAATATATAAAATTCTCGTGTCGCGGTGTTTGTTGCCAAACTCCTCCGAAACGGCTGGACCGATTTTGATGAAATTTTCTGTGCTTATCGGGTAGGTCTGAGAATCGGCCATCATCTATTTTCCATACCCCTAAATGTTAAGGGTGGTCTACCCCATTTTTTTTGGCAAAACAACGTTTGCCGGGTCAGCTAGTTGTATCTGAAATTACCTAAGACAATACGGGCTAATTCTAAAATTTTCAATTATTTTAGAATGCCAATAAAAGCATTTGTCCCTGTTCTAAATAGCTGGTTACTTTTGGTTTTTGCCGATAAAGAAATCATAATGTCAATCTCCATTTTTGTAGGTCGTGGTCCACTCTACAAGCGCGCGACCAAATGTACAAAAAACTGTCGGCCCGTTCAACGCGCGTTTGAACAATAAACCGAGAACGCGCGTCTGTCGCGCGCTTTGCTAGAACTTCGTACTTTATAGCTGTTGTTAATGCATTGTTGTTGTTAGCTACGTTTCAGCAAAGTCCGTGCTTCAAAACGTCTACGAATTTAGCTAAAAGTTAAGTAAGTAAAACAAAATTAAATACTCCCCTTATAAAAATAAAAAAAATATATAATTTTAAGTTTTATGAATAATTGTTACCATAATAAAAACTTTTTTTTAATTAGGTAACTTTATTCATATTTTAATTGTCATTCATTGACAGTGACGTTTGTGAAATTGACATTGGCACTGACAGTGACAATTGATTTTGATATTTATTGGTAAATGCAGTCGCTTTGTTTTTGTTTGTTTTGTTTTGTTTTGTTTTTGTGTTTGTAATATTCAGTCTATTTAGCGTGGGTTTATATTTAAATTTAGATACACAAGGAAAAGGATGTTAAGTATGAGACATATTTTGATAAGTAAACATTTAGATAAAGTGGATATTGGTGGTCCACGAACATTAGTTTTTTTTAAAAAAAAAAATGAAGTAAATACTTACAGGAAAAGGTAATATTGTATATATTTTATATCATACTAAAATTGCTTCTTTCCTTTTTTATTTATTTTACAAAAGAATTTTGCATTTTACCTAAAATATCAAAGCTGATAAACATCAATAAATCATATTCGGATATACTCAACACAGAAATAAAATTACATGATTTTATATTTGTAATAAAATCTACTTTAATGTTTATTTTATTTACTGCACTAGGAGTGTAAAAATGTTTCAAAGAACTATACTTTTACCTTTAAATAACCCAAGAAATCTTTATTTTACAGCACTTGTTTCTCTGCTTATATGTATGAGCACACCGTGTGCTTCTTTATTTAATAATCACTTACCATTCAAGCCTATAAATAAATATTCCAATACGACACCAAAAGCGAACAATCAAGCTAGAAAAATATGTGTACATCAAGCAGAGACAATAAAAGGTAAATAAAGTACAAGTTGCTGCCCGACACTTTGTCTGCGTACATTTAGAACTTTGTTTTTTTTTTCTCCAAGCTTTCATCAATCCTCACACTAATTTATTTCTTTCAGCACTTTTATTTTACTTATATACTTTACTTATCTATAGTAATCTATACTAACATTATAAATGCGAAAGTAACTGTCTGTCTGCTACCTTTTCACGCCTTAACTACTCATATGATCATCATGAAATTTTGCATACACGTTATCAGGGATACAAGAAAGGACATAGGGTACCTTTTTTAAGAAAAAAACTATTGTTTCTGAGTGATCGTTTAAAAATATAAAGAGTTACTTAAAGAATTGGGCGCCACTATCGTCACAGCGATTATTACTCATATATTTTGTTTTTCAATGCGGAAGAAGTCGCGGACTCGAGCTAGTTACTTATATACCTACTATAAATATACTAATTATAGTACTTTCACACTTGCAGTATAGTATAGTTGGATAAATCTATGCAATTGTAAATTTCAGCACGACACAAATCCTGCTTTCTTCGTCCAGACAGCGGCCCGTGTAGAGCTGATATTGTTCAGTGGTATTTTGATGTTTTTTCGAGTACATGTTATCAATTTTTCTATGGCGGCTGTCAAGGTAACGGTAATAGATTTGAAACACGCGAAGAATGTGAAGCGTACTGTGTACTAGGAGAAGCTGTTGAATGTGAGTTTGGAATTTTAAAATCTATAGCTACACTTTATGTACTTTAGATTCGTGTTTAGACACATTTCCTATGCGGGTCTACAACGATCCAACATTGTTTCTAGTGGCTGTATATGCATTTACTATAGATACAGAAAGAAAATAAGGAGTACCAATGTCCAGCCATGTAAAATTCTTATAATATTGACATTACAGACGTTATAATCGAGATTATAACATTAATTAATATTATTTTATTATTAGTTACGCCAAAATGTTGGCTAAAAGTTTGGTCAAATATTGGCGTCGCCATGCCAACAGCCGCACAAAATAAATAAAAATTTATTTTTTTCACATTAAAAATAAATAAAAATACTTCATAAATGTGACACCTCATTAATATATTTAACTGTTTTTTTTTTTGGTTTGCAGTGACGTTTCCAAACTTTTGCTCCCTCGCTTTTGATTATGGCACATGCTTTGGATACTTCAACCGGTGGGCATGGGACAATCGTGATAAGTAATTATGTATTTAAATTATTATATATTTAGTATCATTTAACTAAAGAACTAACCGAATTACATATTACACCAAAACTCGATTACATAATTACGTTATGTTGGATAAGGATAAGGTTACTGCCCCCAGAGTGCACTGTTACTTCTTCTCAGGTCTAGACCAACTGGGAAAATTGAAAAAATTCAAAATTGCGCCTGTCGGGAATCGTAGCCAGGACCACTGACGCATAGCGTTAAAGCAAACACCTTATCCCACTCGTACAAGGAGATCGTTTCGAACCACTCATCTATTCAGAGAGACCGTGGATTTTGTCTGCGTGAGGTCTTTACCTGCTGATCAAGATAGAAAGATCAAGTGACAAGTGGCTCATAAACACTGTATTTCTCTCATTTTGGCTTTTTGAGTGGGAACATGTTATAAATCTTTATATATCTACTCGTATATATACATGAAAGGAAGTCGTGTTAGTGTTACACCGTTTATAACTCGAAAACGGCTGGATCGAAACTCTCAAAAACTCGAAAACTAGTCGACGGATTGACTTGAAATTTTTACACAATATGCAATCCAATAGTTTTATACGGCGACTTCTGCCGAAAGCGAGGAGAACTAACTCGCCAACGATAACCGCTGTCACATTTAAAGTGGCAGTTAGCCATTGTCATGGCAACTGCTGACCGTTGAACGTCAAAGAAAACCACAGCAAAACTTGCAAGGGCTCAGCTAGTAATTAATATATCTATTACTTAGGCCCAATATACAATAGATTGTAGCATCTAAGATTTTGTTTTAAAATAAGCAAATATTTGTTTGTAGGGTCTGCAAGAGGCGGCTTTATTCTGGATGCGGAGGGAACCAAAACAATTTCCAGACAAAGGATGAATGTACTCGCACATGTGTAAGCTCACCGAATAACACTCTCTCCAGAGTATACGTGGATTATACCACATGTGTACCCGTCGTCATCTCAGATTTACAGTGAAATAAATGTGATGTTCATATGTCATTGTGTTTTATTAGTGTTATTAGGACAACATTGGCTCATTAATTTAAATAACTAAGGTGGCGTCCATTAATTATGAGAGAAAGCAAAGGGGTTGAGCCAAATCTCACACATCGTCAAAATCACCTGGCGTAGTTATTTGATGCCCCTTAGATTAAAAAATATGAAAAAAAGCTTCAAAACATGAAAAAAGGCTATAAGAGGCAGTAAGACACTAAGTAACTACTTAGGGGGTATGGACCCTGTCATTTTCAGTTAGAAATAAAAAAAAAATCGTACACAAGCTTCTGGTTAGTATTATATAGTAAACACATTCAGTTTTTCATGTCTTTTATTTAATAAAGTCACATTGACAAACTCAAGCTTTATGTTTTTTAATATCATCCGTATAGGTTGTATAACATTATAACATTCCTCCCCATTTACATCTCTTCAATGAGCCGACGAGGAGGTCTAATAGTCCTCGTGCTTCTGCGGACTGTAGTAGGAACAGGTGTTGTTTGCTCGACCCCTATTTTAGGGGCCGTATCTGGTGCATCTGGTTCTGGTGTTTGGAAAGGTGTGGACTGCTGTGTGAGTTGTATGCTATTTGGTCTTATGTGATCAGCATGCCTTCGCCTTAATGTGCCCACTAGATCGGTTAGGTCATACAAACCCATTTCAATATCAATTGCTAGTTCAAATTATCGGCAGAATAGTTTTCTTTGGCGGGCTAGTAGGAACCTCAACATGTTGTTCGGCGGGCTGGGTGCTGATATTGATATATTTAATTGTAAATCGGCGGAAGTTAAGAGTAAATTGACAGCTATACTGTTTAGCTGAGCGATTTTCTTTTCTTGTCTTTTCATTTTTCTTTCTTTTTGTTATCATTTTATTTCAATATATTTTAAGTTAAGTTTCTGTTTTAATATTGATTGTTTAGTTGCTATGCGTTTGTTATCGTTCGTCTCAATTTCTAGTTTGTAGTCTATCTGTGTATACCTTAAAATTGCCTTGTGTTGCCTATACATATTGTAAGTTTATTGTTTGTACTGTTGGTGTACCTTTTGAAAGTAAATAAATAAATAAATCTACCCTAAGAGGGTGAAATAGGGGTTGAAAGTTTATAAAGGAACGTAATATTTTTATGTAAGATGAATGAAATTTAATATTAGAGCTTCTCAGCACAAATTTAATCTTGCTGTAGTCGGGCCGCTATAAGAATGCACATTTGACAATTCGTGACGTACGTCTGGGATAACTTTGAAGCGGCTAGCTATTTACGACGAAAATATTTCAACTTTACATTTTCACCCAAACAAAATATGATATAGTTACGTAGTTTTACAATTTTAATTCTTGTATGTATAATTAAGATTGCACTATTTTTTCGTGATTTCTCAAATCCTTACTACAATGTTACAAGGTTACGCCAGGAGCCTATTTTTGTAGATCTATATTACTTACGTTATAGCATGGTGCGTATGACAGCTGTCAGTAACACACGTCTAGGGAAATGTCACTGACAATGAGAATTTTATCGATAACTCGAAAAGAAACTAATTTTAAAATTAATATTAACTTTACTAAAAATCAAGATAAAAATGTATTTAAAAATATTTTTAAAAACATTTTTGCGTCCTAAAACACATTACGATTTACGATATGAACTTACAAATTTTATCAAAAAAATAATTTAATACATACTCTTAGAATGATTTATCATTAAAAATAAGATAAAAATTGAGAAAAGATAAAATTTAGCTAAACCACGGCCATTGTTAGAAAGTAAATTTTAAATGTCTATGAAAATTAAAACAATAAAAAAATCTATTATGAATGAAAAAAACAACTGAAGGAATTTTGGTTGTACTAGTAATAGATTTTGAAATTGGAAAAACGTTTTACGAGATTTTTTTTGATAAGTTTTATTCATGTACAGTTTGATATAGTAATATGAAGGATAATAAACAAAATTTAAGAGAGAAAAACAAGAAGGTCCAAGAAAATTATGCAAAACATAGACAAGGAGATTCCTTCGAGCCGGATTTGAACCAGCGACCTATGGATTCCAGTTCGAACGTCTACAGTCCACCGCTCTACCAACTGAGCTATCGAAGGTATTAACGTGATGTTTGAATAACATGTACATATTTATGTTCTATTTATAATATCTAAAAAGTTAAATTATATTTTTACTAGATGGTGCCCGCGACTTCGCGTTGAAAAAGCAATATATCGCCTGACATCGTTATTGCTATATCTATCTAAAAAGCCAGGAGTTAGTTTCCTTAATTTTAGATGATCCCTCGGGAATAGTCCTTTTATTCTGGATGAAAGGTACCCTATGTCCTTTCTGGTGTCCCAGACAACGTGTATGCAAAATTTCATGGTGATCGATTCAGTAGTTTTTGCGTGAAAGAGTAACAAACATCCATACATCCAAACAAACTTTCGCATTAATAATTTTACTAGCTGGTGCCCACGACTTCGTCCGCGTTGCTAAATTTTAAGTAGCCTATCCTGTGTCCCGTACGTCCAAATGTTTATCTACCAAGTTTCATGAAAATCAGTTAATTCGTTTCAGAGTTATGGAGGAACATACATACATACATACATACCTACATACAGAAAAAAAATCTAAAAATCGTCAATTTAGTTTCAGTATCATGTATAGAGCCTATAAACACGATATCTCTGAAAACAAAGTAACTTACTCCATGACTCGACCCTTACAGATTTATTATTAGTATTGATTGTGTGAGATGCACGCGGTACTTGCTCAGGGCTCTTTTCCACGCCCACTTTCTTGACTCCCTACTAAATCTTTAATAAGTCCCTTCTCATATTATCACTTCTCCCCTTTCTGGGACGTGAACACAGCACAACGATGTTGCTTCGCGTTCGCAGACTGGTTCTTGAGTTCGCACTATTCACATTCCTTCCGCTTGTTGTGCCTAAAAGATAAGGTATAGGGGGAAATGGGCTCTAGCCTTACTCACTCACCGAAACACACGTGCTGTTTTTTCACAATGGTTTTCTGAAAGGGCGTGGTTACTGCCGCCAAACGAGCTGCCCAAATTAATACAAAACACAGTCTGCCCTACCACTATTTTTCAAATTCAGACGTGAGCCAACTTTGAAAAGTTAGCATAAAACAAATAAAAAATAGTAGGTATTAAATATATTGTAGTCGTAAAAAAGTGTGTGTATCAACTCCAATGCACGACTGGGTTTTACTCCTTACGAACGATTATTAAAAAAAATGAATATAATTTAAATCATTAATAAATTAATTAATATCAGCGCCATCTGTTCGAATTATGATACATGATTACGTTTTCCAAGGATGTATTATTACGTAACATGTTCTAGTTTTAAAGATGGCGCAATATCTGTGAAAGTTCAGATTCTAAAATATTCGTATGTACGCATGTATATGTACGCATTTTCCGTGCGACGAGTAAAAAATATTTATTTTCTTAAATGTAACTTGAGAACAAATATGACGGCCAGGTAGTCCGGGCAAGGAAAAAGTTTGTATTTAAAAAAATACATTAAATCCTACAGAATCCTAATTTACACCGCCATCTGTTAATAAAATAATCTGTTATAATAAAACAACAAAGTTCAATTATTCAACGTTAGAGAGCGCTGTAATCAAATCAATCTATTTTAAACGGTAATTGCTTGAGTCGAAATTTCTAGAAATTCGATTTTGGCTTTTCCCGTTAGATGGCGATCACCAATACACTCATCGGATTTTGAAACGATACCGAGATGGTTTGTCGGTTGGTAATAGACGGATACCACCCCGTATGTAACCACGGGGCAACGTGTACAAAGTTCGCTCTTAGTCGGGAAAAAATAAAATTTTGAACACATTATTTCGTACAATTCGTTTTTCTTGTTTTGAAAAGGTATAGGTCGTTTAGTTTCATTAGAAACCCGTGTTGCACTTTTTCCCCTCCCCGCAAAAACTATAACGAGAAAAAGGGGGTAAAATATTTTATTGCTTTATTTATTTATTTATTTATTTATTTATTTACACAAACTTACATTCTACCATTACAGGTTTTTCACCCAATGCGGTAGTGTAGCAAACAATATGTACAATACTATTATATACAAATGCAACAATTCATAACTAATACAATACATAACTAATACTAATACAAACCAATTCTAATATTCATAACTAATTACGTGTAGTGCTATTTTTGTGAATTCATTCAGAGTACACCCAAAAACATCCAATTTACTATATATACGGTTGAGGATATGAAATGCGCGCGTCAGAGGAGCCTCCTTTAATAAATTTGTGCGCCCGCGCGGCACCGCCAGCAGCTTAGGTCCGCGCCTACGCCACACATACTTGTCAGGAACGCTAATACTAATTTGTGCTAATATGTCCGCATTATGTATTTTCCCTATTAGTACCTTGAAAATATATGATGTTAGACTAAGATCCCTTCTAACGCGGAGCTCATTATATCCAACCATACCCAAAATGAATAAGGTAGGATACATCAGCGGGTAGTATGGATACACTCCATACAGCTTCATATAAAGATACCGAATAAATTTATTTTGTACCCGCTCCAACATAAGGTTATATTTCGTCTCATGCGGCGCCCAAATATCTGCGTTGCACTCCAATTTACTCCTAACTAAAGCGTTATATAGTGTAACAATAGCTTTAACATTTGTGAAGCCACGAATCCTCCTGAGAATAAACCCTAAATTTCTGTACGCTTTTTTACAAACATCTACAATATGATCACGAAAATTCAGTCTTGTATTTAAACGTATCCCTAAATCTGTAACCTCTCCGACTCTGGCCATTGGCATATCCTGTATCTTATAATTTTGCTCAACGGGTGTATGTGTACGAGAGAACGTGATGGCCATACACTTCGAGTTGTTAAATTGTAAGAAGTTGTCTTTGCTCCAGGTGACAACTCTATTTATGTCCCTCTGTAGCCTCACACAATCTTCAACGGTTCTAATACTAAGACACAATTTAAGATCATCAGCAAATAACAAACACTTTGCATCTTTTACTACGCTCGGCAAATCGTTTATCATTATTATGAACTCGAGAGGTCCAAGATTACTACCCTGGCTTACGCCAGACCTTGTATAATATGGTTCGGACACATGGCCAGCATATTCCACATACTGCTGTCTGTCTGTCATATAGCTGGCAAAGAAACGCAGTAGATGTGGGGTGAAACCGACATACGCCAACTTTTTAAGCAACACGTCGTTGTCGACCAGATCAAAAGCTTTTTTAAAATCAAAGTATGCGGCATCTATCTGCCCTCTATTGTCTACCACAGGGAGGATTTCAGCCATGTAACTAAGAAGATTACTAGTGGTACTTCTCGCTGGTCGAAATCCGTGCTGCGCATCCGAAAGCTGTGCTTCCACCTGAACAAGTATGATTTTTTGGATCGCAGATTCTAGTACCTTGGCCGGGGTCGATAGTACTGCAATCGGTCTGTAGTCATCCACCTTTGCCCCTCCACGACCTTTTGGCACCGGAACTACCCTGGTTAGTTTCCATCTTTCAGGAAATGTAGCCATCTCCAGACATCGGTTATAGATGTAGGTTAATGGTTTAGCTAGTATCAACCGGCAGTCTCTAAAGATAAAAGGCGGTATGCCATCCGGTCCAGCCGATCGCTTTGGCTTAAGTTGTCGGAGCGCAAGCAGTACTTCGTCTAGTTGCAATTTTTTTAAATGGACTCGTGCCGCTCCATTTTTTTTTTGAAAAAAAAAAAAAGCTACAGTAGAGATTTTTATTGTTTTCATTTAGTTCTGTATTTAAAAAATCATCATTTTTTTTATTGACTTGGATACACAATATGTTAAAATGTTTTTTATTAAAGAATTTCTAATAAACTATCTTAAAAATCATACACAAAGTGAAAATTTGATCTCGTTATATCCAGTAGCCACTATGAGTTTACCTGAGTGAAATATACAATAGATTGTAGCATCTAAGATTTTGTTTTAAAATAAGCAAATATTTGTTTGTAGGGTCTGCAAGAGGCGGCTTTATTTTGGATGCGGAGGGAACTTAGAATGATTTATCATTGAAAATAAGATAAAAGTTGAGAAAAGATAAAATTTAGCTAAACCACGGTTACCATTGTTAAAAAGTAATTTTAAATGTCTATGAAAATTAAAACAATAAAAAAAGCTATTTTGAATGAAAAAAGAACTGAAGGAATTTTGGTTGTAATAGATTTTTTGTCAGTGTAATTTGAGGAGTATAATTTCAGAAGTAAAATTGGAAAAACGTTTTACGAGATTTTTTTTGATAAGTTTTATTCATGTACAGTTTTGGATATAGTAATATGAAGGATAATAAACAAAATTTAAGAGAGAAAAATAAGAAGGTCCAAGAAATTTATGCAAAACATAGACAAGGAGATTCCTTCGAGCCGGATTTGAACCAGCGACCTATGGATTCCAGTTTAAACGTCTACAGTCCACCGCTCTACCAACTGAGCTATCGAAGGTATTAACGTGATGTTTGAATAACATGTACATATTTATGTTCTATTTATAATATCTAAAAAGTTAAATTATATTTTTACTAGATGGTGCCCGCGACTTCGCGTTGAAAAAGCAATATATCGCCTGACATCGTTATTGCTATATCTATCTAAAAAGCCAAGAGTTAGTTTCCTAAATTTTAGATGATCCCTCGGGAATAGTCCTTTTATTCTGGATGAAAGGTACCCTATGTCCTTTCTAGTGTCCTAGACAACGTGTATGCAAAATTTCATGGTGATCGCTTCAGTAGTTTTTGCGTGAAAGAGTAACAAACATCCATACATCCAAACAAACTTTCGCATTAATAATGTTACTAGCTGGTGCCCACGACTTCGTCCACGTTGCAAAATTTTAAGTAGCCTATCCTGTGTCCCGTACGTCCAAATGTTTATCTACGAAGTTTCATGAAAATCAGTTAATTCGTTTCAGAGTTATGGAGGAACATACATACATACAGAAAAAAAATCTAAAAATCGTCAATTTAGTTTCAGTATCATGTATAGAGCCTATAAACACGATATCTCTGAAAACAAAGTAACTTACTCCATGACCGACCCTTACAGATTTATTATTAGTATTGATTGTATGAGATGCACGCTGTACGTGCTCAGGGCTCTTTTCCACGCCCACTTTCTTGACTCCCTACTAAATCTTTAATAAGATTATTTAAAATCATCATTTTTTTTATTGAGTTTTGGACACACAACATGTTAAAATGTTTTTTTATTAAAGAATTTCTAATAAACTATCTTAAAAATCATACACAAGGTGAAAATTTGATCTCGTTATATCCAGTAGCCACTATGAGTTTTCACCTGAGTGACTATAAAACATCTATTAAAATACAATTAAAATGAAGTTCTTTGTCTTTATTTTACTGATCAATAAATCAAGAAATGCCGGCACATCATGATTTGCCCAGGCAGATCTCGATCGGCCCAGTAAAACGATTGGCCTACGACATATATAACCCATCCTTTGTGGATAGTGTTGAAAGGGAGGCAGATATATCTTGAATGCAACGTGTTTAAAGCTGTTTAAAGCTCTGGGAGCTTTTGGACAGTAACACAACAGCACTCGTGCTGCCTTTTCATTGTGAATCTCAATTAAGGGATGGTTAACCGCCATGCTGCTATTAATATCCTAAAGAATTTAAATATTGAAGTGTAATGAACTAATGAGTAGGTGTATTGGAATTAAAATTACATGAAAAAAATTCAGCTGTTGGATATTTTTCATGATAAAAGATTTGTACGAATTGATCTTGATTTTCGACTTTCATTTTAGTTGATTAGTAGATAAGTTTACACATATCTAGATTTTCACAATAACAATGTGATAGAAAAATTGTGGCCGTTATCAGTAAGAATTCAATTTATATACAATATATAGGAAAAGCGATAAAAATATTATTACGACTTTACATTTCGATCAGTGATGAAAATTTTCAAATAAGTTCGTAAATTGTTTCAATTTTACAACCTACATACGGAGTTGTCGTCTATTTCCGTTCTAAAATTAAATTGAAAATAATGAAATTCCTGAAAGGATTTTTATTTTTCCTATTGGCATTTTTATCAACGCTGAACTACATTGAAGCTGTGAGTACATTGTAGTCTACCATAAATTAATTTTTGCAACTAAATAATCTTTCCAATTTAGTTCCATCATCATCTAAAATAATGCACTATTAAATACATATTAATAGTACCTATATCTACTTATTTTTATCCGCAAAACAAAACGAATAAAGACAAGAGCTTGCGCTCTGGCACCCATTACCTACACACACACAAAGTCACAACCTGTGTGTCACACAAGGTTTGTGACTGCGAAAGCCACTTGCAAAGCCAAGATTACATTTTAAAAACTCTTAGAAATAATTTCATTTAAAATGTTAACTATTTCAGTGTTCCTCGTGCACTCCGTCTCAAGACGTGGAATCTAAGTTTGCAAAAGTAAACTTACCCAGAAGAAGAATAATGTACCGCCTTAAAGATAATTCTCCTTATTTCAAATGAATAATAAATGACATTTATTGAATCGTAAAAGAAATTAGTTTTTCTTATATATAATTATCTCGAATTATCGATAACAACATCAGGAACGATATAAAGAAAAAGTCCTATGAGGAAGTTGCCACTGGCTTCTACTCATTCACCGAAAGGGACAACATAGGTACTGTTATTTCAAAGTGGTCTAAAGGATGGTTATTGCCACCAGACAATCTCTTCTTTCATCAACGCTTGATCGCTAAGTATGGGCAATTTAAACCAAATAAGTATATTTCTGTCTTAACCATTGGCCTCGTAAGAAAGCTCAATGTCGCTCAACGAGCTATGGCTGTGCTCGGGGTTACTCTGCGGGATAATGAGCAATGAAGAAATTCGTAGAGAAATTAAAAACTAGCAATGCAGGTCTTAAGTACGGAGAGCTGATGGCCTTAATACTTGTGGCTTCGAGTTCTGTGAAGATTCTTGTGTTGAGGCCAAGGTAGGTAGACGATATGTCAATAGACGCGGGTCGACGCGGACAACCAAGATGGATCCAGACCGCTTCTACTTGTGTGATTTAATTATTGCTTTTATATGTAGGTATATTTAAATAAATTTCCAATGAATGAATGAACCTAAATACTTTTTTTTATCAGAGATGGGTTTGCTCTTGGCCAACAACCAGCTGTGTAGCAAGGATGAGGCCTAGGCCTATGATGGAGCGAGCTCACCCAGAAGATGTCTGTTCACTCGAACTTTGAAAAGATTTAGGTTATATGAGCTCGGAAATATAGACGCCAGCAGGGAGTTCCAAACCTTGGCAGTGCGCATTATAAAGTATGTTTTATAAAGCGCTTGGTCCTAAAAAGAGGGATTTCGACAAGATGAGGATGGTAACTCTGTATGTCCAATGGAAAAAAGGGGAAGACGGTATGAGCTCATGCAGCTCCTGAGCACACTCTCCGAAGTACATCTCATAAAAGACACATAGACTGACAACTTTGTTTCTATGTGCCATTGAACATCAAAGATTTTAATAATTTTACTATGTAAGTAAAGTTATCAAAATCTCTGACTAAGTAAAGATTCTTTCGTATTATACCTTTTTACTTTAAAGAAACTATTTTTTTTTTATGTCAACACATGACATTACACCATTACACCAGCAAATGACATGTGAAAGGTGAACAAAGAATTGGTTTTTCTTTAAAAAAAAAATTCTAAAATTAATAAAAATGTACTCAAATGAGTTTCGTCCGTATTTCATATTAATCAGAAAGGAGGAGGAAAAGGGCGATAAATTTGCGAAGATGAATATGGAAGTGATGCATAGGAGATCAACAGAGCCTTTCAATCCTTTTACAAAGAAGACAGTTCATACGCAGACTTACCCGACACAATTAATTCCGGCTGCGCCAAGGAGGGCGTGCTGTTACCACTGCACATAGCTTCCTTACTTACTTGCCCAAGTAAAGTGCTAAGTACTTACTTTGTAACCTATACTTGGTTAAGTACTTTGTTGTATTGAAAATGCAAAATTGGCCTTTGAACATTTCTAAGAAAAGGAAGCGACCATTCATTCACTTATTCTGTATCGTATGGGCGAATTGTTTCGGTAACGTACTTGGCACAACTGTTAAGCTTGTTTGCCATCATAAGATGTCTACTAACATATATTTATTCTGTTTACAATTTTACAAGCTCATGGCTTACTTTTTTTCTGTTGAGTTGAATGATGCAATAGAAGAGAACATTGACCATGGAGCCTCAAGTGTCTAACTCAGAATTTTTGTACAATAGTGGAAACGTTTAATAAATATCATTTCATATGTATTTGTGTACTAATTTTGAAAATTGCGAACACGGCCTATTAATTAATGCTTTTAATTTTTTAAAGACTAATGCGGTCGGGGCCTTTGCGACTTTAAATTGTAGTGAACTTATATAATAACAACCGTTGTCTATATTATGTAGATTGTAGACAAACGAAAGTTATCGAGATGAGCCGGCGGATGAGGGGTCCACCTAGTTATACTACTAGTTATACGATATAACAAAATGAACAAAAAAATGTCCTTTTCTATATAGCCGCTTTCTATATATCTCAATAGCCACTTTTCTAGAAACATTGCGATAGTAATATACTCGTATTAGACTGTATCTAAATTCTCTATATCTTGATGTTATTTTAAGTTTAAATAAAATGTGTAACCGGTGTGTAACAACGTAAAACATTCATACATTTTATTAGGCGGTTGTGTATTTACGAATATAACTAAATGGACGAACCCCAAAATGAGGACGAGTAAGTTGAAGTGGCAGTGTGCAGGATACATAGTAGCATAAAGTAAATAGTGATTAACCAGTATTAAGTACTATTTACTCTATGACGGTAGGTAAGGCTGAGGCCGGAAGGTTATCGGGTAACGTAACGGACCCACGGACCAGCAAACGTAGCGTACAACGTCCATCCACAAGGTGGACAGACGATCTGATAAGGGCCGCGAGTCGACGGTGGATCCAGACTGCTTCTGACCGGTTCTATTGCTAAATTATTATGGAGAAGCCTATGTCCAGCAGTGGACGTCCTTCACCTGAGATAAAGATAGAAGCTTGAACCCTAGTAGCATAATCATCAGTATTTTTACATTTTTTTAACCATATAAGAAAAAAATAGTATATCTATTTGTTGATTATCGAAACATACCAGTGGCCTAGTGGTGCTTGGATAACAAGATAAATTTGTTATCAGTCGCAATATCTTGTTCTTAGATAAATGCAGAGAAATACAGATTGGTATTGGCTTGTGGTCTATTCCGTGTAGTACTATCGTAAAACGTATGTAAATCTTGATAGTTCTTATATAAAAAAAAACTAGCTGTTGCACACGACTTTGTCCGCGTATCTTTATAAAATATATCCCATGTTACTTGCTGATAATATAGCTTTCTATAGGTGAACTTCTATAGGCTGCTGGACCGATTTTAAAATTCGGCACAGTAGTTTTTGAGTATATTCATTATAATCATACATACGAAAATACAAATCTTTTGTCTTTTTTTGTATATGTTTTTTGTGTCGGTCAATAAGTTGGTGAAGAGGTATCCCTTTTATAAGACAACATAGATACTTGGCGGAAGGACTCATACAATGTTTGATAAGTAAAATATGCATCCCTAACAAATGAAATTAGCTTATAGTTTTTATTGAATAACTATATCATCTCAGCTGTAGGACGTCAACTGCTGGAGATGGGTCTATTCCTTAAATTCCGGTCAGAAGATCGTCTGTCCACCTTGAGCGTGAACGCCCTATGCTGCGCTTGCCCGTCTGTACTATGTGTCCTGCTTACTGCTAATTCAACATACTGATCCTAACTTTCGATTGTCTACAAATCAACTCATCTGATTTGATTTCGCAGAGTAAGCCGAGCATAGAATATATAGCCCCTACATAGCTCGTTGATCGATATTAAAGCTTTCTCACGAGTCCCATAGGTGAACGTATGTCAACACTGGAAGTTTCAATTTAGATAAAAATCAAGGTTATTTAGAAAATTAGTAATTTTTGAAAATACCTTTTTTAAAAGAATGTTATATGGCCTCCTTAATATGTGGACGTTTCGCTACATGACATTAGTATGTGTAAATTTAATGAATCTGACGTTTTCGTGGACAAATGACAAATTTCTTTATGAAAATCGGAGTCGGCCATCGTGATCTGAAAATTTTATACAAACTGCAAGTCACAGCGGAAAATATGTTGTAATTATTTCTCAGTGAGATAGTGTACGTAGATATAGTTTGTCGTGTTAAGAAAATTACGTAACACCATCTAAATGCATCTGAAACATTTTGTAAGGGAATAAAATAATGTGAAACAAAGAATTGATTAAGTGTTAAATGTTATTTTAGTACACACACGCCGATTTTTGTTTATATTATTCATGAAACTAGATTTAATTACTTTATTTTACTTAAAATGGAAGACAGAGGAATCGAATTAGAGAATATCCAATTCTTGGAAAATCATATAAAAGTGAGTACCTAACATTAAAATAGTACAACCTTTATGTGCCTATCAAGTAGTAAATTTTATAACGAAGTTAATAAGTTGAACAAACAATGGAATAAGTACATTTTTTTATGTTCAGTGAGCGTATGCATCGGTTATGATATCATTGTTTTAAATATTTCTATCTATATACACGTGTAAATTCAAATGGAAAATAATATTGGTTACACTAAGATTATCTGCTATGAATTCTTTGACGATTTTAATAAAGTAATGCAAGGTTTTACGACACTGTATTAAAAACTTAATCAGGATTTTAAAAAAATCTATGACATTAACGTGCGTTTCGCAGTTATTTGGGAAGCCCGTCTGGCGGCAGTAACTACTCATTTACATAATACTGTCGTGAAGCGACAGTTAAAATAAAAAAAAAAATGAAAATTATTTACAGATATATTTTTGAAAATATTTACAAATAATATATATATAAAAAAAATGGATGAATTTTGAAAGTTGTGTAGAGTGTTATGAATGAAGTACAGGTGATTAAATAAAGATTAAAAAAAAACAGCGTCTGGGGTGCAGTGGTGAAGTGCGTCCGGGGTCTCAGCACTGACTCCCGGAACGATATGATGCAGACGGGCAGCGGCGATGGGTGCGTCCGGAGTCTCAGCACCGACTCCCGGAACGACACGATGCAGACGGGCAGCGGCGATGGGTGCGTCCGGGGTCTCAGCACCGACTCCCGGAACGACACGATGCAGACGGGCAGCGGCGATGGGTGCGTCCGGAGTCTTTGCACAGACTCGCGGAATGACACGAAGTGAAGCGTGCAGTGGTGAAGTGCGTCCGGGATCTCAGCACCGACTCCCGGAACGACACGATGCAGACGAAAAGCAGAGATGGGTGCGTCCGGAGTCTCTGCGCCGACTCACGGAACGACGCGAAGTGAACTTTGCTGTAGAGAAGTGCGTCCGGAGTCTCAGCACCGACTTCCGGAATGACACGAAGCAGATAGAGGCAAGACAGGCCAAATTTTAATGTTGTATCGCAGAGAGGAGCGACAACACCCTCATTGATTTTCATCAGTCTAGCCGGCTGGAAAACCTTCGAAATAATATTTTAAAAATTAAATTTAGAAAATAATAAATATATATGGCCAGGACATTTCGAATTTAGAGGTGAGGTCAGGGCCGTCTTTACCCGGGGGTGCAAGGGGTGCGGTGCACCCGGGCGCAGAGCGCCCGGGGGCGCCTTGCCGAACCCTGAATATTTAGATATTTCATTGAATTTAACGCCATTGCACAGTTTAATATACTTGTTACGACAAATACGTATGCCCAAAAGTAAATATAAAAAAAATAGTCATCAAAAATAATCATTGTTTTACTTTTATTACGCTTTCGGCGCTTGTCATACCGCTCATGATGTGCAAGCTAAAATGACTCTTATTACTACACAAATAAAAATTTTATTTAATACAACACGCGCGCGGCAAAATCTCTAATCCAAAGAGAGTGTATAAAACTTGGCACATTGCCGCCCGGTCGCCCGCACTTGAAGCAAAATGATCTCTAAGTCAATAAAGTGTGAGTTCATTTGAAATGGGCGCACGGCGGCGGAGCGGCACCTATGCGTCTGTCATAGGCGAGTAATTGCTCCCTTTGATATAGCCGCCCGGGCGCTCGCACTTGAAGCAAAATGATCTCTAAGTCAATAAAGTGTAAGTTCATTTGAAATGGGCGCACGGCGGCGGAGCGGCACCTGTGCGTCTTTCGTAGGCGAGTAATTGCTCCCTTTGATATAGCCGTCCGAGCGCTCGCACTTAAAGAGAAATGATCTCTAAATCACTACAATTAGGTGTAAGTTCATTTGAATTTACAGCGCGGCGCGCGGCGCCTATGTAGTGTCGGTCAGTGATTGATCTGATATCTTCTTTTTAAGTAATTAAATTCGTTAGCTCATTTCATTTGCGACAACCGCCGAATTAGCACAGAAGATCTTAGTGCAGAAATTATTGAGATTTTGTGTAAGTTGTAAATGCATGGAATAAATGAAATTTCTTCGTCATAAATAAGAGAAAAAATATCAAGGTAAGTCAATTTTATTTTTTAAGTGTTAGGTCAATCATTATCATCGTAGCCACCTATCACCCACTCCTGGACATAGGTTTCTCCAAACGACAGCACGCAGTTCTCGACCATCCTCATCCAACTAATACCTAGGCGCCTACCGACTATGTTCGTCGGTCCAGCGGTGGGCTGGAGGGGCGTCCGAAGCTACGTACGTTCGTTCGTTCGTGGACAGTGGTTTCCACTCGAGAACTCGTCGGTTAAAATTAAAATACAATACATAGGTACAATACCGATACCCAAAAGTACTCATACCTAGCTAGAAAAATACATCATTGTTGACGCCATCGTGTTGGAACGAATGGTCCTGCTTGGTTCGAATCCTGGGTTAGGGAACAATTTTTTTGTAGTATTTGTTTATGAGAGAGAGTCATGATTGTTTATTTGTTTATAATCGCAAAAATACAAATTCTTAAGGGCGTGCAGCGCGAACGAAAATCTTCACTTCCAAAAACACTTTAAACGTGTGTAAATACAAAATTTATAACACAGCTGACTTGATACCTCATGACGTCATGCCATACGACAAATAAGTGCGCCTAGTGATTTTATTAGAGCAATTTTTTTGTTTGCAAAACCATCAGGCGTTTGGATTAAAAATTGAAAATTCTTAATAATTTCCTATTTATATTTTTATAATCAATATTAAGAAGAGGGTGCTCTGCGGAATATCAATACAAACATTTCCGTGTGACAGTTAGTGCTTCATGCGTAAAATTTACGAAGTATTCGAAGATAAATATTTTTAAAAGTCATTACCGTCATGTATTGTTTATTAATACAAAATGCATTTATTTCAAATTTCAACAAGGCGGTGACCTTGTGCAAGGATCAGACTAACCTACAAAAGTTCTTTTAATGTATTTAAGTAATTGAGCGTACATTACTAGTTATTTAAAAATACGTCAATTTCCAAAATTTCGTGCAGTACCCTCTTAATGTTAGTGATTGATACAAACCTACTTTATTTATTATAAAGAAAGAAATATTAAATTAAAATTTAATTTTATTGTAGATGGCCGAATTAGGGGATGGTAAAAAGAAACCATCGGGTGCTCAAAACAGAAAAAGGAAACTGGAGAAAGGAGAAAAAATTAAAAAGCTAACTTCTCCGATTGACTCTTTCTTTCAAAATAAACAAATTATCAAAATTACGTGTATTGTGTTTTCTTGGTTGACTAGGACCCCTTTCATACTGCAGTGTGTCGTCGGTCGCGTGCCACGCTGCAGTGTAAAAGAAAACGAGGGCGCAGGCTGAGCCCCGCACCCCGGCGCCGAATAGACTTAAGACGGCACTGGGTGAGGTTGTATATAAAAAGGAATAAAAAATGAGCGAGAAAGCAACAACGTAATGAGAAAGCATGATGTCAAAATATTATGGGAACTATGGCGACAAAATAAATAAACAAAGAGATTATGTCAAAAATATATAAATTTACGTTTTTGAAATTATATGAGGACTAAATGCATGTAAAACGTATGAGAAAATGTAGGAAAAAGTATACCAGACATTCTGAAAACAGGCTGTCGGTAAGATAATAAGGAAACAAGGGAAAAATGTGATGTAAATGATACGTGAATGACATGTAGGCCGAAAAATATATAAAATACAGGATCTGAGGCGTTATCCAGGTTAGTAGCGCATCCAGCAGTGATGTATGAAGTGTATGAACACGCTACAATACCACAGTCAAATAATACCACTAGTGCTGTTGTGTTTCGGTGAGTGAGTCATGCCAGAGTCCATTTATCTATCCCTTCATCCTTAATCCTATTATGATTGGCATTTGCAGAGCCTCTGGCGTTGCTATAGCAAGCTTCCCTATGTCTATCAAGTGCGCCGTCAGACTGTCTGTCTGTCTGTCAGCTTAACATAAAAAAAAACACAAAAATGTAATACACAAAGACAAAAAGGGTGTCATACTAACTGAGTAGGTAGGTACATTACTATCTGTCAATTACAGCAAAGTGTTAACTGTTTCAATATCTATGACAAATATGTACATTTATCAAGTATCAATGTAGTTATCGTACATCTCAGTACAGTTGTGTATTTTATTTGACACACTTTTACAATAAACGCAATTCAAAATTAAAAATATAGGTACAATAACTAGTAAAAAATTATAAAGTCATACATACAATGTCAGAATAGATATACTATAAGTATATCGCGGACAAATTGATTAAATACAAAATAAATTGAATAATTATTATATAGATTGCATTGTTAACTATAAAATCTAATATATAAAATTCTCGTGTCGCGGTGTTTGTTGCTAAACTCCTCCGAAACGGCTGGACCGATTTTGATGAAATTTTGTGTGCTTATCGAGTAGGTCTGAGAATCGGCCATTATCTATTTTCCATGCCCCTAAATGTTAAAGGTAGTCCACCCTAAAATTTTATTTTTATTTTTTGGCAAAACAACGTTGGCCGGGTCAGCTAGTTGCATATATAGTTATACTATTATTGTATATAAATATTTTACTAGTACCTACGCATCTATTTTACAATTGGTTTATTTTATCTACTAATTCATATAATTGGATTAAATTTTCCAACAATAAAATAACAAAAACTAATAATAAAATTTAAATAAATAGGTCACGATACTCTTTTACTAACTTAACTAATGAAATTTTTCATTAAGTTACCTACATAACGTGTAATGTGTACACGGATCCAAGTGGGTCAAACGGGCACTTTTTCGCAGGTAGAGTCAGGACTTGCGGGACCAAAGGGCCACCGTGTCAACGACACAGCCACACCCTTTTTTTTAATGTTCTTTTTTCTCGTGGCTCGGGGTGTGGCTTAACTGATGTGTTAAGGGACAAGGTAGACAAGGTAGATCCTCCCCTGCACCGTACCATTGAAATTTCAATTGTGAACTTGAAGTAACGCAAAAATGAATGTGCTATCGATGTGACCATAAAGTGGCGTCGCTAGTGTCGTTGAAAATGACGAAAACAACAAGCGACGTCAAGTCAAGTAGGTATATTTACTGGAATGAATCGTCGCGTCGAGTAGAATGAGTATACTGTACTGTATACACAAGCAAGTCAGTTTATCACATTGAACAGTTAGCTGCGCGCGCGTTCACTCTGCGCCGCGCGTACGCAACATATCTGCGTCTCGCATTGTACATTCCGTATCATAAATATTATTATGTCTTGGACTTTCTTTATCAACGAGTACAATTACCTGTAAAAGTGAAAGTTTCCCCATTCAAAAATGGCTTCATTGAACTCAGTCGAAGCTAAGGCTCCAGCGGTTGGTATATTTTAATTTTTAATTAATAAAATGTGTCTTGCGCAAACGCAATTATAATAATTATTAATTAGATTTATCTCTGTGTTCAAATGTAATGTTTATGGTATTGTTTGCAAACAATTCTCGTTATGAACAAATAAATGAATGTTACAAGGAAAACTTGTTATGAAGTTAACCGAAAACAAAATTAAGGTGTGTACGGTAAATAAATTAAATGACAGCTCGGAGTAGTTAAGCTGTAATAGTTACAGTAACATATTGGTCATAGGTCTCAAAGTGGCTTGCACTCTTATTGTTATGGTTTTTATTGTTAGTTTTTTGTCTATATATTTAAAATAGTTTTTTTTTATATACTTACATACGTAATTATATAACTGAATCTTTGTAAGTATCTGTTTGACCAGTTGGGTGGATTGACTTCGTAATTTGTTGATATATTTTACAAAATACAAGAAACTATAACTAAAGGGTAAATTAAGACAGCGAATCAGGAAAATAACAGCCGAAGCGAATTTTTCCTTAACTATTAGTATATGTTGTCTCCAATGCCATGCGATTATCGCGCTCTTGTATCTTTTTACTTAGATGAAGAAGTGCGATGGACAAGCTGTCATTTTTATTTGTTTTAACAACATTTACAAAAGGTCGCAATGTGGCTGTCGATCTAGTCAGGTTTCTGGAATTGTTTGCATAAAAGGAGACTGACTATTTTAGGATATGTGAGGTCACATTTTAATTGTAAACACATAGCTTTCATTGTATAAAATTGTCATAAAAGTAAATTAACTACGATTATACCCTTTCTTATCCGAGTTCCAGCTGACAAGTTCATCTGGGTAGACGACGGAAACTTGTATTTGTTCACTCATGAGGTGGACTGATATAGTATTTTGAAAATAATATGATACTTTATTAAAATAAACAGACGATGGAATTTGAATCACGACATCTATCTATTAACTTAATTTTAAATAAATTTAAAATAAATTTCAAAGTGTCAGCTTAGGAGTCCGTCGAGTACAAACATCGTTACATTGATTTTTTTTTAATGTTTCATATAGATAAATTAATATAATTCAATAAGTTCATTTAATCTGGGCTATTTTTAGATGCCTGAAATAAATGATTGGTTTTCATTAAATGAATCGCCCTTAAAAAATATAAAATGATGCTCAATAAACGGGTATGATAACGAATATGACGAATGTCTAATGTGGTAAAAAGCGAATGTGACGGACGAATGTCTCGTAGGCCGTTCAAAGAAATAAAGATTTTAAACGTTTAGTTACATGTCAGTATATTTATGAAAATTTAATTTATACGCATGAAAATATTAGACAATTTCATAAAAAAATTTGACACAAAATATCAATACCAGGTTTAAAAATGATTTACTCAGATTTACATAAAACGCGACTCCACAAGATAAGAAATTCTTTTATACGTCTAGGTTATTAACTAACTATATAAGGTTTTTATGATAAACTACCTGAGATAATCAGATACTTACCTATAAATAAATTCAAAAGTGTTATCAAGATTTTATAATAGCCTTTCGAAAAGCCTTTCGAAACCGCATTCAAATCGATTAAGCCGCTTCTGAGATTAGCGTGCACAAATACACAGACAAACAGAAAAAAAAATCTAAACTTTTTTCTTGACCTTGGTAACATAAGCGCCGCGATTACGATCTTATTATATATATAAATTATAGACAAACTAGTATTGTAAAGTTCATATCACGTACGTGAATGTGACTTTATCAAGAAGGAATTCAGTTAATATTGTATGTTAATATCAGAACACGATAAATTAATTAAACTGTATTTTTACATAGAGAAACTTAATTATCTTGTAACATAAGTTGCGTAGCATAAGTATCGCATGAACATAAATCCTATGAAATTATCGGTTATAAGTGTTACCACTGTGACTAAATATAGTGACTAAAATAACTATAAAAATGTATTAGTTGCGGTTAAGTTGTAAGATAAGCAATCTTTATTACCTACTCTAAAGCAGGGGACAAATTATTCTTGGCTGTAATTTTTTATTGCATTTAATAAGAAAAAAATGGCTCATTCACTCATTTTAATTATTTTATTTTAATTTTAATACTAGCGACCCGCTCCCGGCTTCATCCGGGGTGCAATTTTCATATAAAAAAATCGTTATATAAAAAGTAAATATATAAAAGGTTGAGTAGTTAAGGCGTAAAAAGGTAATAGCCAAACAGACAGACAGAGTTACTTTCACTTTTATAATATTAAAGTATTGATATGGATAACTCACGCCCAGCTTTCCCCTGGGTGCAATTCGTATAATCAAAATCTTGCCCGTTTATTCCTCTTTCCATATGTGAAAACTGAATTAAAATTGGTCTACCCTTTTTCTTGTCTTTGAAACGTACACAAACCAACTCAACGTAAAATTAGTTGGGATAATTAGGATTGATATGTGTGTGTGTGTGTGTGTTTGTGTGTGTTGCGTTTGCATATTTCGCGTGGGTTTTTAATGGATATAAAATAAATTATAGAATAAAAACATACGGTCAGCCTTTCAAAATCGTGAGACTCTTAACAAAAAATTTCCCAACAATTCAATTCGAACCAAATCTTATGTCAGAAAAACTCTCTCTTTTGTCAAGGTAATATTGAGTGCCTTTTTTATTTTATATTTATCTGTCTTACTTATAAAATAAACTAATCATCTTCTTAGCATCGTATTAACTAATCACTACTTATCTTCTTAAGTAGTGTTTGACAGTTCATTAAGCAACAAATTAAAGTTAACGTTTATAAGTAAAAAATTTTCTTAAGTGGTTTCTAAGTATTACTTAAAATTTAAGAAATGTTTATAGGTAAGGCTGTATATGTCTAAAATTGTTTCAAAATTAGTTCGACTTACGCCAAAACTTGTCAAGATATTAAAGCCAAAATTATTTTTTTAATTGTTATTGTTTTTTGTTAATTACTTTGTTAATCTTTGTTAATTATTGTTCTTTTTTTTAAATTATGTAAATACATTTATTCTATCTACAATAATGCATATTTTTTTAATTTATTAAGTACGTAATCGGACTACTGATCGTTACTGGGCAATCATAGGAATAAAATTCATATTGAAGGCCGGTCATAAAATGATTCTATAGTTCATTCACTACCAATTTATCAATGAAACAATAATGTAGGTATGTAAATATATATATATATTCAATTAGTCGAACATTGAAGAACTTGTGAAAAATACTGCACATTACGCGAAGTTATTAGAGCGAGAAGAAAACGCATTGTTTCTTCAACATTAATATTGTATTATCGTGTTTAACAATTAACTTTTTTGTTTATTTATATAAGAAGTGGCAGACTATATACTAATTATTAATTCGCATTAATTAATTGGGCAGCCCGGCCGGCGGCAGAAACCATCCCCTTACAGAAAAATATCGAAAAATAAAAACAACTTGCAGAACCTATGGAGTTACTTGTGTTACTGTGGCGACGGTAACCACCTACCATCAAGTGGACAGTTAGCAATTGCGCTGTCAATAAGATTAAGAAAAGATAATTTAGCTTTTCGTAATCCTATACACCTTTTAGCCTATTGGCATATTTATTTTTAATTTTTTACTAGCATACCGCCTCCGGGTTCGGCTTAGGATAATTTTTTTAAAAGTTTTTCCAATGTTTTCTTCTCATAAGAACCTTCCTCAGTTTTCAACGAATATTTAAAATAAAAGCCGAACTAACTTGATGAACCATTCTCGTGTTTTGCGCTTAGCCAACATATTTAGCGATTAATTTTAATATATATTTGTAAGCATTTTTAATATTATTGTTTGAAATGAATAAACTCAAAAACTACTTACAACACCGATTGAAATTTCTTTGACCTATAGAAAGCTACATTATCAGGTTGTAACATATTATGGCGTAACATATTATGGCTATATTTTATAAATGTTAGGCGGACGAAGTCGCCTGCAACAGGCATATGTTTATAAGGAGAATATGTTAACTAGTGACCCGCTCCCGGCTTCGCCCGGGTTCAATATATCCTATATTTTAAGTTGGATTAAACATAGTTACGAAGATTTATCAAAATCGGTTTCAGTACTAGTTTAGGAGTTCATCGGCGACAAACATGTAACACGAAATTTTTATATATATAGATATATTTATAGAATAGACATGTTCTTCCACCAAATATAACTTACGATTGAATCGAATTAACTAACGGAAAATCATGGAATAAAGTCTCCAAAAATCAACTGGAGTCTTATGAACGATAACATAATTAACTATAATATTAAACTAAATCTCAGTATTAATTAAATGAACAAACCTTATCTTTATAGTTTTGCTGCTATCTATTTAAGCTTCCAACATAAGATCATATGTTTATACCTACACAAAATGTATATACTACAGGACTATACATCTATCCATAAAATCCATAAATCCATATAATATGTTTATTGGTATCAATACTAATAATAAATCTGTAATGGTCGCGGTCGTGGAGTAAGTTAGTTTGTTTTCAGAGATATCGTGTTTATAGGCTCTATACATGATACTGAAACTAAATTGACGATTTTTAGAATTTTTTTCTGTGTGTATGTATGTATGTATGTATGTATGTGTGTTCCTCCATAACTCTGAAACGAATTAACTGATTTTCATGAAACTTTGTAGATAAACATTTGGACGTACGGGACACAGGATAGGCTACTTTTTTCTTTTTCAACGCGGACAAATTTGTTTTTATTATCTGTAGTTCCACAAAAATCTAACAGATGGCGGTGTATGGCGCACGGGTACAGTAATTACTCATATAAATTTTCTTTTTCAACGCGGACGAAGTCGCGGGCACCAGCTAGTACAAAATATAACTCTACCAGGACATTGTATATTTTGTAAAAATTATGTAGTTGGTGTTGAACTACATAATTTTATACTTGATTGAGTAACAAACAGCTTCGCAGACGTTCACCTTTCTATCACTGATTTGGTATTACGTTTCCATTTAGTAAAGTCATAAATATTATGTAAATATGACATCATTTTACTCCTTTCGCATACTTTAATATAATATTTCTATCCGATTTCGAATTGACTGTGCTTGTTGAACCAATTAATTAAGTCATACCAATCAGGCACTCATAATTTCCTGCCTCCATTCAGACAAGTCTGTATGTTACTTAAACAAGTTATTCAATACAATATTACTAGCTGATAATGTAACTCTCAATAAGTGAAATAATTTTTAAAATCGGTCCAGTAGTTTTTCAGTTATTCATTACAAACGAAAATTCAAATCTTTTATTCTCTTTATAATATTCGTACAGATTTCTCACTGTCTTGTCTATATAGTGTGTTTGTTCTCTATGGACTTTAAAACTGCTGAACCGATTTTAATTCGGTTTTCAGTTTGCAAGGAGGGGTAAACGAATAAGGTTTGTGTCTAAAAAAAAATTGCATCCCAGGCGAAGCCGGAAGCGGGGCACTAGTAAATAAACATCCGTCTAGTACTATCTTATAATTATTATTTAGCATTATCTTGTCATTACTTTGCATCGATATACATATATAATGTCATTGATCTTTGTAATATATGTTGATAGGAGCCACTATAGCGGCTAGTAGCGGGGGCAACTCTGTTTTACAAATCTGTAGAGGCCATAACTCCCAAATTAATATATGTACATGTACAACTCTTTTTTTTTCTTCACACATTCCACACAGCACTATCTAGTTCCACACTAAGCAACTAGTGCTTGTATTATGGATACCAGACATTTGATATAATACATAGATTACTTTTTTTATTGTATATACATACATATTATAAATACAAACATCCATGACTCAAGTACAAAAGTAAATGTTAACACATAAACACTTGCCCCTAGCGGGATTCGAACCCGCAACCGTTTGTTTAACAGCTAAGGTTACTAGCCACAAGACCAAACGTGTCGTCTTCCCCTTTGCGTTCCCCATTTCCCTATTTTTATAGGATGTGAAATATATTTTTAAAGCGATAACCTAAATAATTAATTTCTATCCAGTAATATTAAAAAACTTGTGAGCAGCGACTGGGTTAAAACAGCCCAAGACAGGGAGATGTGGAGAGAGATGGAATAGGCATTTACTTGTCGAGAGGTCCTTAATAACTAGTCAAAAAAAAAATGTATAATATATTGTTAAGAAAATAAAAGGCTTTATTATGTATTATTATTATTAATATTCCAAACAAAATGTATGGCGGATACCAAAAGTCATAAAGGAATCCAGTTCATTGACATTTCGTTCGCATTGTTACATTCGAATAAGAGACAAGTCGCGAAGTTTATTTATACAAAATATAAGACACTTTATATGTTGACGTAAGCTATTGTCCTTCAAGTGCACTCAACCTGAGGTTCTATAGGCACTGTGCCTAGTTATAAGATCGGCTATTATTATCTTTTATACTCGTGAAAACTTGTGTCGATAGCAATTCTTGAGATATTTTTATCAGTACTTATAAATGTCACCTTTAACATTTAATATGATTTGTTAGAAAATGATATTATTTAACTAAGTCAATATTTAAGTATAAAACAGGGAAGATGCAAGCCGGGATGAGAACGTATACATACACAATTTGAAATTGACAATTGATATAATTTTTTATATAAATGATTAACGCTCTCGCTAAAGAGTGCGGTCATTATGAACTCATGCTAGACCCGCATTTGAATATATATATTTCCTTAATGCCAAGACTAACAAACATTTTAACCCAGTGCATGCTTTCGAGGGTCTTTACCTTCAAGCGTAGGTAAAATAGAGACTATTTTACTCGCTGATAAATGTAGCTTTCTATAGGTGAAAGAATTTTTAAAATCGGTCCAGTAGTTAATGAGTTTTTTCATTACTATTGTATAAATTCAAATTATTATTCATTATTTTTTTTAGAAAAATAAAATTTAGATTTTTTTAGAAATTTGCTTAGGCAAATCAATAGAGTTTCTGATAAAAAGTTATATACCAAACACACTTTATAAGTTTTGTACCTAATTTGTATTCTAATGATTAGACTGTTCGCCTTGACACACTCGTCCACGGCAATGAAAAACTAAGCAGTAAGAAATAGCATGGCCAGGCCAAACTGCACGCCATTCGGAATAATAAAATGGGAGGCGTCGTTGGAGCCTAACCGACAAGAGTTTTATTTGATTTGGAGTTAACACTAGGCAATTTAAACGTCCTATAGTTAGGCCTTATATTTACGGCTAGGTGTTATCCTACAGCAAAGCAAGGCAATAAATACTAGGTAGGATACAGACCGCATACGGTGTGCAGGACTAATTGGGTATGCGGCTACGAATAAAATTATTAATTCGTATGTATGCGGCATTAAAATATATATTTCCCTTTAAAAATTTGAAATATGCATAAGGATTCGCTAGATAAGAATAGAAGTATGTAGATTATTAACACTCATGTAGATTTTTAAGTAAATTAAAAAGATTAAAAAAAAATTGTTTTACGAAATAAGAAAGAAACTGATATTGGACGATATTTCATATCTAGGAATTAATATCGTCCTATTCATATATAGAAAGGACGATTTAGGTAATGAACAAGTTAGGAAAGTGACTTTGGAAGTTGTCAAGTTAGGATGAAGACAAGTTAGAAAGTGGACAACATTGGAAACAAACAAGTTAGGAAGTGTTCAAAGTTGACCGGAGCGAAATATTTATCGAAAATGTCACATATCGAGATTAGAGCCGACCAACTACATGTTTGACAACGTGTATGATTATTACATATTTATGAACATTATTGTTCTCTGACCAATCTTGAGACCAGCCCACACTTCAATAGAGCATAACTCATAAAGAAATGTCAATGAACTAGAATAATATTTTATTATTTAAATTTACATAATTGTTTTCTTTTTGCACCACAAAGAATGAGTCAACCATAGACAATCTGCCAACACAACCAACTATGCGTTGGCAGATTCCGCTTATTTCTGTGATAGCATAATAGGTACGTAATTGCAATAGAATTTTACAAATACAATAGAATTTTATACGCAATGATTTATCAATATATTATAGATACCTATGTGTTCACTTTAACGGTAACACAATTTGTCTTCCACAATTTACAAATATTAGATAATCTAGCGAGCACTTGGCAAACCTTCCTAAGTCTGACAGTCTAAAACTTTGACGTTAAGGGACCAAACCTTTTTTTCGATCCAGTATACTGTATACCAAATCAATACTAATAATAAATCTGTAAGGGTCGGCCATGGAGTAAGTTACTTTGTTTTCAGAGATATCGTGTTTAAAGGCTCTATACATGATACTGAAACTAAATTGACGATTTTTAGATTTTTTTTCTGTATGTATGTATGTATGTTCCTCCATAACTCTGAAACGAATTAACTGATTTTCATGAAACTTGGTAGATAAACATTTGGACGTACGGGACACAGGATAGGCTAATTAATATTTTTCAACGCGGACGAAGTCGTGGGCACCAGCTAGTATTTTATAATTCTGAAGGATTTTGGTACAAAGAAGGATATGAACCAAAGTGGTATAAGAGTCGGCTAATTTAGCTTTGAAGTAAGATTGATCGGGATATGTCTGGCATGCAGCTGAAGGAAAATCTTGGAGTGGATACTACAGTCGAAAAGCCCTGTGGGCTAACTCGACTGAAGACCACAAGAAGGCGACTGGCCGTAGACGAAGCTGATAGTGGAGGACCACTATCATCTCATTAGAAAAGCCATATGTCCAACAGTGGACGCTTTTGGACATATGGATGATTTTCCGTAAGCTGACAACCATTGACAGCTCGTGTACATTCCTTAAATACATTAGCTAGGCCACGATTGTATTCGAAACAATTATATATTGAATACAAGCAATTATATTTATAAACTATTGACAGACATCGTTCAGTCAGAAGCTATTGGAATGTGGCAGCTGATGAAGTTTTTAAATTTTTCCGGGATATATTTTCCGATTTTTCTCTTCATAAGAACCTTCCTCGGCCTTCTATTTGAAAAGAAAAATTAGTCGAATGCTCTTAGCAGCACAGGTATATTAGCAACAGGGTGATCAATCAAAATGGGTCAGTGAAGGCAAATCTCAAACAATAAGACATCTGTCTGTCGGTCTATCTGTTTCTGTCTATGGCATCGTGGCTCCCCAACATATGATTCGATTTTTTGTATGAAAGCTGACGTAATCGGGTTTGTTCCTATTTATAATTTATGAATACGAAAGGGTTTCATTAACTTCCACATGTTCGATTGATGAGAAATTTCTTGGTGGTATTACCATGACACGGTAAACTTGACCTAATGCTGCAGCTGTGCAGCATCAGTATTCTACGGTATATATAGATTAAGCCACGTGTTGTATAATGAACATGTTTCTCGTTTCTCGTGATGCGAGACTACATTAAGTACCCATGGTCTGTAAAGATCTTAAACAAGATATGCCGACCAATAAAATTGTTTCACGCAAATAATAATTAGTCTAATTGTCCTGCGGCCGTGTCAAAGTCTTCGAGTCCAGTTATAACTGGTTGGAGACACGCATTTGTTAAGAATTCGATCAACGAGATGGGTCGGTAGCCCAGCCATATTAAATTTCACAGTAAATATTCAAATAATAATTGTGCGCCTTGTGGCTTGAATTTCCATAACGTTTTTGTGAGCACGATATTAGAAAGCTAATACCTAGTTCATATTGCCCATGTGGTTTATAAAATAGACAATAAAATTTGAAAAAACATATTAATAATTAAAATATTATCTTATCTTAAGTTAAGGTATTATCTTAAGAGACCAAACGTGTATAACAATAGCGTGACAAAATCATTGCATTGCAAAAAATGTTAAACTATAGTTAAACTAAGTAAACTACAAACTAAGTACCATATTTTTTTATTTTTTTATTTTTATAAAAACAGTATTGACCCCGATTTTCACGGAGTTATTTGTAAATAGTATTACTAAATCCAGTTAACCTTAGTTTTTAACTAACAAATTGTTTTTTCTATTCTTTTCAGAAGTTACCATTCCCAAAGTCAGTTGGATTTATAGTTACAAATGAGTTCTGCGAAAGGTTTTCCTTTTATGGGATGCGAGGTAAGAGGACATATATATACTAGCTACCCGCTCCCGGCTTCGCACGGGTGCAATTTTTTACTCAATCCAGCTGATAAAATTACCTTACATCGCCATCTGCTAGAATCTTTTGGAACTCACAGATGAATAATTGCTGGATTGAATAGGTATCAACAGATGGCGCTATGTTAATAATATTATATAATTTGCAAAAAATAATAAACAAAATGTAATATAAACTATCCTATCTTTTAAGTTGGACCAAATTACATATAGTTACGAAATTTTATCAAAATCGGTTCAGTAGTTTGGGAGTTCATCGCGGACAAACAACGTGACACGAAATTTTTATATATATACTAGTGGCCCGCTCCCGGCTTCGCCCGGGGTGCTTTTTTGCAATCCAGCCGATAATTACTTTAAACCGCCATCTGTGAGAACCTTATGGAACTCACAGATAAATAATTGCTGTATTGAATAAGTATCAACAGATGGCGCTATTTTAATAATATTATATAATTTGCAAAAAATAATAAACAAAATGTAATATAAACTATCCTATCTTTTAAGTTGGACCAAATACAGATACTTATGAAGTTCGAAATTTTATCAAAATCGGTTCAGTAGTTTGGGAGTTTATCGCGAACATACATCGTGACACGAGATTTTTATATATATAGAAGAATATTGATGTAACAATTTGAAAATAGCACACTTATCACAAGCAGGATTGAAGCTAGCTCTAAGCAGATTTCCATAAAAAACTTGTAAATCACTTTAACCTGAACAAATTCACAGTCAGACAACTAGACAAAGCGAATTGTAAAGCATATTCAACTCGTATTATTAAGGATTCGAATATGTTATTAGATTAGAGCACAACAATTGAAATAAATTGGTGTAAGTATAGATATAGATATATATATGTAAAATGCTATTCGCCTATGCATTTTGTAACCTACTTATTTACAGGTTTCCAGTGACGATAACATAATACTTAGTTAGTGGGTCGATGTCACAAGAGTTTTGAAAATGTTGATAAGATGTAGTTAAAGATACTTCAATCACTTAAAGATATCAACTAAGTAGGTAATATGTCAACGAAACACATTTGCACAACTATGGAATATAAATTCATTATATATCATATTATAGAAATCAGTATTATTATATTATATACATAATTTACGGTATTATATACTGATAATAATTTTAGAATCATAGTTCTAGTGTTTTCTGGTAAATATTTTCACAGAGTGGTCCTGTTGGGCGATAATAATATATTTCAATACATTTTATGAATTTCTCAAAAATGAAAAAAAGTTTGAGGTAACTACTAATAAATAGGCTTTAAGTTTATTTAATCTTCTTTCAACTTTGATTACATATAACAATATATTAGGCCTATCTTGACAACTATCCTTTTTAAATTTTTCATTTATAATCAAAGACACGTCACAGTCTATAAAAAAAATGTATCAACACAACTATAAAAAGTTAAGTGTTAGTTATAAAAGTTTTCAGAACCAATGGAGATTCTCAAAATGCTACTTAAACTCGAGTATGAGACTGAGCCAAACAGCAAAAATATTCGCAATTTTTCTTTTTGATTCAAAACTTGTTTTTGCCTTTATTTGGATTGGACGTAGAATTTTGGGACACCTTGTATTACGTATGTAATAAAGAACACTGCTATATTTCCTAATATAATCATGGCTGGCGAACTTTGAGTGCGAATTTTAAAAGAAAAATAAGTTTTTTTTTTTTTTTACTGACTTCTCGCAGGCAAGGAAAACACGCGGAGAAACCATAAAATACAATAACTAGTAGAGGTATAAAGACTGCATCATATGAGGCATACTTATGAGATTAACAATTATTGTATATTTTCATTCAGTTATTCTTCATTCTTCATTCAGCGATCTTTCCCCGGCTTAGGGCGGAGTTTCATTCAAAACTAGCGACTCGTTCCCCGCTTCGCCCGGGTGCATTTTTTTACGTAAAAAACCTTCTCTGATTATCCCTCTATCCATGAGTGAAGACAGAATTAAAATCGGTCCACCCGTTCTCGAGTTTTGCGCTTAGCAACACATTTAGGGATTCATTTTTATATTATAGATTTACAAAGAAATTATACAACGCACTGTGTGAACAACATCCGATTTTCACCTAGAGACTCAACGATAAATCTAAATTGTTATTTTTACTGCTGACATCACCTCGAAAGGAAGTAGAAACCGAAACCTACCGAATTAGAGAAGTTGTTCTGATCACTGATTATATACAATTGTTTCTGAGCATTCGCGCCACCTTAATTGTAATTAAATAGATCTTAGTTTAAGTGCTTTTAATAAAAAAAAATTGCAGAGTGCGGGCGGCGTGCTTATGCGTGATTGTGCTTGCGTGTTGGGTGCAATATTTTTTTTACTTTTATATTTAAAATATGTTTTAAGTATAAATTTAATCTATAAATATATTCCAAAGAATTGCGAAATTTATTCTTTTATTTAATGTATTTAATGTATTTTTTAACATAAAGTTTGGCAGACAGGTTGACGGTCAAAACGATGGTAACACAGACGACGCCTTATTCTTTAGTGGGGAAAGGAAAGAGGGATTAGAGAAATTTGTTCTGGCATCCCTTACTCACTCACCGAAACACAACAGCACATATGCTTCTGTGAGGTAGTGGTTACTGCTGCCAGAGTTATGACTGAAAAACGCAGTGTGCCTTGCCCCTATTAAAATGTGTAATATGTACATAACATACACTCTTTTTGTTTTGGTTCGTATGGCGGATTTTAATTATAATACGTTCTCGTTGATTATAAATATAATACACAATAGATTTTCCTTATTAGTTTAAAATAAATAATAATAATTAAAATATGAATGATAGGTATTTTTAATATTTTTTGTTACATAATAATATAACTAAAATATCATTATTATTTCAGCAATTCTGTCGTTTTACCTCCGCGACAAGCTCGGCTACAGCGACAATGGTGCAACTGTTATATATCATACGTTCATTATGTTTGCATACTTTTTTCCTCTACTCGGTGCTATGATAGCAGATGGATGTCTTGGCCGGTATAGGTAAGTGACATATCAATACTAATAATAAATCTGTAAGGGTCGGTCATGGAGTAAGTCACTTTGTTTTCAGAGATATCGTGTTTATAGGCTCTATACATGATACTGAAACTAAATTGACGATTTTTAGAATTTTTTTCTGTTTGTATGTATGTTCCTCCATAACTCTGAAACGAATTAACTGACTTTCATGAAACTTGGTAGATAAACATTTAGACGTATGGGACACAGGATAGGTTACTTAATATTTTTCAACGCGTACGAAGTCGTGGGCACCAGCTAGTTTTAAATAATTTTGTTGAATTGTCCATTTATTATGTTTGTTTTTGTTTGTTAAACAAATTGATAATGAAATATTGTACAATGACGCATGTAGGTGTACAATAACATATTATATGACGCATGTTACGTATGAAATTATATCAAACTTATTGTCCACCCACCTTCACTTAGCCCACGGTTCAATAAATTTGATTGTCATCTTGAATTTTTTTGAGAATGTTAGGAAGCTAAGTAGTGCCTAAAATTTAAAAATAGCAACAACCGTCCTAGGCTCGTCTATTGCTTTACGCACAGTAGCGGCGCTTATTTTCCTGCTTGATTTACTACAAACTTAAACCTTTGAAACCTTTGAACTTTACCTTTACCTTTATCAGATTTAATAAAAAAAAAAACCATTCCACATTTCAGGCGGGTAAAACCGCGGGCACACCAGCTATCTGAAAATTAGGATCCAACGATTGACAAAAGTAAAAAATTACCTATGTCTTACATATTTTTTAAAATCGTTTTTTTAGTTTAATCATTACAAATTCATTAATCATTAATCATCATTACATACTTATAATATTAGTATATATATAGATTTTGTCATAGTACTAAAATGGACACTAACTGATGGGTTATAATATCTGACTTCGCTGATTCGCTGCTATTGATCTCCATTGACTTAACGTTGTTCTATATTGAGCTTAAAAATATATTTTTTAATTACAGAACGATCCTTTACTTGTCGCTAGTGTATGCGGCGGGTAGCATTCTTATATCTGTGACTGCAATGCCGCCAGTTAATATACCTCAACTGTAAGTAAATTTAGTTACCTACTTGTTGAAATTGTATTCTAATTTAGCCTAATTTAGCCTAAGTTTTAATGTTCGGTGATGGTAGAGCATGAATGGTCTCCTGATACAAGTATTTTTATACTTAATAGGAGTGCCCCTACGCCTAATTTGTACCTAGGCTTAGGATAAAAGATAATAAACTATTTTGTATTTTTTTATTGTTATCACGGATTTGATTACGGTATATATACATACATACACTTCAGTAGGATCAAGGGATTGGGATAAAGAATTGGGAAGGGATAGGGTAATCGGCTCTGGCAACCCTTACTCACTCACCGAAGCACAACAGCACATGTGCTGTTATTTTACGGTGGTCTTCTGTAAGCGGGTAATAATGGACTAATGGAATGAGCGATAAACGAGGAAGTTTTTTTTTAATGTTAATGTCGAGAGCTGTGGGATCTCTTACTCACTAACCGAAACACAAAAGCACACATGCTGTTATTTCACAGTGGTATTATGCAAGGGGTGGATACTGTGCCCTGCCACTACTTTCCAAAACAGATCAGAGCTAACATTGAAAAGTTCTTTTCTAAAGTTGAACCCGTCGGCAATCGAACCCGGGACCCCTGAGACGCGCCCTTACCACTCATAGCTATATATAATATATAATTTACGAAAAAATGCATCCGTGTTAAAAAACTTTACAGCTTGGAATCTTTTAAGCATGGCTCTTATCGTAGGTATACGGTCTTTAGTAAAAGTACAGAATTTGCAGCTTAATAAGGATATGCCTATACTGTCTTTTATAGCGATCTCTCACTTAAGATTAATATTGATAACTGAAAATTAATAAAAAAGTGCCTGATGTGCAAACCTCTTGTCAGAAAATTGACACATTTGCTATTAAGTTTCACAAGGCGCATAAAAATGTCACAAACGACTCCACCGGCCAGATGCTTCAAGTGCCCTGCCGACCATAGTATATTATGGATTAAAGATAAGACATTGTCGCAAGTCGAATATAAAACATGTATAATATTTTAAAATTTACAGAGAATTCAGCGTTTTAGCACTACTGCTCATAGCGTTCGGTACGGGCGGTATAAAGCCGTGCGTGTCTGCGTTCGGGGGAGACCAGTTTAAATTGCCGGAGCAGGAGAGATATATGGGCTACTTCTTCTCTCTCTTTTACTTCGCGATCAATGCGGGCAGTCTCATTTCGACTTTCCTGACACCGATTTTGAGGGCCGACGTCCATTGTTTCGGCGATAACGATTGCTACTCACTTGCATTCGGCGTGCCAGGCGTACTGATGATTATATCTATATGTAAGTCTTAACAACAAAAAAAATAAAAAAAAAATCGACACATCACACTTTAACACTTTAGCTGTTGTTAAGTAAGTTTTATGGTAAAGTTTTAGGAGTAAAACATCCTTTGACTGGCTCCGGCTACCAAAAGCGAAATACAGCGAGTACGAATAAGTTGCGGTCATCAGCTAGTAATTAAATTTAATACATTTCAGTATATCGTATATACACTGCGACTATTAACGAAATAATTAATTCAAATAGGTGTCAGTGGCCACCATCTCTCACATGGGTTAACGTTTCATCCAGGATTTTCCTTCGCATATAAAAAAAAATCCATGTTATATGTATGGAGAAAGAACTTTAGATGTTTTAATTGAAAATATTACTTTTATTTTCAGTTTTTTTCATTGCTGGAAAAAGACTGTATGTAATTAAGAATCCCGCTGGAAATATATTAGGAAAAGTAACCTCTTGTATTAGTGTAAGTATTGACACAATAATATAATATTTTATATTATACATTCTTATTATATTATTATATTTAGTACGTCACTAAATAAAATGATGTTCAGTGAGGTCAGACCTCACTTCAATACAGTTTTGAAATCATAAGATAAAAAAAATATTATCTAACTTTCTCTGAAGGCGTCAATGTAAATCTCATCATATAACCTTGTGAGCTAAAAACTAAAGTATTAGCCATTTTTATTAATTTTAATGTCTGGAAAAGGCATTATAACGTAGATACATATATACAAAAGCTAAAAGACAAAACTGTACCTACATATGTGTATCTTTGCGTATACTGAATCGTAGTTTATTCAAACATTGTTCTGAAAGTAAATAAAGACAGATTTTGATTACAAAAATATAAAACTACAAAAATCAAGATTTAAAATATTATAAAGATGGATCTTAATTATAAGATATATAGGTATTATATATCATAACACCGATAGCTTGCTATTTACCTATAGTATAGTACCTATTTCATATTTAGAAATCGGAAATTCTACATTTTATTATACAAAATAAATAGAGCTGAAATTGTTGGCTTAGAAAGAGTTTGGGGAAAATTTAATAACAAATTTATTATAATAGCAATTAAAACAACTAACAAAAAAATATGTTTTGTTACATTTTAGCACGCAGTAGCGAAATGTTATAAGAGTAAAGAGAAGAGAGAGCATTGGTTGGACCACGCCGATGACAAATTTGACTCAAACTTGATTGAGGACATAAAAGCCTTATTACGAGTTCTCGTTCTATTCATACCATTACCTGTCTTCTGGGCGTTGTTCGATCAGCAGGTATTTATTTTATTTATTTACTAGCTGGTGCCCACGACTTCGTCCGCGTTGAAAATTATTAAGTAGCCTATCCTGTGTACCGTACGTCCAAATGTTTATCTAACAAGTTCCATGAAAATCAGTTAATTCGTTTCAGAGTTATGGAGAAACATAAATCATACATACATACATACAATACCTACGCTTACAGATTTATTATTAGTATTGATTTCAAAAGGCTTACCAACTAAAGACATATTTAATCACAACATACAACCCTTACAGAAAGGAACATTACAAGTATGAATTTAAATTATAGGAAAGCACATTATTAAAATATCTAGAACTTACAAATATATCTTACACATTATTATTATAAATCAATCAATCACACAAAGTGAAATCAAGTCAATAAAAATTGGTAGGTATAAAAATTGGTATTCTAAATTTTACTCATTTCCAAACTTACTTTCAAGTTATGCTAGAAATTCATCATTAAGTTAGGTAAATACCATTCATATGAAATTATTAGTATTTATTTTCATTGACTACCATGAGTCCAGAAACGAATTCGCTTTAATACGAACGTTGTTTTACAGTGATACCAATTTTATACAGTGTGTCTGTCAACTAGGTAAAAAAAAAATATCCAAAAAAATTGTGCAATTAAATGTATAGATAATAATAAATTACTGCAAAAACAACCGCTTTGACCATTTTTATTTTTTTACTAGTACAACATAATTTGTGTTGTGTTTGTGTATTAAAAAAAAGTTATTATTTATAATAATATAGCTACACGCGCCCGGCTTCGCCCGGTTTCGAAATAAAAACTATCCTCTTTTAAGTTAGACCAAATAACATATACTCGTAGTTACAAAGTTTTATCAAAATCAGTTCAGTAGTTTAGGAGTTCATCGGCGTCAAACAACGTGACAAGAAATTTTTATATATCAATACTAATAATAAATCTGTAAGGGTTGGTCATGGAGTAAGTTACTTTGTTTTCAGAGATATCGTGTTTATAGGCTCTATACATGATACTGAAACTAAATTGACGATTTTTAGAATTTTTTTCTGTATGTATGTATGTACGTTTCTCCATAACTCTGAAACGAATTAACTGATTTTCATGAAACTTGGTAGATAAACATTTGAACGTACGGTACACAGGATAGACTACTTAATATTTTTCAACGCGGACGAAGTCGTTGGCACCAGCTAGTATAATATATATTTATACATACTCGTATAGAGATAATAATATATGTACCTAGAATATAGCTAGTCCATGATCGCACCCACTGTACCTATACATTAAGTCCGGATGGGTTTCACAGTGTATCTACAATTTTAACTAAAACTAAAATTAATTTGTAAATAAATATATATTTTACGTTGATTATTATTTCACTACAGGGATCCAGATTTACATTCCAAGCAGACAGAATGGATCAGGATATAGGGAGTTGGACACTCAAAGCCGATCAAATGCAAGTGCTGAATCCGTTGTTAATTTTATTTTTCATTCCTCTCTTTGAAGTGGTAAGTACATGACTACCTAGTATATAAATTTAGACCTAGTACCTACACTTAGTACATACATAAGTACGCATAGTATAAGCTGAGTACCTAGACCAAGTAAATCTAATATGCATATCTAACAATGATTCTCTGTATTTGATGGAGCTGCCAATTTTATACCATTGCATTAATTTCTATCATCTTTTCAGAATTAATCCGAGATTAAGTACATAAGAAAAAAAATAAAAAAAAATTACAATCACTTTTTTCCATTTTATTTTTATTTCATTTCATTTCATTGGTGAATTTTATTAAATCTTGAAAAGTCAAAATTAAAAAGTATTATATTATATTAAAAAATAGAAGTATAATAGATACCGCGTTACACATTGTTTTTAACAAATCTCCTATATACAGGGCGTCCCACGACTATGCCACATGGAGGGAAAGTACCTTGAATATTGTAGATGGAACATTTTACTGAAAGAAGACATTATTTTAATTTAAAAAACAATTTAAACTGCATTCATAGATTTTTAAAAAATTACATGGTTGAACTGGGAATCGAACTCGCTACATGAGAAAAAAAATTACCCTGTAACTTTATCATACCGATCGAAAGGCTTCATCATAAGGATTATTTTTTGCTAAATAACATAGTGTCAGAAATAAACGGAAGACCATGAATTTTAACGTTTTTAATACAAAATTAATCATTTTATCAAATGCTCAAAATGAGTCCCATACTGTTGAATACAAAGTCGCACTCTTTTGATTATTTCACTCCCTGTCGATTTTTTGATCTTGTTGTGGTGGATATTTAGAATAATACGTCTAAGTTCTGTTTGTAGCTCGTGGACACTTTCATACTGGTTCTTGTAAACTAAATTTTTACGCGTATAATTTACGCGTCAGGATACAGCTCGATTTGTTGCATACAACCAGGTACCTACCTACTAATTACATTTTATCATGCACTTAAATTATAATAGGGAAATACTTCTCAAGTGGGTACATTTATTAGTAATAGTAATAGGTACTTATAATAATGCCGTTGTATGTCCTTACGGCAGTGTCAGCTTTTAATTTTTCTGAACAAAATTTCACATCAAATGTTAAAATTCATGGTCTTCCTTTTATTTCTGACACTATGTTATTTAGCAAAAAATAATCTTTATGATGAAGCCTTTCGATCGGTATGATAAAGCTACAGGGTAATTTTTTTCTCGTGTAGCTGGTTCGATTCCCGGTTCAACCATGTAATTATTTAAAAATCTATGAATGCAGTTTAAATTGTTTTTTAAATTAAAATAATGTCTTCTTTCAGTAAAATGTTCCATCTACAATATTCAAGGTACTTTCCCTCCATGTGGCATAGTCGTGGGACGCCCTGTATATATATATAAACTATAATAAGTAGGACGTCCAGATAGGATGGTTTGTAGGGAGAAATTCATCAAATTTAATACGATATATTGTTCATTCATTCAGAGCTGGCCACGGGCCATACTCTTATTGTATGTAAAATTTATTTGTTGCAGGCAATATATCCATTTTTGACATGGTGCAAACTTGTCAGAAAACCTTTACATAAAATGATTTGGGGGGGCATTTTGGCTGCAGTAGCTTTCGTTATTTCCGGCATCGTGGAATTGAGTCTTGTGGTTTGTATGATTGTGGTTTTTTTTTAAGTAAATATCGCCAGGCAGGCTGACAGTCCACCGTTTGTAGTTGACTTCCATCGTCTATAAACAATCTTGATACGACAAAGGAAATTCAGTTGGCAAAAGATGAATGGGTTCTATCTAACATCCTTTCTTCTAGTACTCCAAAACTGTATACGGGCTGCCTCATAATGCTTCTCTTACATAATTATTTTACCGTCGATAGCGAAGCAAATAAAATAATATATGAATCATATGACGTATTTATAAATAACTAGATGGTGCCCGCAACTTCGTCCGCGTTGAAAAAGCAATATATAGCCTGACATCGTTATTGCTATTACACTTAGTCAGGAGTTAGTTTCCTTAATTTTAGATGGTCCCTCGGGAATAGTCCTTTTTTTCTGGATTAAAGGTACCCTATGTCCTTTCTGGTATCCCAGACAACGTGTATGCAAAATTTCATGGTGATCGGTTCAGTATTTTTTGCGTGAAAGAGTAACAAACATCCATACATCCAAACAAACTTTCGCATTTATAATATTAGTACGGATTTTGTTTCTACAGGTAGTTAATTATTAACACATTTAGGTACATAGTGAGATTTATATAAAAAAAATCTGCCTTAAGACGTACACTATTGATATATCGTATATTTATGATCAGAACATCATACTTAGTTAATTGGTTACAATACAATGATACGCCCCATTTACATATATTTATTTCAAATGTCAGTATTATAGATAATTATTACAAAAATGAAACTGAATCGAAAAATGACGTCAACACTTTTCACTAAAAACGGTCCAGAGCATTTAGCTTTCAGAGTCCCTAAGTCTATATTCGTTTTATTTTATTTTGCGAATGAGTAGTGTGATCTTTCGAAGTACTACGACTATGGAATTTGAGTCGCAAATGCCAAAGCGGCACATAAAAAGTACGCCTAAAACGGAACCATGGCGGAGTCTTGCCTTCGCGCGTCAATGGTAAAAGGTAGTAACGACCAAGTAAGTACTACTATTGATTTCAAACTCCAATGTGTTGACGTAAAGTCACATTTTCTTTAAATGACACATGTTTGGTTGATTTAAAATGACAGATTGTCACTTTTAAATGTTCCATAAAGTTCGTAGTGTTTTGTATGGCGTACGAAATCCATAGTTGTAATATGTACATTGATGGTGTGATCGTATATTTTGTAGATTTGGTATCAGGCGGCGCGGCGGGGCGTTATTAGAGCGAAGATTATTTATTATCACCTTGACGCGGGAGGTAATAAAGTTAACTAATACCGTTATCAAACTTGGATTAATATTTAATAGAAAGTATGATTATAATCTGTCTGCCACTAAACCTGGTCGTATTCATCAGTGCTGATTAGAAATAATAAAATTAAGCACAAAGTTAATACGATATGGAATAAGGTGAAATAAGTTCGTTTTACATGTCTATATTATAAGCATTGGTTTAAGTTTTGTAGGAACTACACTCCAAATATATACTTAACCAAGACACGGTGCCCCCCCCCCCCCCCCCCCCGACTCCGTACGCGCTGTAGTTCGTTTTCAATAATCCCACAGGAACCTAACCATTTTTCCAGGATAAGTATTGCCAATTGCCATCCAAAAAACAAAAAAGCAAAGAGTAGGATCGAGACACATCGTCGACCCAACCTGTTTGAAGCAAGAATATTCGAAATCAACCTATTTTAGACTCAACGATAAACAATTAGGTACTTAATTATTAATGTAGGGTATCAAATAAAAATTCCAAATAATAAAATAACCTATATATTTTTCTTGTAAGTACAAAAACATATCTAATCATTGTCTTGCAGTTTGAACTGCCCACTTAAAACTTAACATATGTATTATAATCGAACTTATAACATTTGCATATAAAAGAAATCTTTAAATGTACAACAGGTTATGCTGAGCACCCTTTATCACAAAAATGGGAGATCTTATAAATAAACACTTGAATATAGCTATACAAATACTCTTGCGAGCATAAAAATCGAGTCAGGCAGCACGCTCGTATTAAAAAGTACAATGTCAACTACAACTTCAACTTGATTTTTGTTTAAAGTAGCATGTAGTTCTAGGCCTTAGCTTCAAGTAAATGGTGAATTTTAACCTTAAAAAATAAGGTAAGCTAAAAATGTGCAACAATAGAAAAACGACGTTTCTTACCCGTTTGTCCTTTATGCTAATTGCGGGATATTGGGTCGTATACAACGCATATCTAAAATTGTAAGGTGTTTTTTTTTTTCAATAATAAAACAATGTTAAACGTGTTTGTACTCATTTTAAAGCAATGACTTTAAATATAAATTTGATGTAGCTGTTTTTGGCGTGTGGCCTGAGTCGATTTTTTTTGCTCGCGAGAGTATAAAAAAGTCTAAATGACACAAATTTGGTTAACATACTACCTAACAATTAAAAAATAAAAATACTGAATTCATCAAGGCTTATGTTTATGGCTATTTTTGTATTACATCACTTCGTTCAGAGTATAAATAAAGTCTAAATAGCACGAATTATCACACAAGTTATAGTTACTTGGTTATAAATATTTCGCCTTGATACAATGCTACCTAACAATTAAAAATACTGAATTCATCAAGGCTTATGTTTATGGCTATTTTTGTACATCACTTCGTTCGGAGTATAAATAAAGTCTAAATAGCACGAATTATCACACAAGTTATAGTTACTTGGTTATAAATATTTCACCTTGATACAATGCTACCTAACAATTAAAAATACTGAATTCATCAAGGTTTATGTTTATGGCTATTTTTGTACATCACTTCGTTCAGAGTATAAATAAAGTCTAAATAGCACGAATTATCACACAACTTATAGTTACTTGGGGATCCTGCCTTTTCGCCGAAAATTGTTTGGCCGATTATCACTTGCCAACCAACGTTTTGCCTATTTTTCACTTTGACAACTAAAGATTATCAAATTTTTGTATAACAACGTTTCATTTGGTAGAATTATTGTTAAGCTGATTATAATAATGACACGAAACGTTTGGGGCATTTATCATTTGTAAAATCTTTCACTTGGCCAAACAACTAAGACGCGTCAGTGTAACATTTCCCTTTTGCAGAAGGAATACTGGTTGTAGCAAAACGACTGTGCGCTTACTACAAAATGTGTTACAAGACTTATTTGTACTGGAAACATTTGGTAAACAATAAACAACTAAATGAATATTACGCTAACTAAAACATTCGCTACTTGAAAGTTGGCATTTTGAAAAGTGTCATTATAAAAAGCAGACCATACAGTTGGCAACTGTGAGGTTGGGAAATAAAACAAAATTATAAAAATGATTATTCCACATAATAAAATTCTTCAAAACGGTAGTTGGCAAGTGATAATCGGCAAAACAATTTTCTGCAAAAAGGCAGAAAACCGTTACTTGGTTATAAATTGGTTATAAAATGGTTATAATTGGTTATGACAAGGCTCCAGGTATGGATGGATGGTTTAAGAAATGAACTAATTAAACATATTAAAAATTACATCACACCGCCTTTAGTAGCAATTTACAATATTAGTTTTATCACTGGTGTCTTTCCAGAAATGTAGAAAATAGCAGTAGTCCATCCCATTCATAAGAATGGATGCAAAAAACACCAAACAATTACCGTCCAATTTTTTTACTTGGAGTTTTCTTTAAACTGCTTGAAAAGCCTGTTAATAAAAGACTTATATGCTACCTTGAAGATAAAAACTGCTCTCTCCCCGTCAGTTTGGTTTCAGATCAAAAAAATCTACTGAAGATGCTATCTCTCTGTTAACTTCACTTATTGCATCCAATTTAGATAAAAACCGAAACTGCATAAGAACATTTCTAAATTTGGCAAAAGCCTTTGACACTGTTTCTACCCACAGAAACAGTGTCAGTCCCCCCTGTTTCTGTTCTATTTTTAAAATTAAAAATTAAAAATACTGAATATCACGGCGAGCTGACACACACAATTTTATTTGTTTATTCAATATTCCACTCGTTGGAACTTAACCATTCGAGAAGAAAATTTTCATCAATGCCACTATTAAGTTTATATTGTTCAAGTTTATTTTTTAATTCCAAAACTACCTGTGGACCACCCGCATATACATGTGTCCAGTGCTTTGCAGTATCTACATACATTTGTCTGTTTCGTGCGAGTTGGTCCCCAATCGCAGGTATCAATGCGTCTTCTGCTTCCGGCGTTGCCAAAAGAGTTTGGAGAGATATAAGTAAATAGTTCAAGGTCATACCGGGTGCCCAATCAAAGTTCAAGATATTTAGACAAACATATCCACCTCTATAATCCACGTTTGGATGCCATATCTTAGTCAGGAACTTAACCTGCAAATAAGCGAAGCTTTAGTTCATCATCTCAGTCGCAGGACGTCCACTTCTGGACATAGGCCTCCCCCATAACTCTCCAATAGGACCGGTCAGAAGCAGCCTGGATCCACCGTCGACCCGCGGCCTTTATTAGGTCGTCTGTCCCACCTGTGTTGTGTTGTGGGTGGACGTCCTACGCTGCGCTTGCTGGTACGTGGCCTCCACTCGAGAACCTTTCGGCCCCAGCGGCCCAAGGCTCTCCGTACTATATGCCCTGCCCATTGCCACTTCAACTTACTGATCCGCCGGCTTATGTCGGTAACTTTCGTACGTCTACGGATCTCCTCATTTCTGATTCGATCTCGCAGTGTAACCCCGAGAATAGAGCCCTTTCCATAGCTCGTTGAGCGACATTGAGCTTCCTTACGAGGCCCATAGTTAGAGAGACCTAAGCTTTAGTTAGATCAATCTAATCAATTGCATAGTTAACATAAATGAACCATATAATATGTTCATTTTGCATATTCAAAACAAAATGAGGGAAAATGGATTTCAATTTTTTTTTAAATGTTTAGGTTATCAAACAAACTGACGTTCCATTTCATTGTAGATGGCGTAACGCCACAGGATTAGGAATGGCTCTGGCATATCTTACTCGATGAAAGACAACAATAATGATTCTCCATCAAAGTAATACATTGAAAAAAAAAAGAATTTTTTTCAAGGCCACGGTTGTGACCCTCTGAGGTAACCGTGTTGAAGTATTTTATTCAAGACAGACTGATATTCTAGTTCCTGCGAGGTCTGTATCTGTATCTCTTGAGTTTTTTTAATTTCATATTTGGATTATTAAAAGCTCTTAATTATTATTATTATAACCTAAACTAACTACATTAAATGAAATTAGGAATAATAAAAGATGCACACACCTGTGGTGAATTATCGGGATATGTCTCCGGAATCGATAGATCTAAGTAAAATGTTCCACCTGCATAAGGTGAATTCGAAGGGCCAAGAATCATAGCCTTCAAGTGACGCAAGTTACCGGATACCGGATTTATATCCATTTCACCCGAGCTCTGGAATAATGGAATAAATCACCTTAACATTATATTCAAAACTAGCTGTTGCACGCGACTTCGTCTGCGTAACTATATAAAAAGCTTATGTTACTCGCTGATAATATAGATAGGTGAAAGAATTTTTAAAATCGGCCTAGTCGTTTTTGAATTTATCTATGGGTATGATTTAAGCTGTCGTCAATTTATTTGGTTTTGAATTTGTTAAATAATTGGTTTTGTCCTCAAAATAGTAGATCTGTCGGCAAATTGTAGTCGCCAAACAATATGAAAATAATTTCATAATAAATCACATATATAAGTATTATCAATTATCAAATAAAACAATTGATTTGTCCTGATAACTGTTCCTATAATCAAAATAATTGAAAACGATAATTAAAAAAATGAAATATGTCACCCGAAGTTCCAAAAAAAAAACTATTATTGTTGATAGTATTTAACCACTTTTTACATTACTTATAATAGGGGTTAAAGTATGAAATTGCCGTTTTATTGTAATAGGTACTTCGAATTGACATAGAACCTTCATGGTTTGAGATTTTTGAGTGAAACTTTTTTCATACGGTACCTATGTAGTTCTTCTTTTAAAAAATGTGCAACATTCGATTATCAACTTTCAGTTGTTTTTTTTATTCAGCTTAGACAATAAAGATGGATACTTCGAAAATTCGTGTGATTTTTGAATACGAGTTCCGACGCGGAACTAACGCGGCAGAAACAGCTCGCAATATTAATGTTGCGTTTGGAGAGGGGACTGCTAATGAACGCACTGTGCGATTTTGGTTTAAACGCTTTCGTGATGGAAACTTCGATTTGAAGAACGAACCACGTGGAAGACCGCCCACACAGGTGAATAACAATGATTTGAAAGAGATGGTGGAAGCCGATCCGAGCCAAACTACCCAGGAATTAGCGGCATGGTTTAACGTTACCTTACCAACAATATTGACTCATTTGCGTCAAATCAATAAAATAAAAAAATATGAAAAATGGGTGCCTCATGATTTGACTGATCTGCAGACTCTACAGGAACTGCAATTAGAAACCATTCGTCACCCTCCGTATTCGCCAGACCTTGCTCCAACGGACTACCATTTTTTTCGTGATTTGGACAATTTTCTGCGTGATAAAAAGTTTTCTTCTCAGGAGGCAGTGCAAAATGCTTTCACACAGTTTGTCGAATCTAGATCACCAGAGTTCTATCGCAAAGGCATAAATGAGCTTCTTATTAGATGGCAGCAATGTATAGATAATAATGGTAATTATTTTGATTAAATAAATATGTTAAATTAAAAAAAAAACGAATTTTTTTTTTCAGTACAAATCGGCAATTTCATACTTTAACCCCTAATATATTATACAGGTTGTATATGTACTCGTATCTAAAATATATTATGTGTATTGATTTATTCTATTGATTTATTTTTTTATTATAATTTACTTATTAACTACTTAAATTATAATAAACTATAATTTACGTAAATTTCTAATAGAATTTGGCTCCGCCCCTTTAAACATTTTTTCATTAAATTTATAAAGTGAACTGTTAAATTGGTAACGTATTGTATTATTTTGATAAATGAAAAAATAAAATGTAAACTACTGTACTGGTGACAAAATAACAAATAAAAAGAATTCACAATCTGGCGAAAATGATTGATTTATTTGCTGTCAGAACTACTATTTTCAGTAGGTACGAAGCTATTATTTAAGGGACAAAACTGTAATTTTCACAACAAAGTTTTATTCATAGGAAAAAACTACGATTTTTTGATAATACATTTATCATATTGACACTAATTTGGTAATTCATACCTGGGGAGACATTTACATAATTGATAATGAAAATATTTCGTGTCGACAGATCTATTAATTAGATGATACAAGTTGATGACAAAATATAAATTTTTATGACGGAAAATATAGTTCCATATATTTATTACTAGCGGCCTGTTCCCGGCTTCGACCGGGGTGTATTTTTTTTTACGTAAAAACCTTCCCTGATTATCCCTCTATCCATGAGTGAAGACAGAATTAAAATCAGCCCAGCCGTTCTCGAGTTTTGCGCTTAGAAACACATTTAGGGATTCATTTTTATAGATGAAAAAAAGATGAAATAAAGGGCCCCGTCCGGTACCCCAGTGACGCCTACATCGACCACGCGACATTTTTCTAATACTTACATTGTTAAACTCGCGATATCTATCGAATGGAATATCCGAATTAAATAATTGAAAAAAGTTATATAAAGGTATTGAAGCAGTCTTGAATATGAAATAATTTATTTTGATAAGTATTAATACCAAGATACAAATAAAGAGCCTTTCCTAGCGGGGCTGCATTTCAATTAAATTTTTAAAATATAAGCACTTATTGTGGCATAATTACAATAGTTAGAAATATACTGTCGCGACACTTTTTGTAGATAATGATGTGTTCTGCAAACTCGTATTACATTATTTTGTTCTATCATCAATAGTTTTCGCAGCGCAGGCGATTTAAGAAAAATTTAGGTCATCAATAAAATGATTATCGCTGTGTTCGCGACAGTGGCGGATGTACATTAAGATAGTAGGTATACCCATTTCATAAGTCGGACTAATAAGAAGCGACCTATATATACTGACGTGGTATTACGATAGTCTTCTATAATATAAAAATGAATCCCTAAATGTGTTGCTAAGCGCAAAACTCGAGAACGGCTGGACCGATTTTAATTCTGTCTTCACTCATGGACAGAGGGATAATCAGGGAAGGTTTTTACATTAAAAAAATGCACCTCGGGCGAAGCCGGGAGCGGCCCGCTAGTATACTAATATACAATATCTTGACCTAGCGAGCCCGTTCCAACGACTTATTTTGTTGCTAATTTGTTGCTCCGAGATAGGCTATTTAGATATTAAAAAATGTCACCCCTTCATGGGAGATGTTGTTAATTAATTTAATACCTAAATAGCCTATCTCAGAGCAACAAATTAGCAAGAAAATAAGTCCGCCTTATGAAATGGGTATACCAGCGTAATATACGTCAGGTGAGGCGCCACAGCGGCGCGCCATGGTGTCGCATCACGGCGCCATTTCTCAGTATTCTTAGACGATCACTTTTCACTTGGAAGCAGTACATTTTTTCTGGATGAAAGTTAACCTATGCCCTTTCTTGTATCCCTAACAACGAGTATGCAAAATTTTATGATGACCGGTTGAGTCGTTAAGGTGTGAAAAGGTAGGAAACAGACAAACAAACAGACAGTGTATAAAAACACTGTTTGTTTGGCGACTTTTATGAAAATGATATAGATGTTAATTAAATGGAAAAAAGTGTCTCAAACAGAAAAAAAATGATTTCGGATATACTTATCTACTTCCAAATAAAGATTATTAACCTTTTTTTTAATTCTTACGACCGGCGATGTATTGCTAAAAATTATGGTAGATGAACAATACAATTAAAATAATTGAAATACGAAGAAAACAAAAAACACTTTCTCACCTTTGAACGTTGCTTAACTTCATTAATCTCCTTCATTAGACGTAAATTCAATTTGTTGTCAGCCATTATATTTGCTAAATCGAAATGTGCAACGTAATGTAAATACAAATTAATTGTAATTTTGCTCTTATTATATTATCTAACTATCGTATTTTAAGTAAAACAAATTTCGCAATAAATACACACGGAGATCAACACGGATATATTGCACGAACGTATTTGCTGCTGATTTACAAATGTAACTTTTAAATCTGTATTAACACTGTACGACGTACTTCTATACTCGTTGACAAACCAAAGACAATGGCGTCGAAAGGGATCAATTATAAAATGAGAGTTTCCGCTATTACAACTATAGGAGGCGCTGTGGTAGCATCAAACTACTGTGTAATTACAAAATAGAAATTACAATTTTGAAGTTTACATATATAGCGATAGAGTCGAGTTTGTTTTTATTCTGATTTCATTAAATTGAAATTGTAATTTTTTACAATTGAGATTTCGACCCTAACTAAAATAGTTTTCTTCCAATAAACCTATTAGGTATATTACAAACTAGCTGGTGCCAACGACTTCGTCCGCGTTGAAAAATATTAAGTATAGCCTATCCTGTGTCCCATACGTCTAAATGTTTATCTACCAAGTTTCATAAAAATCAGTTTATTCGTTTCAGAGTTATGGAGGAACATACATACACACATACATACAGGAAAAAATTGTAAAAATCGTCAATTTAGTTTCAGTATCATGTATAGAGCCTATAAACACGATATCTCTGAAAACAAAGTAACTTACTCCATGACCGACCCTCACAGATTTATTATTAGTATTGATAATACGAAATTTTATAACCTAGTACACTAATGCTTCCAGGGAACCATCCCGATTTTCGGATTTTCCATCCCTTCATCCCGCCTTTTAATTAGTTTTTCGGAAGAGCCCTACCCTTTTACCTGTAAGAAGGCAATGTAGGGGGGGGGGGGGGGGGGCAGTCTTATCTCTTATCCTTTGTCGACCAAACTTGACAACGCTCTTGCAGATCCTGTGGAGTTGCTTATCCTAAAAAACGACGGTAGCCACCTATCATCAAGACGTGGATCGTCACGTCAGCCTGCCTGCCAAGCTTTACATAACATTAGAGAAAGTCAACATTTATATGATATTATTTGAGTTTTAATTGCAATATTGACTAAGTAGACTTAAAAATATTTTAGCCTACTTACGGTACACCAGTATCAGAAGGCTTAGCTCAGTTGAGAGTATACAATGGATACGACTGCAATTTTACTATGAACATAGCTGGAGTGCATAATCCTGATTATAATGGAACAAACAACTTCAACATTGGACCTTTGTCTCTTTATGAAAAACTTGATATAGAAGCTGATAATTTATTAATTCTGCCGTACTCGTTGAAAGGACAAGAAAATACCAACTGTGCTAGTATAGCTCATACGGGTACTTTGCATTTGTTGGAAAAAACTGCCAATTCTTTCTTCATAAACAATGAAGGCTTGAACAATTTTACTGACAATAACAATAAAGCAATTGATGGAGTACATGTCAGGTATGTAAACAATATATATTTTTTAAAATTCATCGCGTAACTCCTCATTGCAATGACCTACAGCGTAAAAGTGTCTATATATACTATTCCAGAAATCAAACATTCTGTCCTCGGCTTGTGTATGCGTTATTGTCATGTTATTATTGATTAATAAGATGTTATCCTCTTTCGATGTCATAGGAGACCATGTGATTTTATCGTTATTGGCCGTTGGATTACCAGTTTTTGCAAAATTAGTCCACATTTCAGCAATATTTTTTATAAATATCCGATCTATATGATTGGTATCTTTATTTTTTATTGAGACGTACGTGTCCCACAAAGGTTCACATTTAAGTAGATAACAAACTTCGTCGCCAGTGGATGCCCCTCGTACTTGAATATTTCCCACGGATGTTTTCATTGCATTGAATCTACCTACATAATCAAACTTGTATACAAGCAAATAGTTGCTTTCCACATTCAAATATTTTTTGATGAACTTATAAATCGGATATTTAATAAGATCTGATGTGTAAGTGAGGAAACTATTAAGAGGTCCCTCGGAGAAGCCTTCCTTAAAATATCTTCCTTTTATGCGTCTTGCTATATTTTTGTAACGGTTCATCGATTGATTATAACTGCAGCCATCATTAAATGGAACCATAAATTTAAAGACAGGATCTAAGTATTTTAGAAGGCTGGGATTACTTATAAAAGGTGATATTTCTGAAATACTTTCTTGACTGTTAAACCCGATAAGTATGGGTATAGTTTCATTCATATTTTTAATATCCTCCATAAAATCTTCCGGTTTTTTAGTCAACAATGAATTGCGTGATTCAATCTTTTCCAATATAGGAGAAAACTGTATTAAAGGTCTTTGTTTATTAATCACATCACGATTATCGTATATTTTTTGAGATGCTTCTATGATATTTCCAGTGGATGCTTTCTTTAAACTTTTTATGCCTTTGCTTTCCAACAAATGCATAAGTTTATTCTTCTCCCATAAAGGGTTTCCTTGAAAAACTGATGGCGAAAACAGAGTACCACTTTGCAGAATCATTTTTGAGAAAAGTTTTCTTGCATTAGTCGTCCATAGTAAGGATAAAAATGTAGCCGCAGATCCACATCCCATCACAGTAACATCGTCTTTGCTACCACCAAAATGTCTAATGTTATTCCTAACCCAATTCAATGCCAGTACAATATCCTTCAGTCCCATATTTGCGTGAATGTCTGTTTGATTCACTTTGAGAAATCCAAACACCCCTATTCTATGTGATACAGTGACTAATAAGACATCGTTGTCAATTAGGAAATCCGCGCCGTGCAAATGACTCAAGCTTGTTGTAAACGCATAACCGTGAATCCAAACTATGACCGATTTTAATTTAACATTTCCACTTGGCGGTACATGAGGTGTGAAAATGTTCATATGTAGACAGTCCTCTGTGCCATACAGACCTTGCTTATGTACAATGTGAGCCTGGGCACAGGCGCCGTGATACTCTTTCCTGGCGTCATATGTAGATTTCCACTTCTTGGCTGGTTGAGGATTTTTGAATCTCAATTTTCCCGTTGGTGGCTCAGCGTAAGGAACGCGGTAGAACGCATAAAAAAGCTTCCTGTCGAAAAGTGTGATGGCGCTGCTACCTAAAATTCTACCTTGTTTAATTTTAACCTCAACAGTATACGCTTGTAATCTATCACATAAAAATAATATAGAAAAAAAAATTTTATACATAAATTTATTCATCGTTATATTATATTTTAACTGTTGGAACAGCGATTAAATAAGCGAAAATTGATTTCTTTATTTTGAATTAGCATGCTTTATTTATTAAATTAAATTTGTTGGACCGTACCATTTCCCAGTTAACCGTGAAGTAAGTGTGTGTGGTTTGTTTACATTTAAGATTTCTAGCGAACACAAAAGGGATTGCTACTATAAGAATGGATGACATAAAAAAGAATAGAACCAGATTAACTATACAAACCAACGACAACGCTCAGTATTCAATTCAGAGAGGAATTTATGATGTTCTCGTTGATGGGCAGACAATTTTAAAGGATTATTCTTTTAAGGCCGGAGCAGTATACACAATTAATTTGTATGAGGACAATAATGGACTATTTGTAAGTATACTTACAAAATTATATTCGCCTCAATTTGTCGCTGCAGGTTGGGTCATAAAACGTGTGAGCGGCGCGAGGAGTATTGCGCGCTCACTCGCACTTACAGCTCTTATGGTAACGCATAGTGACGTACAGCGCTCGTATCGTAATATTGTCGACAAGTGAAATACAAAATTAAAATGAAACAATTTTATGTTCTCTGATGTTAGTATTTATGTTATGACTTATGATTCTATTTACATTCAAACTTATACAAAATTATTATTATTTTATTTATGTATATAAACAAGTAAAAATAAAAAGAGATTAAATAGATACTTAAGATAAGAGATTAAATAGATACTTAAAAACTAATAACATTAACTGACTACAACGAAAATACATAATTTAACAATTTAAAAAGAACTTTTATCACTTTTACACTTTTATCAAAATCGTCGAGTTCGGTTACTGGTCGTGGTTTATTTATTTGTTCGCGGGGACAGGTCGGTCCATCATTTGCACACTCTTTCTTAATGGTATCCACTGTTCTTAAACTTACGCCACAAATTTTGGCCGTAAGTTGTCGCGCCTGGTCAAAATTAATTTCTTTTAACTTCACTGGATCTTGTTTAATTTCAAGTAAAAATGTCAAAACATTATTTATAACAATGCGCGCTTGTTGATTTATATTTACACCAACGGATTTAATACTGCTTGCAAAAAACACCTCCATGTCGCTAACGGCCGAAATTAATAACCTATCCTGATCCGTTTTTACCTATCTAGGATTGAAAAATCAATCTTTTTTGGTGTGTGAAGTGTGTTAATAACGTATCCACAGATTGATATTTCAATCTGTCAAATGAAACCATCTTTGGGAGGACAGATTTCAGATTAAAGATCGAACTCTGTTCGTAATTGACAGTTAGGGTGTCTCAATATTCAATCCGTACATTTTGACGTAGCGCAATCGATCTAAACTTGCAATCCCACGAATTTCACGGATTATAAGCTAAAAACACAAGAATTTGAAATTATTTGAACTTAAAATTAAAATTATTTTAAATATGGCATTAATTTTACCGGCTAAGAATTATTAAAGAGCATTGAATTGACATTGAATTAAACGAACATTGAATTGTCTAGTGTCATGCCATTCGTTCCTTTACTATTCAGAAAAACGAATGTATGTATGTTATTATTAAAAACAAAATTGTGTAGTACGCTATTAAATAAATATAAATAAATTGAGTTTTAATTACTTTATCTTGTAATTGTAGCTAATTTATTATTTTCACATTTTAAATATGCATAAAATTAGAAATTTAAATCGTCTCGTAAGTAAAATATTACTAGTTAGCGTGAAAAGAAACGGCGTGGGAGGGAATGGATTGCCTACCGATTCCTCGGTATTCAATCGCATCCACACAAATTAATATTTGCACGCAGATCGGAGAGCGATCGGCCGATAGGAACAAACTGGAGATTGATTTCAATCTCGGATTGTATATACATTATTAATTTCGGCGGTTAGTAAGTATTCTAGTATTGAATGAGTAAACATAAGTAATAACTCGTTATTTATAGCAACAAAACAGAGTGTATAGTAGGTAATTAAGCGCGGGAGTGATTCACCGCTACATTGTTATCGACAGCGCGTGCTTGACGGGCACATCACTACGCCGAATATGATTTATGGCCCAACCTGCAGCGACAGATTGAGGCGAGTATAATAGTACTTTTAAGCTCTTACTAACAATCAAACTATGCTATTATTTTGATTATTTTGATCTATACTAGTACTTATACTAGTAGAGTTCTAAGTAAACGTTTTAGACATTCATGTAATCAGCCAGAAATCATGGATAATTTTCTGACCGAGGCAATATAGTATTTTATGGTATTTGTTAAATAGGTATCCCCAGTGCGAAGAATCGATGAACTTATTGTAAAAAAAAAAAAGAAAATCATTGAAAAATATTTAACATTTCAGAACGCCAATCCTACGATGATCACTCCGCCGAATAGTATACACATTCTTTGGCTGGTTCCTCAATACGTTGTCATGACGATGGGCGAAGTAATGTTTTCAGTAACTGGCTTGGAATTTTCTTTTACTCAAGCGCCCGCAACAATGAAGTCAGTATTGCAATCCGTCTGGCTTCTGACTGTTGCTTTTGGGAATCTCATTGTGGTACTAATTGTCGAAGGGAATTTCTTAGATGCACAGGTATACTGAAAATTTCTGAAATATTTCAAGCACTCCCTTTAGTTTAATTGTTATAGATAGAAAAGTTACTCGTTTGAAATATTCTTCTAATATATAATTAAAATAATCAATAATAAAACAACTAAATTGGATGATTATTTTTTCTAAAGAAAAACTATCAGATTCCAGTTATAATTGTTCACACACACACACTTTTTATTAAGTAAATGAAAAGTTCATTTCAATATATTAATGTTATTTAAAAGGTGTTTTTTTTTTAAATTTCAGTGGAAAGAATTCTTCCTCTTCGCTGGTCTCATGTTGATAGACATGTTGATATTCACTGCGATGGCGTTCAGATATAAATATGTAGAAATGAGTTCGAACAGTGAAACATTAGCAGGTAGCGAAGAAATCAAGCAGCCCGAGAAGTTCGATCTTCATGTTAAAGAAAATTAATCTTTAAAGTATCAAAACGCTCGGATAGCGCTGATTGTTTGTAATAGTCTGAGATACGGCATTAGCAATATATAAGTATCCCTCATCTGTTATTTAATGATGGAAAAAATTATCTGGTAGATGATATTTACATTGATAAATTGCGAATGGATTGCCTAATTAAATCAGGGGCCGACGCTGTTAAATAAAAAAAAAAAAAAAAAAAAAAAAAAAAAAAAAAAAAAAAAAAAAAAAAAAAAAAAAAAATTTCGGTGCGAGCGTGGAGAGTGAAAGAGAAGAGTTGCGTGCGCTACTCTATGTGACAGATAGGGATGGCGAGTGTTGCCATCGTTAAATAACATATGAAGGTATATATTTCTAATGCCGTATTACGTACTATATGCGCTAGCATCAATGTATAGTCTGTGCGTACTATAAAGGAAATGATGAAATTCTATGAACATTACAATTTTGGGAATGAATTTAGTAGGTATAGGTAGGTATAGTTGGTGCATTTGTAATTTAAAAAAATGTCGAATTAGCAACAAAAGCACAAAGGGCACATATGTAAATAAACATTTACTGAAAAACATAAGCAGAAGGACAACACAAGACAGAGTCAAAAATTATAGTTATTTTCTTTTTAACAAAACTCTTCTTAATTGCAAATAATTGTAATATACATAACATGCCAGTACCTATGTACAAACCTATTTAAGTTCATATATTTTCAATAAATATAAACATTTATATTGTTTTTAGAAAGATTAAAAAACTAGATAAATATTTAGTTAGCTCAAAAGGCACTACAGGTATCTATAATTATATAAAAATCTTAAAAAACCTGCACCTAAATTTCTTTGCTAGGCAATTTTGTCAAATAAATTTAAATATTGTTTAGAAAAAAATATATATTATATATAGCGGCCATATTGCGTAATCCAAGCATACAACTATAGAATTTTTAATTTTGTTGTTTAATAACAACAAACTTAAAAATGTAATATAGAAATAGAAGTATACCCTACATATAAAAGCTATTTTACATGTAGGTAAATCTACAATTAAATTTATTTTGCGTTCTTAACTACCTATGTTGTAACTACCTTTATACCTAGTACTAATCCTTTTTTTTAACCTAACTTTTGCACGATACTTCGTTCGCGCAGCGTTACAAAATAAAAATAAATGTGTGTGTAAAGTGTCAACTGACACACGACTGGAGTTTACTCATTATGAACGATTATAAAATTTAAATTTTCACATTTCGAACACGCCGAAAGAACAATATTGTTCTTTTTTTAAATAATATTTGTGTAGATGGCGCAATATCTATGATTCTTCTAAAATATTCAAAAAAAATAGAACGTATATATATATACAGTACCCTTCAAAAGTCAGTTGAAATTCATCTTCGTATGATTTAATTGTGTATTATGTTGATTACTGTAATTTTTAACGGTGACTCTACATGGCTATGGTGTCACGTTACAATGCTCTACAATCGCCATAGTCTAACTGCGATTGGTTCTTATCACTTGTGTTTATAAAAATCGAAGAATGCGTAAACACGTCCGAACACGTTGTCAAAAGTTAGTTGAAGAATAATATTTGAAGCATACAGACGCCGATTAACTTATTTAATGTTAAATCTTAAGTAATATGACTTCAGTTTATCTTATATATATTCTTAACTAATTGAAAAAAAAATTAATATTGATATATTTATTGTTGAAAATGGTCTCTAGGCTTAAATTAAGTGTGGCAGAACGAACAAAACTTGTTTGTGACTATAATAACTTAAAAAATTATAGTGCTGTAGCACGAATATATAAAATAAGTCCTGAAGGTGTTCGAAAAATAATTTAAAAAAGTGAAAACGAAGCAACACTCGCGGATTTACCTCGTTCAGGTCGCTCAAAAATCACATCTAAGTTGGATGATCGGTTCATTGTGCGACTTATATATTTTATACATTTACTAGTGACCCGCTCCCGGCTTCGCCCGGGGTGCATTTTTGCAATCCAGCCGATAAATTACCTTACACCGCCATCTGTGAGAATCCTATGGAACTCACAGATAACTTTTAAAATAAGTTCTATAACAACAGCTGTGAGTTCCATAACATTCTCACAGATGGCGGTGTAAGGTAATTTATAACTCGCATATAATAAACAAATAATTTGCAATAAAAAAAAATACTATAAATTGAGATAAAAACTATCCTGTCTCTCAAGTTGGATCAAACTGCACACAATGTGCAAAATTTTATTAAAATCGGTTCAGTAATTTCAGAGTTCATCGCGAACATACATCGTGACACGAGATTTTTATATATGTAGATATGCAAATCGATTCTTAAGGAGTAAAATCCAATAAGATATGAATGTATAATTTATAAAAAGTAAAACTGATATTGAAAACTGAACAAAGAAGTGAATGTGTTGGTGATTTTCGTTCAGACCTTGGCATTTTTTTTTACTGATGGTGTCTAATGAAGCCTGTATAGCGATCCAATGTTGAACCCTATACTTAGATGGGCTTATTTTCATTACTTCCAGTGTTTTAGAGCAAATAGAATAAGTTAAGATGAACAATGACCAATCTATCTTCCAATTTTTTTTTTAAATAAAATATTAAATGTTATTGAAATTGGACAAAGACTGTTCGTATTTTATTGTTGTTATTATAATATTTTTTTTAATCTATTTATTAAGACACCTTTAACAGGGTATGATTCAGATATATCTTCAAGCGCAACCATTTACCATTTCAGAGTGGAAGTCCAACTAATGTATTTTTGAAAGTAGTTTCATTTCTTAAAATAGTTACATATTTTGTCGGCCCATTCTAATTGTAAAGTTATGTTTAAGATTAAAGTTATGTTATATATTATTGTGTTTTAATATTTTATTGTACTTAGGTCTGTCGCGAAATTCAACCGACGCTTAAATAATACGTGAACATGGCCTTTTTCGAGTTATTTATTAAATTCAGTTGTCAAACAATGTCAATGAAAAGGTAAACAACATGTGTGTTGTTTGTTTTTGCGCGACACTAGAAAATAACAATTACAGATAGATGTAATTTCGTTATTACCTGTTGACAATAAAATTGATAGGTAGTCTATTTATTTGGTTAATAGAAATATTTTTACTAGTTAGTGCCGACGTCTTCGTCCGCGCCCCATTTTAATCTTGGCCCTATAAGTACCCGAAAATGAATTCACCGCCCGCTGTCTTGAAAACATTCAATCTGTTATGTTAAATGGCGTGAACACATTATACAATTAGCTTTGGATAATTTGTGTGTAGTTCTCATAGGACTAGTGGCCGACACGTTCCCCCTGGCGATACAAACGTTGACGTCATCGCTCCCCTTCCGTTACGATTACTAAACGGTGTAGGTACGAACAGAAATACTCAAAGTGCGCATTAAATATATATTTTTTTACTAGCTGTTTTGCCAAAAATAAATATTTTTGTGGGTTTAAAAAAATAACCTTTAATTTTAATTTTTTAAGGGGTATAACCGAATATACACAAAAAAATTCATTAAAATCGGTCGCTGTTTCGAAGGAGTTTTGTTACAAACACCAAATTGTTTCGTGACACGAAAATTTTATATATAAGAAGAAATGAGCCAGGAACTATATAACAGTTAAACAGTTATAGCACTTTAAACACATAAGATATTATAAAAGAAATAGTCAATCGTGGAAGGAAGTGAACACAAACAACGCCAAGGGAAATGGAAGTAGGGATATGGATGCTTTATCTTGAAAGTATATACATATATTAGATTCTGCAAACCCTGAGAAGATAAGCATTAAAGTGAGGATATGGTCTAAAAGAAAAGCGTGTGAACACAAAACGCTTTACCGGGCGTAACCGTGTGACTTGCCACTGTTACACAGTTTCAAAAGACTAGACGCAAATTTCATTTCACGTAAAAGTTGACTCAATACATAGAAAATACATTAAAAATAAACCTAGAAACCAATATTGCTAAAAATCGTTGCTAAGCCTGCTTTGTAGGTGATTTCTGATTTAATTAGCACGACTTTCTTAAAAATAAAGTGCCATAAACAAGCGAATAATACAATTTGAGAATCACTGACTCTATTTGAAGAGAGTGAATCTGCAAACGACTCGCCAACAATTATTGATAATAAGAGCGTAAATAGAATACACATAAAAATATACGGGTTGGGGATATATTGAAAAAAGATTTTAGGTACCCCAGAACGATTAAGTTACGCATTGAATGTCTATAAGAACTGTTTTTACTTATAACTGTTCATAAATAACTTAAGTATAATATAAACACTATGTAAATAGTTGGAATAAAATAAGTTTGTGTCTACTTAATAAAATCGGTTCTTAAAAGAACTGCTTAGTAAGTAAATCTTAAGTAGTTAAATTAGCGAGTCTCACGACATTCGTTAGATTCGTTTTTCGTCAGATGCGTATTTTGTCAGATGCTATACTTTGGACAGATACTCCTTTCTCCAAGTATTGCATTCGTCAGATACGTATAAAATACCTACAATTGGAATTATGATGGAGGCCTATGTCCAGCAGCGGAAGTTCTCTCGCTGACAAGGAAGGTACTAAAAGATGAATATTATCTAATTTCAGCATTGGTACAGGGAATAGCCAAAACTTACAATAAATATATGTGTATTTAACATAACGGAGCCTTTGTAATAAAAACCCAAATGTCGGCTTTCTGTTTAATTGTATAAACGTATGTTGACGCCTTGGCAGTATAGCGAATATGAAAATGAATGAAAACGGGTATGTAGCTTGATTGATTTGTTTGACGCCGTGATATTCGTAAACGCCTGCGGTGTTTTTAACTGCAACATGTTGGCGTGAAGCCGCAACAATGTTTTATTCATTGTTTTTGATCACGTCAAACTTGTATCGATTAACATCGATGAAAAAAATAAATGGTATTTTATTATGGAATATGGTAGGTACAACATGCAATCAAAGGGGTGAAGAAACAAAGAAAACATGCAGCACCTACCTCGTAGAACGCCGGCAGGTCAGGTAGAACAGGTCTTCCAGGCCGATGGAGACAGGGGCGGGCCCGCCACATACACGTTCCTGGTGTCCAGGTTCTCAGAAAAAATAAGAAAACCAGGTCACTTGGTTAAAAAATAATAGATATATTTATAAAGTTAAGAAGTGTTCACTTCATACGTGCAGTCCTATGACTGACATCCCTGTTCTCGTGTCCCTGTCTCGGCAGATATGTGCAGCCCTTCTTCGAGGTCTATAAACAGTTGTCGCCACGGATTAATTAAGTGTAGTCAGAAAAACAGTTTTGCAGAAGGCGTCAGTACATGTTCGGGGCACTTTAGAGGCCGCGTGGCGACGGTGCGCACGTGACGGTCACGCGACCACGACAAAAGCCATCGCGACCACGTGCGCGCACTCGCCGGATAATCTCGACCAGCAATATGCACACAAATAAATAAATTAACTAGAGCCGCGTTAAAAAAAAGCCGCACCGGAAAAAAGACTCGTGTAATTAAAATACTCATGTGAAATCTAAATAAATTATTAAGTTCATATTTTTTATTAAAACACTAAAAGCTTTTGCCAGCAACATCAACACTTCAGCTTTTATATTATTATAGCGTGTTTTTTTTATGTTGCCAACGTTTAAGATTAAGATATTAAGGTCAGGTGGGGTAAGAGGAACATACTTTATTTACAGTAAAATATTTTGAGTGCTAGGAAGAAAAGCTAAAGTCTTACAAGATATTTAAAACATGCAAAACTTTCCTATGTGTATTAGCTTCCCATGGACTAAGTCGCCTTACGCTAATAAGAGTTCTTACAATATTTGCGTAAACGTCCAGATTGTATGAACGTTTCTTTTCCCCTATAACCACGGGGTAAGAGGGACAGTCATGTTTAAATTTAAATGTTCGTCTATAATGATGGTTAACGTTCTCGGTAGAAGAGCTTCTGTCAATTTTAGACCTTTGCTTTCCGTGTGTTTTTGCATTAAAATTATTCCCAGCTCTCTTTTTTATGAAATTATTGGTTTGGAAAATAACGCGTCTACTTTGTACTGGTCGAATTCATAACTGCCGAGCCGAACGCTTCTTCACTTTTCTCTGGCTCAGAGTGTCATAGCATCATCTATTGAAAACTGTTTAAACTAATTCGTCTTGCCTGTTTTACCGACGAAAAACTTTTAGTGATAAATGATTTAGTTTGGAAGTTACGGTCCCTAGACCCTCTTCCCCCGGTGACCCACTTACCCCACTTGACCATAATTATATTTATCTAGATGCAAAGGAAACGAGAGTAAAAAAATGATTATCCAATTCATCCAATTCCATTAAGCAGTTTTTGCGTGATTGAGTAAAAAATCTCTAAACATACAAACTTTCGTATGTATAATATTATTAGAATTATACGATATTTAATGAATGAATCAAACGACAGCTTTCGGGTTAGTAAGCACGAAACCATTTAGGATTTTTCCACATTACAGATAACAAGTTTTACATATGTACATATTGTGTTTTATTTCGAACAAATAGACATTACCGAAGAGACTACATAAATAAGCAGGCTCCTGGTGTAATAATGCGGACATTTTTAATGCAAAGAATTGCAGGCATAGCCCACTCCCTGCCTATAAAACGAGCAACTCTCAAGGTGTAACAAGTGCGCTTCAGACTGCCTTGAGTGGATATCTCCTATCAGGATATTGACAGGCATTCAGGATATTGACAGGCATCCCTTATCTACCTACTCACATACCGAAACACAAAAAAAGCAAGTGTTTTTGCCTATATATGAGACGGGCTGCCCAATATATGACTGAGAACGTAGTGCGCCCTGCCAATACTAGTTATTATATAAATAACTAGCCATCGCACGCGACTTCTTCCTCATAACTTTATAAAATATAAAATATCTCAAGTTGGATCAAATGCATACAGTGCAAAATTTTATTAAAATCGGTTTAGTATTATCTATAACGAGATTACTTTCTGTTAGCTTAGGTAAATTAACAAAACGGAATATTTTTCCGGGTTATTAGATCGATCGAACAAATACTAGGATAACAGGACTGAAAAGACGAAAAGATTTTTATGAAGAGAAAAAAGTGGAATTTTTTTTACTTAACATCAGTTGCTAGTTCTAATATATATAATTAAATAATATATAAAAAAGACATGGCACGAGAAAATATTTATGTTTTTAATTTTAATAAAAATAAAAATTAAGGTACTTACAATACGACGATTCGGTTATAATAATGGATGATGTGAAGTTCAATAGTATGAAATCACTTAACCCAAAACCATACAAACATGTCGATAACAAAACAAACCGACAAGAGGTCTCACGCGGCGCGGACATCAGTTGGGGACTGTGGAAGAGGGGCGTGGTTAGTCGCGTGGCTGTCGTGTGCAGACCTACGACAAGCATAGGGTGTGCTACTCCGCGACAAATCAATTACAGAGTCGAGCAAAGAGTAACTTCTGAACTGGAATTAGCACTAAATTATGGTTGTTCCAAAATTACTTGTTTATTGGGGGGAAAATTTGCAACACGAATTTTATGGAAATTATCGAGCAATGAATACGGTGCAAGTAAATAAGAGAGGAAAGAAAGATAGAAAGAAAGAATGAATGGACTTTTTGTTATAAATACACAAAAATAAATTTGCAAGACATTTCTAAATAAAAAAATTAATTCAACACGACAGCGTTAAAACTTTATTTAAGGCTAACTTAATTTTTAATAAATTTTATTTGTTTTTATTTTAATGACGCCAACAGCACATAAATATGTGGGTATAATTAAATTTTATACTAAATCATTTTGAAATTCCCATATCTGGTGGGCCAATTTTTTTGGGCATTTAAATATCATTGAAATTTTTATTTTTATATTAAGATGATTTCTCGTGACCAGTTTCAGTTATCTGATACATATTATGGCGCTAAAGAAGCAATTTTGAATGCTCTCTAGTTCACAAGTATACTTCTATTTTATTGATGATAGCTTTTCCTCTATTTTTGTATAGTTTAAATTTAAATAGTATAGCCCTCTTCGCTATTGTCTAAGCCAAAGTTCATATTATACGTTATAATTATACTTTAGAGTGAATTGTTGATGCGGGTTGTTTTATGGTGGCTGTCACAAACATTACTGAATCTCAAACCACCAATGGCAACAGAGCCTCCGTTATCGATTTTATTCTGGTACAACCCACCGGGCTCTGAAAATTGCTACCTCGCTGAACTGGGAAAAGGGGGAAAATGAATTTTTCCATTTTAATTAATAAGTATTTCACTTTTCACTGTACATTTTAAAAAAAACATTACACATTATGGCAATCGCAATTATGATGTCATCTATACTAACATTATAAAGATTTGTTTTTGTTTTATTGTTTGTTTGTTTGCATTGAATAGGCTCCGTAACTACTGGACCGATTTGTAAAATTCTTTCACTGTTGGGAAGCTATATTATCAGCGAGTAACATAGCCAATATTTTATAAAGTTAAGCGGACGAAGTCGCGTGCAAAGCAAGTATTTCTATAAGACGTATTACAATTGCTAGTATCTTAATATTAACGTTTTTGAACTGCTGCAAATTTTAATAAATGTAATAATAAAAAGGCTAAAAATATTACATGTGAAACGTTGACGTTGTTTCATATATATAACATGGGAAAATTAATATTATTATAATATTTTATCATTGTCTATATTTAAATGCCCAGACATTATTTTGGAATCGTGTTATGAATTTGTGAATTTTGGAAAAAAGCCCTTATGACTCCCCACGAGACCTACCTTTCTCGCGTAGGGTCTATCGGCAAATTCGTAAAAACACGGGAAATAAATTTGAAAAAATTTATTATCGCCGAATTTCAGCTAATTTTTGAAAGTACTTCACGAAATACACACTTTCACCGTTTTGTGTGAATTGCTGAGGCTCCACCCAAAGGGAATTAATTTCTAAAAGCACACCCACAGAGGTTGGCCTATAAGTTACCCACTTTGAATGCAGTAATACTATTATAAGCGCTACTGCGCTACAAATAAGGTATATATTTTTTTACTTTCAATAAATTTCCACCCCTACATCGGATGCGTGCTAACCGCTACCCTTCTTCATTTATCGTGATATAAAATTGCTTTATTCTCTTGTAGGAACTCACTCCAGTTCTAAATTCCTTCCTGTGAACTAAGGACATGTGACTAAGGTCCTGTGTTCTAAATTCCTTCCTGTGAAATCTTAATAAAAGTGATTAAAAATTATGTCAGGAACGAGGACACAGCTTGCAGATTCTTCAACCTCGCCACCTTTATGGTTAGTGAATGAAAATTTATAATTTCAATTTTTTTTTTAGTCACATTCGCTTTTGAGAAGATAAAAGTAATACTAGAACCTATAGGTATTTTTAATTTTTATTGCACATTTATCATCCATCATCAATACTAATAATAAATCTGTAAGGGTCGGTCATGGAGTAAGTTACTTTGTTTTCAGAGATATCGTGTTTATAGGCTCTATACATGATACTGAAACTAAATTGACGATTTTTAGAATTTTTTTCTGTTTGTATGTATGTTCCTCCATAACTCTGAAATGAATTAACTGACTTTCATGAAACTTGGTAGATAAACATTTAGACGTATGGGACACAGGATAGGCTATACTTAATATTTTTCAACGCGGACGAAGTCGTGGGCACCAGCTAGTTTATTTTAAAAACATGTACGTTGATATAATGTATTTTTATGGCTTTATTAATTTTGTTGTGGTATTTAGAAAATTTTTGGAATTGTGAATTCTTGGTAATGCCCATCATCACCTCAGCCCTAGAACGTTTACAACTGAACATAGGGCCTCCTATTTACCAGCCCCCAAATAAGCCGTTCTCGAGTTATATGGTGTAACTAACACGACTTTCTTTTATGTAGGTATATAACAATTTACTTTTACACAATACGAATAATTTGCGATAATCTTCTTTATAGATTTTTTTAAAAGTTTTTAGGAAAAAATTCTTAGAATACGCAATTGAAGTGAGAAAATTTTATCCAAATGTCTTTTGGAATCCAACTGTCCATAATATACGATTGGTGTCTAAATTCTATTAGATGCCTTAATTTAGTATGCCAAAAGATAAATAATTTAGGCTATTTTTACATTTTTTGTCATAGTGAAAACAGAAGATTGGATTATTCCTCTATGAAGTTTGCTTATGGCGACGGCTCCGATGACGAGGCTCCAAGTATGGCTACCGAGCTGCCATCATGCGTATATGCAGCTGCAAGAGGTCGATTACAATTGCCACTAGCAGCCTACGTGCATCAGCATTCTAGACAACTGCATTCAGGTTAGAAATTCTACAAAATTAAAAACCAACTCATGTTACAATATCAATCAATCAATAGAAAATATTCATATTTATATCAACTGTAGTTTTTCTTTAAAAAATATTACTTATATGGATATTTTTACTTAGATTATAGGAATTCAGACAGAAGCGTCCATTTGTTATTTTACCTACTCTAAAATAATACTACTAAAATAATATTTTTATGATATGATATAAATCAACGGTCCAATTATTATAAAGGAAAAAAATCATAAATAAATTTAAACCATAAAGAAGTCAAAATACTCATGGATGCAAAGATATATCAGTTCGATGTATGGAATTAAATTTGTAATTAATTATTAAGTCGCTTTATTTATACTTTTTATTTAGTAATTTTAATTTTTTACGATATAATTATAAAAAAAAACAATAAATATCTACCTACGTATTATTAAAAATCTTAAACTAGTATGCCGCAGGTAGTGGCGCAAGGCATCGGTGGTTAGGGCTGCAGCGTGAGGAAGTTATTTTAATTATTATTAATTAATTAATTAGTGATTTACATGATGGACTGACGACCTAATAAAGGCCATGGGTCGACGACGGATTCAGGGTGCTTCTGGCCGGTCGGTTCTATTGGAAAATTATGGGGAAGCCTATGCCCAGAGATCATGATAATAAAATGCCTTATCTATAGGTACTAATACTATAAAGAAAAAAAAAATTTTTTTTGTAATGAATAACTCAAAAACTACTGGACCGTGTTTAAAAATTATCCAACCTATAGAAAGCTACATTATCAACGAGTAACATGAGGCTATATTTAATGCACAGTTATACGGAGGAAGTCGTGTGCAAGAGTTAGTTACACATAAAGTAATTGTCTATTTAGAAACCGTATAGTGAAATGTTATATGTGTTTTTTAGACGTTTTACTGGATACATCAGCAGAGGCAGATTTCACATGCAACAATGGTTCTCCATACCGTGTCCAAAGAGCTGCAGCTAACGTACGGGAACGGCGACGCATGCTGAGGTCCGGCCCCAATGGGTATCCCTACTTATTGCACACTTACATATACATATATAAAATACTGCTTAGCAATATTTTAATTACTTATGTTTACTTAAAAACAACTTTATACCTTCTATACTCTACTAATCTTCTTTACATATCAATACTAACAATAAATCTGTAAGGGTCGGTCATGGAGTAAGTAACTTTGTTTTCAGAGATATCGTGTTTATAGGCTCTATACATGATACTGAAACTAAATTGACGATTTTTTGAATTTTTTTCTGTATGTATGTATGTATGTTCCTCCATAACTCTGAAACGAATTAACTGATTTTCATGAAACTTGGTAGATAAACATTTGGACGTACGTGACACAGGATAGGCTACTTAATATTTTTCAACGCGGACGAAGTCGTGGGCACCAGCTAGTTATGAAATAAAGTCGCTTCCCGTCGCGTTGTCTATCCCTCCAAGTAAGCTTTTATATCTTTTAAACTACGCAACGGATTTTAATGCGATTTTCAATAATGCAAAAAGCGTTACACGAGCAAGGTTATTTACAGAAGAAAAAATTACAAGAAAGTTTTTACAAAACCAAAAAATTGAAGTTTGTAAAATGGTATGTTTGTATATATGGTGTAGGTAATGTTCGAAACTATTTACCCGATTTGAAAAAAATCTTTCACCAGTAGTTTGAATAGAATTACAGGATGGACATAGGCTAAAAATATTACGCGGGTGAAGCGGTGGGCACCAGCTATCTTCTAAAAATGAACATCCAACGCCTGGCAAGGGCAGCAATAAAAATGTCAGGGGTTATAATGCCTAATCCACATTCAATACCAAAGGCCAGTAGGTGAATTGGAAAGTAAACTAATTTAATAATGGCTAAAACTCTTGTCTAACGTTGTGATTTTAGCAGTATAAACTCGGCGTTCGATGAACTGCGTGTACACGTCCCGACGTTTCCATACGAGAAGCGATTGAGTAAAATCGATACACTTCGACTTGCGATCGCCTACATAGCTTTGCTTAGAGAGGTTGGTTTAAGTATTTCTTATAATCCATTCATCATTCCTATATATGTATATATTTGTATAAAAATTTAATACAATTAAAAAAAAAATTGCTTGCGCGCCAGCCATGCAGAATCATATCTAAATGTCCTTTGTGTCCGATGTATAAATAAGAAATTTCTTATAGTAGAAGATCAGAACCTAAATCGACCTTCACCGAGCTGATAATAGAATGAAACATATTTTATCATGAATTTAGTATATTAGAAATTATATTAAAAATGGGTTTGCTAAAAAATCCTGGACAGACTATTTTTAATTATTTTTTGAATTTTTTTTTATAGATTTTTAATAAAATATTGCAACATTAAGATAATAAGAAAATGTTGTCCAGACTTAAAGTATAAAACGTATAGAATGTGCAGCCGTTAGGTTGTTTATTATTTACTTGGGCGAACTACTGGGTTGTCAGGTATGAACAGGTATGTCGATACCAGTTACTTTCACTTGATTGGATAATAGAAAAAAAACTATATCATCATAAGCGCTGTTTTATTGCGAACACGTTGATATAGGGTTGTTTGCAAAAAAATCGGTCCTATTAGGAGTTTGCGAATTTTAAACATTTAAAAAATAATTAAAAATAGTCTGTCCGGGATTTTTTTAGCAAACCCATTTTTAATATATTTTCTCATATACTAAATTCATGATAAAATATGTTTCATTCTATTATCAGCTCGGTGAAGGTCGATTTAGGTTCTGATCTTAGACTATTATTTTGATAGCATAAAATAGTACATTATATATTATGCTCTGCGCTGCACTTTTTTTTTTATGTAAAGGTCGTAAGACGTTGATGGTATAAAAATATTAAAACAACATTACTTTTATTTTTATTTATTCATTTATTTAATAGCTAAACTTACATGCTGATGTAACGTTTCACAAGTATATATATATATATAGCCTATTACAATGGTACACAAAATATTTATATGTAGGTACACAAAAGAAAAAATTCAAGTAATTAAAAAATTATAACAAAATATATACATGTATCTATAATTATATAAACATTTTATACATTATATGCCATTACATACATATAAACAAATATGCGTGAGTGTGTGTGTGTGTGTGTGTGTGTACATGCTATTTTTTTACATGTACATGTTTTTTTAAATCTACGAAAAAAAATATTGAGTTAATATTTTGGTTTCTAACTTTTTCTTTTTCTATACCAACCTATCTTAAATTCTTCTATTTTCAGTGTAAAATTTATTTATTTATTTAGGTATACATATTTTTTAAATTTATTTATGAAATAAAAATTCAGAGATTCCTCATCGTCACTTTAATGTATTACTTATCAATGTATTACTGTATTTACTTATCAGTTATGCCACTAAAAACTATGTTAAGCTTTCTTCGCTTTTGACTGTACATCGGCTGCCATGGCGACAAACATCTATATCCCTCTTCAGTTTGTAAATTTTTATTGTATTCTATATAGGTTTTGGACGCCGACTATGATCCGTTGACATACGTAGAGAAATGTCTCCGAGGAGAAATCAAAGCTGATCGCGCTCACTGGAACACAAGCGGTATGTGCTCGCAATTTCTAACTTCGATAGCTTCAACCGAATTTCCCAAATCGTGGGCCATAAGATGAATAAGTGAATGTATTTTTATTAATGTAAATTCATAACTAGCGACCCGCTCCCGGCTTCGGCCGCGTCCGATCGCTACCAAACTTCACAGGATTACCCGCTGGACTAATCTGAAGATTGTATGAAAGGTTCGTCAAAAATTGGTTCAGCGGTTTTGGAGTCTATAGGGAACATACACACATCGCCTTTTATATATTACTAGCGACCCACTCCCGGCTTCGCCCGCGTCTGATCGCTACCAAACAAAGAACAAACAAAAATTTGTCCTGCCAAACAAATGAATCATAAAAATCAATTCATAATTGGCGGAATAATCGTTTAACAAATATGCAAAATTATTGTTTTTGCGAAGTCACCGGTACACCGCCCCCAGCACTTCGGCATTCAGCTCTCAAGGATATGCCAGCCAATACACACGCCGCCTTAAATGACATGATGGGGTGCCCCTTCACTATCCTGACCGCCTATGGACCGCCTATGGACCGCACCGTGAAACACAATAGTGCACATGATGACATTTCACTATGTCTTCTGTAAGATGATGGTTACTGCCGCCAGACGGGTTAGCCAATTAAGCAATGCTACGCGAATAATTAAGATTCACATTAATAAATAATTAGATTCATTGTATGTAATTAAAATGGTTTTGATTTATGTACACTTACTGTACTTAATTCATTTTGAGTATTCATTTATTATAATAAAAAAAATACAACTTTTATTGATTCTAAAGCGGTATGAAGTTCGCCAGGTCAACTAGTTCTCAATAAAAATCATCTTGTTTGAAATATCTCTATAATATTTTTATTTAAATAGCTTAACGGTAGATTGTGTTTCAAAAAAACTTATGTAATTTATTTTATCTTTGTCTAGATTTAACCGCGCGGTTGTCTTGGATCAATTGGGAGAATCTTGGAGTGAATCCTCAACGCAGAAGTGTCCTCACATCGCTTGCACTTAGCTCAGACAATCTTCAGTACACACATAATTAACGATCACATTATTATATATGATAAGAGATATTGTTATTTATTAGATTATTTATTTATAATTTAGAAAAAAAAAAAAGAAAAAAAAATTTGTTACATTGTTACATTTAATACCTAACTAACCACATGTAGGTGGATACGTATAGTATAGAAATTAACCATAATAATATTATAAATGTGAAAGTAACTCTGTTTGTCTGTCTACCTTTTTACGCCTTAACTACTCAATTATCATGGAATTTTGCATACACGGCCAGTGTTTTAGCAGCAAGAGGGCACGCGTTATATTCCATTTTTTTTTCAACACAGACGAAGTCGCAGGCACCAGCTAGTCCTTTATATAAAAATTTGAGGTCTCAGCAGACGTTGTCTCTCTGAACACGATTGTAGCCCCACCTGTCCAATAGTGAATCTAAAATAATCTAAACCATTCAGGGGCCCACTCCAATACATACTAATATTATAAATGTAAAAGTAAGTTCATCTGTCTGTCTGTTACCTTTTCACACCTCAACCAATCATCATGAAATTTTGCATACACGTTCTCAGGGATATAGGAAAAGACATGGGGTACCTTTAATCTAGAAAAAAAACCGGTTCCCGAGGGACCATCTCAAATAAAATAAAAGTAATAATGCCTGGCCAAAGTATCACTTATGCTACGGCCACACCTGCGTCTTAACGCGTTAATTAGCGCGTTAAATAAGGCATTACGCAGATGTGGCCAAGATTTTAACGCGTTAAAATGTTAACGGCAATACTAATGGCATTAGACGTTAAGCGATAGCTCGGGTGTCGGTTTTTTGACACATCAAAGGGTTTTAACGCGTAATTTAACGCTTAACGCGATGTTGGCTACATTAACGGCTTAACATCGTCTCATTCCGCAGGACCGAGTTCAACGACGATGCATTTGAATCATCCAACATCTTCTTCTTTTTTGTTTTTTCTTTTTTATTAAATTGCATAAATGCATATAATCATTAATTACACTCATTGCTGCAACTAGTGTAGCTGCTTCAACTTCCATTTTGTATTAGCGCGTTAACGGGATGAATTAGCTTTTAACGGCGTTAGAACCTTAATGTAGCCAAAGCGTATTTTTAATGCCTTACTTAACGCGTAGTTGGACATTAACACTAACGTTAACATTAACGCAGGTGTAGCAGTAGCATAACAGCAACAAGAAGCAACAACAAGCGTTAAATTGCTTACATATTTTTGTATTTTTAACGCGTACGAAGTCAGGGCACCAGCTAGTAAAAATTTTATCAAAATTGGTCCAGCATTTTAAGAGTTTATTCACATACACACGAACTAAAAGAAATTTATATATAAATAATTATATAGATTAGATCATAATTTGTATAATATTTATTAGGTGTAGAGTAACAAAATATTTAAAGAAAAATAAATAATAAAAAAAACCGTTGTAACACGCCGTCTCCCTTATACTGCGACACGCGCGCCCCACGCCTCCAAAACGTCGCACGGCCGAACTAACCGATCACACGGTCGCTCGTTGGTATTCGGTTGCATTCGAGAATATTCGTTTTCCCCGCGCGCCTCAGAGTCGCCTTCGCGACGAGATCACTTACACTGCGACACGCGCGCCCTAATTTTCTTTGATTGTTTTATCAATCGTGGAAGCTATCATAAACCAGCAACATCAAATTATCGAATCGATCAATCAAGTTCTAGTTAACTTCAAAAAAGAAAGTTTAGAACGACGAACAGCAGAATCTATCACCAAAAGAATTATCAATTTACTAGTGGCCCGCTTCCGGCTTCGCCCGGGGTGCATTTTTGCAATCCAGCCGATAAATTACCTTACACGGCCATCTGTGAGCATCCTATGGAACTCACAGATAACTTTTAAAATAAGTTCCACAACAACAGCTGTGAGTTCCATAACATTCTCACAGATGGCGGTGTAAGGTAATTTATAACTCGCATATAATAAACAAATAATTTGCAATAAAAAAAATACTAAAAATTGAGATATAAACTATCCTATCTTTTAAGTTGGACCAAATTACATATAGTTACGAAATTTTATCAAAGTCGGTTCAGTAGTTTCAGTTTATCGCGAACAAACATCGTGACACGAGATTTTTTTATATATATAGATAATCATTGTGGGATCAATTTCAGCTATATCATAACAAACAAACTAAACGAATTTCCAGACAAATCGTTCTAATATTTCGAAAATAAACATTTCGAAAGAGCACTTTCGAAACAGCAATCAAAAACTTATCTTCAATTCTCATCTTAGCATCCTCTTATCATTACCTAACATACAAAATCAATCATCAACACAAATAAAAAGGATGCATGATACGGTAAACGAATGTTTAAATGCGATTAAAAATTTAAAAGTCGATATATCAACATGGGACCCCATCATCGTCTACATATTGGATCAGAAGTTAGACGAAGAGACCCACAACGACTACATAGAATCCTTATCAATAGAAAATCGCCGTCAACTACCATCATTATCAGATTTCATGAACTATCTTGAAGGAAAATTCAAATCATTAGAATCGGCTCGTCGGAAACAAAACCCGACAATACCAACATTATCAGCAAAAACAACGAACAATTACCGGGGAACAAAAACCATATATCATGTAACACACCTACTTACTCACATGAAAATAAAAGCATTTTTCAATAATAATTATCAACAAAAAGTTTATTATGCAACCACTCCAAAGTGTTTAATTTGTAATAAGACACATGGGATATTTAATTGCATCATTTTTCTTGAAGCAAAACCTCACGAACGAAAGAGCTTAACGACAAAAAATAATTTATGCGAAAACTGCCTCTAAAGTCATAACGGAAAGGACTGTATTACCAATAAAGTGTGCAAATTATGTTCCGCAAAGCATAACACTGTGTTACATGATTCCTATGTGAACAGTACTAATACCTACAATCGCACGCTAAAGCAAAATGAGCATTCTCAGCGCAAAAATGTTTTAGCAACTGCACTGTTAAAAATAAAGGATGTATATGGATCATATCATACCATGAGAGCACTAATTGATCAAGGCTCACAAATTTCCCTTATTTCGAAAAACGCCTCTCGGCTATTAAAACTGCCACGTAAACATTGCAAGGGAGTAATACTAGGAGTTGGTGCAAAGGAAAATAGGTGCAAGGGAATCAATAATATCACATTATCATCCACCGATAATGAATTTTCCCTAACAACAGATGTTACCATTGTAAACAACCTCATCAATCGATTACCCAATCACTCATTTAGCAAGCCATGCTGGCCTCATATAGCAAATATCAAGTTAGCTGACGACGACTTTAACAACAGTCCTGTAGACATCTTACTGGGAGCAGATGTTTACCCTTCTATCATAATGAGCGGTATCATACAATCAGAATCTAAGTAAACTTTGTAAACTATTTATTTTGTAAACTAGACGATTTTATTTTTGTATAATTTGAAAAGAAATGACGTTATTTTATGTTATTCAAATGTATTATAATGTAGAATAAATGGCTTATTATTATTATTATTATTATTATATTATAAAAAAAAATTAAGAAATGAAATAAAAAAGTGAATAATAATAAAGTTCTTTATTCGGGTTACTTGGACCCAAAGTGTTAGTATACATCTTACAAAATCTATAGTTAGTACACACACATTTATACACAACATAAACTTAACTTTAATTTTATTATCACTTAAGACTTGCCTCTCTCCACATGCATCATCACAGCAATGGTTCATGTAAAGAGAGTCTAGCCTACCCGCTATCATAGCCAAGACGCTATTGGGGCTGGCCCTCACCCTGCAGAGCAGAGATAATCTAGTCTTGCTTCCGCGAACATTCCCGATGCACTGCAGAATCGAGGCAGCCCCAACAACGCCCGGAATGCGTTATTGTATTGAATCCGCAGAGCGCTGATTGATTTTTTCATATATCTTGCCCACAGAGAACAGGTATAAAACGATGTACAGTATGCTCTAAACAAAGTAATTTTTGCCTCCTGTGAACACAGTGAAAACCATCGGGCAAGCATATTCGCCAACACAGACAACGCTCTGCGTTCTCTTTCAATGTCTGCATCGTCTCGGCAGTCAGCATGTGTCCTAAGTATTTGTATTGGTACATATTTTTATTTATTTATTTTTCCTTAGATTAAAATGACAAGGTACAACAGAGTACGAGCAAAATAACAATACAATTTGTTTTAATTAAAATATAAACTATCGACAAGCAGCTGTAACATTGGTCATTTATTTTAGAGAATACTGAAATTGTTCTTGACACTAATTTTTTTATATTCTTATAATACGTACACTCTTTACATAGAGTTCATCTAATAGCAAAGGGACAGAAAAAATGTCTTATGCCCGCTTTCTGAAGTTCCCAGTTAAACTCTCACTTACTATTGATTAGATAAAGTTAAACGTAAGATAAACGTCGGATAACTGTCACTGCGTTTCTGAATACACAATGTGCCGTTCAATAAGTTTATGAAACCGATAGCCAGTTCCTCTACTTGCCACTAGATGGGTCTCGTCAACAAAATAAGTCTTAAATTGTTTTTATCATTTCAATTCATCATTAGTAGTAGTTACAGTAATAGTAAATAATATTCCGAGATAAATAAGTGACCAAAAACTGTTTTTTATTAGAAATTACTATAATTCTTTATTTATCATGAATGACATCGTTGTCAAGGAAGTGTCAAATGCGCTAGCATCTTGTAAGCGACAAATAAAGTTATGGAACTTTAGTTGGTTGGTATGTATAGGGAGAAATTAACCAACTAATTTTCTATTTACAGTTTATTTACAATATTAATATTTACAACACTGCACTATACAAATAATATTAAACACTGCACATAATCTCAGTCTCTTGTTTCTCTGCCGCGCATCCTCTCTGTCTTCCGGTACGTGACGTTCGCTGCCGTCATTGGTCGGATTGCTTTTTGAAGGAGCGCGCGTCTCCATCTGCGCATACCCGTTACGTGGCAACAGGAGTTGTTAGAACGCGTGTCCATTGGACGTTTTCTAAGTATGCGCGTTTCCATTGTCTACGGTAACGGGTACCGCTACAGAACCGATAAACGGCACACATTGGCCAGTTAACATAAACGGAGTTTATCTTACATAGGGGTACTCGGAAACGCATTTTCAAAAGTTATCAAACCAATAGCGCTAGCGAATAAATAAACTACCAACAAAAGTACCTCAGAAAACGGGCATTAGCAGTTTTACTTTTTATAAGTTACTAACAATTCCAATACTTGTTAGTACCGTCAAATGGATACTTTCTCAATACTTTCTTAACTCCTTGTTAATGACTAGACCAGAAAGCTTGAAAAAATTTACATTTGGTAGGTACATTTTTGAAGTGAAAAACTTGTTTAGGCGCGTTGGGCATTTTTGTGGTGGGAAAAAAACCATTGAACTTGCGACACTGTTACTGTAACCGACACCGCTGTATATAAGAATGTAATTTCCTGACGATTCAAAAAATACACACGTAATTGTTCAAGTTTTCACTTCTGTCGGCACTCCCGGAGTGCCACTGTTTTTTTTTTCGTATCACCAAAACTTATTATTTAAATAAATTAGTTAACTAGGCTTTTGTAATAAATCAATCAATTAAACATTTTCATTCTGCATCTGTGGTAACTGTCTATTTACACCCGGTAAATTGTTATAACTATTTTTGGGTGTTGTATTTTTGAATTTTTGGGAAACCTCAAGACCTATGATGTATGCGCATGAAAAAATGCCACAAGAGCTCTGGACAGAACTAATAAGTACTGCTGCATACATTCTCTCTAATCTACAAGGCTGTCATAAAACCAGTCTGGACCAATGGGATTCAATGCGATCCCAACAAATAAAATTCAAAGAGCATAGAACTACATTCTCAAGCACCTTTCGTAAGCAAATACACAAATACAAAAGACTAGACTGTTCAAATTGCCTGAAACGGCGCGGAACCTTGGATCTCGGCGCTACTGACTAAGCCCATATATTATTATGGAGGATATTCCTATTGGGGAATATCTCCTCATGAATAATAGTCATCATTCATGAGGTTCGGAAGGACTGATTGCATGATTGCAAATAATGTTACATATTTTATTGAAATTTGAAATAGTATGTAAATACTTAATGATAGGCTTAAAAGAAATAAACAAATTTATAATATAATACAATAAATTATATTATAAAATAAATAAAATAAAAAAAATTTAAAATTATAATAGGTATGATGAAATAGTTGTGGCGATACTTTGCTTTGTGATTGAAAATTACATGTTATCTACTATGTCTTAATGTCTTAATTTTTCGAGAATTTCATTATTAATTTTTAATTAACAGTTTAGTTCTAAGGCCAGTCTTCTGAAATATTTTGCACAGTGTGCCAAGTTAGTCCTGTGCCCACTGGTCTGTGCGTTGAAGGAAACAAGACGTGTCTCCAAAACGTCCGACCCTGAGTCAGTCCAAGAAATAACTTCCAATTTTTTTTTCTGCCGAAATTGTACGGGTTCCTGTGCTTGTTACCGTATTTTTTACGCAAATCTGCATTTATATGTGCCTCAACACTAGTTTCACCTCTGCTTATGTTTTTACCGTGATACAATACCAATGTGCCTAGAGCGATGAAGACCGTTACACATATTACGGCCATAAACATGACAGCTTTTCTTTTCCAAGGGTGTGCAGCAATGCGGTGAGCTTCCGTGACGGCTGGTACGGGCAACTTATGTTCACGGGGAAAGTTTATACTGTCATATTCGACAATGTCTTTGACCGGCACCAATGCTCCACTTTGATTCATCCTCAATGGGTGGCCGATTAAGTCTGGATCGTTGTTTTGCACGACAACGCCTGAAAAAAATATTAAAATTTGTTTAGACATTTTATTAAGTACTTTTATTTAGAAGTAATATAGCAGGGCAGACTGCGTTTCTCAGTTAATTTTGATAGCCCGTCTTGCGGTATTAACCACCCCCTCACAGAAATCCACCGTGAAATAACAGTATCTGTGCTGTTGTGTTTCGTGAGTGAGTAAAGGATGCCAAAGCTCATTTTCCTATCCCAAATCATAGATATATACTATGATAGGCAGCACACTTGCACATTTTTAGTTGGGGTTGCTTGTTTTCAGTTTTCACTGCCGCTTTAGTAGAAGCATTTATGCTTCTGGAATGGCCAAGGGCTAGGCATTAACATTAAAGGCCATCACTCACTTTCGGTTTGCCAGCGTTATTGTGATCTTGGCGAAGTCGATAAGAGACCTCAGCACGTTGCTCGAAGACCTTAAGCTAGTTTCACAAAGGTGGGGCCTTAAGATGAATATGGACAAGACGATAGTTATGTCTAATGTTTCTCTCGAAGTTGTTGACTACGTACATATACTTAGGACAAACGGTCCAATTAGGTAAAGCCAATTTGGAGAAGGAGGTCAATCGTCGAATCCAGCGCGGATGGGCAGCCGAAGGGAAGCTCCGAAATTTCTCAGTGTCTAAAAACAAAAGTTTTAGACCAAATTGTGTTACCAGTGATGTCCTATGGCGGTCAAATATGGTCTCTTACTATGCACCTCGTAAGGAAAGTTCAACGTCGCTCAACGAGTTATGTGGCAAGGGCTATGCGAAGAGTTATACCAAGGGAACGAATCAGAAATGATGAGATCCGTAGATGTACAAAATGCCAATCGGCAGGACCACTGACCTGCAATATTATATAATATAACCACTGAACAGGCTGCCCCATACAAATGACAAATAATTTCGTGTGCCATTTTGAAACGCCGCCTTACGAAAGTACGGAGAACTAATTTTTGACGTTTGCATATTTTTATTCCATAGATGTATAATAATGTCTGTTTTATTCTATTTGTTGATTTCTTAGGGAGTATTTAAGTTTATTTGTGTCCGCTTGAGTTTTGAAACATGAGGAAATATGTATTCTGTAAATATTCCTGGACAATTTAATTATTGCATGACTAATTTTAGTTCCATGGATTTTCGCTGCATAGCCTATAGCGCCACAATGGCGACAGCAGCCTGTCCAGTGGTCAGTGGTATATATTACAGGTCAGTGAGCAGGACACGTAGTGTGGAGGTTCTCGAGTGGAGGCCACGGACCGGACAAGGTGGACAGACGACTTGATAAAGTCCAAGGTTCGAATTGTCCTATCGGAAAGTTATGGAGGAAGCCAATGTCCAGCGGTGGACTTCCTGCATTAATACAGGAAAAAGATGTGAGTGTACTCGCGGCAGTTAAACGATTACTGGCTCAGCATTGTGCTGAGATGCTAGACGAGCACCTGCAGCGATCATTTCCAGCTAGCACCGTTTGGGACTCACTACATGACATTGACGATACACAAACTTTAAAATTACACGATTATTCCACACACTATACAAAATACAAACATATTTAATACATATTTAATAAATTACTTAGATATGATTTATATATGGAAATAAATAAAATAAACAATTGAAATACATAGATAAATAATAATACATTAAAGCTTATAACAAAGTACTCATATATACAGGGTGGAAAAATAAGTCGGGCCCTGGAGAGAAACTACCTTAAATCTTTAAGTTGGCTCATTTTACATAAAGGAAACATTCCTTTATTTTTAAAAAGAAACAATACTGCATTCAAAGATTTTCTAAAACTCGCTTGGCTCGCCCGGGACTCGAACCAACTAAAATTAAAAAAACAAACACTCGCTATTTTATTATACTAATCGATAGGATTATTATTCAGGATAAAATTTCTCTAACAAACATTTGGTCTTACAATCGTCTGTCGTACAAGATATCCATGAAGAATACCTATTTAGTACACAAGTTCTTTAATGAACGTAATGTAAAAAATGTTATTTATGAAACCTGTTATGACACCGTGTACTAAGGGTTGTAGAAAATGTTATTAGGGGCATACACCACAACACTTTGCTGAAGGCTACAAGAAATGAATTTCAACGGACACTAAATTTGTGTATCCGGAACGAGGGGGTTCATTTCGAACAATTTATCAGTTAAATAATTTAAGTGTAACAAATTGATAAAAAATAAAGTTAATGTTAGATTTTACGATCATTTTTATTTTTAAGACAAAATGTTTGTTAGAGAAATTTTATCCTGAATAATAATCCTATCGATTAGTATAATAAAACAGCGAGTGTTTGATTGTTTTTAATTTTAGTTGGTTCGAGTCCCGGGCGAGCCAAGCGAGTTTAAAAAAATCTTTGAATGCAGTTTTGTTTCTTTTTAAAAATAAAGAAATGTCTCCTTTATGTAAATTGAGCTAACTTAAGGATTTAAGGTAGTTTCCCTCCAGGGCCCGACTTATTTTTCCACCCTGTATACACAATGCAAAGCTTCACAATTAAACAATGAAAGAACAATAAATAAAAATTACATATTTTAGTTTATTTCTGCGGATGATGATGACACACTACGTTTCACAGTCAAAAACTTGCATTAATAATCCCCTTACAGAAGACCATAGTGAAATAACATTAATTAATTATTTATTTTTTGTTATAAATAAAATTGAAATGTTAAAATTACCTGTATCATTTAACCAGAGAACTTGAAATCCAATGTCGAAGCCGGCCACGATGATGAATAAAACGCCGAAGACCATATAGGCCATGTAAAGATAGAAATATCTCGCATTGAAATAGCCCACACAGTTGTTCAGCCAGGGGCAATGGTGGTCCATTGCGAGTATGCAGTGATCACACACAGAGCAGTGATGTGTCCTCAGGGGCTTCGGTGAAATACATTTCTTGCATATACTCGCAGCTTCCGATATAAGTGTACCCTGAAATGTACAACAAACAATATTTATAAGAATACTAGCGGTATTGGTGCATTTTTTACGTAAAAACCTCCCCTGATTATCCCTCTATCCATGAGTGAAGACAGAATTAAAATCGGCCCAGCCGTTCTCGAGTTTTGCGCTTAGCAACACATTTAGGGATTCTTTTTTATATTATAGAAAAGATTGAGATATTATGGAAATTATATTATAAAAATACTTCAAAATTGTATTCAAAACTGGAAGTACTAGAAGCTTGGATATACGGCATAGTGTTGTAAATAGTACTAATTGATTAGTTAACCTTTTTTACATTAATAGCCTATACTACTTACTTGCTGATAATATAGCTTTCTATAGGTTAAAGAATTTTCAAAATTGTTCGAGTAATTTTTGAGTTTATTCATTACAAACATGCAAAAATACAAACTTTCTCTCTTTGTAATATTAGTATAGATTTGGGAAATTTTTAAATATGTGATTTTTGTTATGAATAAGTATTTATTTTACAGTAGTACACCATTAAAAATTACTAAATAAGAACCAAAAAAATAACTGTGTTTGATGTTCCTTTGAATACGGGCTTAGCTTGGAGTCATCTGCCGCTTCAATGAATAAAGATGTAAAACCAAGTAGTGCTTTCATCTGTTTTTAACTACGTCTGTAGTTTGGAAAGGATATTTTTCGGTTGACGTGGCACAGATGTGTCCAGTAGGTCATATTAATATGTCTGAACAGTCTTTAGATTATGTTATATAAGCTCATCTGAACTGCATTTCGCCATAAGATAAGGTGCAATATTATACACAAGACCCAAAGATCACTTGTTTAAGTGTTTATTTATTTAGGTACATTAAGTGTTACCAAAAAGTTCAAATTAATAATATAGAAATTTAAGTTTAAAATTTTAAGACACTTTAATGTTATTACTTTAAGAGTTGCCAAATAATTAAGAAGTACAGTTTTATTTGATTTAAGTATTGATTTAATTTAGTTAGGTACATAGATCTATGAATGAAAACAAAAAATTGTGTTTTGTTTCTTGTAATATGAAGAAATAAGCATGTATGGCTATTAAAATTGTTCCTTAGTATAAGTTATTATAATTTTCTGAATTTGATTTAAGATCTAAGTTCTTTTAAAACTAAAGTAAATATTGTTAATTGTATGGAAAAATAAAAAGTTAAACAAGTTTTCATTTAATTTTATTAACTGAGTAACTAATATTGGGTTTGTTTATCTTTTATTTAATACCTACGAAGGTAAAAAAATAAAGCAAAATTACTCACTTGTCCTCACAAGAATGATTAAACACTATTTCATGCAACAAAAGAGGCTTAAATTTAAAGTTTTCTTCTATCAAGTACCGAGTAAAATATATTTTAATCAAGATGTAAGTGAATGAAAACAGTATTGAAATGTCCGGGGTAAAAGCTCCAAAATCCGGGGAACTTACGCTTCCGGTCCTGGAGGCCAGGTTTTAGAGATGGCAGCCCTATTATATACATACTCTTTTCTATTTCTTTGTACTTTAAAATATTAAGAAACAGTAATTAGAATCTATGTGCTGTATCTAAGTGACTTGAATAAAAAACATGTTCGTAGCAACACATATTATTTTTCTTTATATAGTCAAGTGGGGTAAGTGGGTCACCGGGGGAAGAGGGTCTAGGGACCGTAACTACCAAACTAAATCATTTATCACTAAAAGTTTTTCGTCGGTAAAACAGACAAGACGAATTAGTTTAAACAGTTTTCAATAGATGATGCTATGACACTCTGAGCCAGAGAAAAATGAAGAAGCGTTCGGCAGTTGTGAATTCGACCAGTACAAAGTAGACACGTTATTTTGCAAACCAATAATTTCATAAAAAAAGAGAGCTGGGAATAATTTTAATGCAAAAACACACGGAAAGCAAAGGTCTAAAATTGACAGAAGCTCTTCTACCGAGAACGTTAACCATCATTATAGACGAACATTTAAATTTAAAAATGACTGTCCCTCTTACCCCGAATATGGGGGAAGAGAAACGTTCATACAATCTGGACGTTTATGCAAATATTGTCGTAAGGACTCTTATTAGCGTATGGCGACTTAGTCCATGGGAAGCTAATACACATAGGCAAGTTTTGTATGTTTTAAAGATCTTGTAAGACTTTAGCTTTTCTTCCTAGCACTCAAAATATTTTACTGTTAATAAAGTATATTCCTCTTACCCCACCTGACCTTATATTAAATATATCTTCTTCTCTCATCTTCCAACACATAGTAACGGTATTATGGGTCCAGAGAAAAACAAATAGTCCTTGTCCTTTTTGTACCTCACTGACTTAACATATAATAACAATAGTTTTTGTTTGTGACATCTTGCTAGTATATTCAGAAAAATAAAAAAAAAAACAAAAATAAATTTTAGTTAATATTAATATTATATCTACACTTTACTTTTACTAGTATTTTATAAAGAGGAAATATTTGTTTGTTAGGCTCCGAAACAACTGAACCGATTTGAAAAATTCTTTCACTGTTAGGAAGCTTATATTATCAGCGAGTAACATAGGCTATAAATAAAATATTAATTTACTAAATATATTTAGTAAATTTAAATTTATAATGACGATCATAAATAAAATATTTTGATATATTTTATAATTGATACAGCTAGTAGACAATAAAAAAAAATGAAAAACAAAAAAAATGAATCTGAGGTGAATGAATCTCAGGTGAACGAATCACCTCCGCTTCTGCGCATGCCCGCCACGAACGAATTTCATTGGTGGAACGAACGATCGTAAACCACCAATAGGAAGCGTGGATTCAAACACTGTACTGCATGTTACTTTATGAGGTGGTTGTAGGTAAAGGTTGTAGTCTTGACACGACTGTGCGACGAAGAGGTTGTGTTCATAAGTGATATAGCAGTTTATAGGATTGTGATATAGCAGTTATTATTTTATACCATGGCTTCATCTGAGGTAAGTGGAAATTTATTGTACTAACTCTCCAAGTTATTGAAGCGTAGTTTTTAGTTTCGGTATGATTTAAGCTGTCTTCGATTTAGTTGTTTCGAATTAAATGATAGGTTTTGTCCGCAATATAGTAGATCTGTCGGCAAATTGTAGGTAGTCGCCAAACAATGTGAAAACAATTCGGATATATTATCAATTATCTAATAAATAGTTTTGTGTTTATTACCTACATCATTCAACACGATTTTTGGAACTAGCTTATGCATATGAAATTTTGGTTTCTCCTACGTTAAAAATAAGGGAAAATATATATTTTTTTAAATCAAAGTTAGCTTTTGTAGAAACTTTTCGATCTTTTAAGAAAAAATTACAGATTTACATTATTTTTTGTTTTTTTTTTGTTTTTTTTTTGTTTCTACAAATTTTGTTTTTAATTTTAATTGTTTACAACAAAATTAATTGTTAAATTTAAATTTTTAATTGTTACAACAAAAATTTTGTTTTTAATGACTGTTAGAAAGGTTTTTGTTGAACACTAGTATTTTTTATTTAAGATTTGTGATAAACAATAGCAAATAAATCTTTAGGAGTGCAATTTAGATAATAATACATACACATGTTATTTACACATGAAATTTAAGTGATTTTCTATATCTATTCATTAGAACAGAAACAAAAAAAAAATTTGTTGTCCTGTGTAGGTATTATAATTGGTTTGTCCTGATAACAGTATAAACAAAATAATTTAAAAAGAGAATTTAAAAAATTAAAATCATAAAGTTCCAAAAAAAAACCTATTATTGTAAGTAATATTTAAGCAATTTTTACATTACTTGTACCTATAATATTATACACGTGGGTATTTATGTAAAATATGTGGTTTTAGTAAAAGATATCTACATACGTGGCAGCTGTCAATTTACAACCGGTAAATTGCTAGGATGTATTTATTTATTTATTTATTTGGGGTAGTGTGTGTGTTGATTAAAATTTTACTTACGTGTGGCGGACGTCCTGGCGTTGTAACTACCCCCATGTAGTAATGAAATAAAACATTGAGAAGTATCCAGTTACCGAAAACTACCAGAAATATCGTCATACTAGGACATCTCTCCCACCAGTAAGGTAGGCCGATCCAATAGGAGATTAGTACGACAGCGCTTGTTAATAACATCACGCAAAACACGAACACCTAAAAAAAAATATTAATAATATAAGAGAATGACTAATTAATTTTATAAATGCGAAAGTGAGTTTTTTACGCTTTTACGACTTAACTACTAAGCCAATCATCGTTATATTTTGTTGTTAGAGATACAGAAAAGGACGTAAGGTACCCTTCCTTTCATACAGAAAAGAGTTTTGTTCTCCAGTAATCATCTAAAGTAAATAAATATCAAAAAAATCAACGTCAAATAAAATCGTCTCAACAGACTGCTGAGGTGGCTACGCAGCAATTATGACAGCGAATTTCGATATTTAATGAAGCTATAAAGATAGACGGGACCATTGAAAAGGACATAGGCTACATTTTGCATCAAAAATAAAACTTAAAGCACATGAAATAGGGGACGAAAGTTTGCATGGGGATAACCAATCAATTACACAGGCTTACATCTATTTATTCATGAAAAAGTGTTTCAAGTCTTATGGTATGCTGATCACGAATCTGTATTAGTTTTTCCCTAGCACATCAAGTTTTCAAGAAAAATTTAAGTTTTCATAAAAGTACTGTGGATATATTTGATAAAACAATGATATCCATTTAAAAATGCACTTCGAAATAGTTTTATTGTGTACATAGTTGCCGACAATAATTGGTCATACTTTATTTTCTTTAGTAACAGCTAAAGCATTAAGGAATTCTCAGCTAGTTGGTATTTCGTCTTCATACAAACAAATTTCATAAGTTTTTCTTTATTTCGTGATAAACCGCATTCGTATTCGGAATCAGCGTACCCAAATTAGTGAAGAACACATACTTAGTCAAAGTCAAAACACCAAAAATCATGTCGGCCTGTGTTATTATTAAAATACAATTAGTATGAAGACTAATAAAAGCTCGTAGTTAGCTTATCCAACGCAAACGAAGTAGCAATAAAGTTTCTATCAATCGTGTGTGTGTGTAATATTGACGAAGCATTAAGTTACTCAGAAAGGTCACAAGTAAACACCCTGTCTATTGCTGAGTAAGATTTACTGGATCTAAACTCTACCTACTCTGTTCATTTGAGCAAGAGACTTATTGTTATAAACACTATATCAAAAAGTATATATTTAAAAGTGTAAATTTTAAATTTAATTTTTTTTTATATACTTTAGTTAATAAATCTTTGAAAATACATGTTATAAATTTGCATAAATAAAATCACTTGCTTAAATGAATACAGTATATAGCTTAATTGTAAATATTGTTCAAATGGTGTGTAAAGTTGAAGAGTTATTAGTTCAAAGTGTTTTTTTATAATTTTTAAAGCTAAGCTTTTAATGATATTCGAAAGAAACTCTTTATTTAGCTAGGTAATCAAGAAATTAACTGCTGTTTTTTTTTTTGAGAATATCTATGAATACAAGCTACTTTATCACCAGCTCTTTATCGTGTACTGTAGTGTAGGATACATCAAAGGTGAAAGTGTTTTGTGTGTGCTTAAGTGACACGTGTGCATGTTGCCTAAGTTATACAGGTGAAGAGTTACAGGATTAATAATTAATCCAAGTATTAACGATACTTAAAAAAAAGGAAAACATATTGGAGTTCAAAAGGAATAAACGTAATGTATGTATAAAAAAACAATGTATTCTTTAAAATAGGACAGGCAGAGCCTAGTTTGGGGGACTGAAATATGCTAAAACTAAAGTTGTTATTCTGAAATAAATTTCTTTATTATTATTATATTAAAATGTGTTTAAAAACCTTGACTTTTTCGCTAGTTTAATTTGAGATTTGCCGGTCAGGGTTCAAGGGACCTTCCTGAACCCGGAGACTTAGCATATGACAACGGACAATGTGACCAAAGTAACAAAAAAAAAAATCTAAAAATAATATGTCGCTAAGAGATTCATAATTACAATTAATTCTTAAAGGACAGATGCATTTCTTGATACTCTTCAGAATACTATTTATTTTAAATATTTGATAGTTTACCTGTATGGTGAATAAATGTTTATAAAGAAAAAAGACCATAACTTGGGTTATACATTTTTAAATCATTAACAAAATGGTATTTATTTTAAAAAAATATGTTGTTATAACTTATAAAGGTAGGATTGTTTCTTTAGGAAGAATACAGACTGTGTTTGGAGGAAAATTAAACTTTATCTTAAAATGAAATCTATTCGCTAACGTTCTAATCTCAAAAAATAAAATTTCAAATTTTGCTCTCAAACATGTATGTTGTTCTTTCTTATTGTGTTCATGTATGTATGTATGTGTTCATTCTGAATTATGATGCGTTACTAAAAGATATAAATGACTGTATTGACAATAAATATTTTAAAAAAAAACCTTGGTTTGAGAGTTGGTAGAATTATCCGTTCTTACACCAACATAGCTAGGTACTAATAGGTCGTATAATATAAGGTAATGGTAGCCACCTAGGTCTCTGATATCTAGGTAATAAAAACTATAACACAACTATAACATACCAGCTGTTTTGCCAGGTGTTAAGATTTTTATTTTCCCTTCAAAACAATACTTTTTTTCTTAATGTTTCTGAACCTATCCCATGACCTTTTCTGTATCTCTAACAATGTGTATGCAAAATTTCATGATTATCAGTTGAGTAGTTACAAGTGTAAAAGTTAAGAGACAGACAGACATCTTCTTGTTTATATATATATGTCAAGTTTGTATGTGTACTCTTCACAAACTCTAAAAATTCTACAATGATTATAGTTCATGTTTCACTTATGATAAGAGGGATGAACAGGGTACGGTTTTATATATAAATTTACCCCGGGCGACACCGGGAGTGATTTATATAAAACATGTGTTCAGAGAACATTTAAATAACTACTAAATAATAAACTGAATAAGTTACTTGCTAACCTTTCCAAGATAACCGGCGAAATTGTCAACAAACCAAAATATTGGTTCCAATAGGAAATCTATAACGTAGCTATGGCTCACATGTTCATTGTATGTAAGAGATCGTATTGTTAGAGATGCTTGGGTCAGTTTCCATCTTATATTGTTGCTAAAACATTAAAATATGCCTATACTTACTTACACACATCTGTAATACAGTTTAATATTAAAAAAAAAACACTAAAACAAAACAAAATTGTCAATTACACAATTTCACACAAAGTATTTCACTTGCACATTTATTTTTCATTAATAACTCGAAGTATTTCATTCATTTTGTTATCAATAACATTCATCATCATCGCAAATATAAAGTAAATATAAGTGTAGGCATGAACCTAGAAAAAACAACGGACTTAATTCCATATACTAATAAAGTGGAGCACCGTAGTAAGCTCAGAGTAAGCTCGGTAACGTGTATTTACAGCACTATAGTCCGTAAACGGTATAGTCCGTTTGTATGTATGAACAGGTATTTTTAATGAGTAATTAAAATAACTGGTATTTAATTATGCTAACCTGCGTCGTGAAATATTGTTCCCAAAGCACTTTATGTGATAAAAAAGAACAGGGAATCACTTTCCACAGGTAAATATAGGTAATATGTAAACAAACTTTTCTTTGACAAGATTAGTGTTGCCAATTTTCGGAATGTCATTTCTCTAAATTTATAGAAAAATTAATTAAAATAAAATAATATGAGATTAAATTAGGTTAAATAATAGATACATTAAGATTACCAGTGTTATCAACGTATCAAAATAAATCTCCCTTACCACCGAAGTGCAGAAAAACGTTGGTTCACATTTTGGAAAAGTTTTTTATTTAATTCTATATTTTAAATTAGCAAAATACAATAACTTATATGTGTACATATCGTAGTATTAATAGCTGTATTTTTTCATTTTAAGTACCTATGTGTAATAAAACATTTTGGCAATAAACTAATTTCGTTACTAAAAACCGAAAAAAAAAACTAATTATTACGGTCAAAATCAAATGTACTTATTTATTGTAACTCAATTTTCTAAAATTATTTGTAATTAATTGTTATTAAATGTAGTGAACTATAAATTTTTATATGTACCAAAATTTAGGGAAAGTTGAAAACACGCACGCATAAAAACGGTGCTACACACTCCATCCGTTGTTTTTTCTAGGTTCATGGTTGTAGGTTGTAAAATTAGATGTTGTTATTTGTATATTGGTATAGCACATAGGTAACGTGGTACAAACAAACCAAATCAAAACAAACACTTTTAAATGTTTATTTCAGCTATGTATAAATTTTATTGAAATTTGATACTTGGAAAATATCTATTCCATTTATTTTATATTTTTAACCATAAATTATATTTTATTTTCATCATTATTAAAAAATTAAACAAAACAATTGACTGACCCACTTCTTTTCATCCCCTTCATCCCAAAGGACAATCACGTTATTAGTTAATATACTTTTTAAAGTTTTTTTATTAGTACGGTATCTCAATTTTATAGAAGTTCTATCATAGGAAAATTAACTTATTTATTTATTTACATGTTTAACATTGAAATTTAATATGACAAGCGAATTTCCACCGATTTTTTTTTTATAAAATAGTCTATTGGTTAACAGGAAGTACATAAGTCCAATTGTGACAACTGTGGAGTTTGGGGCCATTCTTTTATTCATAATTTGTAGAAATTACTTACTTCACTGTGGATAAAAAATCTTTGCGACGTAAAAGTGTAAGTAAAAGTTTAGTACGTATTTTATTGCTTTAATTTGTATTAACTCATACAACGAGGTAAGTAGGTATGTAGTTATAGTTTACGTTTAAGTTACTTATATATAATCCAAAAGCTAGTGAACCCTCCTTGTAACGGTATGTCTGTAAGGTAGAAATTCTTATAGTATTGCACGTCATCAACCCCTATATTTTTGAAAGTGTAGATAAAATTTTAAAAACAACTTGTTGCTGTATAAGCTTGAAATTTTTATACGATTTTGTTCATTCATTGTGAAGTTTAAAAAGAAATTGACAGACGTTTTCGATGGGCACAAGTACCTGACAGGTGAACCGAAAGGTGTGTAATATATAAATTAAAATAAACTTTATTCTCTAAAGTTGAAATTTATATATGTGTTTGTATAAGTTATTTAAAGTAAGTAGGTACAATGACAGGCGGTTCTGGCTAGCATAAGTCCTCGACAGGTTAGGGGAAAGATGCTATGGGAGTGCGAGTAGGAGGCGTAGCATGAAAACTCATATCATTGATGCAAATTACATTATGTAAAAATAGTAATTATGAGTAAAATATATTTTATTAGTTATGATAAAATGTACATAAGTTTTTAAATTAATCTTCATCATCATCTGATGTCATCATTACTTTCTTCATCATTATATGATTCTTCATTACTGATTTCATCATCTAAAAAGAAACAAAGTTTTAATTCTTTAATAATAACATTACATCTCGGTTCTTGCGCTCAATTTGTATAGAATTCCATATATTTTTTATGAAATGAAAAAGTTGTGTATTACCTTTAATGTGTTCTTCAGCTTCACTTGACTCATTTTCAGCAGTATCAGTAGGCTGTTGTAATAATATTTCCTTCTTTTGGAAATGTATTCCCCTCAAACTAATTAAAAACATAGTTTCCATCGATTAAGTTCCAACCATTATCTTCAGGTTTAAGAACTGTTGGCACTTTTAAGTGACTATTTTGCCAGATATTTGCAATATATAAAGAGGTAAATTTAAGGCATCATAATTAACAAGTTTTTTCATAAACACCTCAGTACCACTTGTTTTATATGTGGTGAGAAACTTTTCATACTGTGTTTCAATTAAATTTGCAGATTTGAAATACCTCATCTTTCAAGTATTGGAAATACCTCATCTTTTCTCTATTATTTCAGCATTTCCTAATACTGCAAATGCCTTCTGAAATAGAATATTTTTTTGTAATAATCGATAATACTTAAAGTTTTTTTTTCCTCTTTTTAGACTATTTACTTAAATATGAATATAAAGTACCAATATACAAGGATAACTGCACAATCACTATTAATAGTTAAAATTTCAAACTTTAAAATAATTCTCAAAACATATGCATGGATAAATCGTCATATGACGAACAATGTACAAGAATAACCGCACAATTAATATTAATATATAATTGAAATTATAGATAAATCGTTGTTATAAAGCGGTTATCATACTTTACAATTTGAAGGATTCTAATTTAGGAACCTAAGTAGTGATCTAGTGATCACACTACACTGAATTGATTTCTAAATCGAAGACATAGAATTGAAAATAGATAAAATCTAAATTGGATCCAATCTGTTCTAACTGTGACTTCCTACAGAAACAGGTATGCGACCATCCAGTTTTAAAGTTAGATAAACTGTCTCAGTCACACCACTGAGTACATTTTACGGCTCTTACTCGCACTCCCAGCATTTTTCCCCTTACCAGTCGCGGACTTATGCTAGCCAGAACCGCCTGTCATTGTACCTACTTACTTTAAATAGCTTAGACAAACACATATATAAATTTCAACTTTAGAGAATAAAGTTTATTTTAATTTATATTATTACACACCTTTCGGTTCACCTGTCAGGTACTTGTGCTCATCGAAAACGCCTGTCAATTATTTTTTAAACTTCACAATGAATGAACAAAACCGTATAAAAATTTCAAGCTTACAGCAACAAGTTTTTATTTTTATTTTATCTACAGTTTCAAAAATATAGGGGTTGATGACGTGCAGGGCTGATGCGTGCCAGGAAGGGGCGTAGCTACCGCCGTATCAGCCGTATCAATGATACGGGGCCCCCGGGCTACAGAGGCCCCTAATGTGTGTATGCAAAAATTAGTAAAATGTTATCCACAATGTCACTTAATCTCGTAATTTCCGAAAAAAAAACATATAAAAGAATACTGTCATTGGGGCCCCCAACTAATTTTGATATAGGGCCCCTCCAAAACACGCTACGCCACTGGTGCCAGGTGATGGTTGCCGTACTTTGCATGTTATGACTCATCACTATAAGAATTTCTAGCCTCACAGACATACCGTTACTAGGATGGTTCACTAGCTCTCCTACATTAGGTATGTGATCATTACTTACTTCAATCTCTTACAAAATTCCTTGTATTGAAACCTAAGTCTTATAACCACCATGATTTTAATTAAAATAGGTAGGTACCTATTACTGTATGAATTTAACACTTATTTCACTAACAGTTAATATTATTATAGCCGAAATATATGAGCTTAAACAATGATTTTTTTAACCCAATCGTCAACACAAATCATAACAAACTCGAATTGACTGTCTACTACCAAAGAGTATATAATCACTACGTTTTAAGAGACGGGACTCCCATACATTGAAAATGAAATCCACTGTTCTATGACAAACATGGACTGCTCCAATACCAAACTAACCAAAATTAACAAGTACGATGCTGCCAACATAACGAACAAAAAAATAAGGATGTGCTATTGTTACGATAAATGAGGTCGATAGTATGATTGACTCTATAGTCTATGGTTTTATGAAAATCCCAAAAAAAGCCACGTAATTTTAAATATTATTTATTGACAAATAAAAAATCAAATAATTACAATCATTGCTTTATTACTATCATACAGTTTACGGTTATCGCCGACTGACGGAGTAGCAGAGAAGTAGTGAACGAAAAAAACAATGGTTACAGAGCTGGGTGCCATTTTGGTATATGATTTGTTCGTCGTTCATATTGATAGGGATGAAATTTTATGTTAAACAAATCAAAACTTTTTGAGTTACAGCGCTTACATTTTAGCAACTACGCCCCGTAATAAAACAGAGCCATGCACGTCTGCCTCTTCGATGTTTATCGTTTTGAAGATGTATCTGACTATCAATCCAAGAGGCAGACGAACAAATGATTTAACACACAGTTTTTTTTACATTTTCAAAGTGCTGGCAATTGACAACGCAGGGCTGTCATGGTGGCAGACGCGGTCCTTAATGTTTTTTTATGGTACAATCATCCTAACACGAAGAAATCATATAGAAATTTTGGCACCCAGCTCCCTAGCCACAAGAGTAACTTCACATAAAATCTTTGAGGACTGCAGGACCTCTTTATTTTTAAGTTAATTACGGCAGTATCCAAGGTCGACGTTGAAGGTTCTGTAACACACATAAAAATTGGATTATGTCATGTATAACGTAATAATAATTTCATAAAGTAATTCAATGGATTGGCCCGATACATGGAACAGCATTTCATTTGTTGTTTGTACAGGATTTTTAGCAATATGGAGCGTAAATTCACTGAAAACTTCATCGTTCAATGGATTGGCAGATATTCCGATACATGGAACAGCATTTCATTTATTGTTTGTACAGCTGTTTTTTTTTTTCTTTTCAGTCTTGCCTGCACCTAGAAAGTAAATGAATAATAAATGTTATTTTTAGTTAAATATATAAATAAAAAAATAAAGGCAAAATAAAACTAAAACAAACCAATTGGTACATTGGGGTGTATGCATGTGTTCATCTCTTATCATTCAGTGCAATAAAATAAAAAATAAATTTTTGCCGATTGTCGATAAAAAATGGCACTGCACTATTGTTTACATGCAACACATATGCAACACAATTTTATTCGAAAATTTGAACTAAACTCCCAATAAACTATATTATACATGGTTTTAGAACAGCAGCAAGATATAATATGTACTAACCTATCTTCATCCAGCGGGAATTGGGCCAAAAAAATTAGTTTTTTATTATCAATGCGACTCGTTCTTAGGCCACATATTTCGCAGGTTACTTTCGGCATCTAGAACACTAAACACTATACACCAAATATAACACTACGAAGAAAGAGTATTTAAACACTAAAATTTTGGCAAGTTTTATAAAAATCAATACTCTGCTTGCCGAAAAATCCGAAAATATACAACAAACAAACAAAGACAGTCGAAATGAAAGACGCCATATTGCAACACATCAATATGGCGCTGATGGTTGTTTGTGGTTTTGACGTAATACGGCCAAATTAGAGAATCGGTGATGTCTAATAATTTAATGGGTTTCGCAATCGCCTTGACTTAGTCGGGTTATTCCGGCATTACCCAATCCATGTGTTTCATACATCATTTTCTTTCCTTTGAGTTGCGCCAGCCTGGTCTACTACTTTTGAGTTGACATGCTATTACATGTTATATGGTTTTTTGTCTGTCAGTTTTATCGAACGGTTTACTAAAGACTAATGTATATTGGCGGCTTCTAAAGAAATATCTACTAAAGAATCCCTTTACGTGTGGGGTTCAAGATGAAGTTTCAGCTTTTATTACAATATGAACCAAGCATTCTATAGGTATTTTACCTATTGTTAACATTCAATCAAATCGCCTTGTTTGTTATATATGATTGCACGGGCGTAGCCAGGTTTTAGTATCGGGGGGAGTTCAAGAAAATAAAACGACTAAAGGTACATAAAATAACCCTTATATTCACAAGAAAAATGAGAATAGGCTAGTTAACAAAATTTGGAAATTAGTTTAAAAACTAAAGCTTAGCATCTATTTCACCCCAAAAATATATTATTTTAAGAAAAATAGGTCTTTTACACTAGTATTTTGAGTTTTTAGAAATGAACTTGAAATTGACCGCGAAAAAGGCCAAGACTGTCATAGCGTCTTGAATGACGTCACACCTCGCGAAACAGTCGTATTTGTTTATGACAGTCAAAACAAATACGGTGTTTAATGTCACGTGATTAAACGCCTCATTTTGTCGATTTTATTTTCCAAAAATATTATTAATCTTTTATTATTTTAATAGAAAAGTTGTTTTTTTGTTTACTAATTATCATGGTTAATCATTAGAAACTCTAAGCCATCCGATTTATTCTTAGTGGAAACAAGCCTATTTGGGGGTCATTTCATTTTTTTACACGACGTATGTAGCGCCATATATTATGTTTCAAGAGATCTAAATGTATGGGGTGAATAGTAAATGTTAATATCTTAACTTTTCAGGGGGGGGGGGGGGTTGAACTCCCAAAACCCTCCCCCTGGCTACGCCCGTGTATGATTGTATATTCTCATCTCATGGTGAACTTAGTCATACTGTCATGGTCCATGAAAATTTACTAACAAAACAAATCAAAATTTGAGTCACTTAGGGGCATTTTTAATTTTTGATTCCGACCTATAGAAGAGGTGAAAAAAAAAAGTTGATAGGTAATTTTTAAAGATTCATAGTGTGCCAAATCTTTTTGGCAAGCCTTACCAATTCTTATTAAGCCTTCTTATAGCCTTCCTAACTCTGTTAATTTTAATTTTAGCAAAAAAGTTATATTAACATTTTTATGTCTAAATTCTCTAAAATATTTGTCTGAAACTTTTGATTATAATTTGAGTTCTTTTTTTAAAATTTCTTTCTTACTCATTCTACATTTTGGAATCTAAGATTTCATTCAATGATACAAACCGATTTTTAGTATTCTATATTATTAAAATAAGATTATTATACTCTCAGATTATACTGCACACATACTGCACCTCTTATTATTGAACGCAGAGTACTTTTAAATACATTGTCATGTCCTACCTATGTCTTAAGTTCCTATCCTAACCAACAATGTCATGTCAACTCGATTTGTAACTAACTATGATTTTTGTTGACCCGATGAAGATAGACTACAAGAATTATTCTTTGTTTTTACAAAAACGGGGTTCGGACTGCGGAAGTTTATTGTTGTTTAAATAGTAACAAAAACAAACTCATGGCATAGTGAATTTTTAATGTAGATTTCATCTGTGCTTAGAACAATTACAAAAAGAATGTCTTTCGTGAGTTGACGGTGTTAGTGTCCTCTCGTCAATTTTCGTCGCATCTCTTTTTATTGCCCAACTCTTGTTAACTAAAGAAACCGCTTCGTTTTCTTTCATTTTTTTCTTCTGAAATGTACAAACAGCGATGAAGACGCTTGTGTTTATACGATGATTGAAAGATTATAAAGTTATTGAAGAAGTTGTTACTCATTTTCTCTATGCACACGCTTGGTAGGTACTCAAAATTTTTGTAAGTCTTTCTCATATATGGGCATATATAAACAGGCGTTCATAACATATTTACGACATGTGAATTCTGCATTAGTTAGTGTTTAAAATTTATAGTTTAATAACTGAGAATTCATTATAACTCACTTGTAAATAAGTGTTAAACCCGAAATATTTGCATCCAGTTTGCCAAATTCATATGTGCCTTACTTGGCAACTGATAGTGCCATTTTTTTTTGTCAATCTATCAATCAAGTAGCAATATAACTTGATTAATTTTAACAATATGTCATTATGCTTAATTTACAAACAATTAAGTATCATTCTGATGATTATACAGTGTGACCTCGAAATAACAAATCTGAAGGGAATTAGAAAATATCCTTTATAGCAAGTACATACTTTGTTACAGTGAAGTTTTTGTTATAGGTTAAGTTAGTCTAACAAATGTTTTAACAAGACAACAAGCTGTGTTTATCAAACTCAACATTACATAATCTTCTACTTTGTTAGCAATTGTTAATTTAGCAAAATTAAATTTACTAACAACATTGATAAATAGCAATGTTTATATTATTTTACATCGGACAGTTTGTCGTATTGTTAAATTGTGCTACAATTGTTAACATATGATATATGAAGGTTTATAAAGTTGATAAAAAATTTTAAATAGAGGTAAATTTTAGGCAAAAAGTATTTTTAATGTAATGAATATTAACTCTTACGGGCATTTTGAAAATTTTTTTAAATTGAGGAAATCGTTATATTGAGGTTCGTTATACTAAGGTTACACTGTATATAAGGCCAAAGCAATGTTACAGGTGCTGCCACCCATAGTAGGATAAGGGATAGGGATAGGGAAATGGGCTCTAGCATCTATTACTCACTCAAGAAAACACAAAAGCACACATGCTATTATTTTACAGTGTGCATTTTAAGCAGCCCGTCTGACGGCAGTAACCACCTCCGTACAGAAGACCACCGTGAAATAACAGCATGTGTGCTTTTTGTTCCGGTGAGTGAGTAAGGGATGCTATGGACAGCATTTCCAGAAGTGAATTTAAATATGATTTTAATGAATTAAAACATTTATTTATATTGAGCAATGACAATGTAGAATTTATTTATTTATTTATTTGATGAAGTACACAAACAGAATACAATTATATACATGATAATTATAAATAACAAGTGTATAGATTATTCTAAATTGCACTCCTAAACAGTGTACTTAACATGTTTGAATTAACTTAACTACTAATGGTTATTAATACATATCTTAAGTACTTAATTAGTTCTTAGTTAATAACATTTTCTTACTTTCTATTTAAATATCAGTCTTAATCTATTTTTGAAACGAGAAAACCTGCTGTCAAATATATCAAAACCGTCCTCACACCCGATTACCATATCATTATAACTTCGACACATCCTAACCAAGGGATTATAATAGGATGTGTTGTTTTTATGTGCAAATGAAATAATTTGTCTGTCTGTAACCTAGGATTGCCATACATACTGTAGTTTTCAATATAATTTTTCCCCATTATACTCAAATATTGAACCTTGCCTCCCCACTCAATGAGCCATACAAATAATACATTTTTTTTGAACATCTGTAAGCAACTCATCTGTATATACTCATCAAGTTGGCCAGAGAATGTAGGCAAAGTTATATTTGGTAAATTAAAACCGCTCACATGCCGAGCCGTTGAATCATTATACTTATTCGAAGAACTGGGACTTTATGGAAATAACTCGGAATGTCTCAACTTAATCAAGTAATAGTAGTCCGTCCATGTATCAAAGATTTGTTGATGACTCTCATTATCATTTTCTACGACCAATTCCATTGACAATTTGACAGGTAAATCTGTAAATTCTAATTTGATCATTATATGTTAGCTCAGATTGAGACATTTTGTGAATAGCTTCTAATTTTGATACTACAATATCATACCGAACCTTTATTATATTCTTTTACTAGGCGTTGTGATATCTTATAAAATATAAACCCCAAACAAATACAATTGAGAACTTCTTCTAGCTAGAACAACCTTTTTATAAAACAAAATAGGCTATTTATACCAAAATGGACCACTATGGACATCAGTACACTTGTATATATGTAGTACCTATGCAGTACCTATGTATGTGCACTGTCACCAGGTCTGTCGACTTTAACATTAATAGAAATTCAATCTTTGCTCATATATTTTTGTGAAGCATTGAATTTTTTATTTTTAGTTGATTACTTGTGAATTCTGAATGAACGGTGACCTTTTCTGTATTCCGGCAAATGTGTATGCAAAATTTTTACAGAGAATTAGTATTGTTAGTCTACATAGCAATTAAACTTACTGCATTTATAATATTAGTTGTTGGGAAATTGTAAAATAAAATTTAAACTTTTTGTTCCAGGACAAAAATAATTCTTGGGGAGGACGTTTGTTTAGAAAAATTCAATCTAAATTTTTTTCACCACTCACCATAACTGCCCCTGCAAAAGGTGAGGTAAAAACAGAGAATATCGAAAAGAGTTCGACCAGTTCTAGTTCTGAAAAAATGGCTGTAAAGAAGCGTAAAGTTCTTCGAAGGCAGAGGGAAGTTTTTAATCGAGCTTCTATAGAAAATTTGCTTATGAGATTGGAATACGAATCATTCAAATTCAAAAACAGTGAATGCTTTGTATATAGTGAACAGATCGTCAATTTTTTGGGTAAGTCTTTTTATTTCTTCAATTGTTTTAATTGGTGGCAAAGTTTTAAAATTAACATTGTTATGTCCGCACTGTCCCTTGTTACAGTCGATTCGTTGCTATAATTTTTTTTTTTTAAAGGTAACCACAAAAAAAGTCACTGGATTTTTTAAATTTTTTTTTTTTTATTAAATGTTTACTCCTTAAGAATTGATTTCCGTATAATAAATTTATGGAATTTTATGAGGAAGTAATGTTAATACAAGCATTAAATAAAAGTCGTTATACCCTGCGTCACCTTTTACTTTGAAATCATGTATATTAAGGAGTAAACTCCAGTTTTTCGTCAGAACTAACACACACATTTTTTTTTTCAGTTACATTAAAAATACAGCCTGATAATAATGATCGTTTGGAAACGATTGAATTAGCACAAAGCTGTTTGGTGTTTCTAATGACAGTTTTGCCCAACGATGATCTCGAAGAACTTATAATGAACATCCTTGAAAAATTGTGCACTATAATTTCGGAAAGCACAGGTAGGTAAATCATTTATTTTCACAACAATCGTCGTTGTCAAATCAAAATCTCTGCTATGTGCAGAAAGTATACTTTTTTTACAAAAAATTAGGGTAAAAACATTTTTGATTTAAAAAAAACGTTTTATACGTGAAAATTGTATAGTTAATTTATTATTTTGATAATTTGCATTTTAATAATGCACATAACAGATTCTAGCTGCTGCACATAGCATATTTGATTTAGACGTCGGTAGTTCGACAAATAGTGCTTTTAACCACTGTTGTAATCTCAAAAAGTGCACATATCATATTAATTAGTTAATTACTGTCAAAATTTTTTTGTTCCTACGACGCGTTTCTACTATATTTGTCATTTTTTTTATCTCTATAGTACAATTAATCCTTTGGCTATACAGTCCAATGCTCAAATGAATTCTTCTATTGTTTTTTGTGGGTGTCAAAGTTACCCAGATTTAGGGGCTATTTTGACATTAGCATTGAAATTCACTGAAAAAGTAATCGCTTAAACGCTTACAATAAGAAGCAATATTCATAATTTCGAGTGAATATTTTAGGAAAATTGAATAAAAAAGATCAAATACCAAACATTTCTTTATTAGGTATTTTTGTTTTGTTTTTATCGTGCCCTTCCCCCCGCCAGATCTTTTTAGCAACACAGTGGATGCATCACTGTGATTTTCCGGGATTTCCCGCGCTTCTGACTCTTTATAAAGACACCAACAGACCTGTTTTAACCCAATGTCAATCTAGCCCCAAAATGTGTCAATGTTCACCTGAAAGCCAAAGTAACCCCGTTTGACAATATATTATATCTATCTTTACAGAGGGAAATGTCAACTCGTCACTTTCGTCCGTTTTCGTGATGTTCAATGTTTGCAACGTTGACTTTCTCGGGGCAAGTGCATCAAAGTTGCTAGAAAAAATAGTCCATGGATCGAAAAACTATAATCTACACAATATTTTATCAACATTTTACTATTGGCTGCTGTCAACAAATACACAGGAATTTGCAAAATGGTTGTTGAGTTTCATACACGCCATGGAGGTATGTACTGATCTGTATTCAATGGAGTTTAACATTAAAAATCTCAGCTTAGTTTGAAAATAATTTATGTTGTTTTCAGGATAATAATTATATAGAAGTATTAGTTATGGCGAGCATTGAGTATGTGCAACCACTGTTCCTTGCCCTAACGGATAGCCCAGTAGTGACCGACATCATATTTCATCTTTTAACCTCTATGCGACATATGGAGGTCATGTTCCAAAAGGTAAGTGTGTTTCTTAAAAAATACAATCATTCTTAGTATAATTCCCGCAGTGAGCGATTGGTTCGTCAGTCGTATGGGGGACGCGTGCTATTGGGTGCGACTATACGCAAATGCGCAAATTCATCCTCTCCACCATCGCTCATTAGCCTTTTACGTATGGTAAAAGAATGAAGTGAAATGTTCTAAATGATAGCTATCTAAGCATTTTTATTCTTCAACATAGCAATATAAGTTAAAGAGTAAATTGGTCAGTGCTTAACTTAGACTTAACTTTGTAAAGTATATTGAGCAAGCGTTCTGAGCAATTGTGTAACAGACAGGCTACCGTCACGTATAACACAAGCAACGCCACAAGTGCTGTAGAGCGCTGCCTACCATAGTACCGTTAAGTATAGGAATTGGGAAGGGAAGTAATGTGTTTATGTGTTTAAAATCCACAGATGGCAATGGTCGTGCCACATGTTTTAATTGAAATGGCATACGTCGATCGTCAAAGACTGCAAAAAACCGCCGATATACTTAGTCTAATGATATATACTCAAATGAAGAATTTAAATGCTTTTGAACAAGAGACCTACAAAGGCAAATATGAAGAGGTGGTGAGTGTTTTTTTATTTTTTATTTTTACTTTGTAAGACAAGCGGAGCGGAGTTGTGTTGGAAATAGTGTCCGACCGAAGCTTCGGCTTCGGCTTTGTCCACCTCCGGTCAAAAACCCACCTTCGGTGAAAACTAGAATGAAATAATATAAATAAATAAAACTAAATAAATTGCCAGTAATTTTTTTAATCATCTATAGATCAAGTTCTAGATGACTTAAATTACCTTTCTATATATAGAGTCGATATAAACCTTCAATATTAAAGTTTTCAATCTTGAACAAAATTTCTTTTAAGCTTTCGGCTTCAGCCAGACATTGACCGTCGGTCGGACACTAGTTGGAAACAATCAATTCCGCTCAGCTTCGGTGAGACAGTAGAGCAGAGCATAGAAACTGATGTGTCTTATATTTGTATGGTAAACTATGGCCCTTCGCACATTGCGTTACTCAATAGATATTGATACTCCAGTCGAATACCAGTTTCGTTCCTATATCAAGTGACTGAAAGTTAAGCAAATTTTATCATTTCTAATTAGAAAATTATAAAATAATAGAAATGATAATGTTACTATTTAAGCGAGTTACTCTAGCGATGAAAAAGCACTTGAGGTCTTTCGAATTGTATGAAACAGATGTAAACTTCGAAAAACAGAAAATACTGGACACATCCTTATATTACCAGAAATATAAAATTGCAGAGAATTAAAAAAAAAAAACTAGAAAACAATTTGAAAAAATGTATAAACTAGCAAAATTTTCGATTTCCTGCTAAAATTTTTGGCGACCGACTCGCCGATAAAGTGCGAACGCATTGGTTAACGGTAGCCAAGTGTGCGATTCACCATACAAATGTATTTGAGATACTTCTAAGAGGCAACCTCGAGACTTGCGTATCGTAATGTACGAAGGGCATCAATCTATTGCAACTATGGATTTTGAGTCACAAATGCCAAAGCGGCACATAAAAAAAACCACTTAAAAAGGAACCATATCCGAATCTTTCCTTCGCGCCATTTTCTTTAAATTACAGATGTGTGGTTGATTCATGCTCTTCGCATTAAATTACAGTGAAAATCGGTTATAGCGACCTTCCATGGGACCACAAAATTTGGTCACAATAAACGGATAGTCATTATAAGCAATATTAAATCGTTATAGGCATTCAACAGGAACCTTGCCATTTAGTCGTTGTAACCGATATGTCGTTGTAAGCGAAGTCGTTATATCCGGTTTCTACTGTATGTCATTTTTTAAATGTACCATAAAGTTCGTAGTGTTTTGTATGGCATGCGAAATCCATAGTTGTAGTTTTTATTTTTATACATTTTTTATTTTTATTTTTGACATTATTGATTTTTTTCTCTTTTGTTCTCTTGATTTCTTGTGCGATTTATTGATCGATTTGTATTAATGTGTAAGAATATATCTTACACATTATTATAAATCGATCAATATCGTAAGTTCTAGATATTTTAATAGTGTTGTGCTTTCCTATAATTTAAATTCATCCTTTCTGTAAATGTTGTATTTTGTGATTAAGTACCTATGTCTTTACTTGGTAAGCCTTTTAAAATAAATAAATATTGATGGCGAAGGGCCTAAGAATCACAAGCGGGCCACGGCGCGCAGCGCTTCAGTGGAGTGCCCTTATGTTTTCTTGATCAATGTCCACTAGCTGATGTGATGACTGTGTGGCTAACTCGTCAATATGTGGCCCATGGAGGAAGACATATTCTTATTACTACTTTTTTTCTGCTTACAGTTTGAATGCCTTGAGGAACACCCTAAGGCAACACCCTGCCCAAACGAATCGCAAATTCCAATGTGGGTCATCACTGAGGAGTATGTTCGACCCACCCCACCAGTTGTGATAAAAAAAGTCGGTCTTTATAACAAAGGCAACACGTGTTTCATGAACAGCGTTGTTCAGGCGTTATTTTTTACGCGAGAGTAAGTATTATTTATGACTACCCGCATATGAAAAATGTTTATCAATTTTCTTTTCAAATTTAAGTCTCTGTCACATTATGTACACATAATGTAGACATTATGTGGCATTATATAGTAGGTGTACTTTTGCGTAGCGTTGAATTTTTATTTTTAGATGATCCCTCGGAAACAGTTTTTTTTTTTTTCTGGATTGAATGTATCCTATATCCTTTTATGTATCGCTAACAATGTGTATGCAAAATTTCATGATGCTCGGTTCAGTGGTTAAGGCGTGAAAAGACACATTTATAATAATAGTATGAATATGACCACATGAAATATTGCTCTCATTTTGATTTTATTTTTTTATAGTATATAAAGTATTATGTATGATTGAGTGAAAGAGATTGATGACTGCAAGTATATACCCAATCTACGCAGTGTGTATTTCAACATCACTCGTTTCATTATGTCAATTGTTGTACAGTAATTACAATTTATTGCATTTTAAATTATATATGATATGATTTAAAATTTTATTGAAAATTATGGTGTATAAACTATCTTTTCCGTATTCGGGTTCCGTATGTTTGAAGTGGAAAACTGTTTCCCCCTATTTTCCCCTTTAAAGGCACCGAATAGCCAACCTTTTAAGAATTTCCAATTGACTACAGTTTCAAATGAACTTTGTTCATAAGGTTTGTGTTTATATCAAGCGTAATTTGTCTATTTTTCAGGTTTAGTAATAAAGTTTTACTTAAAAATTGCTCTGGATCAACGGACAGTTGGAATAAATTGGCTGTCACTTTTGGAAAAATGCTTTTTAGCAAAAGGAAAAACATATCACCGGATGAAATGTTGAAAATTTTGAAAAAATCTCATTTTACACTTCACCAGCAACACGACAGTTCAGAGTTTTTAATGTGAGTATAAATTTTTATTAAATTTATTTAGTTTTTAGTGTAGCCTTTAAGCTTCTCTACGTGTATAAAAGTAAATGACCTATTACACAAGAACACGCCATGTGCGCTGTCTATCTTTATTAAGTGTTCAGGAAGGGAATGAAAAATGGACTCTTCCATCCCTCAGTCACTGAAACATATACACACACATGCTGTTATTTCACGATGGTATGTTTACTGCCGCCAGGTAGGCTGCACAAATGACTGCTAAACGAAAAAACTCTATCCCTCCTTACTTCTGATCGTTGACGTGACGTATTCGCCAACTTTCTTGTTTTGAGTACTTTTGTAGTAACTACCCTCCATTGTCTCTATATTGGTTTGGTTATTAGTTATAAGTATTTTATATATTACTTGAAAGATTTTTTAAATGAATGGGTAAATATTATTTTTTTTGTTCACAGCTACTTGTTCAACTCTTTGGATCAATCGGATTTCAATCGTGAAGTTTTTCCAATCACTAATATGGCCGCTGCTTCAACCAGCAAGAGCTTTCGCGTCAATTTGATATCTACTAATAGGTACGATTTCATTTCTGTCAATGGACTTAGATACATTCATTTGTTAATTAATGGAATATTTAATTGGTTTCTGAAATAGTCTATTTTGAAAATTTATGTCATATATAGTATATTTAGTATAGCAAAAATGTTCCCATAAACACTAGTGTTTAAAAAAACTTAACCAAAGTGACAACTGCAAGACATTTTAAGTGATTAATTCCGTTTCATTTCTTTCAGTGCTGGTGAATTACACCCATCAACCCCACACGGTAACCTAAAGGCTGTTAGCAGTTCCAAAGGTGAGAATGTTAATTAATTTTCATTTTACATAAACCGTACAGTTTATGTAACCATTAAAAGTTCATTTAAATTATCATTATAAACATGCACCCCGCGGCGGATGTGGCCTGTATATGTTCCGAGGCGGAACGAAGTTCGCGGGGTCATCTAGTTTCTAATAAAAATACCATCCAAATTCCCGACGTCTGCTGTGGGTTTCATTCACACCATGTTCTGAATAAATGCGAACGCAACAAAAAAAAATCATCATAATTTAATAACTTTGTTCTTCATTATTACAGAAACTTCTACGTTGAAGAGGTCGCTTGATAACTCCAATGAAATTACCTCTAAGAAGCCCAAACTCAGCGAAACCAATCTCATAAATCCTACATCTATCTTGGATCAATGTTTCGCCGGAACTCAGATCACAGACATAACGTGTTTGACCTGTCATATTGGATCATACACTGAAGATAAATTCCGCGACCTGCCATTGTCGTTCCCAGAAAAAACTGGTGACAGTTCCTACAACATGCAGGAATTGTTGGATTTCTATTGCTCAGGAGAAATCCTGTACGGAGACAATGAATATTACTGTCAAGTATGCCAAACACGGCAGATTGCACGTCGTAGCGTCTCCGTGAATATCGCACCCCGCCACCTAATATTGGTGCTTAAGAATTTCAAGTAAGTGCTTAATTATTACTTTTACTTTCTTTTATTTTATTAGCAAATCCTAATGGTGAATTTTTTTTTATCCTCTGTCAAATCTACAATCAATCATCGACTTTAAGCAGATGGTGTGCAGTCATGTCGAGGAGGGAAAGTCTTCTACAGATGATTCCCTATGTAATACGTCTAAAGAGACGTCACTTCCTCACCCTATAGTTTATATGTATTAACTATCTCTTTCTATATTAATATCTCTTTAGACGTATTACATATTCCGGTGTTATTAGCCTTGTAGCCAGCTGGTTGGGATGGTTTTTAAGCCTGATTCTGTGAGAGGCTGCCATGGCTACGATTTCTTCCTTGACTGTATTCATCCTAAGTGCGTTGTGGACTTCATCGTTTCTAATGAACCAGGGTGCATTGCATAGACTTTTCAGTATAGAATTCTGAAGTCTTTGGATGATAATAATAGTGAATTTAAAAAAAAATCACTTCATTAGGATTTGCTGTATTGCTGTATAGGTATTTAAGAATAATTGTAATTTGTGTGATATGTATTTTACGTGAATACATGTTAAGTTACGACAAATATTTGCTTTGATTGTATTATATGTATGTAACGAACGTATTCGAATGTAACCCATATAATACAAAAAAAAATCTGATCTTTTAACTATAGAGTGGTGTATATGAATTTAATTTGGTACAGCAATAAAACTGTATCCCGCAATTTTGTTATAATAATATTTCTGAATTGTCTCCCGCTATTGAAGCAAATTTAAACAAGTATTCACGTGAAAAAAAAACTCAAATCTCACATCAAAGTACTGGTTTTATGGTACCTAGCCATATTATTATTAAACCAAATTTAAATTATTTTTCACGATACCTACAGCAGTTTTTGTAAATAAATGTGCACATAAGATATTTTAATTGTAAATTTTTAAATGTTACATATGGAGGTTTTTGTGTGTGAAGGAAATAAAATAACACTGTCATTTCAGTCATTTAAATGATAATTTTAATATATGATAATGGGAAATAATTTTTTCTCTTCAAAAATTTCTCTCTTTTGTATCAATTTTGACCATAACGTCACATAAGAGGTTTTTAAATTCGCAACAACGATATGCAAGTTTTGCATTTAAGGTTCCAATAAGTTTGGAGAGGCCGTATTAATGGAGATTTTTCTTTGTTTTGCAGGTACGATCCGAAAGATGGCACTCAAAAAAAGCTGTTCCACTCGACGTATTATAATGACAAATTGATTTTGCCAATCCAAAGTGGAAGCCAAATTAATTACAATTTGTACGCGGCAGTTGTGCACGGTGGAGATAATATTAATTCTGGCCATTATTATACAATAGCTAAAGAAAATGATCATTGGTATCGGCTTGATGACGACAATGTAAAAGTAGTCAAAGAGGGCGAGCTTAACAAAACGACTGGCCTGAATACGCCATACATGTTGTTTTATAAGCAAGAGAACTGTGATGATGTAATACAGCGTCCCTCCCTGGCCGATTTGCCACCCGCCATAAGAGTCAAACTATAGTTCGGACAACTAAGCCTGGGTGTCCAAAAAATTTAAAAGTGCATGTTTTAATTATTATTTTTTTCATATTCAGAGTTTATTTCTTTTGTTTACGTTTATTTTATTTCAAAAAATTCAATTGCATGCTCATAATAAAATGTTACGAATGTTTCAATAAATTTTTTGTATTACGTGGTAATGTTGATTCAATTAAATGTTTCAAGTATTTACAATGTAACGTGGAATTTATTATCCTTACATATGTTTAATTAAAACAAATTACCCGCCCGCTTCTTTCTATCTGTACGTTTGTTCGCGATGATATCAAAAACTTTTGAACGGATTTGAGTGCGGTTTACACAAATATTGAAAGAGCGAACGAAGAAGGTGTTTTTTCTCGTTTAACGTTCTTTCAATTGGTGAAAACCGCATGAATATCCGTTTAGTCGTTTTCGAGATCATTGCGAACATACATACAGACAGAAATACGTCGCGGGGGGTGAAATGTGTAAGGAATTTTTGTAAAAAAATTTGCACTAACGTGAGAAGCCAAAAGCTGGTCACTAGTACAAACTAAAATGCATTTATGTGCAAGCTTTAAAACTTTAGGATTTATTTATTTTTTCTTTTATTTTGTTCAAATAAATTCCATGCGTTCCATTGTAAATTTTAAAATTAATCTTTACCACGAAAAGTATTTAAAAAATACTGCCCCACTATAAAAATATGTAGTAATTAATTAAAAATATTTTTTAAAGTAATTATAAGTGTTCATGTGTTATTCTCGTTCGTTAAATTTATTTTTCTACGTCATACGAAATGTAAAAAAATAAGATGTCGTGAGAGGCACCAAACAATAATAGTACGTCCGACAATAATAGAGGTGGAGGACACCAAGGGGTTGTCAGTAGGTCTACCCCCCTAACATCTTGGGGTAGGTATACATGATGATACCCCTTGTAAAAAAAAAAGAAAAAACTCATATATACATATGATTTTGTTTTCTTTTTTTTTTATAAAAAATCGCTGCTTAAATTCAAATGTAACACAAATCAAAATTACACTTTTTTATACGGGATAGCTAATCGATTTTTTTTTGTCAATTTTTTTCTTATTACATATATATATGAAATATATGCATATTATACATAGTTAGAAGCGTATTTTTAAGTAGCATTAAATGTTTTAAGTACTTTTATAATAAACTGAATATTGGAGGAGATATAAGCATATAAATTACTTTTGAATGTTAAAAAAAAAAATATCAAAATATACTAAATATGTTATAAACAACTATAACTATATTCATATTGTATGCAACATACAATATGAAGGATTGTGATTGTATTTTTGCAATAAAAACATTTTTGGAATTTTTTGATTTGTGCCACTTTTGAATTTAAGCAGCGAAATATGGTTTGTCCGCGTTGAAAAAAAAACATAAGCAATATAACCCCTAACATGTTTATTGCTATTACACTTTTGTCATGCGCTAGTTTTCCTAATTTTTAGATGATCCCTTGGGAAAAATACTTTTTCCTGGATGAAAGGTATGTCCTTTCCCCGTATACCTGACGTGTATGCAAAATTTTATGATGATCGATTGAGTAGTCAAGACGTGAAAAGGTAGTAACATACAGTTGCTTTCACATTATTATATTAGTAAATATAAGATATGTCGTGGCCATCTAAAAATTGATCAATTCATGATGTGGCCAACCATTGGATTTCATAAAATGGTTGGCTTTATTTCATGATATGGCCAGCTAAAACTGACCGTATCGTTCAAACGTCAACGTTTAATATGCCAATTCACGTTTGGCCATATCAATATTGTAAGGTATCCATCCATTATATAAATGGCCACATCATGAAGTGATAAATTTTAAGATTTGACCACGACAGATACATTCATTCTCTAGGGACACAACATTGAGACTGAGGGACTGGCATGACTGTCACATGGTGATTATTTGTAAATTGTTTACAAATGTAAATTGTAAACATTGAAGCGATATTGAGTTAAATTAAAATTATAAATTCTATGAATAAACCTCCGAAATTATACCAGTATATTATTATTTATTTCCTTCCTTTCACTTTGTCTGGCGTTTTTGGACTAATAAAGCTTTTGATGCGATCGAAACATGGGCAGTACTCGAAGTTTAGCAGTGATCATTGGTATAAAAAGTTTGGAAGATGCATTTAAGGTCCTGGAAGGACTTGCCACAAACATTAACCTCTAACTATGGGCCTCGTAAGAAAGCACGACGTCGCTCAACGAGCCATGGAGGGAGGAGCTTTGCTCGGTTTGGTCCCATCTCGTCAGAGTTTCATTTGGTCAGAGTACAATCAAACAAATTATAATTCAAATTTTATTGAATTAATTACAATAAATCAATTTTAAAATAAAAATAACCCAAACGGATAGACCAAATTTGATAGTTTTTTTTTTGTTTGAAATCTAATTAGTTCGAAGTAGTTTTCATATAATTTATGAAGATTTGTTCAGCTGCTTGAAGATCATCAGCTCATTTGCTAGTTGTAGAAGGGATCTCACTAACTTCCACAAATTCGATTGATTTGTAATTTGGTGTACTGTTACTTGGTGGTATGTCCATGACATGGTAACGTTGACTTGATTCTTCAGCATCAAGTAGTCTGCGAAATACCCAACTCTTTAGCAACTTACAGCAGATGTAGCTTGTTGGGCTCAATGGAATGGTCTCAACAGAATGTCGGGAATTAGTTTATAATTTTTAATAACAGCATTTAAGCCCTGTTTATCTTTCATTCAGCTCGGGTTTAGTTTATTTATAAGAGCAACCTGTTATTATATATTTATTTAATTTACAAAGAACAAAAAATGTATAACAAGTAAAATTTTCTTTTTATCGCCATGAGTAGATGTTTATTTTAATAGTAATATTTCATCGCCATAATAAGGGAAATGTTGTAGTTATTAGTTTTATTTTAATTTTAAAATTGATTTATTGTAATTAATTCACTTTAATAAAATTTGAATATAATTTATGTTTGATTGTACTTTGACGAGTTGAAACTCTGACAAGATGGGACCAAACCCTTTGCTCGACGTACGAATTCGGATTACTATAAGTAGAAGTGGCACATAATACGGAGAGCCTTAGGCCGCTGGGGCTGGAAGGTTCTCGAGTGGAGGTCACAGACCGGCAAGCGGAGAGCAGGACGTCCACTCACAAGGTAGACGACCTGATAAGGGCCGCGGGTCAACGGTGGATCCAGGCTGCTTCTGACCGGTCTTAACTTGGGGAGGCTTATGTCCAGCAGTGGACGTCCGGCGGCTGAAATGATTATTATATAGGTACAAGTAAGTATTGCAAAATTTGCTGCCTCACTTAAATTAACTTCGGAAGACTAACATTGTCACGTATTTGGCATACAAATAACTATTAATTGAATTTAAAAAAAGAGTTACCATTTTGACAGATTTTTGTTTCGACAGCATGTCACTTTCATTTTGAATCTACTACTAGTCTTCTTTTATATATAAATCGAACCCAGCGGGTAATCCTGTGAAGTCTAGTAGCGATCAGATAAACAGATCAAAAGTTTTTTAATAATTTTGTGTCACGAGTTCCCTACAAATTAAGTAATAGGTACAAATTTAAATTTTTTTTCTATTTCAAATGAAAATATGATAAATTAGGAAGGTATGTGCATAGATGGGTCAACGTCAATTTGGGCGAGCCTCGTGCTCGAAATGTAAGAAGCTAGATATGATTTAAATACGAGGACTCCCTCGTATTATCGCGATGAACTCAAGAGGTTCCTCACTGTCTTGTATGGTCTTTGACCATCATTCATAATAAGCACACAGTATATTAATTAGCTTACTTATCGGTGAATTTTGTACTTATTGTGACTAAGTATCGCCATACAAGTGGTTAACTTAAGTTATTAAATACAGTCAGACGTGGTTGAGATTATACTTATATGAACGACGCTTGCATAGTGTCAGAGCAGTGATGCTACGATACTAATAATTATTATAAAACTATAATACCTCACATCTCCCGTGCAACAAAAATTTTGAAAAGTACTTATACAGTCATTAATTAGGTATTTTTGTTGAATGCAGTTAAATGGAATTAAATTAATATATAATCATGAGGCATAAGACTGGTACTACTTTTTTATACTTGAATTCATGTTAGGCCAAAATAGACTTTTTAGCTAGACTTGCAACTTTGAATTTCTTGGTGGCTTTCATGTAGTATTTTTACTTTCATGTAGTATTGTCCAGATCCAGCACCTACAGGCTAGTGTGAAGCATCTACTACTCGAGTGCTCCATGTTTGCGCTCGCAAGACTGGCTGGAAATTGAAAAAGGAAAAAAATTGAAAAAAAAAACTTATTAAGATATAATAATAGAAAAAAAAACAACGCTAAATCAGTCGTAAGTAGACTACACTGTGTACTGTGTATTGTGAGAAAATAAATGTAAATAAAATATTTATTTGTTTTATTTTTTTGACATACGAAAGCCGTAACCTTTCTACCCCCCCCCCCCCCCCTCGCAGCCGCCGCCGCGCCGCCCCAAACCGTCCAGCACTGAATAGGCTCCGAACTACTGGACTGATTTGAAAAAATTCTTCCACTGTTCGGAAGCTATATTATCAGCGAGTAACTTTATAAAATATAGCCTATGTTACTCGCTGATAATATAAGTCGCGTGCAACAGCTAGTACTTAATATTTTTTACTCAGCATACTAACTTCACTTTGTCTACAACCGCTAAGTTCATATCACATACTAATGCTACACTAGCGCCATTTTAGCCACTTGTAAAACCCTTATTTTATTGTTGAAGAGCTTGAAATGCTCCTCTTTTCAATGATTGTCATCATGGATGGAACAAATCATAAATATCAATGAAAAATCATATGATTTTAATTTTCATAATGACATGTCATCTGCGATTGCGATTTGTCACTCGGATGTCACGCCACAGTGAATTATCTTATCACATAGTGAGCGGGACAGAGTAAGGCGAGTAAGGCCGTGCTCACTTTAGATGCGAATTTGTATGGTTTAAGCGTTTATCACACTTTACAATTTGAAGGATTCGCAATCGCAGTTAGAACAGATTGGATCCAATTTAGATTTTATCTATTTTCAATTCTATGTCTTCGATTTAGAAATTAATTTAGTGTAGTGTGAGCACTAGTTCACTACTTAGGTACCTAAATTGGTTTCCTTCAAATTGTAAAGTGTGATAACCGCTTTACGTGAACTCACGAATACCTACTGTTCGTATGAATTAAGTGTGTATAAAAAGAATAAATTTTTCTCCATCAAATAAGCAGTGCTCCGGTGATATTGCGTTCGAACGAATGACCTTTGCTATTTGCTATTAATGACCCTCTCTCTCACATACTAAATTAAACTTTAAAGCGATTTCAATAAAGTCTTGATTCGATTGCAAATTATTTTGCTATTTTATGGTTTCTTCGAACACAATGACATTTCACCTGTCGGACAGTCTTGGAAATGAACTTTTTGAAGCTTACTGATCTGGATATAAAAAGTAGTGGGATTTCGCAATCATTTGGGCAGGCCGTCTGGCGGCAGTAACCACCCCATTACAGAAGAACACAGTAAAATAACAGCATCAATGCTGTTGTTTCGGTGAGTAAGGGATGCCATAGCCCATACGGCAGCACACTTGCAGCAAAGCGCAACATATTATTCTACTATGTTGGCGTTGCTTATGTTATAGGTGACGGTAGCCATCTACCATCAAGTGGACCGTCAGCCATTTTAAAATGGAATGACATAATGACGGAGTGACCACACTGAGTGTGATTTTATGATATGTTTTATCAGTATGCATATTCCTATAAAGTAGATGTTTGATGAATTGAATAAAAAACTTAATTCCATTGTGAGCGGTCATTCTTTATCTTCATTTCTCTTTTAAATTAGAAAATTGCATAGTATTTATATTGGAAATATTACCAGCCATATCATATATATCGCTGCTTAAATTCAAAAGTGCCACAAATCCAAAATTACACTTTTTTACAGGAGAGCTAATCGAAAAAAATTAAATTACTTTGTCTATTTTTTTCTTATTACATAATAGCATTAAAAGTTTTAAGTACTTTTATAATAAACTGAATACTAGAGAAGATGTAAGTTACTTTTGAATATAAAAAAAATATCAAAATATACTAAATGTGGAATAAAATAACCATAAGTATATTTGCAACATACAATATCAAGGATTGTGATTGTATTTTTGCAATATAAATATTTTTGGAATTTTTTTGATTTGTGGCACTTTTGAATTTAAGCACCTAAATGTACCTATATTGTTTTCTAGTCGACTATAGACAACGCTATGATTATTTGACAGTGGTCCAATGACATGTTAGAGCGAATTAGCCCTACCAATCACAAGACTGAATGTCAAAAAAAAAAGAAAGAAAGAAATCTACTCAAAACACACAAGTTGTCTTCAGGAAAATAATACACTAACGTCGGTCACAATATATTATATTTATTAACACAATATATTAACTTCAAACAATCGTAATTATAATTTTACAACTTAATTCTATACAAATTAAAACATTTTGTTTCATCATTTAAAATACACATATTTATTACTTTTAAAAAGGTGCCGACGACAATAAACCTTATATTACCTAATCAATATTTAATTTAGTCTACATAGAATAATAGTAGTAGTAACAACTGCCCTACATTACAAGCATATGGTGTTAGAGGTTTGAATTTTAAAAATAATTTAGTTTATATAAAGTTATACATAGCCATGTAAAATGAAGTAATTTTAAATTTATGATATGGAAATATAAGAAAGTTTAATTTAATTATGTGTCCTGGGACAAGTTTTAAAAGAAAACAGAATTGTTTTTTTTTTTATATAAGATATGATACAATAAGAATTTTAAAGAACTAATCGCTAATCTTATCGATACTATAATAGTTATTGATCTCCCACTCAACTTGATGGGTTATTAGCGTGTATCGACACTGGTTCAACGATCCATTGATCTAATGTGCACAGATGATATATATTTTCTGATACTTCCATTCCATTGTAGACATTACAAGCTACTTATTTTACTTTAGTTATAGTTTAATTATAGTAAAATAATATTTATTTTGAGATACCCAAAAGAACCTTTCGCAGTCTGTTCTCGTACGTAAAATATAGCATTCGTTTTCTCACAATATCAAACAGATAAAAATGCCACGTAAATATCCATTACCCGTTGAAGTAGTCATGTCAAGTGTTGCACTTGACATGCTTTTTGATATGTAAAAGGCAGTGGACCCTTAATTTAAAAAAAAGTTAATAATATAATAAAAGAATTATCAATGATCAATGCCTAAGTTGAGTTCTCAACGAATTGAGAAATTTCAATTTTTTTCGTAGAAAAAAAACCTGTCATGTAGTAATTTAAAAGGTGTAAATTTGATTGACCTTGTTTTCGTTAAAATTGTATTTTATTTTTATGTCAAGCCACAAAACAATATATATCCCGTTGTGGTGTTCTTAAAGTGGTTCGATTTCTAATTAATTTTTCCAATTATGAACAAATTGAGAATAACTTTACACTAAAATGTAAAACATCCCCGGCATTTAACTTAATCCCCGCTTAAGTAAAGTAATATTTTCCCAGAGAAAACAACAGATAAATAACTTAAATGAGACCGTAATTTTAGTTCATTTTTGTCAATGTGTGAGTGAACACCGACACTGTCGTAAACTTATTAGTTACGATCACGTGTACAGCAAACGGCAAGTACGTTGCCAGTTCGCCGTCCGCGTTACAAATATCAATATGAAAGTAGTGATGTGACTGTTGTACCCACGTCGATAAAGTTAATGTAATTAATGCAGTGAATAAAAATAACGTTTCTCTTTTCAGAATGCCCAGAAACGATATAAGAAGGAATAAATGGTTAGAGATTATTGGCATAGAAAACATAAATCCTCGACTCAAGGATTGGTATATCTGCTCATTACATTTTGAGGAGAGCAGCTTTAACAGAACTCTTGATGTTATAAGGTTGCGTGATGATGCGGTGCCCTTGATTTCAATTTGCGTGATGATGCCTGAAGAAAAAGCTAATTTGATAAAATGAGGGATAAATAAACAAGAAATTATGGTGTGCACGGATTAATAAAGTTTTATTTAAACATCTTCATGGGTCCCACGACATTTGAGAGAAGATAGAATAAATTCACAATAAGACTTTAAATAAAAACATTTTTTGAAAATGATGGTTTTTCTGTTATTTTTATTGTATTTATTTGTATTAATACGATATTTATTAGCTTTGAACTTCTCTTATGCTCTCTGTTTTCAGTCATGCGATGATTGTAAATTACTGCAATCTAATTTTTTATTAAATTTTATAAAATTTCCAAAAAGTGCGGTGTTGCATCAGTATTCTTGTGTAATATTTATAGCCTCTTCCTTCAGCTTCATATGGCACTTTTGATTTATACAATATTTTTATTATTAGCAATATTTTATTATTTAGCAATAATGCTCGCCATTAATATGCGAAGAAGCTTTAAAATAATTCATAATTTGAATATATATCTTTTCTGAGATGTTTTTATCACATCAATCAGTTTTCCAATTTATTACAAAGTAGGTAGGTAGGTATTATCGAGTTTTATTTATAGAAAATAAGAATTTTTCTATAAATAAACTATTTGAGTAAATAACATTTACTTTTTCTAAATTATATTTTTCTTGGAAAATTAAAATCAGATCACTCACAATACCCCAGATTATATTTAAATATCGATAACGATGTTTCGTATCGGTGTAAACTCTCCAGATGGCAGCCATTTTATGCGACACAATTTTGTTTAGGTATGCACCCATATTTTGTAGGTATTGCAAGTCCATATATTTATTTAGTCATTGGTTTAAAAGCATCTGACACTGACACTGACAGATGGCAAAACAATTGAAATTTAAATAGCTGATCATGCATTTTTGTATATAATATACAATGGAAAGGAATTTTCAATAATAAGAAATTCTCAACGGTAATAATTGGCGAAATACCTCTCTCTCTTCATATTGAAGAGAGAACTACTATCTCACGTGAGCATATAAAGAGTTAAAATGCTAAAAAGTACTACAAAATGTACGAAACAGAGGAACTGCAAAGTTAGAAATCGGCTTCATACTGTGCAGAAGATCAGAAGAAACTGTAAATAAACAAGACGAACGAATTATTCAGAATAAGATATAATTCCATCATGAATAGTGATGTCCTGTTTGATCATTTAATGCAAATAGCCACATCGCCAAAATCTAAGATCATAGAAAACACATTACCATGTCCAGCACGGCACAGCTATGACGAAGAAACGGAAGAACCAACTTCATACCAATTAGAAAATCATTTCAGTGAAATTGAAGAAATGGAATTACTTAATATACCATGCCTCAAAATAGACTTATTCATGCTAAATCTAGAAAAAATAAGAAACAAAATTACATTTTTAAATGAATCCACTGTGGAGCTTATAAACAAAAGAAAAATTCTACTTGCCAACAACAATGTCAAACGAATAACAGACGCATACGTTGAATAGGAAAGCCAGGAGAACATAATTAATTAGACTTTTCAATTCATTGTGCCGTCTGACTGAACAAAAGGAGAAAGGGAACATATAAACTCATGGCTTCAAGAATTCAAGAACAAAAACAAATGGCAGATGGGTATACAAATTGGTATACTTTGTCGTCAAAATATGGAAGCGAAAACTCTGCACGCAGCGCAACGATAAGCTGTGCGATGCCAAATCAACTCCGAAAATTGATATAGAAAACACTTTCCCAGCAGAGACAATAGCCGAACTAAGATTGCAAGCGAGAAAGCAGTATCTTAGGACGAATATGGAAACAAAATGAAGAGCTTAAGATTCCGCAATGGTTAAATGAGCAACAAATCTATTAGGATCCACCTCCTATGTTAGGAAACAGAAAACCTATGACTATGTTACAAGTGTTTCGAAACCACAATTAATATATGCGAGTGGTGGGCGATTTAATTTTAATGGAAACTTGGAAATCTCTTTCAGATACTTATTTGAATTTTCTTCAACCAAGAACATTCACCACCACCTAAACCCCAATTAGATCCCTCAATTCAGTATCTTATATAAACTCATTCAGTCAATCATATGAAAATAAACGAGAAAAGAATTGAGGTCAAAGCGTATAAAGAGACCTATTAAATACACTGACGATGCAGAATTAAGTTCTGAACACAAAGCGGAAGGACCATGAAAATCAGGAGCCGTGGTCACCGTTGGAGAATCCTCTCGAAGTTCGGGAGGAAGAAACGGACCACGAAAACCAGCTAGACGCCACCAGCAGCTAGTAATAAGCGAAAGTCCAGTCTCCTCGATAAATCAGCAAATAGAGCAGCCTACCAACGAAAACAATGAGCCGTGGTCGGTGTCCGCCATGCCTCAGGAACTTCGGGTGAAAAATTTGATCGCAGCTAGCAACCGAAGGTGCTAATTATTATCCGTTTACATTTGAATTAAACACGCTGGTTTTGATCACTCATAGCGAAAAACATATAAGAATAATTAGGCATGTTTGCATACATTACAGTCAATTTTTATTTCTCGCTCCACTCAATTCTCTTTTTGCTGAGGATATCAATTACTGATCAAACTCTTTGTTGGTGGAAATGTAAAACTATATTTTATGTAAGAGGAAGAAAAATAGCGTGCTACAAATTTACAACCCTCATTTATGTATAAATTATATAAACTCTGTTATGTAAATAATTCTGTATGAGTGCCAACAACAATTTCAAACGAATAACAGACGCAAAAACAAATGGCAGATGGGTATACAAATTGGTATACTTTGTCGTCAAAATATGGAGGCGAAAACTCTGCACGCAGCGCAACGATAAGCTGTGCGATGCCAAATCAACTCCGAAAATTGATATAGAAAACACTTTCCCAGCAGAGACAATAGCCGAACTAAGATTGCAAGCGAGAAAGCAGTATCTTAGGACGAATATGGAAACAAAATGAAGAGCTTAAGATTCCGCAATGGTTAAATGAGCAACAAATCTATTAGGATCCACCTCCTATGTTAGGAAACAGAAAACCTATGACTATGTTACAAGTGTTTCGAAACCACAATTAATATATGCGAGTGGTGGGCGATTTAATTTTAATGGAAACTTGGAAATCTCTTTCAGATACTTATTTGAATTTTCTTCAACCAAGAACATTCACCACCACCTAAACCCCAATTAGATCCCTCAATTCAGTATCTTATATAAACTCATTCAGTCAATCATATGAAAATAAACGAGAAAAGAATTGAGGTCAAAGCGTATAAAGAGACCTATTAAATACACTGACGATGCAGAATTAAGTTCTGAACACAAAGCGGAAGGACCATGAAAATCAGGAGCCGTGGTCACCGTTGGAGAATCCTCTCGAAGTTCGGGAGGAAGAAACGGACCACGAAAACCAGCTAGACGCCACCAGCAGCTAGTAATAAGCGAAAGTCCAGTCTCCTCGATAAATCAGCAAATAGAGCAGCCTACCAGCGAAAATAATGAGCCGTGGTCGGTGTCCGCCATGCCTCAGGAACTTCGGGTGAAAAATTTGCTCGCAGCTAGCAAACGAAGGTGCTAATTATTATCCGTTTACATTTGAATTAAACACGCTGGTTTTGATCACTCATAGCGAAAAACATATAAGAATAATTAGGCATGTTTGCATACATTACAGTCAATTTTTATTTCTCGCTCCACTCAATTCTCTTTTTGCTGAGGATATCAATTACTGATCAAACTCTTTGTTGGTGGAAATGTAAAACTATATTTTATGTAAGAGGAAGAAAAATAGCGTGCTACAAATTTACAACCCTCATTTATGTATAAATTATATAAACTCTGTTATGTAAATAATTCTGTATGAGTGCCAACAACAATGTCAAACGAATAACAGACGCATACGTTGAATAGGAAAGCCAGGAGAACATAATTAATTAGACTTTTCAATTCATTGTGCCGTCTGACTGAACAAAAGGAGAAAGGGAACATATAAACTCATGGCTTCAAGAATTCAAGAAGTACAAAAACAAATGGCAGATGGGTATACAAATTGGTATACTTTGTCGTCAAAATATGGAGGCGAAAACTCTGCACGCAGCGCAACGATAAGCTGTGCGATGCCAAATCAACTCCGAAAATTGATATAGAAAACACTTTCCCAGCAGAGACAATAGCCGAACTAAGATTGCAAGCGAGAAAGCAGTATCTTAGGACGAATATGGAAACAAAATGAAGAGCTTAAGATTCCGCAATGGTTAAATGAGCAACAAATCTATTAGCATCCACCTCCTATGTTAGGAAACAGAAAACCTATGACTATGTTACAAGTGTTTCGAAACCACAATTAATATATGCGAGTGGTGGGCGATTTAATTTTAATGGAAACTTGGAAATCTCTTTCAGATACTTATTTGAATTTTCTTCAACCAAGAACATTCACCACCACCTAAACCCCAATTAGATCCCTCAATTCAGTATCTTATATAAACTCATTCAGTCAATCATATGAAAATAAACGAGAAAAGAATTGAGGTCAAAGCGTATAAAGAGACCTATTAAATACACTGACGATGCAGAATTAAGTTCTGAACACAAAGCGGAAGGACCATGAAAATCAGGAGCCGTGGTCACCGTTGGAGAATCCTCTCGAAGTTCGGGAGGAAGAAACGGACCACGAAAACCAGCTAGACGCCACCAGCAGCTAGTAATAAGCGAAAGTCCAGTCTCCTCGATAAATCAGCAAATAGAGCAGCCTACCAGCGAAAATAATGAGCCGTGGTCGGTGTCCGCCATGCCTCAGGAACTTCGGGTGAAAAATTTGCTCGCAGCTAGCAAACGAAGGTGCTAATTATTATCCGTTTACATTTGAATTAAACACGCTGGTTTTGATCACTCATAGCGAAAAACATATAAGAATAATTAGGCATGTTTGCATACATTACAGTCAATTTTTATTTCTCGCTCCACTCAATTCTCTTTTTGCTGAGGATATCAATTACTGATCAAACTCTTTGTTGGTGGAAATGTAAAACTATATTTTATGTAAGAGGAAGAAAAATAGCGTGCTACAAATTTACAACCCTCATTTATGTATAAATTATATAAACTCTGTTATGTAAATAATTCTGTATGAGTGCCAACAACAATGTCAAACGAATAACAGACGCATACGTTGAATAGGAAAGCCAGGAGAACATAATTAATTAGACTTTTCAATTCATTGTGCCGTCTGACTGAACAAAAGGAGAAAGGGAACATATAAACTCATGGCTTCAAGAATTCAAGAAGTACAAAAACAAATGGCAGATGGGTATACAAATTGGTATACTTTGTCGTCAAATTATGGAGGCGAAAACTCTGCACGCAGCGCAACGATAAGCTGTGCGATGCCAAATCAACTCCGAAAATTGATATAGAAAACACTTTCCCAGCAGAGACAATAGCCGAACTAAGATTGCAAGCGAGAAAGCAGTATCTTAGGACGAATATGGAAACAAAATGAAGAGCTTAAGATTCCGCAATGGTTAAATGAGCAACAAATCTATTAGGATCCACCTCCTATGTTAGGAAACAGAAAACCTATGACTATGTTACAAGTGTTTCGAAACCACAATTAATATATGCGAGTGGTGGGCGATTTAATTTTAATGGAAACTTGGAAATCTCTTTCAGATACTTATTTGAATTTTCTTCAACCAAGAACATTCACCACCACCTAAACCCCAATTAGATCCCTCAATTCAGTATCTTATATAAACTCATTCAGTCAATCATATGAAAATAAACGAGAAAAGAATTGAGGTCAAAGCGTATAAAGAGACCTATTAAATACACTGACGATGCAGAATTAAGTTCTGAACACAAAGCGGAAGGACCATGAAAATCAGGAGCCGTGGTCACCGTTGGAGAATCCTCTCGAAGTTCGGGAGGAAGAAACGGACCACGAAAACCAGCTAGACGCCACCAGCAGCTAGTAATAAGCGAAAGTCCAGTCTCCTCGATAAATCAGCAAATAGAGCAGCCTACCAACGAAAACAATGAGCCGTGGTCGGTGTCCGCCATGCCTCAGGAACTTCGGGTGAAAAATTTGATCGCAGCTAGCAACCGAAGGTGCTAATTATTATCCGTTTACATTTGAATTAAACACGCTGGTTTTGATCACTCATAGCGAAAAACATATAAGAATAATTAGGCATGTTTGCATACATTACAGTCAATTTTTATTTCTCGCTCCACTCAATTCTCTTTTTGCTGAGGATATCAATTACTGATCAAACTCTTTGTTGGTGGAAATGTAAAACTATATTTTATGTAAGAGGAAGAAAAATAGCGTGCTACAAATTTACAACCCTCATTTATGTATAAATTATATAAACTCTGTTATGTAAATAATTCTGTATGAGTGCCAACAACAATTTCAAACGAATAACAGACGCAAAAACAAATGGCAGATGGGTATACAAATTGGTATACTTTGTCGTCAAAATATGGAGGCGAAAACTCTGCACGCAGCGCAACGATAAGCTGTGCGATGCCAAATCAACTCCGAAAATTGATATAGAAAACACTTTCCCAGCAGAGACAATAGCCGAACTAAGATTGCAAGCGAGAAAGCAGTATCTTAGGACGAATATGGAAACAAAATGAAGAGCTTAAGATTCCGCAATGGTTAAATGAGCAACAAATCTATTAGGATCCACCTCCTATGTTAGGAAACAGAAAACCTATGACTATGTTACAAGTGTTTCGAAACCACAATTAATATATGCGAGTGGTGGGCGATTTAATTTTAATGGAAACTTGGAAATCTCTTTCAGATACTTATTTGAATTTTCTTCAACCAAGAACATTCACCACCACCTAAACCCCAATTAGATCCCTCAATTCAGTATCTTATATAAACTCATTCAGTCAATCATATGAAAATAAACGAGAAAAGAATTGAGGTCAAAGCGTATAAAGAGACCTATTAAATACACTGACGATGCAGAATTAAGTTCTGAACACAAAGCGGAAGGACCATGAAAATCAGGAGCCGTGGTCACCGTTGGAGAATCCTCTCGAAGTTCGGGAGGAAGAAACGGACCACGAAAACCAGCTAGACGCCACCAGCAGCTAGTAATAAGCGAAAGTCCAGTCTCCCCGAAAAATCAGCAAATAGAGCAGCCTACCAGCGAAAATAATGAGCCGTGGTCGGTGTCCGCCATGCCTCAGGAACTTCGGGTGAAAAATTTGATCGCAGCTAGCAACCGAAGGTGCTAATTATTATCCGTTTACATTTGAATTAAACACGCTGGTTTTGATCACTCATAGCGAAAAACATATAAGAATAATTAGGCATGTTTGCATACATTACAGTCAATTTTTATTTCTCGCTCCACTCAATTCTCTTTTTGCTGAGGATATCAATTACTGATCAAACTCTTTGTTGGTGGAAATGTAAAACTATATTTTATGTAAGAGGAAGAAAAATAGCGTGCTACAAATTTACAACCCTCATTTATGTATAAATTATATAAACTCTGTTATGTAAATAATTCTGTATGAGTGCCAACAACAATGTCAAACGAATAACAGACGCATACGTTGAATAGGAAAGCCAGGAGAACATAATTAATTAGACTTTTCAATTCATTGTGCCGTCTGACTGAACAAAAGGAGAAAGGGAACATATAAACTCATGGCTTCAAGAATTCAAGAAGTACAAAAACAAATGGCAGGTGGTGGGCGATTTAATTTTAATGGAAACTTGGAAATCTCTTTCAGATTCTTATTTAAATTTTCTTCAACCAGAGAACATTCACCACCACCTAAACCCCAATTAGATCCCTTAATTCTGTATCTTATATAAACTCCTTCAGTCAATCATATGAAAATAAACGAGAAAAGAATTGAGGTCAAGGCGTATAAAGAGACCTATTAAATATACTGACGATGCAGAGTTAAGTTCAGAACACAAAGCGGAAGGACCATGAAAATCAGGAGCCGTGGCCGCCGTTGGAGAATCCTCTCGAAGTTCGGGAGGAAGAAACGGACCACGAAAACCAGCTAGACGCCACCAGCAGCTAGTAATAAGCGAAAGTCCAGTCTCCCCGAAAAATCAGCAAATAGAGCAGCCTACCAACGAAAATAATGAGCCGTGGTCGGTGTCCGCCATGCCTCAGGAACTTCGGATGAAAAATTTGATCGCAGCTAGCAACCGAAGGTGCTAATTATTATCCGTTTACATTTGAATTAAACACGCTGGTTTTGATCACTCATAGCGAAAAACATATAAGAATAAATTAGGCATGTTTGCATACATTACAGTCAATTTTTATTTCTCGCTCCACTCAATTCTCTTTTTGCTGAGGATATCAATTACTGATCAAACTCTTTGTTGGTGGAAATGTAAAACTATATTTTATGTAAGAGGAAGAAAAATAGCGTGCTACAAATTTACAACCCTCATTTATGTATAAATTATATAAACTCTGTTATGTAAATAATTCTGTATGAGTGCCAACAACAATGACAAACGAATAACAGACGCATACGCTGGTCTCATAATTGTACAAGTTGGTTAATTATCACTAACAGCCGATTGCTATAACCATGCTGTATAACGCCGTACTTCATTCAGAGGGACCTCATCAGGCGACATCTGCGTCCACTTACCTCCAAAAGCACAACCTTGAGAGCGAGATGGACGAGGTGGAGGTCAATACGGTTCAGAGTCGGCTTCCTCAACGACGTCGATGGAATGAACGCAATGCTCACGCGCGCACGACACGCGCTCTACCTCCGGCTCCACACCAATGCTTTCCTGAAAAACGATCAATGGCGGACGCTGATAGAGGACGCGAAACGGCGGAACCTGTATAGGACGTCTCTAGCGAGCGCGTGTCAGCACCCACGTGACCAATTTTATTGACATTGGGAACTTTTCGAAAAATATGTAGCAATGAAAGGGCTAATAAGCTCGGCGACGCATTTACTCTGAGGAAGCGTCTGAAGTGCGCGGCCGGCTAATGCTGGCCGCTAGGAGGCAGTCGATGCCGGTAGCTGACTTGCCTCCACCTGATCTGACCACAGCCCCGCCTGCAAACCCGCCTCCACGCCGAGGCGCCGTGCGCGAGGCGGCGCCGGCGCACCCTCCTAAGGGCAAGGGAAAAGAAAAAACAACGCAATGCTCACGCGCGCACTACACGTGCTCTACCTCCTACTCCACCCCAATACTTTCCCTAAAAACGATCAATGGCGGACTCTGATAGAGGAAGCGAAACGGCGGAACCTGTATAGGACGTCGCTAGCGAGCGCGTGTCAGCCCCTTTCCTCCGTCGACTCCCAGACAATTCTGCAACACATTAGCGTGGCCGTGTCACCCACGTGACCAATTTTATTGACATTAAGAACTTTTCGAAAAATATGTAGCAAAGGAAGCGTCAATAAGCTCGGCGACGCAGTTACGGCCGGCTAATGCTGGCCGCTAGGAGACAGTCGATACCAGCAGCTGACTTGCCTCCACCTGATCTGGCTGCAAAGCCGACTCCACGCCGAGGGGAACCGCAAAAACAACGGGCCAGAAGAAGACGGAGCCCCGCCCGCTACCTCCAGCGCTTTGTACAAGTACAAGTAGTAATGTTGATTACAGAGCTCGATTGACCGAGTGCCTTGAAGCAATGTTGCCAAATCTCAAGTTGCCATTGAGCGGTTTAGCATCCTTCTATAGGGAAAAACTGTTCTAAGAACATCCACACAGGCTACAAGTGAGTATATTTCCTTGATTCTGCTCTTGGAAATAAATTAGAATTTTTTTTGTCGTCGTTGTTGACGAGCAACCCATTGGTCGAGTGGCTATGGTGCTTGCCTTAACGCAAGTTCGATTAATAGGTACATTTTTTTTAAATGACGGTGAGTCTATAAGAATCAACCCTTATCAAAATAGGTTATCAACAATTTGGGCCTCACAGGTCCCGTTAGTTGCAAGGAGAAATTAGTTACGAGTAAGACAAATGCAACTAATGCAAGGGTGCAAATTCTCGAGGTGCACGTCAAAAAGAGAATGCGTGAGAATCAAAAGATTTTCTTCAGAGGCGAAGGACATAAACAACCTTGACGTACAACCTGAAAAATTTAAAGGTGGACCTAAAACGTGGAAGTGAAGGTCAGGCGACTCATTGTTGTGTGAGAATTAACATTGCATATAATAATAGTAAAACCTCATGATAATTTGTAAAAACTATTAAATGTGTTTGTCGGCGGACGCCCGATTCATTGTCGTTTTTGGAATCGCGCAAAAGTGTTCAATAAAATGTAATTCTTGTATATGAAAATACAGTTATAGAAGATCATCGGAGTTTTATTTCCATAATCCTACATTCCAGAGGCTATCCCCATACTAGCAGCCAGAATCCTGCATAAGGAGCCTTATTATCGGTACTCGCCAGAGCAAGTCCTTGAGAACAGACCTAATATTGTGTTGACGGACTCTACAGCCAGCCCTGAACCAGCCCTGACAATTTTATCAAAACAAAAAAATAACATTGAAATTATTTCTGATGAAAAATACAGTAATTTTAACTTGTGCGAACCGTGAATTCTATCGCAAACAGGGTCAATCAAGTTGTAAATAAGCACCCATAGTGATTAATAGGAAATGAAAGTAAATAACAATTTAAGATTTGAAAGCCTTTAATACACAAGGCTTTGTAAATTGAATATTTATGATGAAAAATTAACTGGATACCGTGCATTATGTGTTATACTTGTAAGATATGTGGTAAAATATGTTAAAGGTACGAGAGCGACTGCGTTGTGCAACTTGTACATACCAGCTTACCTGGGTAAGGCTGTTGTGCAACTTGTACATAATCAAGGAACAGAGGTTCAGGGTATTTTCTTTGTTTTCATTGATTTAGGTATTAGGTAAACTTACATAAGTTATTGGCCGTAGCAAAATAATAAATATCATAGTCGAAGTTAATGGATAAAAGAAATTAGAATGAGATCAGAGCTTAAATGTTAATTGTTGTTTGTTGAACCAGGACGAAGATATTTTAAAAAATTAAAGTTAAGTACTTAAAACTACTTAAATTCTAACTTAGCTGCTATCGAAGAACGATGCCGCAGGAGAAGCGAGGACTTTGTGCCCTTGTAGTGTTCAGGGCTGCGCATGATGCTTTCGGGGCAGGAGACATCGGAATCTTAAAATAAGAAATACGGTTGGTTGCAAGGGCGGATCCAGCTTTGGCGCCAGGGGGGGGGTCACATAGTTGTGGTCAAGTCACAAGAAGTTATGATTTAATTTTGATAATAATACCTACTTCGCACAAAAATTAAAGGAGCAAAAAAAATATCCAAATATTTAGGTTATTTTCAACAGGCTGTAACTTGAAGACAAATTGTCGTAGAGTATATTTAAAAAAAGTAAATTGTTGCTCCAAGTGTCTAGTTTTTGGATCTGACCTTCAAAAATTTTTTTTCTAAAGTTTTCTTCGAGTAATCCTGAGAAAACGACCGACAAAAAAAAATTCGAAAATTTTGTTGGTTTTCTTTGGTATCTACGGACTTGGAAAAAATTTTTTTGGTCTTAACCATCATATGAACCGGATAACTTGTTCATTCAGCTTCAATTTTCTTTTTTTAAGATTTTGATACGATCATTTTTCGCTGAGATATAGGTCTTTGAATGGAAAAGGATCATTTTGTCTTTGACCATCAATCTCAGCAACCTAATATTGCATCGAAAATTCAAGATGGGTTTTGAAAACTTGAATAAATTCTCTACAAGAACTTTTATTGTTATTTTTATGAAAAAGAATTTTTTCCTACTTTACATGAATTTTAAAAATCATAAAAAAGGGCTTTTGATAGCTTTTTGAAATATCAAGTGCTGAATCAAAAATATAGAGAAAATCAAAAATGTTAAGTGTGTTTTTTACAGCCCCACAGAGTTTCAATTTAATGATAAAGAATGCGAGTATGAACTTTTTAGAGCGAAAATCTTGCTCCTTCAATTTTTTCAAAAATTCAATCGACTGGGACAAAAAAACGGCAGAGTGGATTAAATTGAAACTCTGTGGGGCTTTTTTGGGTATATTGAACTGTAAAAGACACACTTAATATTTATGATTTTCTCCATATTTTTGATTTTGCGCTTAATTGTTCAAAAAGCTACCAAAAGCCCCTTTTTTATGATTTTTAAAATTCATATAAAGTATGGAAATTTTTTTTTTTTTTAAAAAAAGCAATGAAAAATTCTTGTAGAGAATTTATTCAAGTTTTCAAAACCCACCTTGAATTTTTTGTGCAATTTTAGGTTGCTGAGATATTGATGGTCAAAGACGAAATGATCCTTTTCCATTTAAAGACACTATCTCAGCGAAAAATGGTCGTATCAAGATCTTAAAAAAAGAAAATTGAAGCTGAATGAACAAGTTATCTGGTCCATATGATGGTTAAGCCAAAAAAGAAATCCAAGTCCGTAGATACCAAAGAAAACCAACAAAATTTTTGAATTTTTTTTGTCGGTCGTTGTCTCAAGATTACTCATAGAAAAATTCAGAAAAAACATTTTGAAGATCTGATCCAAAAACTAGACAAAAACTTTTTGCTCCTTTAATTTTTGTGCGAAGTATAGATACAAGTAAAAAGTAGGTATTTTATTAATAAACTAGCTGTTGCCCGCGACTTCGTCCGCGTTGAAAAAGAAAATATGTGAGTAATTACTGTACCCGTGCGCCGTACACCGCCATCTGTTAGATTTTTGTGGAACTACAGATAATAAAAACACATTTGTCCGCGTTAAAAAAGACAAAAGTAGCCTATCCTGTGTCCCGTATGTCCAAATGTTTATCTACCAAGTTTTATGAAAATAAGTTTATTCGTTTCAGTTATGGAGGAACATACATACATACAGAAAAAAATTCTAAAAATCGTCAATTTAGTTTCAGTATCATGTACAGAGCCTATAAACACGATATCTCTGAAAACAAAGTAACTTACTCCATGACCGACCCTTACAGATTTATTATTAGTATTGATGATTACTTACGTACTGTACATAAAAATACCTACCTATATTTAAATAACAAAATCAATTTTTCTTTTACGTCTCCCGAAAAGCGTTATCACTACTTCAATGGGTACGTTTTTATGGACGTGGAGAAGTGCCAGTCCGGTTAGACGTTCTTCAACCATTGAAGCTCTTAGCCACGATTTGATTTTTCGTAACGTAGAGAAAGATCTTTCCGCTGTCCCTACACTAATACAGGTAGTTAGCCATAATACATAAAAAAATTCTTATATTAGGATACATCTCAATATCGCAATTTAAAATGAGGCCAGAAATCGACTGCGGTATGTCCTGACTCCGCTGCCACTTCCTTCAACATCCACAGCCGATATTCGTTTATGGATTATTATCCATAACAGAAACTGGATTATTATCTAGTAACAATATATAATCGGTTGCTAGTTGTTTCACAGTTTCAATGTCTTGATTACTGTATTCGCTTTTTGGCATGAAAATGCTTAGCTGATACAAATTAAGTAAAATTACGCGGTAAAATTCAAATTTTCGATGTGTTCGTTCCTGAATAATGCGTTCTTAAATAAAATCTATATTGTGACAAAAAATATATAAAAATATTATGTTTAATAATTTTAATTAGTGGTCCATCCAGGTCCTGGAGCCAGCCCAGGGGGGGGTCATGACCCCCATGACCCCCCCCCTGGATCCGCCCTTGGTTGGTTGGTAACCCTATCAACAAACTTGCAGTCAAGAACGGGGCAGACAGTAGCAACACATGTAAGGGGGAAAAGAGCGCTGCCGACTTTTCAGAAGTTTGTTTATGGCACGCTTGAAGAAGCCCATATTGTGGGAGATTATATTACTACTTTTTACCTGGTGTGATTACGTCTTTCAAATTGCTTCTACAACCCTCTGTGGGAGCAAATTGAAAGAATGATCATACCTCCAGCTGTCTCTTGTGTGTCTTCAGGTTACACAAGAGACAGCTGAACATATGGAAGTAAGTGAAATCCCTTCGTCAACTAACAAAATTAGAGCTACGCCCTGTTTATGCGTTGTGCGTCGGGGTTTAATAAATAAGAAGCTTGAAGTCATTCCTTAGGCCCATGGTGGTGAAATTAGTTTAGGCTGAGAGAGTAAAGTAAAATGCCCACCTGATGAGTCCAACGGAGAGTGAGCACAACATCTCCCGATCAGTTGCCAGGAAGTCGACCATCGAACATCAGAGGCTGTATTGGAAACCAGTTCAAAATATTATTGCTTTAAGAAAAAAAAAATACAGAAATATATTATCTACATACAAATTACATACAAATTACCTACATACAAATTTAACTAGGATCAGTTAAATTTTAATAAGATGAATACTTATTATTAACAATATCTTATGTACCTACATAAAATAAAGTCGTGATAGTTACATAATTTTATAACATGAGTCCTCAAAAGTTTTGTTTAATATTAACCTCAATAGTATGTGGGTGGTCTCCACTCAGTCACAAGTGCAAACTTGCAACGTTTAAACATTCCAACATATTTGTCGATCTTCAACTTTTGTAATATGATCCACAATGCATGTATGAGGTCATGCAAGCGATAACATAGAAATGTTTAACGATATTGTTTAAATAAACACTTATTAAATTAAATTTTATATTTTTGAATTGAACTTAACAATAAAAAAAAAGTAAAAAAACCGTGCTTAAGAAAAACAAAAACCAAAGTAACCTAAAAATAAAATAAAATGTTTCTTACGATATTTTAATAAAAAATGTATTTTTAAATGTAGTAAAAGTAATTAAAACCGTGTAGAATATATATATTATAAGATTCACATACATTAAGATATACGTTTTCTCAGACGAAAAGCGACGCCGACAATATGACGCCGACGCAGATAATTAATAAGGATGCAACGCTTTGAAATATAGAAAAATACTTACCTACCTATGTCAAAAAATGTCTATTGTAATAGTCGAAATTACTAACAATTACTAAAAAGACAATAAAAAATTATTGTTGGGATTTTCACATATTAGATAGAGGGATTTCTTTTTTCATCAGTATATCTAATTATACCTATAATCAGAACTGCATTTACTTAAACTGAAACTGCTATAAATAATTATATTAAACCACTAAAATCCAAAAAAAAAAGTTTTGACTTGTAAATTACGAGCATAACACTAAAAAAAATAACCACACTCGACTCGACGCTAGACTAGACGCCGCCAATGGCGCCAAACGCCAAAACCAAAATGGCGGACAAGATCAAGATGCGCATAGGCTCAAAATATAAAGTAAATATGTAAGGGAAACAGGCACGCCCCATATTAAATAATGGAATGAAATTGTGCCCGCCCCGTTATATTATACACTTTCGGGTCGGGATCATAAAATTATTATTACTACTCGCCTGTGTAACCGGATTCCATTATTGTTGAATGAATGCACGCCGCCACTGCGTATACCTGTAGAGTATACATAGATATTAGGTTAAGGTTAGGGATGTGTAACAATAAAATTAAATTTCTATTCTAATGAACTCACCGGCACATCACTATTGCTGAATATAATGAATTTTCATACTGAATTTCGTTAAACTTAACACATGCCAAATAGACAAAGCGCGGCGGCCACGCCATCGCAATTAGCCAGTTTAGTTCATTTACTCACTTTTCAGTTGTTTTTTCATATGTTCACTCACTTTTCAATTGTTTTTTCATATGTTTAATCACTTTTCAGCCACAAAATGAAAATTCAAAGGCTGTCGTGTGCATAACCAACAAACACGTGGGCAAAAAAATACGGAACTCAATAATGTAACACGTATGCACGCATCCACGGTTGACCAAAGAAAGACTTTCGAACAACATTGCACAACCAATGTATGCAATTTTATGCAACTCATTTCAGTAGGTAGACAAATGTGTACAACTAGCTTGCTCTTACTTGATATTGAAATGGTTTGGTTTATAATTTAGTTTCAAGCGGTGTACGCTGATCACGCTGATTGGTGGCATTTTTTTTTTAATTTCAACGTTTCGTTAGACGCGAAGTTAACTGAAAATTTTTGATTACAAATTGTTAATGAATTCATAAAATTAATGTAACAACTATTCAAATTTAATGCAAAAATGTTAATGTAACAAAGTAAAAATAAATTGTACAATATATAGCTAATAATAAAATATTATTCTGTGTAATCTAAGGAATGGAATGCAGTTTAGACGCTTGTGAATTTTCTATTATACGACGACATAAAATTTTATAAATATGTACTAATGGCTAGGGAGCTGGGTGCCATAATTTCTATATGATTTGTTCGTGTGGCACAGTATTAACATTGCGTTTTTAAGCAATTTTTTTTTAAGAAACGATTTTTTATATTTTTTGGTGATTGAAATCCCAAAAGAAAATTACATTACGTTGTTAATAACAAAGTAGAAAATCAATTTTTTTTTTAATTTTTCCAACGGGGATCTTTTCTAAAGCCTTTCAACAATAGCTCCAAGAAGTGAAAAAAATTTGAGGTGTTTAGTTAACAATTATATTCAAGTGGGGTAAGTAGGTCACCGGGGGAAGAGGGTCTAGGGACCGTAACTACTAAACTAAAGCATTTATCACTACAAGTTTTTCGTCGGTAAAACAGGCAAGACGAATTATCTATTGAAACAGTTTTTAATAGATGATGCTATGACACTCTGAGCCAGAGAAAAATGAAGAAGCGTTCGGCAGTTGTGAATTCGACCAGTACAAAGTAGACACGTTATTTTGCAAACCAATAATTTCATAAAAAAAGAGAGCTGGGAATAATTTTAATGCAAAAACACACGGAAAGCAAAGGTCTAAAATTGACAGAAGCTCTTCTACCGAGGACGTTAACCATCATTATAGACGAACATTTAAATTTAAACATGACTGTCCCTCTTACCCCGAATATGGGGGAAGAGAAACGTTCATACAATCTGGACGTTTATGCAAATATTGTCGTAAGAACTCTTATTAGCGTAAGGCGACTTAGTCCATGGGAAGCTAATACACATAGGCAAGTTTTGCATGTTTTAAAGATCTTGTAAGACTTTAGCTTTTCTTCTTATGAAGGTTTGCATCGATACAAAAAACTGAAATTTATTTTATATCTAGTATAAATAATTTCTAAGATTTGCGACATTTTGGCGGGTTGAATTTTTGTAATTTCTGTTTAGAAGCCAATAATATATTTCGATAAAAATATCCCAGCTATAATCATAGAGTAAATAGTACTTAACACATAAAAAAGTCGTGTTAGTTAGGGGAGAGGGCATAGTGGGGCCACGGGGCATAGCGCGGCAAGCCTTACGCAGCTCGTAGTAAACGCCGTACAAACTGTCAAATGCGTCGTTATGAATGGTCGTTAGTCGATGGGTTTACCTTCATAGGCGAGCCACGTCATCTAGGCGTTTATGTGATATAAACGAAAATATCAAAACCAGTGTTTTTCTTAAAATTTTTAGTGAAATTGAACAGCAATTTTTCTAAAACGTACTTATGTACTGTGGTGTGTTATAGTTTATTATAAATCAGTTCCCTTTCGCATTTCTTAATCAAAAAGCACAAGGTAATTGAATCAAATGTAAGATACCGTCAGTTTGTGTTTAATTCTGAATGAGCCGGTGGGGCAAAGTGGGGCACACTATTTGTATTATAAAAAAGTGCCCCACTTTGCCCCGTTTTAAAGGCTTCTAAGTTGTAATATATTTATTTTTTACGTTATTAGCTAATATGGTCCTATTAATAAAGAAAATGAAGACTGAAGCATTCGTGGTCTATGCAAGCTATGAAACAAGCTGTACACAGTGTTGTGTCCAGAGAAGTGGGCTACAGGAAAGCAGCAAATATGCACAACGTTCCACAAACAACATTAAAAAACGTGTTAAAGTTGTGTGATATCTGATCTCGTTAACTTAAAATAATAATAATAAAGAGAGTTTATTGTTGCTAAGAAATAAAACTATTTCGTTTAGAAGTTGTGTTTCGTTATTTATTATGATCAACCCACAATGCCCCATAGAAGACCCCAATTTACCCCTATGCACGGGGCATAGCGGATCAAATGCCTTTTTTCATTCAAGTATTCACATCTCGTAGATTAATTACGTTATCAACATAAATGTATCCATAGTCATTCGCAATGAATTAAGCTATGAATCTAAGTTAAAACTTTTAATTTAATCACATTATTTTAGTTTTTAGGGATGTTTAAACGTTAAGTACCCTACTATCCTCCCCCCCCCCTCCCCTATAAAGGCGAATGCTCTCAATAAGGATCACCTTAAGAGAGCACACTTTCATAATCATACTCAATAGTTGTCAAAAAAACATAAAAAAAACATGACATTTCTGACACATAAATTATGAAGGTTTGCATCGATACAAAAAACTGATATTTATATATATATATATATATATAAAATATTATATTATATATATATATATATATATATATATATATATATATATATATATATATATATATATAATCTAGTATATATAATTTTTAAGATTTGCGACATTTTCGCGAGTTGAATTCTTGTAATTTCTGTCTAGAAGCCAATAATATATTTCGATAAAAATATCCTAGCTATAATCATAGAGTAAATAGTACTTAACCAGTAGTACTTAACACATAAAAAAGTCGTGTTAGTTACACCATTTTTACCGAGAATCTCCGACCATAGAGAAACCACATTATCTATCTCTTTTTAACATTGTAGTTAAAAAGAGTTGGCGTTATTTTTGACGAAGCGGCTTATTCTCGTTCATTGTTCATCACATCGATGCAGATGCATGCACTTAAACACTTGATCTTAACGATTAATTAACTGTAGACCACAGAGTAACTTATTTATATACTGCTGTAGACTCTAAATCTGATATAGATGGTTGTATGTTGTGTGATGGATTTTTAAGTCTGAAATCTTTTTTGCCTGATCAAAATGTCGTACTCCTGTTGTTGTTTTAAATTTTATTAAAGATCAAAACTTACAAGAACTGTATCCAAATGTATGGAATATTATTGACTATACCTGTAACGGTTGCTAGTGGAGAAGGAGTTTTTCTAAGTTTAAGCTGATAAAAACCTATCTACGATCGACAATATCTCAATCTAGATTAACAAATTTGGCAACTTTGTCGATCGAAAATGAAATTGCTGAAAAAAATCGACTTTGATAACCTAATAAAAGAGTTCGCCGATAGAAAGGCTAGAAACGTAAAATTTTATTAGTTTTTTAAGAAATGGTTATTACTTTTAATAAATGATTATTTCATTATGTTCTATGCCTTTTTTTCGTATGGGTTTGAATTGCAGTTAGGGGGCGCCATTGAAATCCCGCCCAGGGCGCTGGTAGTGCTAAAACCGACACTGGCTACCGTCACAGCATGACACAAGCAACATCACAGGTGCTCCATTACGCTGCCAACCATAGTAGGATAAGAGGATTAGGATTATCATAAAGAGCTTTATGAAATAATAATTTTAATGAATGGGGAAGGTTAACACTAAAGTATTCGTAGTTTTAATTTTTCTATTTAATTTTTTATCACAACTGAACTAAGGGCCTTGTGCGAGTTTTACTCGGTCAGCAAAAGAAAAGCAAAATGAGTGTAAACATCTACTCGCTCACCTCTAACAGGCTTGTTAGATTTTTACCATAGCCAATATAATGTATGCCAGCACGGCCTAGATAGAAAATCCAGAAAAAATAGGAAGTAAAAAAATGTCATTTTGGATGCAGAAGAAAAAAAAAAGCATTAATTTGAATAATGTTTCGTTTATTGCTAAAATCAGGTGCAGAGATAAATCCAATGCGAGAATATAGGTTTATTCGAAATCTTTCTGAACAGTTTTAAATCTACCATTTTTAGAAATTCACACATTTTTATCTAGCACAATTAGACAGGGCAACAGATAAAGCAATACAATATTCACGTTATTTAAACGCTAGTTAAGCTCTACACCCTTCTATAAGTCCAATCAACTAGGATTTTTTTTAAAGGAAAAAGAATTCTGTTCTTTTTCTAAAAATTTACTTGTTAAGCAAATGTAACCACCGATTGTTTTATTCGCGTTTTTCATTCAAGCGCCACGATGGCATATTATTAAAAAAAATCCTAGATTATGTCTACATACATGTGCTCCAATGACCACCAAATGATTTTTATTTTTTGATTGGACTATAATACGCCATTGTTCTTTCTTTACACCAAACATATTTACCAAATGGCATTTACTTTTCGAAAAAAAAAAAAAAAAAACTTTTTACCATTGTGCCTTATATTTTTCTCACTTTGATGACTTTTCTCAGTTTCAATTACCCCCCATTCATCTTTTCACAACAATCACTGTATTTATAAGACAAGTTTTTCAAAATAGTATGATTAAATTTTTTTTTTTTTTTTGGAAAAAAGTCTCAATGTGGAAAAGTTAGGACACGCACACGGCTTAGAAGTGTACAATATATTATAGAACTGGCAACATCACAAAAAAGCGCGACGTCCTTAGAATCACATATACAACCAATGCAACAACTTGTTCGGGAAATAGAATATTTTTCAAGTGCTCAACGCAATGTTGTATAATGACATTTTTATTAAAATACTTTTTTTTATTTTTTTACTTACTTTATTTACCTACATCACTAGTACATATGTACAAAAACAAGACCTTGGTTTTTTTTTATCTCTAATGCTTTATTACATTTTGAACTAATTTCCTATTGACATTAGCCAGTAGCCCGCACACTTACTGGCTATTACCAACTCATGAATATACTCTATATTTTGGTGCTATTTTGTTATTTTAATTTTCCTTAAAAACTAATACCGATAATATAAGTTCACCAAAGAAGTTAAATTCAAGTTTTAAATTTCCAACTAGTATGAGACTTAATAAAATTGATAACAGTAAAAATGAAAGGAAAAAAAATATACAGTACAGTACATGAATCAGGTTTACACGTTTCATTTTTAATAATAATAAAAAAATTCATGTCCACAATGTCGAAATTCCCATAAGAGTTCATACAATTCAACAATGAATACTTTTTTTATAATATAATATTGAATGAGTGGTCTCATAATTTTGAATTTACATTATGAAGAATTATTTTTCAAAAAATTTAAATTCTAATTAATAATTTAATAATTAGTAAACTCGAAAAACATTAAAAACGAAATCCGATTCAGCGTCACCGAACCGAGCGTGACGGTTTACTTACGTTCACTGCTCAGCAAAAACTGATCACTTTTAAAAAAAGTAAAAATTAAATGAATTACGACATTGTGGAGTAGACTTTTTTTAAAAAAGTAATTGAATCAAATCATTACAACAATATACTAAGTACACTGTCTGTTACACAAATATAATATAATATATTAGATACTAACTATATGTTATATATTTTAATTTTTTTTTATTCTTTACAGAGGTAATTTTCATTTCTTTCATTATCAAAAACTGTATAATAAAAGTGAAACTTTTAACATAAAACTGTATGATATATATGTATATATATAAGAAGAGTTAAAACTGTCGAGGGGTTTGGCGAACGAAGCAAGGGGATGTTCGAGTGTTACGTAACGCAATATTGTAAAACGTTACGATGCTTTTTTTTTTACGGGATTGAAATCCCTCGAGTGTATTGTACGTCATTTTTATTTTGTTCTCTCAAGTTGGCAACCCTTTTCTATGGTAAAAATGGTCACTTGATAAATAAACAACTTGATCCTAAAACGTAAAGTTTAGGGAGGGCACAGAAAAACATTACAGTGCGTTACTGGTGTGTTGAGGAGTCAAAAAATCTTCAAAAAAATTGCGTTACCGTAACAACTGAACGCTCCCCAAGTGCAAAACTTGAATGTGCTGAAGTGGTTCCCAAAATTATTCCCCGCAATCCCCCTATATATATATATATCATAAAGTATGTTTAGATTATTTGAATCGTACAAGAAGTTTTTATTATATCTATATACATAAAAGAAAGTCTTGTTAGAAAACATCAAATTGGATAATAGAAGTAAGAGCTATGTGGTCCCAGACCTGCATTATTTTGAAAACACCGATGTATGTATATTCGTCACTACATTCAATTTTGATAATAGTTTAAAGTTGTGTTTAAAGATATTTACATAAAATATGAACTATCGACAGCAGACATTTCAAAATGTCCAAACTTAGGTCTGGGGCTTTTCATCTTATACCATAAGTGTTTATAAAAAAAAAGTATCTACAATTTAGTAGAAAAAAATATTCAAATAAAAAGGTCCCACATTGAAAAACGTAGGATTATAAATAGCCCTTTCCCACGGCAAAATCACGTTTCTCTTTTTTTTTTGTTTTGTTTTCATTTTGCGAGATCCCGTTTCGATTTAGTAGAAAATTTGTTTCAATACTAATTCATACGAGCGTTCAGGTGGTCCACACTGAACGTTAATATATAGAATCGACCGCTTATTTTAACATTGATTGACACAAGACATAATAAACAATAATGACGGAATGAACGAACGACGTTAAAATGGCGGCGGCGAGAGCGGCGGGTGCGCGTGAGTGAGCACGCCGAGGGGTTGCTGCGGCACCCCCCACCACGACTCCTAGTCCTCCGACATGAACGAGTTCTGCGACTTAAGCTCCTCCAACCGCGAAATCTGCTGTCGCAGGTACATCAACCTGCCGAACAAGACACATCCATTGAGCTCCAAACGCGCTATGTATAGTCTATACCTCACCGGGACGCCGTGGCCAAGCCAGGCCAACGATTAATATTATGCTGGCACTTCACATGGCTATTTGTATTTGTGTATTTGGCATATTTGGCAAACAATTACCATATCGTCATAGCCGTAGAACAACGACGGTTCTGCAATTTAGTAACTTTACGTATGGCACTGGCGAAATGATTAATACACCATTTTACTGTGTTTAGATATCAAATCCGTCAGTATTCCAACTCTGTATCTAAAAGGTTTTAAATAATATTTGTCAAAAAATGTTTTTGGTCGATAAAACACGACATATAAAGTCAGTTTACGCAAAAAAATAAAAATTGAAAATTATCAAAACCGTCGTTGTTCTACTACTATGACGATGTGTGGACAGTTTATTTGACAAAGTGTTGCCCTTATTTGCCTATTTGACAAATAAGGACAATACCAAATACGCGGATCCGTGCGCTTGTCGGTTTTTCGAGACACATCAAAGGGATCAAATAGGCAAATACGCAAATAAACCGTCCACACAATGGCCATATTCAGAAACGCTATTCTATGAAAATTACTAACCGGGTCCGATTTTTATGCATAGTCAGCATCCACCAGCGCCTTGCTGTCCAGGGTCTTTTCAAGACTTTGTGTTTTTTGACGCATACCATGTAATAGTAACATGCATTTAAATAATAAAATCCCGCTGCAAGTTGAAACACGTCCATAGTGTTGGTAAACACCTTGCGTTCTGCTGCCAAATGTTTGTGTGGTTGTTATTTGACTGCCATGTGTGGATGGTGATATTTGCCGTTATTTGCATGATTATCAGAACGTCAAATATTTTGCCACATACAACAAACACCCAATAGCGAACACAAATAGCCATGTGAAGTGCCACCATTAAAATGTACGGCAGTTAACGCACTTGGCGACGGTACTGTCGGCTGGCTGCACTTCTGCGTGAAGTATGGAGACTCTGGCGAGCCGACGACGTCGCCAGTAAAATGTACACGAGTAAACTGAGTCTAATAATCACTCAGTGTCCAACCGGTCGCCAAAACGGTAGCACGGTAAACCAATAATTTCTTAGGTTTCTTCTTTTTTTAACTTTTGGCAAATGCTAGTGGCAAATGTTTATGTGTTAACATTTTACCTTTGTACCTGTGTCATGGATGTTTTGTATTTATAATATGTATTTACAAAAAAAAAAAAAGTATCTTTGTAGTATATCACCTGTCATTGTATCCCATAATACAAGCATTAGTTGCTTACTGTGTAACTAGATGCTGTGTGGAATGAGTGAAGATATTTATTTATTTATCTTTTAAAAACTTATATATATACATATACTCACTTTTGTTCCTGTAAAGTTGCCTGTATCTCTGTGTGTCTAACAATCGATCGGGCACATTTCAATTCAGAAGACACACGAGTACATTGTAGACAACCCAACTGGTACGCCTCCTCTGTGAATTTGTTTGCCTGAAACATCACATATAATACCATACATATTATTTTTTGTTCACACTCAAATGTTTAAAAAACCATTACATATTAAGTGCGATATTTGGTATAATGAATTAAGTTAATATGCGTCACCTGTTTCTCCAAGATGTCCGCGGGCCAGCCAGTGACGTGGGAGGTTAGCTCGGTGCGCACGTGATTCACTAGAGAAGGCGTCAACATGGGACACGGCGAATGCTGCATCGCACCACCCACCACAGACGAATAGCTACCCAAACATTCCACTGAAACGAGCGTCAATTCAATATTAATTATTTATTCATCATTCATGTAGCCCGCTGGACCTGTAATATACTAATATACCACTGGACGGGCTGCTGTCAAAATTATTTGCATATGCATGTTTGAAAAACGCCCTTTTTGGCGCTGTATTAGTTAATTGGAACTAAAATTAGTTCAGATTACTTCAGAGGGGCGGCGTTTCAAAATGGCACACGAAATTATCTGTCATTTGTATGGGACAGCCTGTCCAGTGGTATATACGATATTACAGGTCAGTAGTGTAGGCCCAAAGCGTGAAAAGGTAACAAACAGACAGACAGAGACAGAGTGCACGAGGCGTCACGTCGTCATGGTACGCGACACATATTTATAGCGTTGCACCTCCGCCGAATACTAACTCTTTCTTTGGACAGGCTGATCGAGGTGTAACGGTGGGGCGTGCGGGTCCATGTTCTCCGAGTGAGTGGGAGTGGGCGGTCCTGGGTCGCGCTGCGGTGTCTCCCCGCCGGTGGGCCCACTGTTGGAACCGCTGGGCGGCTCAGAGCCGGGCGACGTCACGCTGGCCCCGTTGTTCGCCGGTATCATAATGGGCGGAGGCGCCACGATACGCGGCAACGCCGCAGCCAACAAGGAACCGCTCTGACAAAAAAAAAACACATGTTGGTTGGTGTGTCAGCTCCGACACACGACTCGAGTTTACTCCTTACGAACGATTATAAAATTTAAATTTTCACAATTCGAACACGCCGAAAGAACAACATTGTTCTTTTTTAAAATAATATTGTGTAAAGGGCACAATATCTATGAAACTTTAGATATTCTAAAATATTAAAAAAAAATAGAACGTAACCATAACGCCATAACAAACCTAACCTAAGACAATTTTGACTTTACTCCTGTAAACTTTCATACCACGGGCTTATATACCTATGCAAATCGATTATTGAGGAGTAAACTCCAAAAAAAAAACACATTTCCTTATTCAATTTCTTCCTGTCCCTAACGAGAGTTTATGTGGGTGTGCTGTTGCATAGGTAATGGATGCCAGAGACCACCTATGCCTCTTAATTGTTTATCATTAATCCTACTATCGCAGGCAGCGCATTTGCAGAGAATCTGTGGCGTTGCTTGTGTTGAAAGAAACGGTAACCACATACCTTCAAGTGGACAGTCAGCCTGTCCAACGACGTATGACAAAAAAAAGAAAAACTTCAAAAGACCATCTCCGTCTGCTTTTCGGCTTGTGGTTTTCATAGAAACATATGGCGATTATTTCTACACTAATCGAAATAATTTTAAATGCAAAAGTAATTGTCTTTCTGTCACATTTTCTTCTCTAATTCACTCAACCATTATGATGAAATTTAGTTCCAAAATTGTAGTTCCGAAAACTGAGAAACATTTTAATCGATAGAAAATTAGTTAGCATTGGTATCTTTTTTATTTTTTAAAATTGTGAAGTTTCGGATTAATTTATCTAGAAAACCTCTTTGTAAAAAAAAAATTAAATACAATTACCTACATTTCTTTATCACATATACATGACATGTTAATTTTACTATATTCGATGTATTCTTGTCTATTTATAAAGTCGTCATAGTTTCCAACTACTTTCAGTAAAGAATGATGTAAGCCATATCAAAAATGCATATCTTGCCGGGGCGGTAATTGTAATCAATATTACCAATAATAACTAACCGTACCAAGAAATGCTTGACTTGACCTCGTTTCATTGTTTAAAGAATACAATTCCTTCTCATCGAGACCAATGGACAAAGTTAATAGTACTATTCTTAGAAAAAAATTTATTAAGACTTAGGTTAAGGGGGCGTTCAAGTATTACGTAACGCAATTTTTTTTAAGCCATTTTTGACCACATGTAACGCGCCGAACGTTTTTCTGTACCACCAAAAAGAGACCATTTTTACCAACGAAAAGGGTTGCCAACTTGAAAGAACAAAATAAAAATGACATACAATCAAACTTGAGGGATTCCCCTTCCGCCAAAATTGCGTTACGTAATTATTGTAACATTATAAGACATGAAACGTAACCACAAACGAGTTAATTGTTCATAACAATTACTTATCGTTATACTAATAAAACTATTGTCCCCTACCTGGTGTTTCTTGTGTCTTTTATAGGCGACAGTACTATCTACCATCAAGTGGACCGTCAGCCTGTCTGCCGCCTGTTGTAATGTAAAAAAAAAAAATGAAAAAATGTGGTGACTCACTGGATTATTTGAATTGTCGAGGACAACAACCGGTGGTACCGAGTGCTCTGAATTATTCCTAGCGATGGAGTTCGGTTCTCTGCCTCCTGCATATGAAATTTCAGAGAGTGGTGTACTTCTATCGGGCGATATGTCCATGTCTTGTAACAAAGGGCCGTCTATAGAAAATAAAATCAGATGAACATCTTGTGACAAGGGAGTCAAAAAAATAACCATATTATTGATGTTACCCTTACCCTTCCCTTCGTGCATAGCATGTTTTGGCCTCGGCCGTACGTGGGCATCACCATCACGACTATTACTGTTCCAGTATCTATCCGTTCCACTATTAATTCGTTTACTATTTTTGTCAGTTTCTTTTCTTCCTGACCTTGAGCGCGATCTTCTATTGCTGTCTGAATGTTTAAAGAAGGTAAATTAATAAGCAAGAAGTTATATTCAAATATTTTTTTGTGAAAGTGCTCGATCAGTGTGACGTACCAGTTTCTATAAAAGACTGTTGTTTCTCGTGTAAACAGTTACTCTACTAAAACTGGTAGAGTACTTGGAACTGGTAGAATAGTACGCTAGTTGAATCTACCGTTTACTCTACCCGTATACACTAGGCATTAGAGTTGGCATTAATGCTAGATAATAACATGATCACAGCATCCTAATTATGTGTTCTTATACTATTTTATCTAATAATGTAAACACATCTATGTAAATAATGTCATAAGAATGTCATAAGGTCACAACTGAAAATCAGCGCTGCAACAATATTGCAGCCTAAGTCGAGTTGTTTGTTCTTTTGATGTTTATTTATATTGTTATTTTATATGTTATGTGTTCTTTTATGTTTTATTATTATTATTATTTAATGCTAATAAATGCCTTCTTTTTTTGTTTATAAATATAAATAAACCATACAATAAAACATCACCATTTTAATGAGAATTTTCATAATGAGACGTCTAGACTTGTATAAATAATGTAAAGATACAAAATATTATATAATTAGCGAACTCTTAAGTTGGGAGAGAGGGGGGGGGGGGGGTTTAGTTTATAAATTTTTAACTGTATTTTGTTACTGTACTATAACTACAATTAAATTAAATGAAGAATGTTTGATGAAATTTTTCTATTATTGACTATAATTATAATATGTTCATTCTTATCATCCTGTCATTTCCAGGTCTTGTTTTGTCAGGTGGACCCCGGGTAAGAAACTCGTTAATTTAAAAAATGAAAAAATATTTTTAAACCTTTTCTTATACAATATTGATAATATTTTTGACATGATAAATTACAAATGCATGGCAACATAATACTCTACTAATTAAATTACTGCTTAGTAATCGAAATAGAAATTGTAAAATGATATGTTCTTTTATAATAATGGTGCGGTGCATTTTCCAAGTCATCAGAATTATTATATTGTCACTATAAATGTTGATTTGACATATAAGATTTCAACATATTTTGTCATGAAAGAACTGCAATGTGAGACTTGGCATTTTTTTTTTAATTTATGATTTTGTATTAATGAATGTAAGTATTAATATTAATTAACATAATGGGGATATTAATCGATATTTATGGCATTTTTTTTTTATTAAACTATAATATTTAAATGGAGATAGATCATTTTGAGGTTTCACAATTATATGTAACCTAACACAGACCCATAGAAGAGAAACTAAAAGGAGGAATACAGAACCGGAGATGGAAATATGACATATGGAAAGTATGTAGATATATATGATATGGATGGATATAGGGAGGGTATAGGGGGGGCAACATGGATGAGGAAAACACAGGAGGATAGAAAACAATGGATGAACTTAGAGGAGGCCTATGCCTATGTCGTTTGACAAGCGAGGAAAAATAATAATAGAAAAATTTGCTTCTATATTAATGTTTTATATTATGATACCTTATTGATTTAAAGATAAAAACTATTTCTTTTTATTTTTTTCGAGTTACGAGTGTGATTCATCATTGTTGTGTGTAAAAATAAAATGTTTAATTGTCGATACAAAATGAAAGACTTACTGCTTCTGGATGTATATGTGGAATCTTTGGATGTTGTCCTCCTTGTGTCCCAGTCCCTAGGCTTTTCCCACTGTGACACTTCACTGATTGAATTATAGTAATACTTCTTGCCGGACGAACTAATATGTTCCGACCATTCACTTGAGGACACAGACGCTGAAGGTGCTGTTCTTTTGTCATATTTACTACTCCTACTAACACTAATATTCAAGCCACTAGTCCTACTCTTTTTGTCTGACTCACTTCGCTCGTGATTACTTCTCTCCCTCTCACTACGCTTGTCCTTTGGGGATCTGACACAATCTGAAATTGTTTACAGTTTCGCCAATCAATCAAAACAAACTAAATCTGACATAACATTCGCCGACAATATTCGCTGCAATATTAATATACTTTTAACAGCTTTTAAGTTTCAATATTATATACTTTGTCTTTAATTTGTAAATTTTATTTTTAAAATTTTTTTTTTCTGTTTAGTAATATTTTATATAAGTTAAATAAAACAAATTTTATTATAAGTTTAGTTAGTTATAGTTATGTAGGAGATTTTTATTGAGTAATATTTTGAGTAAAGTATTGATTAAACACAAAAAAAAAATTGAATATTTTGTATAATAAAATTGATTAAGCTTTTATTTTAATTTAATCACTTTAATGATATTTTAATTAAAAAACACCACAACAATATATTTTGTTTGTTAATGTTCTTCTAATCATGGTGACTATTTATGAAGATTTTAATAGAAAAAAAAAATGTAATTTTTAGCAAAATTTGGACAAAATCTAACCTGTAATTTTTTATACTCATTTTTTTTTTGTTTATGTTGAAAGTTATATTATATAAAAATTAATTTAATATCATATATAAAAATCTGAATGTTTCAATAAATTTACTCTATTCATTTTCCTAATCAGTAATTATTAATATTTCTTTATTTTTATATGCGCCAAGCGTATTTTTGTTGAAGGTTGTGCAGGCCTTAGAGTGCAAAGGACAAGAGAGAAGGTGACATGATGATCTCGAGAGAACCTTTACTTCTTACACATTCATTTTGTGATGATCGGTCAAACTATTTGTCCGCTTTATGAGTATTAAACTTATTAAACAGACGATGAAATGCCCAATACCTTCTAACATAAAGGAAATTTCATTACAACATTCACACGAATGTGCATATTAAAAATCGATTTTAAAAAAAGTGAATTTTTCAGAAAATTTAATACGAGAAGTTATTTTGCATTCAACGTTGACATGACCTGTGTCCTAACAAAAATACATGTATTATAAAAATTTCCATTTTAAAACATTCCATAAAAAAAGAAATCGAACAAACAGCATACATTAAATAATTGTATTAATTAAAAAATTACAAAGAAAAAAAATTACATAAAATTTATTTTCAACTTAATTGTATATTAGATTAAACAATAGAGGGGAGCAAAATCTTGTTCCCCTAATTGTTTTGTGCAGTACTTATATATAAGTAATTAACATTTTAACATTAATATATGTACTTAACTAAAAAACTTACCTGCATACTTATTCCTAGAGGATTTGAAGTCTCTATCTCTCTCCTTTTCAGAAACTTTTTGCATATATGAATCTCTAGCTGTGACGTATCCTCTCTCATCAGCCAAATGGGCGTAGTGATGGTGGCCATGGGCATGGCTCGTATGTCCATGGACATTCCCATTGGGGGAGCGAAGTGGTGTATATCGCTCATTAGAAGGTACATACTCAATGGGACCTCTTCGTTCACTCTTCGGTGTATACTTCTGTGTATATATAAGTTACATTACACATTTAGTACAAATACTTTATACTTATTGTACTTAGTAATTGTTACAATAATTTTACAACACGAACCCGTTACTTTCCTAAACATATTTTCTATAATATTAAAGATATACATTTTAAAACGTGATCCATTTCTTAATTAAAAGTTTACCAAGTGAATTTATAAGGATATTTTAGATTTCTATTAAGAAAATATTTTTATAAGTTTTTTTTTTAATTTCTAATGAACAGCTTAAATCATTTTTAAAACTTTCTACCCGGCTTAATTTCCTAAAAAAAAATCACTACCTATACTGTGTTTTTTAATCCGAAGGAGTAATCAGACATTTCCTGTGTTGCAGGTTTTTGACCATACAAAATTAGAACCGTAATCAATGCATTGTAGAACATTAATTAGTTTAGAATTAATATTAAGTAATTTAATTGTTTAAATTATATTTTTTGCAAAGCAAGTTCTACAAGTCACAATTCATTTCGATTATTATAATTTTTATGATGACAATATGTATTTTCATAGGCGACATTAAATGATTACAAAATAATAGCTTAATACTAGTATTTTTTATTTATTTGACTTCACATATAAATTGTGAATTGTTTTTTTATTCATTCCAAATCGACTTGGTCATTGGTAATCGAAACCAACGAAATTCAAACTTTAAAATAACAATAATACGAATGTTAAATCAATAAAACAAGATCAAAAATATTTTTTAACATAAAACATTATAACTGTTTAAGTAAAACCGATATTAAATTAAAATTTATTATTAAAATTTGACATTAGAAGCTGTCAAATTATTCCTTCGAATAAAAACGCAGTATACAATAACATGAATTATAGGTTAGGTCTACTTTTGATAACAAATAAGTGGCATTTTTAAATAGTTTACAGATATTTTTGAGACAAATAAACGTAGGTAGGTACTAACTATAATTTAAAGATATCAATTAAAATCAATAAAAGTTTAAAAAACATATTACACTTACATGAAACTGCTTGGCTTTTGATTTTTTGATTACAAATCATAAATGCTAAACTTTACATGAATTTATTTTGTATGAAATTTTAACTGAGATGTTTCAATTTAAACTAAAATTTACAAACGCAATTGCAATGAGAAACAGGAAAAGTTTTGGTTGAAAAGTCAGTCGTTATTTATCACGTAGAGTTATAGGTAGGTTACCTTGTTAGTAACCAGAATTCTACTGTACGCTACTTGTGAACTATATACGAAATACTAATAAATATTGCAAGAGTATGTTAGATAAAGGTGCTTACCTGATAGGGATGGGCCTGGTGCTTTTCAAAGTACCTGAAAACATACAAATTCTAAATAATTATGTTATCAAAAGTCGTGTTAGGATTATTTATTCTCCGACCGCCATCTATATAATGTGATGTAGCGTTTGTAAAACATTACCCATCGCTTATTCGCTGAGGTTTCCTTGCATGCATTACCATCAATGCTAATATACGTTTTTGTACGGCCTCAGTAACAAAATGCAATGAGAGACCGACTGTTATTACAACAGTTTTGGAAGAATTTATCCGTGGTTTAACTTAGTGGACGCCATGTCATATATTCAACCAAAGACTACAAATACTACATAGATACAATTACATACAGACCTGGTATGGCAACATAGAACAAGAGTTTGTCATTGAAAGCAGAGCCATCTATACCCTTGCTATGGCATTGAAAATTTATTATTGCTATATTAAAATTCATTAAAAACAGTAAAATTAAAAATGGTACACATAAATAGAATAGTTTTTTTTTTTAAAATGTCATGAATTTTGTTATTTTTTCGTATTTAGTCCCATCCGAAATCTTTTAATGAGATAGTCGAATTCTATTGGTACTGCCATGTATCTTGTCTATAGGGTACCCTCTTTTTTATTTGGCATAAAAATTTGGGCATTTCTTATGCACTACAATACCGTGGAAGCTTACTCTATGGTCAATAGTGCGTATTTTATTGCTAGGTCCACAGAGTACGTATTGTTTGCTTTATGGGTGGAACATAGATAATGAACTAAGTGGAATATTATATGGAATAAGTTAATTATACGTCCGTGTATGGAATATTTAAGAAGAGGAAGAGACAGAATGTAAAATGAGCATGTGTTAATTAATTCGTAAGTCAAAATGTTAACTTTGTTAATTAACCATTAACGGTCTTGAGGCCAGCTATGCAAACTTGTTGTTGCCAGACAAATTATCAATTCTTTTTAACGTAACATCGAATATGTAGATTTTTTTAATTTGATTTGTTAGGTTACTATTGTCTTACATTTTTTTTTAATATACCGAATATATCTGTGGTAATGTGTAGTTGGAGTTATCTATGATTTGTATAAGAACTGTCATTGTCAAATGTCATGCAGCTTCAAGCTTGACATTTCAACTCTCAAATTAATCAAATATCATAACATAACGAGAATCGGCATTTTAGAAAACTTTTGCTTCTTTTACAAAAATCAAAGAGCATATAATCACTGCGTTTGTTGAGTATATAACAAAAATGTTGAAGCACCGATTTGGAATTGTGGGAAAAATTCGATTTCGTACGAGTGTGGGAAAAATGGTTGTAATTTTCGATAATTTCAAAGATCTTTCAAAAAATATTTTTGAGAGCGGACCGTCAAAGCGAGGATTGAGGAATTAAAAAAAAATAAACAGTATTTGGAAAAGTGTTTGAAGGAAAGCGAAGATAATCTAAGGGAAATGGTGCAACAAATCAAGGGTCAACCATAACTACCAACTGTTATCATTTTTATATGTTAACCCTTAATGTTTAATTATATTTAAGCATGTCATTAAAAGATTTTATAAACTTATAAGATGTATTATTTATCTCGAATTCCCAACATCCATAAATAAGTGAATAGAACAAGTAATTATATATCTCAAAAAGTACATACATATTGTTTTCATTTATTGAATGGACGTCAGAGTTTTAATTTTAATAGTTGTTAATTATTTCTTTTAAATTTCAAAGATAGGTTCTCTGTTCAATTTATAAGGGGCAGTAAATTTTCCAGTTCTTAGTTAAATAAATATAGTGCAAAGACCATTAACAAAGCCCCAGTTTGTAAATATTGTATATATTTCTGGATAATGTAGTCATGCCCATAAAGATTAGGGGTTAGTCCACCTAGTTATACTACTAGGTATCAATACTAATAATAAATCTGTGAGGGTCGGTCATGGAGTAAGTTACTTTGTTTTTAGAGATATCGTGTTTATAGGCTCTATACATGATACTGAAACTAAATTGACAATTTTTAGAATTTTTTTCTGTATGTATGTATGTTCCTCCATAACTCTGAAACGAATTAACTAATTTTCATGAAACTTGATAGATAAACATTTGGACGTACAGGACACAGGATAGGCTACTTAATATTTTTCAACGCGGACGAAGTCGTGGGCACCAGCTAGTATGATATAACAAAATGAACAAAAAAATTCCAAATAGTTATACTGAGCAGTATAACTAAACAGATCTGATTATATTGGATCGGGTTCGTCCATTTAGTTATATTCGTAATAAAATATATGGATTCTTTACGCTGTTACAAATTTTATTTAAACTTAAAATAATAACATCAAGATATACAGAAATTAGATACAGTCTAATATAAGTAATGGGTAAGGATTTTACTATACAAATATATTACAAAAAATGGGCGAACCCGATCCAAAATAATCGGATCCCTCAGTATAACTATTAATTTTTTTTTTTTATGTCATATAACTAGGTGGACTAACTGGTGAATGCATAATATATTACAAGTTTATATAGGGAAATAAATATTGCAATGGCTTGGGCATGAAAATAATTGTAGAGCGTCTAACAAAGAGAGTTTAACAGGCGAGCTGGTTCCGGTAGATACTGAAAAAACCTATACCAAACAAATTGGCATTATTCTAAAGAAAGATAAATTTAAAAGTACCAACAGTACCAAATGTGCATGTAAAAGAAGATTATGCAATATCTTCTCTGCCTTTTATATGGGATCATATATGTATTGTATGTATAAAACCACTTTAATTATGCTAATGAAATGTTTAAGGTTATATTAGTTGCTTAAACTTAACAAGGTCTATTTATTTATATAAAATCCTTAAATTTAAATTTCATTAATTAATCTTGACTACAATAAAATATATTACTTAAATATTCAGCCGAATAAAAGTACATATATAGAAATGAGGCCTCTCTTTATGTGCTCTATTGACTGTATTAAGAAGAATTAATACTGGTTTATTATATATTGAGACGTTTGGTCTAGTGGCTAGTAACCCTAGCTGTTAACCAAACGGTCGCGAGTTCGAATCCCGCAAGGGGCAAATGTTTATGTGAACATTTTACCTTTGTACTCTTAGACATGGATGTTTGTGTTGATAATATTTACAAAAAAAAAGTCATGTATTATATCAACTGTCTGGTATTCATAATACAAGTATTTAGTTGCTTAGTGTAGAACTAGATGGTACTGGGTGGAATGTGTGAAGATGTTTATTTGTGCTGGTACTGCATACATAAATGAATGTCGCTGTGGACGGTCCAAAAGTAGAAATTTAACTTGTGGACGACAATTTTTCTTCCGGGGTGTTTCCATGTAGCTACAAAAGGAATTTCCTTCCTCACTTCCTTGTATATGGTTTTAAAAGGGTCATACAACAAACAATGCTCAACTACTTGAAGACTTCATTTTATTTCTCTTCAAAATACACATACATAGTACATTCATATTTACAAAGACTGTAATTTCTATTACACATGAAGTATAGTATAGATGTAATATAATATTTTAAATTACTTTGCCTGTAATCAAAGAATATCTTATTATAAACAATGTATAACATAATAATGATAGTCGAAAATAAAACTTCATAGGTAAATGCTGTACGAATGACATTACAAAATAAACACTACTTAATTAAAAATATCTAAATAAATATACTTTTGCAAGTGAACAATCCATGTAAAATTTATGATTATATACCATAGTAATTTGTCAGGTGATGTAAAGAAAAAGCTTCCTATTTAAGCTTATGTTATGTAAGATAATTTGTATTGTGATGTATTTGTCTATGTGATGAAATTCCATAGTAATTTGTATTGTGATGTGATGTCTATATGATGAAATTCCATATTAATTTGTATTGTTATGTAAACATAAAGCTTCCTATTTAAGCTTATGTTATGTAAGATAATTTGTATTGTGATGTGATGTTTATGTGATGAAATTCCATAGTAATTTGTATTGTTATGTAAAGATAAAGCTTTCTATTTAAGCTTATGTTATTTAAGATAATTTGTATTGTGATGTTTATGTGATGAAATTCCATAGTAATTCGTATTGTTATGTAAAGAAAAAGCTTTCTATTTAAGCTTATGTTATGTAAGATAATTTGTATTGTGATGTGCTATATGATGAAATTCCATAGTAATTTGTATTGTTATGTAAAGATAAAGCTTCCTATTTAAGCTTATGTTATGTAAGATAATTTGTATTGTGATGTTTATGTGATGAAATTCCATAGTAATTTGTATTGTTATGTAAAGATAAAGCTTCCTATTTAAGCTTATGTTATGTAAGATAATTTGTATTGTGATGTTTATGTGATGAAATTCCATAGTAATTTGTATTGTTATGTAAAGATAAAGCTTCCTATTTAAGCTTATGTTATGTAAGATAATTTGTATTGTGATGTGATGTCTATGTGATGAAATTCCATAGTAATTTGTATTGTTATGTAAACATAAAGCTTCCTATTTAAACTTATGTTATGTAAAAGATAATTTGTATTGTGATGTTTATGTGATGAAATTCCATAGTAATTTGTATTGTTATGTAAAGATAAAGCTTCCTATTTAAGCTTATGTAAAATAATTTGTAATTTTATGTGATGTATATGTGATGTGGTGTATGTAATGTGTGATGTGATATATAAAGTAAAATTGAATTTTAACGATTACCTATATAATGTGAATATTCAGATCATAGAAATTTATTATTCTTAGAAATTCCACTTTTACACAGTGTAGTGTGTATTTGTGTATTAAAATAGTTGTAATTTATGTACCTAGAACATCACTTGTTCATGACCGGACACACTTTACCTATATAAACAAAAAAAATGATTTTATGAATTGTCTCCCACTATAGAAGCAATCTTTACATCAACTGCTCACTATCACGCCAACAGATAGAATATACTTCATTGAAATAATTATAAAAATATGTATATATATATATATACATTCACAAAATTTCATTGTGTTAGAATTGAATAAAATATATTTTTATTAATTAATTTAAGAGAAAATACAAATATATAATAAAAAATACATAATAAATAAATCTTCGAACCGATAATTTTAATTCATAATTTTAGGTGCTTAATTAAGAAAAAAAATTAAATCTGAATTATTACATAAAATCTAAATTATTAAACACAATTTTACAACTAGTACCATTTCATTACAATATATATATAATTAGACTTACATTAGAAATGATGATATTAATATATATATTTATATATTTATTTTGAAAAAAAAAAAGATAAAGAAAAATAACTAAGTATTATTTTTAAAGTATTTACATAACAATTTACGTCAAGTATAATATAGTAACATAAATCTAACATTAAACAATATTTAATGTGACCTTAAAAATCTGATCCGAATTAAAAACTAAACTTATTTAAAAAAAGTACTTAATTAAACAAAAAAACTATGTACTTAGTACATAATATTGCAAACGGAAAACTTCATAACGGAAGGTTGCTGAGATAAGAGCAATTGACCTTCACAAAAATATAGTATAATTAAAATACTGATTCGTCTTATACAAATATTTAATATATTCCCATAGTTTATTCTTGACCTATTTTTTAAACAATATTGACACGTCTCTTAATTGAAATGACTATTCAAAAAAAATTTATTTAAATCATTAAAAATAATATAAAATTAATTTTAAATTATTTTTTATACATTATTTTCATTTATTATAAAGTCGCTTCTGTGTCTCCTACTTGTCACTAAGTTAGTGTATTAAATTTGATTAAAAAAAAAATTCGTTCTTTATTGACATCTAAATATGTTTATTTAGTGACAAAATCTTTTAGTAGAGACATGAAAATATTATTTACGAAACAAGAAAAGTATAAAAACAAACTGACCGCACTTAATAAATATTTATAATAAAAAAAGAAAATCGTAAAACTGGATCTTTTGTGTACATTTGGCCACTCGTTTAGTGTGGAAAAAAAAACGCGCAACGGCCATTAATTTTTTTTTGAAGCATTTATACAACATCAAGATTGAGTCACACCTGCTTAAAATTAAACATCCAATAATAAATTACTCAATGATTTTACCCATAAAGAGAGAGAGAGAGAGAGAGAGAGAGAGTTAATTGATTTTTTTTAACATTTATGGAAGATAAGTTTTATTTTTATGATAACAACAATTACTAATCCGTATCAACTGGAAACAACTACATTTTTTTTTTTGTTTTATTTTTACCACTGCAATAATACGATTATAATATTGGATCATTTGATGTTTTTAAAAACGATTTTTCTACAAATTCTTATCCGATGGCTGGAGGTATGCAAAAATGCTGAACAATCGATTTTGAAAAACATCCGGTACTATTACTATATATACGGTTGTAAATAGGGAGCACTTTTTTTATAAGCCCGTTTACGAATGACGTCATTTTGAAAAGCACTCTCCCCCAATAAGTGAGAACATTAAAACAACACCTTTAGAACAGTCAAAAACAGCCTCCTAAATACAATTGTTACAAACTACGGTACACACTTGTTTAACATTTCATTTGACATCAATTAAATTGCAGGATATACTTTTATCATTACTGTAACAAACAGAAATCAACTTGACACTCTCTACCTTATGATGTAACTATACGTATATTCAACTTTCGTCCATTGATTATTATCTATGACAAGATAGAAGTATGACGTCACAGAGCGCTTGGTGTCTAGTTGACTTCTGTTGCTTTGATCATTAATTTAACACAGACAATTAATAATTTTAACATAGAAAATACATTGTTCCAAATTGACACTGAGTCTAGTTGATGTTCACAATCTCCTTTATTAATTAGGTACCATATATGTATATATAATCTCGCTAGGGAATGTTCAATCTTAATGTCCTATACAGGTCGCGTCAAGCACCCATAAAAAGCTCAAATGACACACATGAAACACTTTATTATTATGCGATATTAATGTGTGTAAAGAAAATTTGTAAATGAATAAATAAATTTGTTTAAATAATAATATAGCTAAGGCTAATTTTGTAAATAATTAAATTTTGTAAATAAAAATAGCTACAGCTAATTTGTAAAAAAAAAAAAAAAAATTATACTCTTACTTATTATGTTGACAGTTATTAAGAAACTTTCAATAGAAAAAGCTCTCTTGTAAAATTGTAAACTAGATTAATAACCACATAAAGACATGGGGTATCCTTATCCATTTGATGTATAGAATATGTAAAAAAGGCTACATACATAATTCTATATGCAAATAATAAAAATTACAACAAATATATATATATATATATATAATGGTATTGATTAAAAAAAATACCATTATGATTCGAAGGTGGATAAGATATGATATATATATCTACTTCATTTATGTACAATATGACTTAAGCTTTATAAAAAAAAGTAAGTATAAGCTAAGGTTGCCTTAATTTTTTCTTTTGGGGTTTCGTTTGGGCTTTCGTCTTGGGTTCATATTGGTCATAATTCTTGACGCGTACCATAAGTGCAATTTTAATGTGTAATTAAATTAATATTACATTCTGGCAAAACTTGGTGGCAACATTGCTTACTTAGTACTTATACTGGTACACATTTTAGGCTTTCATTTCATTTCATTACAATATATATATATATATAACTATTTTTCTTTAAAATACATCACTTACAATCTAAATACAATATTTCATAACATCAATAATTAAATTTCATTTACAATCTAAAAAGAAGTGTTTTCTATAATATACATATATATATTAAAAAAAATGTGTAAAAATTATGTAAAATAAAAAAAGTGTAAACTTGACTCTAATAATTAAGGGTAAAAATTAATTTCATTTGTTTCATAAAATTATTATCACCTCAAAAAAAAATTGCAAATCAGGCAAAATTACATTATATTATTTTAAAAAAAATATCATAATTATTATATTTCATTAATTTGTTTCAAATTGTATAAATGATGAGAGCAATAAATAATACTCTCATTTAAAAATAATAATATTTAAACCAAATTCATACTAAAAACTATTAAAAATATTCTAGTTATAAGATAAAAATTTAAATCATACGTTTCATAAATGAGAAATGAATGTCAATGTTTTCAAAAAAATATAAAAACTGACTTGCATTCTCAAGTCCAATGATCACAGGCGAGGACCCAAAACACAAATTAAATAGTTTCTCGTTTAAAGATAGAACTTGACAAATAGCTAATTGTTATTATTATTATTATTATGACAATTATTATTATAAATAATAATAATAATGATCATATATTATTATTATAATCATTATTATTATTATTTATAACTGTAATTACTTTGACAATGTAAATAATTATTATATAGATAAAACATTTTAACAAAAATGCTAATATTATTATTCTACTAACAATATAAATTAATACTTTTATATCTAATATAACAAGTGTCACATAATGTAGGTATCTTTAAGTCTATCTATAGTTATACACGTGGTAGTGTTTAGTTTGGGTTGTGTAGGTTGTAGGGTGGTGAGTGAATATGTGATTCAAAGGAGAGAGATCAAATTAGAGCCAAGATGGCCGATTGATCGAATCGTACGGTTGGCGTCCGGCCAGTGCGGACGGGTACGTTGGTGGGTAGAGACCCATGATCTGAGCCCCGGTTTGTCGCAATATCTCTTCTTGATGTCGCTGCAAGTACTGTTGGTACAGAGGGGATCCCGCGTCCCCGACGAACCCGTAGCCAGCGCGCACTTGTCCGTGACCAATGAACGGGAATGAGCCTGTGCCATGACTTGAATTCTGATGGGCTGGTTTAGCCATTTTCTCCGTAGACGCCTCGACATTGTTCCTCTGTTGTTGTTGATGAGCTACGGCCGCGGCCATGTAATTCGCTGCCATCAGGTTTGTACTGTTCCTGATGTCCTCAATGGAAAATCCACTGTTGTCCCCGTACAATCCGCTGCCGAGGGCCATGTTTGTGGTGGTGCCAAAGTTGAAAGCGCTCCCCGGAACAATGCTCGTCTTCACCGTGGATAAAACGTCAGTGCCGCAAGACAAGAAGCTTTGGCTGCCAACAATCGTTGCTGGTTTGGCATCTGATGTTCTTTTCCTCTTGTTCTTCGCTTTAGAATCCATATGTGGATTATTTATCACTGTAGACTTGTAAATAACGCTGTCTTTGCTCGCCGATTGTGATGGTTGTGAATATGCGCCGACAGATGTTGTCACTGGATGGGCCTCAGCCGGTAAACTTTTGTTAAACATTTGAGCCATTTGATATGACTTCTCGTGGTACAAAGAGGTGCTGCTTGATGCAAAACTTTGCAAGTATCTTTCATCGTTTGTGTATCTTTCCAACATGTGGGGTATGTTTGGTATATTTCGGAGGCCGTCGAGCGGAAGCGTGGAATGAGTGCTGTACGGTGTTTTGTACGGCGAACTGACAAGCGGATGATTCTGAACTTTGTCAGGTTTTTGCATCTTGGCGTGACTGTCTATATTCTTAGAAACCAAGTCGGTTTCGCTCATGGAAGAAGCGGCACTTATTTGCTCGCCTTTAAGCATACCGCGGGGGTTTGGTATTCTTAATTCTGCAGACAGACTCTGCTGGGTTCCTTCAGTCCTTTGAATATTGGACCTGGGTATATTGTAATTGTGGTATTGTTGATGTTGCAAATTCTTATTGTAGTTTATGACGGCTGTATTAGTTACCAAATTGTGGTCGGATTTAACTTTTTCGGAATGGTTTGAGTTATAATTGGTTGAATAATCAGATGGTAACATATCTTGTTTGCGCATTTGTCCAGTCATCTTCCAATTGCCGTAATCAATAGCAGCAGTGGAAGCGGAGTTACAAGCATAAAGTTTCTTGTTAGCCAATTCTATGTCATTCAACGAGAAATTGCTTATTGTTTGTCCACTGGAAATGGTATCATACGGGTTGTGGTTAGCATGTGTTAAATTTGAATTTATTTCATTATGTGAGTGCGCCGGTGTTAAGTTGGTTGGAATATTAGCACACTTCTGGATCGCCTTTTGCATTTGTTGACCGTTCAAGCCAAGGTTGATAGCAATAGCCTCCACTTCATAACCCTTCTGTTGTGGATTCAGATTCGATTTGTGAACAGCATAATCTGGTTCATGTGTCTCAAGAGTATTTCGTTTGTCAAATTCAGGGTTCAAATAGCCCATATTTACCATATCAACATTGTCTTTTTGGGTCATACCTATGGTTTTATTCAACTCCTTTTTCCTGTCTTGAATATCTTCGCATGTCTCATATATGTCTTTATTTTCTGTTTGCTTCTCATTGTACGCGACACTTTTTTCGCGTGAATTGTTTAATTTTGCCATTTCCGATTTTTCGCTTAAAGCAAGAGCAATGTCGTCGACTGATTGGTTTGACATGGAGGACAAGTTATGTATTGTCTGTGCTATCTTTTGAATATCGTTTTTATTAGCGGGTACTATAGCGGCTTCCTTTACATCTGCTACTTTCTTAACTGATACAGTTGTCGAGGACAGATCTGTTTCGGTATATGTCCGTTTTTTAACAGGAAATAGCGTATTTTTTGCGTCAGATGGTAAATGTGTGGACGACGCGTGGTTGGTATTCGGATTATTTGGTGAAATTTGTGAAGACGATTGACACGTAGAGGAATAATTAGTAGGTTGTGCGTGAGGAGAATATGGGGAGTGCGCTGGTGAAAACTGTCCACTGTATTGATTTTGTTGATAATTCTCTGGTCCTAGAGTAGTGTAATCGTCATTAACCCGAGAAGCTTTGTTTACCATCGAAGCTTTTGTTGCATCATAATAAGATGGTTGGTTTTGGCTATATGTCGGCAAAGGACTCTTACTATGATCAACGAAGTAATTTGGAGTGGATGACCCCATGTTGCTGTTTGCATATACATGTTGAGAATATGGAGAGTATGGCGATTGTGGTGCCTCTCGTGGGCTGCAACTTTTTTCGGGACTGCTTTTCATTGATGTAGTGTCTTGATAGAAACCAGCTCGTATTGTACCGTTGATTATCGGATATGTTATTTTTTGGAAGTCATCAGTTCGTGGTGAAGCAGGCGACCGTAGTAATGGTGAAGTGTGGGAAATCAGATGTCTTGGTGAATCGAGATCCTGGCTGAAAGAAGATCTTTCAGAAACTGAGCTTCCTGTACTAGTTCGACGCTGCCGAGACGAAACAGTAGCATTTGGAAGCGGACTGTCCCCACCATCAGGATTCAAACTATCAACCTCATTAGGAGAATCAAATTTAGCGTGTTTAGGACTGGCGCTTTTTGCATCATTGTTTACATTTTCTGGAGCTTTTTCGCTGGTCTCACTTTCATCAACCTTCTTCTTGATTGTGGTTGATGCTATTGTGCTCTTTGGGGTGCCAAAAGCTTTAAACCATGCACTCAAATTGGGAGTAGCCTTTTCTTGACTTGGTTTCGTTATTGTAATAGGTTCAGTTTCAACTTCAGCGTCTTTCTTATCAGGTCCAACTGTTGTGGATTGTTTTGTAGGAGGTGATTTCCCATCATTTACAACTTCACTGTTTTCGGAAGGTTTAATTTCCTTTTGTTCTTCAGGATTCTTCTCTTTATCCTTTGCAAATTTATGATCATTGCCAAGAGTGAACTCCACTGTCGGTAGTACCGAACCAAGACTTAATTTAGGACTTGATTCATCCGATTTATTATTATCTCGTGTCTTACTAAGCGGACCTAATGGTGAGGATGTATCCTCCAATTTCTCCGTGTTTTTGGTGCTCATGTTGGTTAATAAATTGCCCTTGCTCTTTCCGGGTTGTAACCTTTCGATAGTTCGCTGTATTTCCCTCCTCTTTATAACTTTTGGTTCCCGGGACGAGGGTCGCTTACGAGAAATTTCCCTTTTAGTCAATGGAACTCTTTCACTCTGAGAAAACTCATCATCTAATCTGCTGTTATCGTGTTCTTCAGTAGAAATTGTCTGTGCAGGACTATCGCAAGGCGAGCTTACAGTCGAGTGTTTAGGAGCATCATCAAGCCATTTACTGATGTCTTTTACCGCCTGTTCCAGTGCTTCAGAAGCAGATTCATTCCTAGTTGTATTCTTTTTGTGACCTTTCTTATTCTTTTTAGACCCTTTCGGCGCATCGTTTTCTTCTTCTGACGATTCAGAATTGTCAATTTTGTCCTTATGGGCTGACGATTTCGAAATTTTATGTCGGTTTTCATTGCCGCTACTACCAGCTGCAAACAAACTATTAAACAAAGAAGTATCTTTATACTTTTCATTTTTCGCCTTCAACTTTTCAATTGTTTCCCTAAGCTTTTGATTTTTTTCCTTTTCTGGTATGTGCAAATTCTGTTTTTGTTTATCCACACTCCTCTGCTTATAATCGAATAAAGATTCCCAAGCATCTTTAGCCGCATTCCGTCTCCTTTCCTTGATTTTGTCATACTTGTCTTTGTAAAATTCAGGGTCTGGGAGTCGATCATCAGTTTTGCTATTGTTTGACTGATCGCGCTGGTCGGTATCTTCTGGTGGCTCGGGCGATGGCGTAGGTGTATGGATAGACGGCAACGGACTGGCACTTCTACTTCGGTTTGAGCTCTCTAAAGATTCTTGGGATACAGAGTGCTTCAAAACTTCTTCCGGTTCATGTTCTTGATGCTTACTTTTCTTCTTCTTTTGCTTCGACTTCTTATCTCCTCTCTCCTTAGAATGTTTCTGTTTTTTGCCGTGTTTACTGTGTGTACCCTTGTGAGAATTCTTCTTGTGATTTTTCGAATGTTTTCCATGGCGATGATGACCCTTGCGTTTCTTCTTATTTTTACCGGTCTTAGATTTCTGAGATTCCTTGGATTTTGGGTCTTCAACTTTTTCAGGTTTTTCAGCTTTTTCAGGTTTCACTTCCTGTACTGTATCTGAAGAGCTCGACTTTGGTTCGCCTGTGGACGATAAAACATTATTTTATTTAATATACAGACATAACATTATGAATCATTTAAGACGTAACATTAAATACGCCATTAAAGTATAAATTGTCTAAAATCCATGAACGTCTAGATTACCTTTCTGAATACAAATGACTTTTATAAAATGATTTGATCCTGAAAGCATTAATACCACTATCTTGAATCTATTTTATATTTTAATAAAAAATGAACTGTTTTGTCTTTACCTGTTTCCGAATGAGACTTCCGTTTCTTTCTCTTATGGCGACTTGGAGATTCACTAGTCTTCCGTTTGTGTTTACGAGATGGAGTCGGCAACTGGTATTCGACGGCTATTTCTTCATCAGAAGATGAAAGCCTATGCATATATTTTTCCGTAAGCCGATCAAACGCCGCTTGCAATTTGTCCACCATTTGTGTGTATTCTAAAAAAAAACATGAAATTTCAATGTAAAATATATTAAACTATTGTATAATAACCGCAAATCATCTTGGACTCTGGCGATATCGTTTCGGCTTTCATCGCAATCAAGTTTCGCAACCAGTTGCAAAGGAAGAATTTTTCTCCTTTGTTGGCAACTAGTTGTAAAAGAAGAATATTTTACATTAATACACAACTAGTTGTCAACGAAGAATTTTTTTTATAGTAGGTATAATTGCGATCGAATACCGTTTATTCAATCACGTGTCAAATATGCGCAGTAACCGATTTTGGGACTGTTTGTGCGAGATTGTACGAAATGATAACACCTGTATAAAAGAGAAAGCGGTTGTGCCATATTGTTCGCAATTGTACATGTGCAAACGAAAGACTCCTCCTCGTATTTGTTATTTGCCTAAGAAAATTTGCGATTATAATATGCAAAAATCACAAAAATTAAATTTTCAAAATATTACCATTGTCCTGTCCATTGTATAGCCTGCAGTTATTAACTATGAGTTTAAAATCGGCATTAAACATAGAGAAATCGGTGTAATAACCGGAATCTAATCTCTCCTCCATTTTATGCAAGTCCATAGGGCGTCTTATCACCGTATAGTAGTTGGGCGCATATTTCTCTTCCACTGGGTCCATAAAGGGCCACGCGTCCTCGTGCGCGGTCAATTGTTCAAGTACTTTATACATGTCTGTTTGTATATCTTCCTCGGTTTGTCCGAATCTGCAAAAAAAAATATCGTAAAAAAAATATTCGCTAGATACTGACTTAAAATACCCGGGATTTCTAATTTACATGTCATCGTAATAGCCCATTTTTTATAGGTTACACGCAACTATTTAAAACGTTTAGGTGGAGTAGGTCAGATTCGTAAGAGCTTGAATTCCGAATCTGTTTTGTACCAAATTGGATTTTGAGTAAGTCAGGAACCCGTTTAGAAAATTACTACATGGATATAAAAAAGATATACTTTAAAATGTACTGGCCACTTAATTGAATAAATAAATATTTTAAGGATATTTTCATTATTTATTAATATTAAATATGGTACAACACTTCGAAAGTAAAAAAATATAATTGGCCATGATCGTACGAGCAAACGATGCGTTTTCGTCGCGCGATGATTTTGCTTTACGCATACAATGACTACTCAACACAAAATGGCGGTGGGCTACGATGAGCGAGCCGAGTGAGTGCGTATAATATATTTTTATAACTTGTCGAAAATGTAAATTTTTAAAGAATGGCCAGAATGGCGCTAGTGTAGCACATCTTCTATCTACTACTAGCGCCATTTTAATTTACTCGTATTTTGGGTCAACTTTTTAATACATAGAGTCGGTATTTGACAGACAAATCCAATATGGCGGACTGTTTACAATTTACATTATCGTGTGCACGATCCTTATTAAGATCAATTAGGACACTCTTAAGAGATTTGTGAGTTTCTCATCGTGCGACGAAAACGCATCGTTTGCTCGTACGATCGAGGCCAATTAGGACACCGGCACAGAAATTAAAATATCAATTTAAAATTCAAAGAATCCGGAAAATTCACCTCCTTATAATCCAAACTTTTACAAATCTGGTCTACTCCGCCTAAACGATTTAAAATTAATGTTACTTGTTTTTGAATGACAAAAAGATATACAAAAATAACGCATTCGTGTGACAATTTTGATTTTACTCTCATAAATACACGGGCCTATACAGGGTGTGGCCTGTAATAAGAGCAATAAAATTTAAACGATGACTCTATAGTAGAGTATACGCAGTTACCTTAACCTAATCATAGTGCTCCAAAGTGCTTATACTCAGAGATATAGCAATCCAAAGTTACAATACATAATCAAAGAATTTCATGATCGCTAAATTGGTGGTTATGAATCGTTAGATGTCTTGGTACTGGGTACTGGGGCGAGAACGATCGTAAATGTCAATGTCAAGTACTCCGACTGGACACATTTTGTCTGTAGAGTAGTACATTGCTAACACAAAATAACAGTTGTAACGAGGCAGTCGGCCTCTCTCCCTTCACCCCTCTGTTTCCCCCGCCCGATATGGCGTACGGGCTGATCCGAGCGCGACCACAGCCGCGATTTTGGAAATCAGTCAGTCGTTTACTAGCAGCCACGGAGTTAAGACGCCCGCGCGTCGCTCGTCATAGTCGCGTCGGCTCACGCCGGGCGTCCCGCGACCTACACGTATTACGATAACCACTCGAGTATTAGCTCACGCGGGATTACAATATATGTTAAGTGTAGGGCTTCGGTAACGCCCTCAATGTACGCGCCTACTATATGTTTTGTCTCCCTTGTAAGGGCTGTGTTTTGTCATGTGCTTTTGTAAAATTGTATGCTAGCCGGATGTATAAATAAAGTGATTAACAGTTCTCGTATTCTACATCATTGATTATCCCCTCCTTATAAGTGGAGCATCAACAAAAAGGCATATTACAGTGGCACCCAACTGGGGCCTTTTACACATTAAATTTGTATTTCATTTAAATTAATTGAAACCATTTGGAATTAATTACTGATTCGTTAAAGGCTTTATATTTTAATTTATTGCTCTTATTACAGTCACACCCTGTAACCTATCCTATATATAACCTAACCTAGGAAATCGATTCTTAAGGAAGTAAACTTCAAAAAAACAGCTAAAAGTTTAGTTTTTTAAGTACTATATATATAAAAAAGAAATTACATCTGAGAGGTCTTCAGTTTTTTCCTGGTGCAATTACTGCTGGGTGGCGGATCATCGTTATCCGGTATAACAATCTGGCCAGTCACAGACGCGAGTGAGTTGTTCGTTTTCCTGCCGGTTTTTACAGGCGGCTCTGGCGGAGGTTCGCGTTTGTGACTTGTAGATCCGTTTTTTGAACGTTTATCGTGACTCTTTGAACGTTTCAACATTTTTGCGGAGACTTCTTCCTTCTCACTTTTAGAGGAACTCGAAGTGTCCGATGAAAGAGATTTAGATCTGAAAGGAAAAAGCCTATTAGTTAACAACAATGATCGTTGAGTGTCATTAATTTCAACGTGGTCATAGAAAAATGCAGAAAATTTGTCTCAAATAAAGCTAGGACTGCACGTCAGAAGTGAAAACTACAGCGTCTGTTAACATCTTGAACTATTGACGAAGTTTAGCTTATAATGACCAAGAAGTACGTACTTATTCGGATAGGTGGCGCTTATTTAAGACACTTAAAACGTCACTGAGGGTGTAGCTCACAGAGCGTGATGGCGCGACAGCGACCGTTTAGTTAACAGCTAGGGTTACTAGCCACTAGACCAAACGTGTCGTCACCAAAGATGTCTGTGTATTCGTAAATTGAAACCTATGCATCCTACCCTAGTTGTATTAGGACCAACATTTATTATAATAGTGATAGAAAATTTAAACAGAATAACCTGAGTAGATTCCGCCTTTTCGCTCTATTCTCTCGCGCCAGATCTGGCGTATCTTTTCTTTCTTCCTCTTCTTTGCTGTTGTTGGAGTTCTGTTTGTCTTCCTCCTTCTGTTTAATCTTTTGCAGAACTCTGTTAGATGTTCTTCGGGGTAATTCTAGCAACCTTTAAGCCGAAACAGTTACAATAAAATTGTGCGCCCTACGTAAAAACTATAAATAAACTCGAAACTGTTTTCAGCGTCTATATGGTGAGAAAAGTAAAACCTTTTGAAAATTACACTACAAAAACTTTTAGGTCGCATAAAATCAGAAACAAAAATTTATTCGCTTTAAAATTTATATGGTTAATGTGCTGGAATGATATTTTAAATGGTTAGTTCCATTGTAATTATAATAAATGAGAAATTAAAGTTGCGCTTCACTAAATCAAATGCAACTTTTCAGTTTAGACCTTCGATCGAATGATGCTCATAGATGCTCTGTTGGCTGCTCAAAAAGTGTCACCGTAAAAGCAAGGCTTACAAATGTAATATGCCTTGTTATCTTAATTATGGTGTATTTTTACAAAGTTGAATTTGACACTTATTTCAGGGATATCAATTTCATTAAACAGGGTTTTTTTTTATAGATAATTTTTATGTTTTTTTTTTCAAAAGAAGATGCATCTACCAGTATCAGATCAAAGGTCATTTTAAGCGCAATAATATCACAGTTTATGTGAGGACAAATGTGTGTGATAACACGAGTGTGCGTCTAGATTGCATAGTTCACACAGCCTCTTATATCGCTAGTGATAATTAGTGGAATTATTAATGAGATCGCCTGACACGTGAACATGAGGATGAACGCGCTATGCTCACAGAGCTCACATCCATTTTGCAAAGATAAATCTTCAGCGCAAACGGTTAAAACGTCACAAGAAATATGCGTCATTTCAGAGATTTGAAGAACATTGCGAATTACGGCTTTCCGATCTTCCGAAGAAATCATAATCATTGGGCCGAATTCGAGAAAAAAATCACCAAAATGATAACAAAGATAATTTCAACAGAGACGCTATGACAGTTTTAGTTAATTTCGGATTTAGAAAATTTTGTAGTGGCAGTAACCAACTCCTTATAAAAGACCACCAAAGGGACGCAACAGTACATTTATCTATCCACACAACAACAAAACTACTGTTAAGTAGATAATCAGCTTGCTTGCCATTCTTATTGATAACTAGGCGCGCCGAGACAAGTATATATTAATATTTCGCCAGTAATTTACACAGCAGCAATAATTCACTCGTCAATTGGAATGCTTTGGCAGGATGAAACTCCAACACTATAACTACACTAGCAGTTAAAGCAGACATCCTACCCAAACAAAAAAAAAAAGTGACTCGATCGCAGCGCCACCTATGGGGTCCGATTGTCAATCTAAACCATCCAGGGCCCACTAAAATACGAATTTAAAAAATCATCAAAATTTTTCACGGACAGAAGAAATATACATATATTGATAGCGCGCGAGTTGAATGCAGTCGGAGCCTGAGGTGAAGGGCGGGAGCATCTCCCCCCGCCGCGTCTCGCACGCCTGTAGTGTAGTGCTGTGCTGACCTTGAGAACTATCATACGCTTACTGTGTTATCGCTTAATATTCAAGTTGCAGCCGCGTGTTATTTTTGTTTTTAATAATGTCTGATCCGAGTTGATGAAGTTCTGTTACAAAAAAACGAGTTTTTATTCATGGGAAATGGCGAAAAATGTTCCAGAAAAAATGAATGCCAAAAAAAATGGGGCCATGAAAGATCTTTTATCAGTGGCGCGCAACGTAAGGCATCGAAGACCTTTTACATTGTTTTATTTCTAAACTTAAAATCTTAAACTTAAAACAATGTTGAAATTTATCGACATATTGTTATCATTAATTCTAATTAGGTCACAGCACTATCGCATTCCTAACCTCTGCTTTCAACTCGCGCGCTTATCACCTTAAAATTATCACCTTTTATTTGAAAAAAAAAGAAAAACATTGAATAAATGTTTCAACGTCTAAGAAAAGGGGGTCCTGACGAAATCGCGGACAAAAGCTAGCAATTCATATAAAAAAAAATAATGACTTGTATCAATCAATATAAAATAGTTTCTATTTCTATTTTCAAAGTTGAAAGACTATTTTTTAAACCACTGCACATATTTTAAGGTACGCAAGCGCATCCGCACCACTCATGGTGTTGCTTGTGTACTTAGGCGATGGTAACCACCTACCATCAAGGAGACCATCAGCCTGTCTGCCACCCTCTATGATATAAAAGAAAAAACTTTTGGTCATACAATGATGGCTGATCAAAATACAATCGCTTCCGCTATGTGCACGATCATTGACAAACTATATTAATTACAATGGAGCCAAACCAAACCAAGATATGTTTAAATCAATATTAATTTGTAAAAAATAAAATATAAATGCAAAATAAATTAAGTCATTTTTGTTAAAGTAAATTAAGTAAAGGTTTTTTAATAATTGTCTTATTCTGTCTTAACCTTTTTTTAATTATAATAATTATTAATGAAAATATATATATATATAAATATTAAATTTATTATTTTTGACACAAAATTTTAAAATTAAATTAATTAAATTAATTTAAATTTTATGATTAATTTAACTTAACAGACAGACATATTGTTTAGAAAATAAGTCAAGTATAAGATAACTTGATTCTATTTTACATTTATATAGAGCGCAAACTTAGAAAAAAAAATGTTTTATATTTTCACCTTTTCCTTTGCAATCTTTCCTTCTCCTGAAAGAGACGCGGTATTTCCGGGAGGAAGTTTTGCGATAACGAACGATACAATTCCTTCTCAACTTTACTGGAGGCCTTGCTAAATTTCTCTGTCAGGTGGGACCAGTCTTCCTCGGTGAAACATACCACTTGCCATACCCGTTCAGTTTCATCATCGTCAAGCCAATCATCTCCGTAAAACCACCCTCGCTTTTTGCTCTCTTTAACCTTTTTCTTTTTACTCCGACCCTTCGGCTTCTTTATTATGTCCTCACGGTAAAGCCTCGTCCCATAGAAGTACCAATAAGCGGAGTCATTGTCATCCCATCTATAATAAAAATTAAAAAAAAACTGAATATGATCATCGTAACACATGTAATGTCTTATAGCATCATTATCTTATAAAACATGAGTACATATATAAAACATATATATGTATATCTTCGTCATCGCATCTAGAATCATTATAAAAAACAGATAATCATTATCACATATGTTATGTCTTATAACATATGTTACAACTTATAAAACATATATCAATACATAATGTAACATAATGTACCTAATTATGATACATTATTTAAAAAAAAAAAACGAATATTGCATTATAAACATACAACATATGTTACATCTGAAAACATTTATTTTGTATGTTTTAAAAGATTATATTTCAATAATGACTTACCCTAATGGTTCCACTCTCAAACTCTCCGCTTCTAAATTTTTGAACAACTCAAAAACATCGTCAGCGTCCAAACGAAAATCACATAACGCATAAAGGATCTCAACTTTAGTGCGAAGAGGTAAAAACTGAAAATCAATATCTGTATTGAATGGATTGTATCTTCCAGTTTCTTGACATTTCCTCCGAAACAACCGCCTCAAGTACATCTGTAAAGTATACAATTGTTAAAAGATTTCCATTGTGACAAAACCAAAATGTTTAACTAGTCGAATTCCAAGTTTATACCTGATAATTAAATGCCGAGATGTCATTGTTGCCCAGACATCCATTCAGCAGGCGAACAATCAGCTCTGTCAGAAGTGAGGAAGCAGACTCTTCGGTGCCATCTGTTAGAAGAGCCTCTTCCAACTCCTTCAAAACGAAACAATAACGTTTACAAATTGCATTGAAAAGTAAAATTTGATGAAATAATGACAAATACAAATCCAATAGATACGCACCTCAATGTCAAAATCCAGAAGATTGAAAGCAGTCCTGAATAAGGAACAAAAATACGCGATGCTTGGTACTTCCCACCATGATTGTATATCTAGAAATCGTGAGAAATTCATTCAGACATCACTTTTATGAAGACTCTTCACGATAAAAACGCGTATTCTCGTCTTCTATTGGAACCCACCTAAAATAGCTATAAAAGATGGAAACATAACCTAAAAGGTGTATAGTTTCACAACAGGCTCTTTTATTTCACATCAACATTGATTTTCACATCACTTTTACGATTTTAAATAGTAATAAACATTTTAAAACGATTTATTTCAATTCAATAAACGAAATGCTGAATATGCGTTGTGTGGGGACAAAAACGCCATAACAGTTTACTTACAAGTGTACATATATGTAATTTGGAATGAACAAAGATATTCAATTTTTTGGAAATAAGAATTGCAATAAACAGTAATTAAAACTATTATTTACCTTCCATTTTTCTGCTTCTTACAGATTACGAAATGAGTGATTAAATCGAGATTCCATATTGATAGTTGTAAAACGAACACGACGGAAGTTCTTTCATAGCTTACTGGCTTAGCTTTGTGTCAATAACAAGAGAGGGAAGGAGGTGAGGAGAGAGGAGGGGAAGATCCATTTAATATAGATGCATTAGGCTTGTGTATATATTATAGTTTATTTATAGATACATACATTATGTAACATGTATACTATACATGTCGTAATCGCCATGACATGAGACTATTTCTCTCTCATGAATGAATTTTGTTATTAAAATTAGACACAAATCTAATAAAGTAGTAAGTTGGAATTTAACAAATCAATGACTCATGATTGCGATCCAAACATTCTGTGATGATATAGTCTATGGACGGGATAGTAATATGGTATTCCGTTTTCATTTAGAAAAAAAACTAGATTTATATGAATTACCTATTGGTTATCTTAGTGATTTTGTATGGTAAATCAGATCTTTTGAAAATATTACTCCTGTTTTAGAATATTTAATTCTTCTATGTGACAGTGACAGCTTTCGGAAGTACTCAATATTTTATTCTGTGTGTGATTTTATTTGCTTGAACCATGAACCTAGAAAAAACAACGGACGGAGTGCTATCACTGTATTAAGTAAGTGTAGCAACGTAATAGCGGTGAGTTTTTATGTGTGCCTGTTTTCAGAGTTGCCAGCCGAAGAAACTTTACCCTAAATTTTGCTACATATAAAAATGTGTAGTTCACTACATTTAATAAAAATTGATTACAATTAATATAATAACATTTAGTTACAATAAATAAGTACATTTGATTTTGTACGAAATAATTAGTTTTTTTCTTTCAGTTTTTAGTAACGAAATTAGTTTTTTGCCAAAATGTTTTATTTCACATAGGTACTTACTTAGATGAAAAAAATATACAATGTCTTCTATTAATATTTTGATATGTATATGTACAAAAATAACTTATTATATTTTGCTAATTTTAAATATAGAAGACTTAAGCTTTCCCTAAATTTTGGTACATACAATAATGTGTAGTTCACTACATTAAAACTAATAATTGAAATAATAGTTGTAAAATCTGAAACAAGTATTGAAAATATTACACAAACCTTCAATTATTCAAAGGATTAACCTTTTGTGGAATGGCAAAAGTCACAACGCGTACTAATCCTCCTTTCGTTTTGTACAAATCACTTGTTTCAAAATGTTCACTGCAAACAACACTTGATTATGTTGGATTCCAATTCATTTGTCTTCTAAACTCTCTAATGATCTGAATCCAATCTTTTCTCCATTTATTTCCCCTCGGGAACCGAAAAAATCCGAACGAAGGTTTTTCAGCACTTCGCTTGTAAGGGAAATTTATTTTGACACCTTGGCAACACTGGTAATCACTTTAATGAATCTATTAATTAAGTTAATTTAATCTCTTATTAATTTATTTTAATTATTTTTTTATAAAGTTGAAGAAATAACATTCCGAAAAATGGCAACACTAATCTTGTCGAAGAAAAGTTCGTTTACATAAATTACCAAAAGATATGGTTAGGAATTAATCAAAATAAAGCATTAAATATTATATTTACCTGTGGAAAGTGATTCCTCGTTCTATTTTATCACAACATTTCACGACTCAGGTTGGCATATTAAAATACCAGTTATTTTAATCACTCATTAAAATTACGTGTGCACTTAATCCCATTACGGACTATGGTTTGTATGTGAGTATACACGTTACCGAGCTTACTCTGAGCTTACTACGGTGCTACACTTTATTAGTATATGGAATTCAGTCTGTTGTTTTTTCTAGGTTCATGGCTTGAACATGTACAATACAATAGTCAATACGTCAAATTATGGAATTGAATTAATTTAAAAAGAAATGTGCATAATAAAACAAAATGTCCAAAAATAGTATGTTTACATGAAATTAGATTATAATTGCTTTATTACAATGTTTGTCTTCATAAAGAGTTTTGTGTCCAGTTGAATATTGAGTTTAACATTGACGCAAGTAAACAATCGATAGGTAAGTATGTATTTTGCATCATGTACATACATAATTTAATTTAGTTGAACGCCTTTTTTACATTAATCATTCATCTGTGATATCTGTGTAGTATAGTACGTTCACGAATTGAAATTATACTTGAAAACTTTATCTTTATTTCAGTGTTTGAAAAAAAAAAACAATTTAACTCGCTCCTACAAATTATTGGACATAAAAAGTAAAAGAAAACTTTTTCTTATACCTTTACATGAACGATGTGATTTTGAAAATTTAAAATGCCACGAGATATACTTAGCGATAGTTTAGCTGTCTTGAGGATTGTCGAGGTATTTATTAAAACTAAATTTGTACATTGTATTTTCTACATTTTATGTTGATTTTATTCATTGACATTATTTTAGAATTATTCATTGAACTTAAAAACTAAATATTACAGGATGAAGACGAAGAGAATTGGCCGCTAGAAGACAAATCATGTAAACAAAACAATAAGAAACATGCCAACACCCCTCTAACTAGTCAAGTTAATACTAGAGATGACTGCGCATGCTACTACAACTATGCGTGAGTAGTCTAACTATAATGTCTATGAAATAACTTCACGCGAACTTTGGAATAATCTCCCGCCTGAGGTGTTTCCACCTAGCTACTTCAAGCGAGGGGTAAACAAATTCCTACGGGGTAGGCAGCGCACTAGCACTCCCCTTGGTGTTGCTTGTGTCCTTGGCGACGGTAACCACCTACCATCAAGTGAGCCGCCGGCCTGTCTGCCAACTTTATATTATAAAAAAATAAATAAAAAAATAATATAATATACCCGAATGTGTATCATCTCATTGCACAGTGAAACAATATTGTCTGATTGTTGTATTAACAATTAAATATGAGGTATATACTTCTATTGATATAGTATAATTAAATATAATAATACTTCTATTGATAATAATTTTAATATGTAAAATATATTGCTATTGTTAATTGAAAAAAATAATAATAATTAAATATGAGGTTGATCCTCGTATGTATACGTTTTTATAATAAACTATCTAAGATAAGAAGAGCCTTATTTATAAATAAATTTAAAAATGTCATTAAAATCAAACTCCTCTCAAAAGGCTATTATAAAATCACTGATTATTTTAGCAACAATAAAGCCTGGATTTAAGTGATTCGGAGCTCATACTATGTTTAGTATTGTATGTATACTTTGATATTATTATTTTTTAAATTAAGTGTAATTGTTGTTATTTTATATTTTAAAGATGACAAAAAGAATAGTATCTTGAGTTTCTTTCGGGGTTTCTTCTCAGGATTTAATATCTTGGCTTTTTTTTAATTTATAATGACGATCTTAATAAGAGTTTCTTGTAGAAACCTAATCAATACTAATAATAAATCTGTAAGGGTCGGTCATGGAGTAAGTTACTTTGTTTTCAGAGATATCGTGTTTATAGGCTCTATACATGATACTGAAACTAAATTGACGATTTTTACAATTTTTTCTGTATGTATGTATGTATGTTCCTCCATAACTCTGAAACGAATTAACTGATTTTCATGAAACTTTGTAGATAAACATTTGGACGTATGGGACACAGGATAGGCTACTTAATATTTTTCAACACGGACGAAGTCGTGGGCACCAGCTAGTTGTTAAATAAATATTTTGATTTGATTTTATCTTTGAAATAATTAAACTAATTACTGACATATGACTCATTCTTGGGGAGAGTTTTGTCTCCCCTTTTTTAGCGGAAACTTATCTGAGCAATGTGGATGACATTTGCATTAAACGGAGCGAGCGTCTGTGCCCAGTAATCTCCAAACAGAAATACAGTCTCTAAACAAACTATGCTAAATGCTACATGTTAAAATTGCTAGTAGGGACAAATTTATTATGCGCTTGATTAAGTAAATGTGCGATAACGTTAATTTACAAACGCCCCTTTGAAAGGATATTATCAATGCAAACAGGATATTATATAGTTTTAATATTTTTATCAATAAGCATTTTATGTTGACAAACAATGATCTTTGATCTTACAATGTCATATTACAGTTGAATAAGTAAACTTTTCTTATCATATGCACACAGCATTATGGTTCAAATTTAGCCTTAACTCGCACAATGACACATTATGTAGCCAAACGCAAAATGACATACGCAAATTGACACATATTCTCATACGCGAAATGACATACATGAACTTCGCCCTTTTTACTGATTTTTAGTAATTTTAGAGTTTGTAAAACCACGAATAGATGGATGAATCATCGATCGATGGAAGAAAGGATAGATCAGGGGTTCCCAAACTTATTTTGTCCACTTTGAGAGTAAATTATTTTTTAGCGCCCCCATTTTTTCACCTACTTAAAATCAATTACCCCCTAAGCCTCTACACAACGCCCCCATTTTTTTTCTGGGTCTCTTACCGCCCCCCTTTAGGCCTGCAGCGCCCACAAGGGGGCGTTATCGCCCACTTTGGGAAAGACTGGGATAGATGAATCATTCGACGTTCAATTTGGTCAATCTTTAAATATATAGATAGGTAAATATGACGACACAAATAGCCTAGCCCCAGTATAAGCTTAGTAAAGCTTATGTTATGGCTACAAAATAACGATGTAAATACTTAAATAAATATATAGTATAACTCCCAAGATTCGCTGGGGCAGTTATACTTACTCTGGAGGCAAACATATCCATTCAACCGAAACTCCTCGTTTATTCGTTTCAAAAATATTAATAAAAATGTGTAGGGTATGTTTATAGTATTTAATACAATGCAAACTATCTGCTGTAATAACAAAAGAAAGCACGCACTTACGCTTAAAACCATGTCGGCTTCAACAACAACTAAAACTTGCTTATTATTGAAGTAAAGTGGGTTTAATCTCCCCTCAAACCTACGCATCTAATTTTCATGATTCTTTTGCACAGAAATAGATTTGGATACAGAAATAAACATCGTAGGCAAAGTCACTGGACGGAAAACTAGTTGAATACATATCTTATGTGTACAATATTCGTGTATGTATGTCAATACGCGTATAAGTCATTAAGCGTATATATAAGTCAATAAGCGTATGTCAATATGTGTATAAGTCAATAAGCGTATAAGTTAATATGCGTATAAGTCAATAAGCGTATAAGTCAATATGCGTATAAGTCAATAAGCGTATATATAAGTCAATAAGCGTATAAGTCAATATGCGAATAAGTCAATAAGCGTATATATAAGTCAATAAGCGTATAAGTCAATATTCGTATAAGTCAATAAGCTAATAAGTCAATAAGCGTATAAGTCAATATGCGTGAAAGAAATCAGTCATTATGCGAGTAACTCAAATTTAGTAATAAGTTGATTAAGTTATTGGTTTGTTAATATATATATATTTTTTTACAAAATTCACAGAAACACAACACATGAAATTATTTCACGGTGGTCTTCTGTAAGAGGGCGGTTACTGTCGCCAGATGGTCTGCCCAAATGAGTGTGAAATGCAGCGTGCCCAACTACTACTTTTTTCCCTCTTTTTCACAACAAACTTTTATAATATATAAAACAATTTTTTTTAAACCTACCTGCGATTATGTGGTACATAACAAGGAATATATATTTTTGTTTATAGTCTCGGAGATACATGTAATAGACTACAGGATCCAATATATCAATATAAAACGAGTAGCTTACCAATAGCTACCTCCATAAATCAGTCATGGGACGACATAGTCTGCTCCGCTCTGAGGATACCACCGGAGGACATTGCCAATCAGCTGACACTTTTGGACTTGCCATGCTTTAAGGCAATACTATCGGACGAACTGACTTCTTGCGGTTGGAACAAATTGAATAAACTGACAGTGGCGCCAAACGTTGTTGCTTTTACGAAGAGATTCAATAGAGTTAGTATGCAAATTTTATTGAAAAATTTATTAAATACTACACAACTTCGTACGCGCTGTAGTGCGTTTTTTTTTTTTTTCAAAATTCCACAGGAACCTAACATTTTTCCAGGATAAAAGTATTCTAAGTGTACAATTGCGCTGCCTACCTTGCACACATGGGCTTAACTTACATGGATTTTCATATAACAAGTCTAATATCGATAAAAAATAAATTAATATAACACTAAAAGATAATATTACCAATTTTCAGGTCAGTTTCTGGACAGTTCAAGAGATATTAAACGGGCAATCGCCAAAGAGCAGGGCAGAAACTCTGGTACATTTTATTAAAGTTGCAAAAAAACTTGCCGACCTCAACAATTTACATTCTCTATTTGCTGTTATATCTGCCCTGCAGAGTGCTAGTATTTATAGGTACGTATTATTTATATTATCCATACTTTACAAGCTGTAATTAAAAATTATAAATTGACCCTCGTCTTTCTATTGAGCCCAAAACGCTGTCTGTATCTGCTGTAAGTCGCTGAGGAGTTGGGTGTCCCGCAGACCACTTGTTGCAGATCAGTTCAAGGTTACCATAACATGGAATTAATACCGGAGTAACAATATATAATATTTCACATCATTCGAACATGTCGAAGTTAGTGAAAAACCTTTCGTTAACTAAGAAATGGGGTGATGGTCTTCAAACGCCTGTCTTCATAAATTATAGCTAATAATCATCTCGTTCACATCAGCTTTTAAATAAAAAATCACATCAAAATCCATCCGTTCGGGAGCTTTGATGCCACAGTCAGATACACAGACACACATAGTTATACACAGGTCAAAATTATAACACCCATCTTTTGCGTTGAGCGTCAAAAATCGTTTAATTATCAACCTAAGTACCAAGTTTAGGAAGCCTTAATTCGGTTCATAGGTTATTCAATAACGTAAGCATCCGCTTTTTGAAAATTTTTAACCTGGGTATATAGGTTGCTATTTCTTATACTTACATATGATCACCATATTAATTACAAATATTAAAATTTGAAAATGATTTACTCTTCAGACTTACAAAGACATGGGCATGTTTATCGAAGAAAGACAGACAGCAGTTTGATAAGTTGGCGGAATTATTTAGTGAGAAAGACAATTGGACGGCGCTGAGGGAATATTTAAAATCCATATCGTTACCGTGTATACCTTATCTTGGTGAGTTTCTAAAATTTATTTGTATACACGATATATACAACTTATTTACAATTGAATTGATGGTAAAGCTTTAAAAAATAGCTTAAAAAAAAAAAAAAAAACCAGACGCGGAAAGCGATTTCGATTTCAACAATTTACAGATTATATACGATAGTTTACTTCATTAATATTTGAATGTCTAATCGATAAGGGTTCAGTTTTGAAGCCCTGATTGGCCTTGATAGCTACATATGCCTCACAATCACTTTCGTAATCTCCTTTTAATATTGTCTATTGCGTACAATTTCAGGCATTTTCTTAACGGATTTAGTTTACATCGACATTGCACATCCGGCGGGATCTCCCAACCGAGCTGTTAAAATGGCCGTCGTGTTGAGAGCATTGGAGAGATATCAGATGTCCGAATTCGACATAGCGCCGCTTCCGCACGTCGCCAATTACTTGAACAGCGTTCGATACATCGAGGAGTTGCAGAAGTTTTTGGAGGACGATCATTACAAGTAAGTTTTTTTTTTTTTATTGAAGTGAAACTTCTAATGCGACTTCCAACAAGGTTGCGTTAAACGTTTAACGCTAGGAGGGGGAATAGAAAGAGACAGAGCGAGAGTGAATACGCGGCACTCGAACGCATGCGCGTAGTGACTCCACACACTATTTTTTTTTTAATTAATTTTAGTACTTATTAGCAGGGCACACTGCGGTTCACAGTCATTTGGGTCAGCGCGTCTGGCGTCCGTAATCACCCACCTTCCCCTAAAATAATCGGTTATCTTTAAGTAATAAAGGATGCCAGAGACAACTGTTCCCTTATCCTTAATCATGATTTAGTCGGCATAGCACTTGAAGCCTTTGTTATTGGCGACGGCAGCCGCCAACAAGCGAGTGGACAGTCCAGCCAACTTGATGGTGGCTGCCTGCAACGATGCACTGTTTTATTATAGTACGAAAAAAAATAAAAATAAAACACATTGCTGTAATATATGTTTAACAAAATAGAAATAAAAAGAAATTTTGTGTCAAAATTTAAATAATCTGCAATAAACATATACATTTAGACATTAGTTGGGCCTACCTACACACATCTATTGGAGGCTATCACTTTTTAAAAAAATATTAAGTATACAAATTGTTAATTTATACCGACAATATATAAATAAAATATTTGGTGTGCTTTATTGCTAGGTTGTCTCTGAAGCTCGAGCCTCCATCGCCAGTAGGCAGTTGCGCCAGTTCCAAGGAGTCTGTGAAGGAGGTCACAGTCCAGGGAACGTCCACTCCCTATTCCCTATCGCCCTCTCACAGACTTGGCTCCGGATCCCTACGTATACACCAGTCCAAGTTTATACCGAAACATAGGAAATGTCACTCGCTCGGTTCCAAGTGAGTATAGTGAATATGATATTGCGTAACACGTGTATTTTTTTTTAATTTTTTCACTAACTGTCATAATATATAAGATTATATGTGTATAGGTCCTGTTTGTCACATCGTGTGAAGTTTTTTTAATTATATGTTTAATCAATGTCAATAATATATATAATAGAGAAGACGTTAAAAGATTTTAAACAAGCAGCGTTTGATGGAAAAAAAATCCAATACATAAAATCAACTTAATCCCAAATAAAATAGACTTAATAATAAAACGAAAACAAGTTTAGACTCAGTCAAATATTTTGATAGAATTTGGCTTACTTTTGTACAACTATAGTAGAACACTCTGCTTCTATTGGCCGCGTATTTTTATTATAATATAAATATATCTAATAAGACATAAAAATGGTGATAAAATTTAAAAAAAAAAATCTTTTAACGTACTCCTCAGATCTGAAAAAGATTCTTTTCACTTCCTCTTGCAGATGTTTCTCAAAAAGGCATTATTAATTTTATATAACTTTTTATTGTTTTAATTATCTACACAGTTATACTATTTCAACAGAAAAAAAAATTTATTTATAATAAACCAATTGGCATGGGGATTTAACAGTGACAGTGTCCCCGAGACATAATCATGTCTTTGAAACAAATAACAAACACCTTGTAAAGCGACACATTAAATATTGACTTTTATTATTATAATTGTAAAGTTTATTTTCCCTTTTGCGATCGTTGCATAGGTTTCGTAGTACGAGCTTGCCAAGAAATTTTCACAAGGTCAATTTTGGTGTTGGGTGAGTGTTTTGCCTCTACGGCTTGCATTGTGGTGTTATGTAGATTTTAAAACTGATACGAATACATATATATATATATATATATATAATTCAAAGTAAATTAAAGAGACACATAGGTGAGAGAGCATGCTTCGTGCTTGTATTGTAAACAAGGAAGGCACTTTAAAATCGAAATTAAACCTTAGCTACTCGAATTTAGGACCGCATTTTGATTTAACCCATCTAACGCACAGGTAAACTGTACGATTTTGTGACCTAACAAAGTTAAATAAACGAATTTAAAAAAAAAAAAAAAATTAATTATTTTATTTTTTTATTTATAAAACTGTAGCTAAAACATTTTTATAAAAATGGGAAATAAATTACATGTAGAAGAAATTTTTTCTACAAATTATATACACAAATACTCCTCGTTGATTTATTCTTTCCATTGGTGAAAAGCGTATCAAAATTCGTTGAATATTTTTATAAGAAGTTAGCGAAGAAAACAGACAGACGCAAATAACGACATCTATTTATAATGTATAGATACAATTGTTTAGTAATGGGTCGGTCAGTTGGCCCGTCTGGGGATTGTAATAATAATAAAAGAGCACATGTGCTTTTGTGAGTGAGTAAGAGATGAAAGAGCACGTCACCTATCCTATCTTTTCTTTCATTCTATAAAGGTAATCAACGCACTTGCATCCCGATATAGCTTTGCTTGTGTTAATAGGCGACAGTAACCAACATAGTAATATAAAGTGGACCGCGGCAGTCTAGTTAGTAATTTTAAATATCACATAGTTTCTTTTTTTTTTTGTTTTGTTATTGAATTTAAGAGATTATAACTAGCAATAGAGCATTTAATAAGTACAAAGAATGTGAAGTTTTTCAATTAGCTTAATTTGTTTTTTTAAATTTCTTAATAAACCATTGAATTCAAATCCAATTAACTTAATCACAGGACTACCTTTAATTAATATACTATAATGCTCGTATAATAGGTATATAAAGTACATTTTATTACGTATTTGTAAATATTTTTATACTTTTACATAAATAAATTTTATCTTTTATTATATTTTTTTTAAACCGTGAATTTAAATAATTACTCGAGTATAAAATGACATAAAAATTTGTACATATATATCATCTTAGGACAAATTTATCAAAAGATACATTTAGAAAAGGTAATAAATACATACAATACACCACTATCTAAAGTATGATTATGTCTTTGAAATTTGTATATTAAAATTTTTTCATTACAGCTACAAATTATTAAGTTAATCGACTCAACTGTTTTATGAGTTGTTCCCTATGGAATTTTACACATACTTAGCTTGCATGTTTCTGCTTTTTATAATTTTCTATTCACGTGAACTATCTCTGATTTTAGCACAGAATAATAATGCAAATAGCATTTGGCTTTTATTGAGGTTTCGCTTTGAATAATGCAGTGAATTCATGGTATTAAATATATTATAAAAGTGTGTGTGTGTGTGTGTGTGTCACACGCCTGGAGTTTACTCCTCACGAACGATTATAAAATACATAATAAAAATTATAAAAACATTTATCATAACGAATTAATATCAGCGCCATCTCTGTTCGAATTATGAAACATAATCACCGGTGCCATCTATTTTACGCAAGGATGTATTATTACATAATGGTGGCACTTCACATGGCTATTTGTGTTCGCTATTGGGTGTTTGTTGTATGTGGCAAAAAATTTGACGTTCTGGTAATCATGCAAATAACGGCAAATACCACCATCCACACATGGCAGTCAAATAACAACCACACAAACATTTGGCAGCAGAACGCAAGGTGTTTACCAACACTATGGACGTGTTTCAACTTGCAGCGGGATTTTATTATTTAAATGCATGTTACTATTACATGGTATGCGTCAAAAAACACAAAGTCTTGAAAAGACCCTGGACAGCAAGGCGCTGGTGGATGCTGACTATGCATAAAAATCGAACCCGGTCATTGTGTGGACGGTTTATTTGCGTATTTGCCTATTTGACCCCTTTGATGTGTCTCGAAAAACCGACAAGCGCACGGATCCGCGTATTTGGTATTGTCCTTATTTGTCAAATAGGCAAATAAGGGCAACACTTTGTCAAATAAACTTTCCTCGCATGGTAATTGTTTGCCAAATATGCCAAATACACAAATACAAATAGCCATGTGAAGTGCCACCATTAATATATTCTAGTTTCAGAGATATTGTGTAGAATACGCTAAAATTGAAAGTAACGCATAACGTGTGACAATTTTGATTTTACTCCCATAAATTTTCATACCCCGGGTTTATATGTAATATGAAAATCGATTCTTAAGGAGTAAACTCCATTAATTTTATATACCTACCTAACGGCACTAGTGTTTATTTGATATGTATGGTAAATTTTGTTTTGTAAATGAGCATTGTTCACATTGGTCTTTGATTCTTGTGAAATTTAAAGAAAAAGGATTTTTTTATAAAGCACTTGTAATTTTTTTTCTTAATATTACTGACATAGCGCCTTAAAGACCAAAGTGAACGTGTTTAAAATTCACTGTAATTTAAAAGAATATAGTTATGTATATATATATACACACACAATGTACAAGTATGTTATATTTGAAATATCGCTTTTACTGCATTAGATTGTATTATTATGAAAAACTATGGTAACGCAGTATATTTGCATGTGAATACGAAAAAAAATATAGCTGTTTGATAAATATTTAATTTAAATACTTGAGATACATTATGGAAAAAATGTAGCTCTTTTAAATTGTAGATTTTTTTAATTATATTTCAACCGTACGTCAGAAACTTGTTATAATATATGGAGATAATGCGTTTCCCCCTAAGAAAAACGAGTAAGGACCCTTTGAATATTAGTTCATAGCTTAAATTTATAAGTATTTATTAGTAGATATATTAAAAGAAAATCTTCAAGTTTGCACATGAAAAACTCAAGTCAGTTTTTTAATAAATTCAGCCTGAAAACTTGTAAGTTATGCTAAAATAAATTCTTAAATATAGTTTTTGGTAAACTTAATGTGGACTAATATTTATTTTAGTTCACTTTGTGGGCTGACCGCTGTTGTAATGTGACTCGACTAATAATAATTGATATTCTTATTTAATTCATAATAATTATTGATCAATAATAATAATAATAGATTCTATTCTTGTTGTGTTTCAGTATATTTGGCAAGAGTCATCCCGATGAAAAATTGGACGAGAGAACACCCGCTGGCTCAGTGAACTTGCTTGACGACACACTCTTAGAGTCGCCCGGTTCGATTACGGGCGATAAGTTGTCTCAGACCTTTCCATTGAGGTGAGAATACACGCCTGCTCCTTATAAAATCAGCTGTCTGCATCAGTGAAAGCCTCGGCAAAATCGGTCCAGCCTTTTCGGAGATTATTCATTCCTTATTCACAGACACCATCAATCTACTATAACTATGGATTTCGCACGCCATACAAAACACTACGAACTTTATGGAACACTGGCTGGTGCCCACGACTTCGTCCGCGTTGAAAAATATTAAGTAGCCTATCCTGTGTCCCGTACGTCCAAATGTTTATCTACCAAGTTTCATGAAAATCAGTTAATTCGTTTCAGAGTTATGGAGGAACACACATACATACATACACACAGAAAAAAATTCTAAAAATCGTCAATTTAGTTTCAGTATCATGTATAGAGCCTATAAACACGATATCTCTGAAAACAAAGTAACTTACTCCATGACCGATCCTTACAGATTTATTATTAGTATTGATTTAAAGCGTTTAACTCTGTCGTCTGTCATTTAAAACCAACCAAACATCTGTCACTTAAAGAAAATGTGACTTTACGTCAACACAATTGAGTTTAAAATGAATAGTGGAACTTGAAGTTACTTACTACCTTTTACTATCGACGCGCGAAAGCATGATTCCGCCATGATTCCGTTTTGACGCAAAATCCATACTTAGTTATGGTAGATTGATGATAGAAACACAAAAGCACGTATGCTTATTTCACTGTAGTGTTGAAGTTAGGGGGCTTGATGGCTAATTCTATTTATGATTACGAAACGCAGAGTATAGAATGTAATATACTTTGTTTTTTTTTTAGCGATAACTCAAAGTCAAACGCGATAGAGATTGACTTTCAAGGGTTCGTTAGAAGGAAAACAATATTGAAAGAGGGTCGGAAAATATCTCTATCGTCTTGGCAAAGGTACTGGCTGCAAATAACGGAGAACATTCTCGTGTTTTATTCGTCGAAATCATTTAAAGGGTGAGTTTATCTGACACAGTTTTAATAAATTCTATACCAAAGCATTAGATGAAATATGGTTCTATGGTTCCAAATAAAATTTGAACTTTGTGTCCAAATTGTAATGGTTGAAAATCGCTTGATGTGTGATTTCTTCATGTAAAGAGCATCTCGTGTAAACTGCACATTACCAAAAACTAAATATTGTTTTGTATGTAAAATATGTTGAAAAGTTTCAAAAATTCCTATACGGATTTTCACGCGGTTTTCATCTGTCAACAGAGTGATTCTTCAGGAATATTAATAGATTACTTTTTTTTTGTTGTTGTAAATACATACATATTATAAATACAAAACATCCATGACTCCTAGGTACAAAGGTAAAATGTTAACACATAAACATTCGCCCCTAGCGGGATTCGAACCGGCGACAGTTTGGTTAATAGCTAGGGTCACTAGCCACTAGACCAAACATGTAGTCAATTAATGTTTGACAGGACAAATCGCAGCGACTTTCGCACAGAGAGATGCAAGGTGCTTCCTCTAGACGGTTGGATGGCAACAGAAGGCGAAACGCCAGACACTTTTCAACTGATCAACCATCACAACGGCACGCTATATAAATTTAAGTATGTATTCCATTTAGCATTTAGCATATTAAATCTATGAAGACTTTGAAACCCCTGTTGAACCTTTGAAGACCAGATAAAAAAGCAGTTGTAGATTTAGTAGAATATGCTGAGACTTAGCAAACCAGATCGGCGGGTTCAATGGACTTCATGTGCCTTTTTGGAGTTTACTCCTTAAAAATCGATTTTCATGTATAAAAATTTATGGGAGTAAGATCAAATGTCACATGTCACACGTTACGCGTTACAGGCTACAATATGCTTAATATATTATATTAATACGTTTTCATTATATTTATTAAATTATTTATTCGTTCGTACGTTCGTATTTATTAAATTATAAGTATATTTATCGTTCGTAAGGAGTAAACTCCAGTCGTGCGTCGGAGCTGACACACACACACACTTTTTTTCCAAAAAATCCAGCCAGGTCACTTATATCAAAATCTTTTTGAAAATAATATTTTTTCCTATCAGTAAGAGAAAAAGGTTTAATTGATTTTTTTTTATTATTTCAGGACTGGATCAGAATCGTCAGCGAAACAATGGATATTGAAAATAGAAGAAGTGACTAATAGAATACCAAAACCTCTACCGGCGAATCTCATGTCTTTTGAATAGAAATCTATTTGTATGCATCGTGTACGTATATAGAATATATTTTCTCCACATTTTTTCCAAATTTCCACAATTTAAATCCAGTTTTTTGCCCGGAACATTACCAAACTCGAAAGTATTGACAAGTTTCCAAGTAATAAAGATTTCTTTGAAAATGTTTCACTAAACTTATCAACTGACATAATATTATTAAGTAATTTTAAACTGAGTTAAACATGGTTAAAATATTTTTTTCACATAAATAATTGAGTGAAAATTCTTGATATTGATATTCTTCTATTTCTTTACTAATTCATCATAGAATATGGTGATTAAATTAAATTTCCATTTTCAATCACTTTAATCATTATATTTTTTCAATCCAACTTAATAACATTTTAAAACTCATACATTATAAACATAATAAATATTTTCATAACAAAAATCATCTTTTTACTTTACAATGTCTATAAAGCAACTAAGTACTAAATTGTCTCTATATTTCAAGCAACAAAAATAAAAATAAATAAAAAATATATTGAAATTCAATAATGCAACAATATATGTGTTTAATATTTTCCATATAAATTTCGTTTCAATTCAAAAAAAAATTAGATATTATCTATCCCACACAATTTAATGCATACTTAATGCGAAATTATCATGTCACACTATCCCTATATTGCATTTTCTATATACGTACACATGTTGTTTTGTATTTTTGATCTGATGTCTCGAACAAAAAAAAAATCACCTCTTAAAAACACTTTAAAGACTTACAAATTCCACCGATCAAACGTTACTTCGATTAATTAATATTGATGTATTTTTTTTTTAAAGCTAACATCATTTTTATATTATACCATATTTATATTATACTAGTGGCCCGCTCCCGGCTTCGCCCGGATGCATTCTGTTAGATTGTCTTACACCGCCATCTGTTGGAATCTTTTGGAACTCACAGATAAATAATTGCTGGATCAACAGATGGCGCTATGTTAATAATATTATATAATTTGCAAAAAAATAATAAACAAAATGAGATAAAAACTATCCTATCTTTTAAGTTGGACCAAATTACATATAGTTACGAAATTTTATCAAAATCGGTTTAGTAGTTTCGAAGTTTATCCCGAACATACATAGTGACACGAGATTTTTTTATATAAGATGTAAAATAAGGGCCACTTTTCGTACAGCTCTAAAATTATTAGTTTTTTTTTTTAATAAAAAAATTTCGTATTGTGTATCAAAATGAAATGTTAAGAATTTTGTTGTGAAAAAATGGACGAAAAAATGAATTTAAACAACGAAGTTTCGTCCATATTTGATGTTTAAATTAAAATATCTATATTATTGTGTGTCTGAACAAAAATTTTTTTAAATATATTCAATGGAAAATCATTGCCAACGTGTGTTTTTAAATTGATAAAATTGTGGTAACGTATGCATGGGTATAATGATATCGTGTGTATCTTTATAAATGGTGCTTCTCATACTATTTCTCTTGTACCATTTTATATATTTAAATCTAAGTCTAAAAAGAGGGGGGGGGGGGGGCGGCAATAGGGAGTTGTCTCATTGATGCGTTAGTTACAAAATCAAAAAATAAAATTTAAATGTTTCATTACATTATATTTCGTCTTAAACAACAATAAAATCTCACATGAAATTTAATTTTTCACTCAAAACTTACAATGTACGAGTAAATGTACAATTATTTTGTCTAATTTTTTGAATGTTTAATTTTTTTTTTTCGTCCGGTGCTATCTATAACTATTATATATATATAATCACACTATTATATTATTTGTAATTACACTATATTATTATTTTTATTATTATTATACAGTACATATATGTATGTGTATATAATCTAACGTATAAAGAATGTGTGATAGTAATATACAATAGAAATGTACAATTTTAAGTATTATAGATAATATTTTTTTTTTCGGATCTATTTTTCAAATCAATATAACATGTCTAATGAAATAAATCTTTGAGATATTATAATTATATCGTATTAAATGAAATAACTCGATTTTAACTGAATCTTTTAAAGTAAATATTGTGACGATAAAGATATGTCAACTTTTAAATTTAATTAATTAATTATAAGACTATTTCAACTGATATTTAATTAAATAATTGATTTTTTTTTTATTAACAATTAAAATTAAATTAAATGATTTTCTGACATCGTCTTGCCATTGCTCTCTACATATTGATTGTTTGTAAGTTATTTTTTTCATAAGCTTTCATTGTTTGTGATTTATTATTTTTAACAAACGCTGTCATACTTTGTGATATTTTTTTTATCCCAGTGTCTGTCCAGTGTGTTTATATATAATAAAAAAATAATTAGGTATTAAAAAAAATTGCTGTCTACAAATGTAGGTATTATCATAGATAAAATAATACATAACCAGTATATTATTTTATTACATGTATGGTGTTATTTAACTACATAATAATATCCATGTGACATAGGTTTTCCCATAATTTTTCAATAGGACCCGGTCAGGAGTGACAGACAGCTCGGATTGAGCGTCACTTAAGTCAGACAAGTCTCAGTTTATTGTTTTTGTTTTTATGTTAGGAATTTAATATTTTATTTTTAAATGAAAAATATATATATTAATTTGTAGGGAAAACGTGTCACAAAAATTCCAAAAAAAAAATCGTGTGTGCGTGTGTGTGTCAGCTCCGACACACGACTGGAGTTTACTCCTTAAGTACGATTATAAAATTTAAATTTTCACAATTCGAACACGCCGAAAGAACAACATTGTTTTTTTTAAATAATATTTCTGTAGATGGCGCCAATATCTATGAAACTTTAGATTTTTCTAAAATATTTAAAAAAAAATAGAACGTAACTATAACGCATAACATAACGCATTCTCGTGTAACACTTTTGATTTTACTCTCATAAATTTTCATATCACGGTCTTCTATATCGATTCTAAGGAGTAAACTCCAAGAAAAAAAAAACAGTTCTGTTTATCCAATCGCGACTAGACCTCGATATTCGCCGAAATTTTGATTATTATTTTTTTTGAGGATATAAAAAGTTTTTTTTCTTTTTCTAATGGACATCTTTTGTGACAATTAAACTGGATCCACATAAGGACAGCGTTTTAACACTGAGTACAATGTTTCACATCGTAGATGACGTGCTTAGTTTTAAATATTGATTTAGTTGTTAACTTGTATCTATCGGCCACTGTGTATTGTATGTTAAAATATTGCTAAATTGTACCAAAGCTTTTGTGGGTTTTTTTTTTAAATATATATATAATTCGTATATAAAAATCCCAACTAATCATTATGTTTAAACTAATTAATTTTAAGACGAACAATTAGTTTGTGACTGATTAAAATTTTATATTACTACTACTTATTAACTGTATAAATCCTTCCTCTACGATTTCAGTCTATGTAAAAAAAAAATAAGATATACAAGTATTTTGTATGAAAAAAGTAATTTCGAATCGCGTCCAGACTCGTATTTTTTATTTGATTCGTCAAAAAATATGAAACCAGTGAATTTTTAACCTCAGACTCAGTTTTTTTTTAAATGTAGGTAGTCATTTTTTCAATTATGCTATGATAGTCTGCGAGGCTAATGAAATAAAAACTCATTTAGTGTATATTATATATATATATCACTTCTGTGTAAGTCTAGATCTACAATATATATGCACAATGTGCTATTGTGTTCAATAAATCATGTCAAATTGAAGCAAAGTGTTTGTTTTATTTTGATTTTACCCAATAAGTGGTTTAAGAATTTTAGCCTTTTCACATAGGGTTAGTAAAACTTAACTTCAATAGGGGGCAAGTAAGGTTACGAGTTGCAGGGGAAGGTTTAATAAGCAGATGTGCTTGTAACTGTGTGTATATTTACACACTGTTACAAGCACATCTGCTTGGTTATTAGGGCCCAATTCAGCCTAATATTTTAAATAGGCGATGATAAATATGATAGACTAGCTGGTACCCGCGTCTTCGTCCGCGTTGAAAAAGAAAATGTAGGAGTAATTACTGTACCCGTGCGCCATGCACCGCCATCTGTTAGATTGTTGTGGAACTACAGATAATAAAAACAAATTTGTCCGCGTTGAAAAAGAAAAAAGTAGCCTATCCTGTGTCCCGTACGTCCAAATGTTTATCTACCAAGTTTCATGAAAATCAGTTTATTCGTTTCAGTTATGGAGGAACATACATACATACAGAAAAAAATTGTAAAAATCGTCAATTTAGTTTCAGTATCATGTATAGAGCCTATAAACACGATATCTCCTAAAACAAAGTAACTTACTCCATGACCGACCCTTACAGATTTATTATTAGTATTGATGCCTAATTTTCTAGTATATTTGTTTTGTCAGGTTTTATTTCTATGCAATTAACAAAGATGATTTCAGTAATCATGAGAGTAATTTCTGTTCTTTTTTTTCACGTAAGAAAAAAAGTAAAAGCATATTTTTAAATTTCCCGCACTTTAATTGTCACTATTATTTGACATGCATTTGACAGTTTCATGGGTTGGTCGTAGTCCAACTAATTGTCGCACTTGAGTGACCACAGACTAGTGACAATCAGTGTCAACAGACAAGTGCTTGACGGTTTACTTACGTTCACTCCTAAGAAAAACACGACTAAAGAAGTTTACACTACAACAAATCACAGAAATACATTGAAATTCTACTTTTAGGTATAATTTTTGTTTTTAGCCGATTATTGCATTTAATGCTGAGAATACTTAACTATAAAATTATTAAAATTAATAACTATAAAGGTATCATCTTGCCAAAGTGCTGCCACCTTATCTCTTTCTAGACTTAGCTCTTTTCTTAGCCACGGCGTTGCAAATTTGAAAACACATAAGAAAATGTAGCGCTTCTTTTATAATAGATTGAAATAGTGGTGAGAGGAGTAATAGTTTGTGTTAAAAAATATAAAAATATATCGAAATTTTATATTTATGTTATAGATGTATAGGTTAAAGTTATAGATAGGTGGCGACTTGGTGGCGACACGCTGGGTGGCGACTGTGTTGCAAACTGTTCTGTCTAATCTACGAACATAATGCCATAGAGTAACTTTCTTGTAATAATACAATTAAATTGAATTAAAATAATGAAATAAGTAAGGCAACAGTATGTCCAATTGTGGGGAGATAATGTTGAAAGTGTAGTGAAAATGATTTGTATTTAGCATACCACACTCACAAAGGAGTTATGTATGCCGACATAATTGTGAATAAAGTGAATTCACTTTGTTTTGTAACAAGTAGCGAAAGCTATGGGGAAAATCACCATGCAGCAGTGTCATCGGCCCTTGGAATTAGAGGAATTACCAAAAGAAGACGAAGAAAGATTGGAAAAGTTGTTCATTAAGCTAGACGCCGATGGAAATGGGAAAATCGATATACACGATCTCTCCGTCGCCCTCAAAGAGTTAGCGCCGCACATCAATCGCAGTTATGCAGAGGTTAGATACGTTCCTCATTTCCATATGTTTCTACTTGACACCATTAGCTAACGGTAGTTTTACTTCGACACGCCAACACTTTCACCCAATGACATACCATCGCCCATCAACTTACCATCCACAGTGGCTGACAGAGTTTGCAAAGCTGTCTGTGCTGTAGAAAAGCCAAATTTATTAACAATTACATTTCACATGCGGTACTTTCTTTTTCATTGTAACATTTTTTGTGGTTGGTGTTCAGTTTCGATTTTTTCGATGGTTAAGCTCCTCGGACAGGCTGACAGTAGGTGGCCAATGGTCGACTATAAAGCAATTATTAATACTATTGATTTAATCATTTATTAATAACTAGCTGTTGCTAGCGACTTCGTCTGCATGTCACTCACTCATTACTCACTGATAATGTCAATATCAGTGAATAGGTGAACTCATTCAATAGGTGAAAAAATTTTTAAAATCGGTCCAGTAGTTTTTGTGTTTATTCATTAGGCAAAGATACAAATATACAATTTTTTTTCTTGTTTTTATAATATTAGTATAGATATAAGATTTCATTTCCACTCATTCAACTAATAAGTTAATAGAAAAATAATATTGTAAAATTCATATTACTCTATCAGTATATTATTTTTAGCAGATGATATTAATGCTTCTTTGTTGGATTATTAATTATAATATAATTAAATACTAGTTATTGTCCCAAAAATACAGTACGGAGACTTAGATGATCAAATTTTTTTAAAGTTGTCTTTTCGGTTTTTATTAGTTTTTTTTTTATAATTTATACAGGGCTTTTAGAATGAGTAAGGCAGAATACATCCCCGTTAGATTAGATTATTATTATTATTATTATTTACTTTTAATTTTCTACATTATATTTATAATATTTATTAATATCCGATGCTCATGACTTTGTTCGAGTGGACTTCATCAAAATATATATAACTTGATTGATAGACATGAAGTTGGCTTTAGAATCGTGCCGGTAGCTTTTAGGGTATTTGAAGGCTGAATTAGTTAGGAATGGATGTTAGTTTTATAAAAATTATAGTTTTTATAATGATTTTTACAAATATTATTGTACTGGAAACAAATAGGTTAGGTTAGGTTAGGTATTGTTGTATTGAAAAGTAGTGATGTTTTTAAGTGATACTAATGCTGATAGTTCAAACAAAACCGATATGTAAATATTGATTTACAATATAAGCAATTTAGGTTATGTTCTAAATTTTTTTTAAATTAATTGTAAACACCATAATAATTGTAAAATCATTATAAAAACTATAATTTTTATAAAACTAACATCCATTCCTAACTAATTCAGCCTTCAAATACCCTAAAAGCTACCGGCACGATTCTAAAGATTTCCCTAGACAAGAATTAAACAATAAATAAATAAATATTTTTTTTTGTTGCCTATTCATTTATTTTTATACATTTTTTTATTTAAAAACTAACGGTCCGCTCCCGGCTTCGCCCGGTGTGCATTTTTTTTTTTTACGTAAAAACCTTCCCTGATTATCCCTCTATCCATGAGTGAAGACAGAATTAAAATCGGCCCAGCCGTTCTCGAGTTTTGCGCTTAGCAACACATTTAGGGATTCATTTTTATATTATAGATAATAGAATAGGTAGTAAAAAAATAAATAGGCTATAAGCAGTAGGAATGTTTGTTGCATTTGTTCTATTTTTAGCATTTATATACTCGTAACTTCTGAACAAAGGGTTTAATTTAAATAATTTAAAGTGGGATTTACATGCACATAATCAACATAGCTAGATCGTGAAACAATTTTATTCACTTGCATAATAAAGTAACTTATTAGGTAATCTAAATGTGGCTTAATAAATGATATCGATGTTAGATATTTTCTCAGGTGTTATATTTTTCAATGGGAACTAATCTAGTATAAGAATAAAAAATATAAAAATCAAACAATGTCAGATATGATTCTTAAATTGATCTTATTATCTTGGTAAAAACATGAATGATTTTTAGATAAACATTGACAAAATCTGTGACCGGTGGTAGCACAGCGGCTGAGATGTTATGTGTGCATATTTATCAACAATGATGATATAGTCATCATATCATATATCATATTTTGTTTTAGAAATTTCTGGCCAAAAGTGGGAAGAGTGCCGGAGGTGACGTGACCCTATCGGAGTTCATACACTATGTCCGGGAGCACGAGAAGAACCTGCGGCTGCAGTTCTCGCACATGGACAAGAACAAAGATGGAAAAGTTGATCTGGAGGAGCTCATTTCCGCTTTCGCAGACCTGGGCATTATGGTGGGCAGGAACGAAGCCACAAATCTCTTAAAAAGGTATCTCTCTGTCTCTATTATTAAACGCCTTATATGCTTTTCTAGAATTGTGCGTAAATTTTTCGTTTAGAAATCTCGATTGGAATTTAAATAAACAAACACTGAATATTAAGGGAAGCTTGCTACAAAACTTAATCGAGAATCACATTAAAATCGGTTAAGCCATTTCTTCGATTAGTATTCACAAACGCACAAATAGACAAAAGTTGAAAAAATTTTCATATACACAAATTACTTGTTTACTGCTTGCTTGAATAATTTTGTTTCTGTTAAAGATTAATTTTAAGGATTTTAAATTAAATATATTCCGACTGGATAAAGTAAAAATTTAAGAAAGGATATTCTTTTTATTTTTAAATTGCAATGGCTAACTTATTTAAAAAAAAAAAAAAACTGGAAATCATAGTACATAATTGCAAAAAGTGATTTCAATTGGTCTCAACTCGTATTTTTCATAAGGAAACGGTCAACTTAAAACAGTTAGTTAAATAAAAAGTTATTTTAAAATGTTTTTTTTTTTTTGAGTTACATTTTTGATTTTTAAATCTGAACAGAATGGATCAGGATGGTAGCCTCAACATAAGTTACGATGAATGGCGCGACTACCTCCTGCTTGCCCCTGCTCATGACATACATGCCATCATACATTTCTGGAGACACTCAACGGTGAGTTTTTTTTCTCTTATTCTTTTTTTTTCTCCTACCGACCATAGTTCCCCTACAATAGCTAGTAAATCAATACTAATAATAAATCTGTAAGGTCGGTCATGGAGTAAGTTACTTTGTTTTCAGAGATATCGTGTTTATAGGCTCTATACATGATACTGAAACTAAATTGACGATTATTAGAATTTTTTTCTGTATGTATGAATGTTCCTCCATAACTCTGAAACGAATTAACTGATTTTCATGAAACTTGGTAAATAAACATTTGGACGTACGGGACACAGGATAGGCTACTTAATATTTTTCAACGCGGACGAAGTCGTGGGCACCAGCTAGTACCTTATATAGAACTAAATTCACTTGATCCTTAAGGTTAAAGTACTGCTATACAATGATAGGTTAAACATAATGAACGGCTACTTTTCTTTTTTGTTGTTGATGGTTGAAAGAGTTGTATAACGATAAATAAAATAAAGTAAATAAATAAATATAAATATTTTCACACATTCCACACAACACCCATCTAGTTACACACTAAGCAACTAGTATGGATACTAGACAGTTGATATGCTACATAGATTACCTACTTCTTTTTTTTTGTAAATACATACATATTATAAATAAAAAAACATCCATGACTTAAGTACAAAGGTAAAATGTTAACAAATAAACATTCGCCCCTAGCGGGATTCGAACCCGTGGTCGTTTGGTTAACAGCTAGGGTTACTAGCCACAAGACCAAAAAAAAGATATTGTTCCTTTTTTTGTATAGCCTTTTGCAAACTAAGGAAAAATATCTTATTAATATGTTAGTGTCTAAAATTATAAATGAGACAAATCTATATCAATCAACTTGAGAACGGCTGAACCAATTCCGCTGATTTTTTTTTTTCAAAATAGCCGCTGCACGCAACTTCGCACGTGTACAGTGCGTTTTCAGAAAATATCACATTTTTCCAGTATAAAAAGTATCTTACAGCTTAATTCAAGTAATCATCAATAAATTAGAGAAAATAGCATTCAAAAAGGCTAAGCCGTTTCTGAGATTAACGTGCACAAACTTTGCATAAGCTAAATAGACGATTTTTTTTAAAAAAATATGTAATGTACAGACACGGCTCATTTTATTATACTGTATACCTTTAGATATTGACCGAGAAAGGTTTTTATGAATAGAAAAATTGGAAAATATTATAGGAAATCACATACGTGCGAAGTCCGGGAGCGGATCACTAGTTTATTAATGTTTCTTTTGTATGCGTGATATCATAAGCATAGGTGGCTGTAACGATGATTTTCTCTATAGAATTTAGTCTGAAATTAGGTATATAACCCTGCTAAATTAAGGACACAAATTAAAAAGTACACAGAACACAGGCTTTCGAGGTGGAAAACTTGGATTTTTCATTACCATTTCATCACTACCAACATATAAAATAAAAAAATGGAACTCCCTCATTTTATGTAAGGTGAAAATTATCAATCAAGTAGCCCATAGTACTGAGGGGTTCAAATTTTGATTTGTAAGTAAATTTTCCTGAAATAATTTTTAAAGTTTAAAATGAAACTTAGTAAAGTAACACAGCAATTTTAATAACAAATCGGAGCAACAGCTGTTTACTCAAATTAAAAAAAAAAAAACAAATAATAATCGACTCATACGCGTCTCTATTGCGTCAGCCATAGTCTTTAGTCTTTACTATATTGTACGTACACGTGTTATCAACATGCCTCGTATCGTCACATTGTTTAACGAATAAATAAATAAGTATTACAGTTAGAGTGATATCGAAGTGAACTTTGACATAAGCTATTCAAAGATTGTATTGGCGATATGATTAAAATAAAAATATCGATCCATAAAAATGCTGCCTTCTCGTCATGTTTGCGCACAGAGCATTATTGTGTATAAATTTATAACAAAAAAAAAAAATTTTTTTTTTCGCCATTGTTGCTCTCAAAATAGTCCCCGTGATGTAAGTAAATTTGTAAATCAAATGAGGTTTCTTTTCTTTCGTTACGACTGCTGTTAAGGATAAGTATGTGACCTAAGGACTAAAACTTGAGGCATTTATTCGAAAGGACTGTCAATGAAATCTAAGTCACTCAGTCTGATACCTTGATTGGCTTGGACACTTTCGCCATACGTTGGATCTTTATTTTTAGATAGCTGCTGGTGGCCCTATTAGGATATTTAAGCCTATGCCCGACTATGAAATTCTATTCTAACAATTGACAAAAGAAATTTTTAAATCGAATAAGTAATTTCGAAGTTTACCTCCTACATACAAACAAACAAACATTTAAACTATACCTCTTTATAATATTAGAATAGACTAGCGCTTCCCGGCTTTTATGATGCTGTTCACTTTGACAAGGTCAATACTCAAATAATAGCCAGTATGCATTCAACATTTAAATTTTGTTAACTAGCGACAAGTTCTCGTCTTCGCACGGTATACATTTGTTCTGTAAATTATTTACTTAAACCTCCCTCGTTCATAATCAGTATCATGATCTGTTTGGTGGTTTAAAGAAGAAGTCAGAGGAGAAACAGACAGGAGTGGATAGCGACATTATCATATAATATGTAGGTATAGAAAAACAATGAACTCCCAATTCACATTATATTACTTCTTCTCAGTTATACCTTTTATTTCAAGAATTCCCTATTATAATTTAACTATCTATAGGTAAAATAATTGTTAAAATCGGTCCACTAGTTTTTGAGTTTTGAGTACAAAAATACAAATTTTCCTTTATAATAGTAGTACAGACTAACGGACCCAAAATAACGTAGTACTGGCGGACCCAAAATACATCTGTAAAAATCAAGTGGATCGTGTCAGCCTGTTTGTCAATCGTAACATAGGAAAAGTCACAAATAGGGGTGTGCTCAGCAGACCAATAATAAATATTAAGCGAGCAATTACCCCCGGTGTACTTGCGGTCGTTTTGACATGACAATCATCTCGCGGCGTCATTTGACGCATCCTTCCGCAATCGGAAGAAATGACGCGCTCGACTCGATAGCACGAGAGAATAAAACAAGCAAACTAGCAAAAGCAAAGGCCAGCAGTGTTATAATTGTAACTGGCGCGATCGGACGCGTGACATTACTCCAACGATGAGTTAGATTCCAACCTCGCGCCCATGAACGGTGGAGTCCGAAGAGCAATTCTATTTGTTTTGTAAACAATAAGATGTCTCTCAGTCTTGAAGAGACAATGGTGGCGGTAACGAGCGACCCGTTAGAACACTTCTGGATAGTTTTTCGTGGATGTCTGTCGAAGGTAAATGCAATTCTAAATGCGGCTTCAACCCTTCGCCACGGCCATGGTCAAGTGCTGGCGATAACTTTTTTTTTTTAATATATATATATAAGCGCTAATATGGTAAACACGAAGCGATAAAAGACCTAAAGTATGAACTTGACGAGTAATTAAGGTCTACCATAAATTAAATGACATTGAAACGTGACATTGTTGACACAACTTTTTATCTGCTTTATATATGTGTAAACAAAAACAAATTATTACATATGTACATACATATTTCATACGTATAAAATATAATAATTTTACATAGTTGTTGAATGGATTTCTTGATGCACTGCACACACACACACACACACACACACACACACACACACACACACACACATTCGTTTGAAACGGTGTTGAATTATCAGGAACATTTACGTAACTCTATTAGTTGTTGCTAAGATGGTCTCGTCAGAGTTACATTTGAAAATACCAGTTACGGTTGGTTTTATTAAAACCACTTCGATCGCTAGTTACGTAGGCAAAGTCGCGCAGAATAATCGTAGAGTGCATTCAACTGTCCCCTAACCCACTGAAAATGTATATACATACATATTACACATCTGTTTTGACTGTCGTTAATCTCAAACAGATTTTAATGTTTACTTTGTTGCATTTGAATCTAAGAATTTAATGTAACGAGTATTTAGACATCTATATTGCATATTAGCTTTTGCCAGCTGCTACGTTCGAATGAAAGTTTTAAAAAGCAGTCCATGTATACTTTACAGGCCATTCTAAATATTTGCGAATGAATTTTTGAAATCAGACCAGTAGTATCGGAGTTTACTTGAAAGAAAATAAAATCGCAAGCGAAAATCGTCAAATTTAATGTTCTAAATATGGACCATCTCTTCTAAATATGGACCCTTCTTAAAGATTTTTTCAGACACTGCGGGAAAAATAAATATATTATTATGTAGGTATCTTAAACGTTTTAATTTTTAAAATATTATCTTCGTTTATTTATTTACTGAACTATACATAATTAGTCGTTGCCATGTATATTATATTATAAAATATTTGCACTAGTGCCAAAACTCCCGGAGGAAATAATGCAACTACGTTTGTACGGACATAATTAATGTATGATTCGATAGTCGACTGCATACAATATGCAGCAGTAGCCACTAGCTAAAGAAACCGGTCATGTCGCCTTGTATTGCGCGGTAGCCACAAGCCAAAAACAGGCGACACTACTGGTTCCTATTCATTAATACGAAATAACTATTGTAGCTAGCGACATATGGCCTGTCGCGCATTAGTGCCGCCGATGCTCACGCGACAACGCGACTTTGACTGCGGAATCATACTTGAAGCCTCACCATTGGCAGGAGATATATTATTTCGATGCACTATATTCGGCTACAGTCCACTGGTAATTTTCAGAAATTTAACGTGTCTTGTGAGAAGCGTTATTATTTCCAACCCACCGAAAAACCCGATTAAAACTTTTTGTCTATTGTCAATCGTCACTATTTCTGATTACATACTTCATTATTAATATAATTATTAGTTGATGCAGAATAAACTACCGACCTAGTGGTTAAGTCACATAGTACAACTCTTCGTTCTTCGACGAGAAATTCTTGTCCAATTTTGATTTTAGAATCTTATTTAGATTCCCTAGTAGAGCAGCCTGAACATAATAATATGTTTTAATAAGTAGACACTGTTCGATTGATCGTACGACTAGCACTCCCAAATCCTTTTAGTACGATCCCTTGTTTAACCACTTAGACGTAAGTACATATTAAAAGGTACTATTCATCGTTCGATCAGACGAAAAACAAAGGTTTTCGACCGATGTGTGTTGCCAGTGTTGACATAATATTATGGCACTGAAACGAGGCCTCGTAGGAAAGCTCAATATCGCTCAACGAGCTATGGAGAAATCTATGCACGGTGTTACACTGCGAGATCGAATAAGAAATGAGGAGATCCATAGATATACGAAAGTTATTGACAGGTTTCTCGAGTGGGCACCACAATCCGGCAACGGCAGTGTAGGATTTCCACCCACAAATTGCACTGACAAACTAATTAGGCTCGCGACTCGACGCTGGAACCGGCTGCTTCTGACCGGTCCTGTTGGAAAATGATGGTCAAATCCAGCAGATAACGCTTACGGCTGAGATGACGATGATAATCATCGTGCTAGGTGACAATGTTTCAATAGAACTTGGTTGTTTATCAATAAATACATAACGGCGACAAGAAATGACTTTGTTTTATAGTATGTAAAGAAAGATTATGCGATGGGTAGCCTTATTTATATGCGTCACTTGCTTTGTTACAGTACCTGGACATCGGCGAGGACATGAATGTGCCCGATGACTTCACTGCTAACGAGCTGCAGACCGGCAAATGGTGGAGGCATCTGCTAGCCGGCGGTGTGGCCGGAGCCGTGAGTCGGACGTGCACCGCGCCCTTGGACCGCCTCAAGGTGTTTCTACAGGTGAATCCGAATCGCGAGAACATGAGGAAGTGTCTCTCGAAGATGATTAGCGAGGGTGGAGTGTTGGGTCTGTGGCGTGGTAACGGCATCAACGTGATTAAGATCGCGCCCGAGACTGCTCTCAAATTTGCCGCGTACGAGCAGGTCAAGCGGTTGATACTTGGCGACAGGAAGGACCAGCCTCTAGAGATACACGAGAGATTCGTGGCGGGGGCCGCGGCCGGCGCTGTCAGCCAAACATTTATATATCCGCTTGAGGTGCTAAAGACTAGATTGGCGCTCAGAAAGACGGGCCAGTACAGTGGTATATTGGACGCGGCGCGCAAGATATACGTGCGGGAAGGTCTTCGCTGCTTTTACAAGGGCTACGTGCCAAATATTCTAGGCATAGTGCCGTATGCGGGCATAGACCTAGCCGTTTACGAGACGCTGAAGAAAAAGTACATAGCCCGATATCACAGGCAGGGAGAGCAGCCGGGTATACCGTTGTTGTTGGCTTGCGGTAGCGCTTCTTGTACGCTAGGCCAGGTGTGCTCCTATCCGCTGGCGTTGGTGCGCACTCGTCTCCAAGCGCAAGAGAAGGCCGCTCACGTCTCCGAGGGTAGTATGCGAGGCGCTTTTCGCGAAATAGTGCAGCGCGAGGGTATTAGCGGCCTGTACCGAGGCATCACTCCCAACTTCATCAAGGTCATCCCGGCCGTGTCCATCTCGTACGTGGTTTATGAGCACGCGTCCCGATCTCTCGGTGTCAACATGACGTGAGTAGCGGCCAGCCCTAAATCCGACGTCTCGGCGTCCAAACTCATCTGTGATCACGATAAATTATGTCTTTCTATTTATTTTATTTTTATCAGTCGCATCGATTTAATTGGATGAGGGATTACCTTTTGTTATCTTTAGTTGTAAGCGTCGAAGTCTTAACTCTTCATCGAATCCCGCCCACAACTGTCTCGTTGTTGGAATGTATTATTTTAAAAGCATTTTATGAGCGTGTCAAATTAATTGAGTCTCTTTTACTGTCGTGAAACTTATACACTAATTAGATCAATTTTTTATGTTTTCATGAATTAATTTTAAGATGAATTAATAATCTAGGTGCATGATGGATAATTTTAATTTATTTATTGTAAAGAAGACATCCCAAAAAAAATGTACTGAAAATGAATTGGATATTTTTACTTTAGCCTTATAAAAAATACATCACAAGATATATCCTGAAAATGATTTGGATATTTTTACTTTAGCCTTATAAAAAATACATCACAAGATATATCCTGAAAATGATTGGGATATTTTTACTTTAGCCTTATAAAAAATACATCACAAGATATATCCTGAAAATGATTTGGATATTTTTACTTTAGCCTTATAAAAAATACATCACAAGATATATCCTGAAAATGATTTGGATATTTTTACTTTAGCCTTATAAAAAATACATCACAAGATATATCCTGAAAATGAATTGGATATTTTTACTTTAGCCATATGAAAAAGACATCCCAAAAAAAATGTACTGAAAATGAATTGGATATTTTTACTTTAGCCATATAAAATACGTCACATACTTACTTAGTTTTGTTTGGAGATAAGTCCGCATTCGTCGTGGTGGTGCCCACCAATAAGATCGTGCATTCATGCCCAGTGTACTTCAATAGTAAATAAAGGACCGATCATAGTTAGTCCGGTCCTTAATTAATTCGCATATGACAAGAGAAACGGAGCTGTGATTTTTTAATGTAAAACGGAACAAAAGTGAGGAATTATAAGTGAGGAATGTACTTGTATGTGTAAGGCGGGATGTTTGCGTTTGGAATGTGTATGCTTTCCATCGAGGCCTTTTCTTTGTTGCCTTCAAAAGCAGTCCATGATAAATGTAGATTCCCATTTTGATGTGTATATTTTTGGAATTTTAAATGTGTAAAAATATGTTTTGTCCAATAGTGTGAACGTAGGCTGTTAACCCTTTAAACGCCAGAGTCGGATTTATCCGACAACGCCTACAAAACCAAGTTAAAGGGTTAACAAACGCATCATGTAGCTATTGTCTAAGAGACAGGGGTAGTTTTCATTTAAAAGAATAATCGTAACATTTAAAAAAAAACTCAGATTCAATTAAATATTTTATTGCTTCTATTTTTTTAAAGAAAGTCAATCACACATGTCAATGAAAGTTACATTTTCATGTAGCCTAAACCTACAAAGTTACATTTTGTACCATGGACAAAAATAAAAACATTCGTGACATTGTACTCAATAATGAAGTATTGAATAATAATACAGTAATAATGCAATAAATAATGCAGTATTTCGTATAAGACAAACTAGGTGTACAAAATTCAGTAATATAAGTACCTATACTAAATTTAATAAAGCAATTTTTTTTCTGGAATTCAATAAATAAACTACTATCACAGTTTAACTATACCAATATACTTATAAGTATTTGTGACTATCCTAAATAATCGAGTTCTTAGAAACTATACTTATGGTGCTATTGAGACTTTCCAAAGTCTCAAAGAAGTTGATTATTTTTAATCAACTGTTGCAAATAATAACGAAGTCTCAAGTTATTTTAAACCTTAAAACAATAATTTACAAGTTAACTGAATAAATAGCCTACGTTTTTCCTATGCGACCTGCTGCTGTGGTGGCCGATCGTATCCACGTCTCCAAGAAGTTAGAGTGAATGTTTAAGAGATCTGTATGCGACTTTGGTAATGGATGAACGAGACCGTAGATAGGTATACTATATAACTAATTCCTAATTAGCCTACAATACTTATTAATAATAAGTCTTTAAGCTTGGTGTAACTGCCAGGACATGTGTCCACGAAACAGTATGTAGCTTCTCTCGTCTGGTAGATTATTATCATTATTTACATTTGCATAACATTTATTTCTAATCGTGTTTGCATGTATATATTTTAATAAATAAGTACAGGGCCGTTTTAAGATAATCATAATAATTATACTTGTAATAACAGAAAACTATTACCTATGTTGATCTATTCCATTAAGATATTTTAAATATTGTCTGTTGAAATTATGCAAATAAAGTAATCAGATATGCTATATTATTTTGTCGTTTATTTTTTCAATTAATACCCCTCTCACTATCAGTTGTTACAATTTCAATCTCGAAGTGATATACAGGGTGTGGCCTGTAATAAGAGCAATAAATTTAAACTATGATTCTATAGAGTATACACAGTTACCTTAACCTAATCATAATGCTCAAAAATGCTTATACTCAGAGATAGCAATCCAAAGTTACAATATATAACACGTCAACAAAAAAAAAATTTTTTTTGGGTTTGTTATTAAATTAATATTTTCTGATTGTCTACAACTAAAAGTAACCACAGGCTCCATTCATAACAAATAAAGTTTGCTTTTGTACATTTTACAACGAAAAATAAATATTTTAAGATTTTGACAGAACGTTTGAGGAATAACGATTTTAACCATAGAATAATAACTAAAGCATAGAAGTAAGGAAAAAATAGCAACAAAGTTGTTAAGATGTACAGCACTAGCTGCATGTCTACACACTAGTAATGTTGACTGGTTACTATGGTAACATTCTTTTCTTATGTACATTGTGTTGTAACGTTTATATATGAATATAATATGGTTGATAAGATAAATAACAGAGTTTGCTTATTCTTCTACTTAAAACCTAATATGGTAGCAGAGCGTGTGCAGTAAGTAAATAAAAATAATATTGGGTTGCGATCCACGAAAAATAATATCGGCGAAAATTATAAGAAAAAAAAAGATGACAGCTGCGGGGTCTGTTTTGCCGATTTTAACTGAAAATACAAATTTCAGTCATTGGAAATTTAGACTGAAATTACTGTTGGAAGAAAAGCAATTAAGCGATGTGTTGTTAAAAGAGATACCTAAAGATAAAGATGCTCTGATATTATTTTTGAAAGATGACTCACGAGCAAAATCAATTTTGGTACAATGTCTGAGCGACAAATATATTGACATAGTAGAAAATGCGAATACGACCAAAGAAATGTTAACGTCATTAGAGGCTATATTTGAACGGAAAACAGTCTGTAACAAATTTTATTTAAAACGGAAGCTCATAACAATGCGCTATGACAATGAAAGCAACTTACAGCAATATTTCCTAAAATTTGAAGGAATTCTTAGCAGATTAGCAGCAATCAACGTAAACGTCGATGTAGAAGACCAAATTTGTTATCTGCTGTCTTCTCTTCCAAAGATATACGATCAAGTTATTACATCAATAGAGACTATGGCTTCCGAGAAACAGCTGAACCTAGAATTTGTTAAAGCAAGACTACTTGATATGGAGACAAAGTTGAAAATGGACGAAAATAGTGAAACTTATGAAAATAATGCCTTTCTCACGTGCCACTCCTGCGGGAAACGTGGACACAAGTCGTTCGAATGCAGAGGATCAGGACGAGGACAACGGCCGAGTAGAGGACGGTCATTGACACGAGGACGGAGCTATCCAAGGGCGCGTGGACGCTCATTTATAGGAAATTCAAGTGCACGACATACAAAGAATCAACATGCTTCAGCAGCAGGACAGAAGACAAAGAAATAGGTTTCATTGCTAGTGATATTATTGCTAATGTGGGTGAGTGTGGTAGTATAGAACTAATTGTAGACTCGGGATGTACGGAGCATTTAATAAATGAAAGATATGAAAATTATATGACGGATATTACGTACTTACATAAACATGTCAAAATATTCGTAGCTAACGGCCAATGTATCACAACTAATAAAAGAGGTAAGCTTAAAATAAAATATCAAAATACTACGATCAATATTGATGCTCTAATTGTGAAAGATGTTTCATACAATTTGTTATCAGTGAAAAAGTTATATATTATACAATTTTATATATAATATATAAATAAAATATACATATTATATATGAATATAATATGGTTGATAAGATAAATAACAGAGTTTGCTTATTCTTCTACTTGAAACCTAATAAAAGTTACATCTGTTCATACTGTATTCACTTATGGCATTGAAAAGATGATAGAAAGAGATGCATATACAGTAGTATATTCGTAAATTAGAAGGTTGTCACTAGTTTTCATAAAGCTAGTGATGCGACTGTGTCTATTTCAGAATCGATAAATGGCTTAGAATGAATCGCGTTAGCATTTTTTTTAAATTCTGAGATAAACTGGCGCTTAGCAGGAAGGAACATTTTGATGGGAGATGTTTCAAAGTCAAATCATTTTATATGAATTCACTTAACATGTTATATTTATACAAGGTATATTTTTTGACGTGGATAGGTCATGTTTTCGTTTTTTAAGTGGTCATTTTGCCTCCATTTTAAATTTTTGTTCGGTACAAAAGAATCCAGTGTAAAATGTTTAGAACAAATATGACTGTGTTTATTCCATGTCTAATTTGACCTTCCAACACGTAGTATCTATTCATTTTTAAATTTTTCATTGCTTGGAAATCTGTAAAAAACAGTTATTTTGTCAGAAAACCAAACAAGTGAAATGTAACGTAATGAAAATTGGTGAAAATAAACCGGTGCCTTAACCTCTACCTAAATATTTACCTAAGCCATAAGTTTTAAACCGAATCGACGCCTTAAGCGTCGATTTACAGTCAACACTATATTTTAATATGCAGTGGAGTGGAGACCCAGAAAGTTTAGCTTGCGTAGCTTAGCTTCGCTCGCGATTAAGCCTCACTTTAGCCGCCGGATTCGGAATCCTCTATATGTAAATTTTCTAAATACATATATAATGTGATTATTTAAAATGCTAAATGTACCACCACACGTTTCCTTTTTGTTCCCGATAAAATTTGTTAGAGGTTGAATTTTTAATATGTATGTAAAGGTAATAATATAAATTTGTGTAAATATAATGTGAATATAATGTATTAATTTAATAATTTACCACGTAGGTAAAATACTTTTTTATGTATACTATTTCAATTTATGTTTTGACAATATGTAAATCAAATGTAAATAGATTACAAAATGAAGAAATTGGTAATATTAAACTTATATTGTCGTTTCTTTGATTAAATTTACAAAGCAACACAATTGTTTAATTTATCACATTATAAATACACCTTTACATGTATTTAAATTAAAACGACAAAATGGTAGCTTTTTGAAAAAACAAGTAGTGAAAATTTGGTTTTATATTTTGATGTCATAGAATTGCACTGTAATTTGTATTTGTAAAAGTAAACCTACACAAGATGTAATCCAAAAAATAAATGGAGACCTAGAAACTATAACTGCTTGGTCAAAAACAAATTGTTTACTCCTTAATCCAAGTAAATCTATAACTAAATTACCTATTACATAAGTATTGTTAAACTGCTATAACGATGCAAATAGTAAGTGTTTAATTTAATCATCAATATGGTCTCAAAAGATTGAAAAGAAAAAAGTGAGAAAAATTCAACAACAAAATTTAGGTATATGTTGATAAAAATTCACATCACTATGCGGAACACATAACCTCAAACTTCTGCAGATAAATTTATTTAAAATATGTAAAGATCCGGCGTAGACATTGAAGTATGAATATGCGCGCACCCGGATAGAAGCACCACAAAACGTTAGCCGTCTTACCAAACATACACTACCAAAGTAGTGTATGTCCTGCGCGAGCATCAGTCCGCTTACGTCCGCTGTGACATTCGCATCAGAACGAAATTAAAAGTTTTCAGTGAAAAAATGCCGAATTGTGCAATTAAGCAGTGCAAAAACAGTTCTAAGAACGCCAAAATAAAATCTCGTGGGGTTACTTTCCACATGTAAGTAGTATAAATTTCATATTATTTTAATATTTTACACGTATTGAGACGCCATTACTATGTCAAATTTTTCAAAACATGACGGTCATTCATAGCTTCCTGTCATCGATAGTGCTGTGCTTACGTCTTCTTTACAAATATCGATAAACAAGATTTATTACTACACATATCATAGCAATATATTTATTTAATTAAATTAAATTTGAGAATGATAAAAATACAGTATGTTTAGTGTTAAATTATAACAGTGTTGTTGTGAACTGTCATTAATTTATTATTAAGTAAAATTATAATTATAGTATTGGAAACAAGTAATTTACCTACAATGTTTATTTACATTTATATTTTTTTGCAGTTTCTTTATTTATATATTACTACTTGTTACAGTTTTCCTAAAGATCTAGAAATGAAAAGAAAGTGGATCGAAGCAGTCCAAAAGGAGAATTGGTTCCCTAGTCCTCGCACCACTATGTGCTCTGAACACTTTGAGGCCCGGTTTATAGATTGCACTAAAAAACGACGATATTTGCTTTCCGATGCAGTTCCAACCTTGAAGCTTTATGTAAATCCCTTTATATTCACAAGCTTTATAAAATTTGTGTTTTTTTTTTATCAAAAATTTATTATTTCATCGAAAATTGCGTCTGACAAACATCAACTTATTATTTCCTCTACATCCTTTTTAATTAAGTATCTGTTAACCAACATAATTTTTTTATTACAGAGTACAAATTGCGAAGAACACCTTCAAAATGAAAATGTTGCGGTACCTATGGATTGGACGCCATCGACTTCTACCGAAATTGAAATGACACCTCGTGAGAAAACGTTGACATGTCGGGTAGAGCAAATGGAGAAACTGGCTCAGAAAAGGCTAGTTATAATCAAAAAACTTCAAAATGCAAAAAGAAGATTGAAAAATAAAATACTCAAACTTGAAGATATGTTACAAGAGTTGAAGAATAAGGCACTTTTGAATGATAATGATAGTGAACTATTGAAATCTTTAGGAGAAACCTAAAATTAAAAAAAATCGAGAACAAACTCAAACAAAAAATATTCTGAGAAAATGAGGCCTTTTGCATTAACCCTACACTATCTCTCACCTAGAGCTTATAACTATGTTCGCACAGTATTCCAGTTATGCTTACCTCACGAGAACACGATTTCTAGGTGGTATCAAAACATTGAGGGCAATCCTGGATTGACCAAAGAATCTTTCGATGCGATTAAGCAGAAGGTGGCCTCGACCAATTATCCAATTATATGCTCTCTTGTCATTGATGAAATGGCTATTAGAAGACATATACAGTGGGATGGCAAGAAATTTCATGGCTACGTTAGTCTAGGTAGGGAAATCGAGACGGATTTCTTAGAGGAAGCAAAAGATGCTTTCGTACTGTTATTAGTAGCTGTGATTTCGTATTGGAAAATTCCTGTTGGATATTTTTTGGTAAATGGTCTCAACGGACACCAACGAGCGAATATAATTACACAGTGTCTTAGTGAGCTGAAGCTGACTGGCATTCATGTAATATCTTTCACATTTGATGGTTGCCCTGCAAATTTAACAATGGCGAACCTTCTAGGTTGTAAAATGAATCCCGAAGATATTAAAACTACTTTTATTGACAAATCTACAAATCGTGAAATTGCTGTGTTTATCGATCCTTGTCATGCTTTAAAGTTGATACGAAACGCATTTCAGGCTAAACAGGTCCTTTATGATGATCAAGGTTTACCTTTGAAGTGGCAATACTTGGAAGAACTTGATAAACTACAAACTGAAGAAAACTTTGTGTTGGCTAATAAATTACGTTCAAAGCACATCAATTTTCAAAATAATGTTATGAAAGTAAAACTAGCCAGTCAGTTATTTAGTAGGAGTGTGTCTATTGCTTTAGACTTTTGTGAGAACCGTCTTAACCTTCCAGAATTTGAAAACTCATCTAACACTAGCAGATTTCTAAAAATAATAAATGATTTGTTTGACGTTTTGAACTCAAAAAACTAGTTACAAAAAGGATTGAAGCAAGCTATTCATATTGAAAATTCAAGTGCTATCATTCACTTTCTGGATTACGCTGAAAATTATATCAAAGCTCTGTTTACAAAAGAAACTAAATTTGATAAAAAATTAAACAGAGAAGTTACTAAGGAAGTGAAACTTAACTCAGGTCAAAGAAAAACAGGATTTCTTGGGTTTTTAGTCTTTATACGTAGTTTAAAATATTTATTTCATACTTTGATTGTATCAAGCAAAATCCTTAAGTTCATCCCTGTTTATAAAATGAGTCAAGACCATATTGAAATTTTCTTTTCGCATATTCGTAGTAAAGGTGGTTACAATAATAATCCCACGGCTCTTCAATTCCGCTCAGCTTATAAAAAAATGTTGGTGCGGTCTGAATTATTTAATATTAATCAAGGAAATTGTATGTCACTAGAAGAGATAAAAATTCTTACTTGTTCATCTAACGTACAATCACTTAACGTATTGAATACATCAAATGCTCGCAATAGATTAAATGATGACAGGTCGGAAGAATACAAAGGAAATACGGATGATAAACATTTAGAATGTAGCTTGCCAATGTTTTCAGAATTTTCACGGAACATCATAAGCTATATTGCGGGATTTGTAGTGAAAAAAATTGTAAAGAGTATATCGTGCGAAGTTTGTTTATCTTCTTGTATCGCTAGTTCAAATAGAGATCGCTTGGTTTCAAATATGAGTTTCATTAGGCTCAGAGATAATGGTGGGCTGATGTTTCCATCAAATGATGTGTACAGAACATGTCTTAAGACTGAACAATATTTGAGATCTTATATTGTATTAGGTGCTGTAAAATCTTCATTTAACAAGATTAGCTTTGTAAATAAACTGATGAGAACTTTTGTCGACGAAAAACTCTTCGAAACACTGAGTGAACATCAATATGATCAAGCTCCTTTGGAAAATCATGTAAATATTTTAATTAAATCAATTATAGAGATCTATTTGAACATAAGACTCCATTTTGTATCGAAAAACATGAGACCCGAAATATCTAAAAGGCAACTTTATAATAAAATTATTTTGTTTCAAGGTAAATAGTCTCGATTTAATAAGGATGTTTTCTACCACAGTGTTTTGTAAATTATGTAAAATTTTGGGAAATAATAAAAATAAATTGTAAATTATTGTAAAAAGTAAATTGTTATTTTATACCTCATCTTGCATTATACATGACCAAATTAAATTGTCTTTTATCTTTTTAATCTCTCATCGAAATATCGACAGTCAAGAATCGACACAGTTACGCCCTATTCTTTCACTACCTCGCCCCCGCCTGTACTTTAGACCCCGCACAGATGGCTCGCACGGTTTCTATACATTTCTTCTATTACGAGACTTCTATTAGTTTAAAGAGAAGCGTATTCGTACTTCTATGGGCGTAGACTTGAAAACGATGATAATTTCCGTAAACTACTAATAAAGATACTTAATATCAAGCAAAATCAATAACATAATAACAATTAAAATAACAATTGTATCGAGCCATCGGAGAGAGCAGACGTGTTGATGTTAATTTTCTTTTAATTAATATTTAAAGTAAAATAAGTGTTTGATAAAAGTGAATCAATTACTGTCGTGATAAAGTTCAGTTTCCTGAAATACGAATATTTATACGACCTTATTGAACAAAGAGACAGCATAACTTACGGCTGCGGTAACCGCTCTTCACCTCTTCGGGTGAGCGAGACATCCTCTTATTTATTACGCGCGTTCTATCTCGCTCCAAGCACATCAATACTACAGCTGCCTTCGCGCATTTCATTCTCCGAACTGATAACATAATAAGGATGAGTGTACAAAGATCACCGCCTAGCGGAAATTTAATTGGAAGCGGGAGCGGTTCCTTTTCTGATTTGCGAACATTAAAAAGGGACGAATCACTTTTCACTCAAAGGCAAAAAAGAAAGTTACCCAACTTAGAAACAGAACTGAAACAAGAAATTACTGATTTTCGTTTAGAAATAATGAATTTTCTACAAAATTTTAAAGAACAACAACAGGAAAACTCAAGCAAATTATGCCAATATTTTAATGAGATTAAAAACGAAATAAAAAACATAAAAAGTTTGACTGACACTCTTGTTCAGGAACAAAATAAGATAAAAAGTGATGTGGAAATAATGAAAGATCATAACTCTGCCTTACAGGAAAAAATAAAAGTCATAGAAAGTGACTTGAATGTCACTAAAAAATATTCCTACACGAACAAAATTCCGCCGCACTACGATTATGAAACCATGGCCTTAGAATTGCAAGATCAAACTCAACGTCAACTTAATATTATCATAGCGGGTATACCTGAAATAAATAACAAAAATTTAACTGCGAGACGCGAATATGACTGTAAAGAAGCACACGCATTACTTAAAACTATTTACAACGAATGCCCTATTCCTGTGAAAACAATGCGTTTGGGCAAGTTTACTCCCGATAAAACACGAAATCTCAAAGTGTTCTTTCAGCAACGGGAAAGCGTTATATATATTAAAAAACAAGCTAAAGCTAACAAATCAAAATATACATATTTACAACGATCAGACGCCAATGCAGGTGAAGTTTGTTAAGAATTTGCGAGAAGAATTATCACTACGGAAGGAAAATGGCGAGACTAATCTTGTTATAAAATACTTAAGGGGCATTCCCAAGATAACTGAAGCCATAACAATAAACTAAATTCAGAAAATACCTCTGCACATCATAATATTGATAAATCATTACTAGAAAACATTACCTACCAACGTGTAAATACCTACCAAAGCATATGCACCTCTTTCTCTTCGTTGAGAATATTTTATGCTAATGTTCGTAGTTTAGTGAAACCGGGGAAACTAGATGAGTTGAAGTGTATCCTAAAATGTTTTAAGCAAACTGTACATGTCTTATTATTGACTGAAACGTGGATTAAATCTAAAATCGATGCAGATCTACTAGAAATTATTAATTACTCTCATATCTATTGTATTCGTACAGATGGCATAGGAGGTGGTGTGTCTATGTACATTCATAAGAGTATTAAATTCGAAATTATTAAGGAAAGTTATGTACAGGGTAATAATTTTATATGGATAAATTTGGTAAAACATTCCTTAGTCATTGGAGTAATCTATAAACCTCCAAATACAAACTTCAAAGAGTTCCTCCAGACTTATATTACATTTATAGAAAAAATTAAAAAGAAGGCGATTGTGATTGGCGATTTTAATATAGATTTACTGCAAAAAGAACATAAAATGAATGAATATGTAGATCTTATATATGAATCTGGCTACCACATAATAATATAAATGAAGAACACTGTACACGAGAGACTAAAAATACGAAAAGTATAATTGATCATGTATGCACCAATATCCGGGATACAAGAATGCATATGGCAGTAATCGAGTCCACATTATCCGATCACAAACAAATATATGTAGAATTAAAGAAATTTAAAAACTCTCTTAGAGAAATGATACGATATGAAGCCATAGATTATACTAATTTATATAACAATATACTAAGCAAGAACTTTACCAATAACGAAAATAACTATGATACACTGGAGAAATTTATCAAGGAACAAATAGAAGATGCTAAAGTTGCAAAATATAAAATTCTAAATCCGCCTCAGAAAGATTGGATTAATAAAACAATCCTTAGTTATATTGATGAAAGAGATAAATTATGGTGCATTTACAAGAAAGATGAAGAAAATGAAGAAATAAAATCGAAATTTATTGCTGCTAAAGAAAAGGTTAAAAATATTATAAAGCAAGAAAAGAAGAAATTTTATTACGACACAATTAAAAAACACAATTAATCATTTCTAATAAATTAATAACTAATGAAACAGAAATCTGCAACAGTTTCAATAACTATTTCACATCAATTGGCTTTATTTTAGCTGAGAAAATAACACAAGTAGATAATTACAAACCTAAAAATGTATTAACGACCACATTCAATTATGATCAAGACTCTATTTTGTCAGAATTACCAACTTGTACAGAAGACGAAATAAGCAAAATTATTGATTATTTAGATTGTAATACTAGTTCAGGAATTGATAAAGTAACAACAAAATCTATAAAATGTATTAAAAAAGTGATTACCTTTAATTTAACTAATTGTATAAATAAATGTCTGGAGATTGGAATTTTCCCAGATAGCCTTAAAATTGCCAAAGTTACACCTATATACAAAGCAGGAGTTAAGACTGATCCCGGGAACTACAGACCTATCTCGGTTTTGCCGGTTCTATCAAAAATATTTGAAAAAGTATTATTTACGCGTTTATTTAATTATTTAACAAAGATAGATTTTCTTTATAAACATCAATACGGTTTTCGTCCAAATTCTAACACACTGTCAGCTACCATTGATCTAGTAACCAAAATTAAAACTAATATCGATAAAAAGCAGGTAGTCTTGGGAGTTTTCATCGATTTGAAAAAAGCTTTTGATATCGTAAGTCATTCACTTTTACTGGACATATTAAATAGCATTGGTATAACTGCTAAAGCATACAAGGTATTTGAATCTTATCTCACAAACAGATACCAAATTGTTAAATTCGGCAATTATGAAAGTAAGCCTGCAAAAATTGTTTGCGGAGTTCCGCAGGGATCAGTCTTAGGACCTCTTCTTTTCCTAATTTACATGAATAGTATAAGTAATGTTCGGTTGACGGGGCATATCTCACTTTTTTATTTTGGTCATGCAATTCACAGTGTTATCACTGAAGCTCAAAACGATCTTGATGTATTGAATAAATGGTTAAAACAAAATTTCCTTACTATTAATTTAAGCAAAACTTCTTATATAATCTTTGCAGCTAAGAACAAAAATATCCCAAATTTTCCGCCGCTTTCAATAGATAACCAACAACTGCAAAATTCCAACAAAGAGAAATACTTGGGACTAATTTTGGATAATAGATTAACTTTCAGGGCACATATAGAATACATTCGTAATAAAATAATTCCTCTAACTGGAGCATTAAGAAACATTGCAAAGTGTGTCCCATATAAATTACGGTATTCTATATACAATACACTTGTAAAACCACATTTAGAATATCTAATTCAAGTCTAATCTTCGTTTATTGGAAACAACTCAAAATAAAATTATTAAAGTTCTTTTTAATTACGACTACTTAACATCTACAAAATTAATTTATGATAAAACTAATTTTTTTAATTTAAAACAGTTATATAATTATTCGATATGTATGTTAATTAGAAAAATTGAAACAAATAATATAAATTCTCAAATCACTTTTCAAAAAAGACAACAAACACAACACTAGAAATAGAAATAAAATTGAATTGCCTAAAATTAGAACACAATATGGTAAAAAAAATATTGTATGAGGGAGCACTAGGGGAGCACAGATATACCTGAGAGCAACCTGAGAGTGTAAAAAATTGTAGTAGCATGCATAGCTTTAAACACAAATTGAAAGAATATATATGGACCAACGTTGGAAATAACTAATTTATCTCCGATGGATTATGTATTTATGTAGTTATTAAGTTCTCATAGTTTAAGTGGACAAATTGTTCTTTTTTATGAGAATAAAATTCTTTAAACCGAATTAAAACTATCCGAACTTACCGATGAAATATTTAACCATGGTAGGAACTTCAGTTCCATCTGAACGTTTATTTTCTAAAGCAGCACAAATCGTCAATCAACAACGAAATAGGCTCAAAGGCAAACGTTTAAATAAACTATTGTTCTTGTAAAGTCTTCCAAAAGAACACTGGATATAGGACGTTAATTCTATCATATTTCTAATATTCTTTTGACAGACTTAGCAAAAATGTTGCGGGTTATTTAGTGTTTTTTAATTTGATCTTTTGTAAAATATAATACAATTTTTTCTGATACATGGTTTGTATTTACTTTTACTTACTCATTATGAAAGGAGTTAATTCTATTATTTTATGAAAGATTTATCTAAACTATAATAAAATAATGGAATTAGCTCTTTTCATAAACTTCAATCGTAAAAATTTTTACTATGAAAAGATGGCCTCTTTTGAGATGGGTCACTTTCCACATTAGTTGAGTTTTGTAATAAAATTTTATAAAAATTACTCGATGTTTAAAAAACATCGATGTTTTCATCCGATACATCGAAAGACATCGATGTATCGAATCAAAAATGTTGCGATATGTTGCGATGTATCGAATAAAAAAAAAAACATCGATGTTTTTTCAAAGTGGACAGTGGACACCCCTATAAGACATCAAAAAAGACATCAAAATTGACATTTGTCTAGTGACAACCTTCTAAATAACGAATATACTAGTGTATATGCATCTCTTTCTATCATCTTTTCAATGCCATAAGTGAATACAGTATGAACTGATGTAACTTTGTTGCTATTTTTTCCTTACTTCTATGCTTTAGTTATTATTCTATGATTTTAACACGCATCGACAGCTTCATCGACAGCTCTACAAAAAGTTTAAAAGCAGTCCTCCTTCATAATGGAAATAAATTTCCATCTCTACCTCTGGCTCATTCTGTAATGCTAAAAGAAAATTACGAAAGCGTTAAAATTGTGCTTCAAACTTTAAAGTATGAAAAGTATGCCTGGCCAGTGATAGGGGATTTTAAGATGGTGGGTTTTCTGGTGGGAATGCAAGAATACATACACGAAATATCCATGCTATCTTTGTTTATGGGACAGTCGAGCCGACACACTTCACTACAAGCAGAAGTCATGGCCTAAACGGATCGAATTTCAGATAGGAAAACATAACGTCAAGAATGAACCGATTGTGAAGGCTGATGATATTTTGATGCCCCCGTTGCATATAAAATTAGGGCTCATGAAGCAATTTGTAAAGGCTCTTCGTCAAGACTCTCCAGCCTTAGAATACTTAGTTTTTTCCCTAAATTGTCAGAGGCTAAAGTTAAAGCAGGTATTTTCGTCGGTCCACAAATTAAAAAAATAATGGCCAGTGAAGAATTCCCAGTTACTGAACGCCCACGAAAAACAAGCGTGGCTCAGCCTTAAAGCAGTGATCCACCGCTTTCTTGGCAATAAAAAAGCTCATTTCTAATATGCTTGATAATTTCAAACTCATGGGTTGCAGAATGTCCTTAAAGTGCATATGCTACATGCTCACTTAGACCAGTTTAAACATATTCAGAAGAGCAAGGAGAACGCTTTCACCAAGATGTGATAAACTTTGAACAGCGTTATCAAGGACAATACAATGAGAACACGATGGGTGACTACATTTGGAGCTTAATACGAGAAAGTTCCTACTTACACAGAAGGAAAACAAAAATTGTTCATTTTTAAAGCTTTTTTTTAAAATGTATTTAGAGATTTACTTTCATTGTTCTTTGTAAATAAAAGTGATTAACATATAAATTAAAGTTTTTTTTCTTACTTTTGTATTCTACTGAATTAAAAAATTTTGATTTTCTTAAAATTTGAAATTTCGTTCTGGTTGCTACAAAAGCAAACTTTATTAGATAAAAGTATTTTTTCCTTGTTTAGTTAGACATGATTAATCAAAATCAGGACCACAGAACTCAGACTCAAAAATCGTGTTTACTTGTGTAATCAATGTGTGGTGTCCAACTTGGACCACTACCCTAACAAGCATTGCATTTCAACTTGGGCCATACACCATACAAAACCAACCCTTTTCAACGCCTGCGTGGAACGCACTAGAAGATTTTGACTTCTAACAGACAGCGAAAATAAATGGTGTGTGCGTAAAAATTCTATAATAAAAAGCAATAGTATATACTATTGCTGACATATATATGTCAGCAAGTGTAAATAATTGTTTAATGTTTATAGAAGCTTTGTAAATTATTAATTGTACATTCTAATATAGCTTCATGGTAATTTATGGTTGAGTTTTATTGTGTGACTGCATCCGATATCCAAAGAAGGACCTACCTATACCACAAATGAATTTCATGATCGCTAAATTGTCGGTTATCAGTCGTTAGATGTCTTGGTATAGATGTCGTTATATTATGTCTGCAGTAGTACATTGCTGGGTCGATAAATTTTGTTAGAAAATAACAGTAAATTTGTTAATTTAATTTTTTTAATTAATTGAAACCATTTGGAATTAATTACTGATTCGTTAAAGGGTCTATATTTTAATTTGTTGCTCTTATTACGGGTCACATCCTGTATACTCATTTAATAATCCGATAAATACGCTTTCATTCCTTAGCTAATCGATTAAGAGGGATACAGGTAAGGACTAACGCTCTTATTCATAAAAATCCCTTATTAGAGGTTTAAAACGTTCATTAGTTAAAACGCTCATAAGACCTTAATAAGCTTAATATAAAATTCCTATTCATAAACGTTCAACAAGTCTGTCATAACTAAATATTCGCTATGGGTTAGTTTATAATTGTTATGTTGCCATTCTGATGAATTCATAGACAAAAAAGCTAAAATCTCTCTATCTACGCCCTAAATAATAGTAAAGTGATTAGTTAGTGTGATGTAACATTTTGACATTTCTTATGTAAACAAAACAATTTGCAGAGGTTATCAAATTACTTACGGGTGACTTGACCTGACTGCTTTGGACTTGACGGACCTGTTTTGGAAATCTCTAGAAAAATTAGACTTGACTTGACTGGACTGACTAGTCTCGGGATTTGCTATTTTTGATTTTAATTTCAATTTAGTCTTTTTTATTTAAAAAAGACTTACAAATTGCTATTTTTACTAATGACACTGGCAAAATCATCGGAGAAAATCTGATGGAGCCAAGACATTAAAAGAAGAAGAAGAAGAAGAAGAAATTACTTACGTTTGATCCCGGTCGTTTTCAGTTACCAAAATTATATTTCTTTTACAATTAAAGTGAATAATAGAGACAAAAACTATCAAAAAACGGGAAAGACAAGATCAATAATAAAGGCAATATTAAAACGGTATCTCGTTTTGAACACGTCGGGCAAAGAAAATGGACCATATCTCTGTTGGAGATGGTTTAAAGTAATTTTGATGAATATGTTTATATACAGTTATACATAGCTATGTAAAATTAAGTGATTAAATTTATGATATGGAAATATAAATTTATGATATGTTATATTACTTAAGTAATTTAAATTATTATTTGTATAAATAAATATCTTAGATGTGATCAACTCCTTTACAAACATTAATATCTACATCAATCGACATTCAGAAATCAGCTGTTTTAAGTCGGCCATCTTGAATTGTTCCCTTATTAGATGCTTATAGTAGGGTTCAGGCTTCAATAACTTTATGAAGGCGTTATTAGAGCGTTTGACTATTGTTTTTTGGTAAATTTCTTATAACAAGCTATTAAGCCTCCTATAACTTGACCGATAGACTAAAGCACTTCAAATACTCATTTCTCGCCATGAAGAGTGTCCTCCTCTTCCTCTTCTTCTTCGTCATCGGTCTAAGACAGAGAAAACAATACAATTAAAATATACAAAATAACAATACAATACTTCTTCGATAGAAACGGGTTCATAGGCAAAACAATTTAGGGAAAATATAATTGTTTCCAACATTAACATAAATGAATGGAAAGCTGTATAATTTCCAAAAAGACTTCACCTACCACCAATCCTATTTTTTCGTATTTCTAAATACAATTTTAAATTTCAGTTTAAAATTTTGGTAACATAATTAAAATGTTAAAAAAAAGTGTGTGTGTCAGCTCCAACGCACGACTGGATTTTACTCCTTACGAACGATTATAAAATACATAATAAAATTTTATAATCCTTACGATTATAAAATACATAATAAAAATTATAAAAACATTTATCTTAACGAATTAATATCAGCGCCATCTCTGTTCGAATTGTGAAACATCCAAATGATTACACCAATGCCATTTAGTTTTCGCAAGGATGTATTATTATAATATATTCTACATAGTTTAAGACATATTGTGTAATGGCGCTAACATTAAAACTAACGCGTAATGCATACCGTGTAACAATTTTGATTTTACTCCCAAAAATTTACATACCGGCTTATATATATGAAAATCGATTCTTAAGGAGTTTTAACAAGCTTTTTGAGTTTATCAAAAAGTTTGTTAAAATTATTTATAAGTGTTTTCATTATTTTTTGTTAAATTAAATAAAACTAGCTCAGGGCTTCGCACGGGTGCAACTAAGAATATAAACTATCTTTTAAGTCGGACCAAATTATAGATAGTTATGCAATTTTATCAAAATCGGTTCAGTAGTTTAGTTCATCGCGGACACACAACGTGACACGAAATTTTATATATAGGCAAAGATTTTCCCTTCTACCCCATCGGTTATCTATTGACTATGTTGACAACCCTGAGAGAACTCCGGGAGTTCACCACCAAAGAAACTCCGAGCATAGCACGTATCCAGTTCTGGCGTGAGAGGCCACATCAACACCATATGTCCCGAATGCAGTACAACCCATCCGAATTCTTCTGTTAACCTTTTTAACAATACTTACATCAAATCCAAAATATTTATTTAGTTGTGGCTTTTCTTTTTTATTCAGTTCAGTGTCATGTTCATGTTCTTCATCTTCAACGTCTGTTTGTTCACTTTCTAGATTATCTTCTTGTTCCTCGACGTCTTCCTCTTCCGATTCTGCTGATTCTGCTGATTAAGGAAAATCACAAGTACCTCATTAATAAAATGCGCCTTCAACAAAACAATTTTTGCTCAAAAACAAAGAAAAGTATTTACTGAACAGTGGATTTTAGTGGTTTACATTAATTCAAATATACATCAGTTGGTTGCCTGATGATTTTTGACTATAATCACATTTACGGTTTTAGTATTTTATTTACTCGAGATTTGAAAAATTTAAAATTAATAAAAAACTTTTTGGAAGAGCTTTGGTTCATACATGTCCATGGTCATTATATGGGATAGACATTTTTTTTAAAGTAGAGTCAGATCTGTTGGTACTATGGGGAAACAAATATTAATTTAATTACCCGTAGTGGCCCCTTCAGCGGACTTGGGCGTCATTTCTTCATCCACGTGCTCCGGACCGATCGATAATGGCTAAAACAATTCCATATAAAATTTCATCTAAAGTCTTAAAACCTATCTAAAGAACAAACCCCAAAGTCAACTCTAAATGGATATTATGTTAATCACATTTACCTTAGCTACTTTAGATATGAAAGTATTAAAAAGAAGTATTATTATTTACCAGTAAGTCCCCGCGACTATGTTTGCGTTGAAAAATAAAAAATTTAAACTTAAATAACGCCCGACATCTTTATATCTGTCTCTATATCGCTGCTTAAATTCAAAAGTGGCACAAATCAAAAAATTCCAAAAATGTTTTTATTGCAAAAATACAATCACAATCCTTCATATTGTATGTTGCAAAAATACTTATGGTTATATTTTTTAAGATTCAAAAGTAATTAATATGCTTATATGACCTCTAGTATTCAGTTTATTATAAAATTACTTAAAACATTTAATGCTACTTAAAAATACGCTTCTAACTATGTATAATATGCATATATTTGATTTATATCTAATAACAAAAAAAGAGAAAAAATTTTTTTTAATTATTTTCGATTAGCTCTTCTGTAAAAAAGTGTAGTTTTGATTTGTGACACTTTTGAATTTAAGCAGCGATATGTTATGATCCAGGTAAAGAGTCCACCTTAAAAACTTTCGCTAGTATACTCTTTATTAATTTATCTTACCATTAAATTTGGGTTCCTGATGTTAAAAACCTTTCTTTGGCGTCCAATTCTTAAAGCTAATGTTTTCTTTTTGTGGTCGGAGTCCGGATTATGAACCTCACGATGCCTGACCAGATACCCCCTGTGGGCAAAGGTGCGGTTGCAAACGTCGCAAGTGTGTGTCTTTTCTTTGGGCGGCTTCGGCACATAATCCGGATTGTGGTATATGTTTTCATGACGACGCAGCTGTTGTTTTTGCCTGAACCAAAACGATTCACTCAATATTATAATATTAGCCTGGTTTAGACGGGGTCAGTGACTGGACCCAGTGACTCGAATTTTCGGACCCAATTACTGTTATAATGTGGACGGGATCGCCAGTAAGTCATTGACTGGGCCCGAAATTAGGCAGGCTAGTCAACTGGACTGACTTGAGGGCGCGAAGTCAGCACTGGACTGACTTGAAACTAGTGTCTATACAAGTCCAGTAGCAAGTCAGCGCTGGACTGGGTTACTGTACTGCCTTGTTACTGACCCCGTCTATACCAGGCTTAAAATCTCAAACTGTGAGAGAAAATGGGCGCACATGGAACATTCCTCAACAATCGTTACACACTTTTTAGTTTACGGCCAACTAATTTATTATTTTATACAAATAAAAATTGATATAGTTTTTTAATCATTCAAAAGGAACCAGATGACAATTTTCCAGATAACATTGTATACGGTCGGAAAGTTTAACATGTTAGTAAAGGGAACAGTAAAGAATGTTGCTAATAGATAAACTATAAACATACCTGAATGAAATATCACATTCACTACACACAAATGGTTTTTGATTTGTGTGTTGCAGCATGTGAGTTCTTAGATCTCGAATATTTTTGCACGCGTATAGGCATACCTCACATTTATATAATTTTTCGCCTTTGTGAGTCTAAAAAAAAAAAGCAATAATAACAAATTATCATGTGTGAGTTAATAACGTAGTGATATGAACGCAAAAGCTAATAATTAAATGAAAAACCTTGTTGAAAAGTGGTGGCAGGGCATGCTCTGTTTCGCAGCTATTTGGGCAGTCCGTCTGGCGGCAGTAACCAACCCCTTACAGAAGACCACCGTGAAATAACAGCACGTTTGCTGTTTTATTTCGGTGAATGAGTGAGTAAGGGATGCCAGCCAGAGCTCATTTCCGTATCCCCTCTCAATCTCCCTATGCTGGAACCTACTCTATTTGGCGACGCACCCATCAAGTGGACTGTCTGTCGTTCTTTATATATAAAAAAAAAACAGCTATTTGAACCTAGAACTCGACTTGGAGGAATCGATTTTTTTAATGCATACGTTTGTACTCGGTATGTACTTATTTGTACCAATTGTATTTCTGCTTGTACCTTAAGGTGTTCGCATTCCAAAAAGTGCAAAAATTTAAATATGCCATTTTTCGAGGTAATCAAAATCTGCAAGGGTCATTCGGATCATCTGCACCAATCATTCGGTGGTACAAACAGGTACAAACGACGAGGAATTCAAGCCTGTTCGCAGATTTTGATTACCTTGAAAAATGGACGATCTGAGTATTTTGAAATATTCAATATCAACAAACCCCCGAAAAGAAAGTATGTACATACCGAGTACAAACGAATGCATTTAAAACAAAAATCGATTTCTTCATGTCAGGTTCCAGGTTCACAAAGTTCCACACACCTTTTCATTATTTAAACTATAATAATAAATCTGTAAGGGGCGGTCATGGAGTAAGTTACTTTATTTTCAGAGATATCGTGTTTATAGGCTCTATACATGATACTGAAACTAAATTGACGATTTTTAGAATTTTTTCTGTATTTATGTATATAACTCTGAAACGAATTAACTGATTTTCATGAAACTTGGTAGATAAACATTTGGACGTACGGGACACAGGATAGGCTACTTAATATTTTTCAACGCGGACGAAGTCGTGGGCACCAGCTAGTTTACACTATAATCGGAAGTATATGTACAAACAATCCAACCATTTATTTTACTTTTTTTAACATATGAACGCCTATATCTTCGTCCCTAATTAACTAACGGTAAAAATTACAATGAAAAATAATAAAAAATTAACTATTTACCTTATTGTGCATTTTATAAGAATATAGGTCCGGGAAAATAATTCCGCACAGTTTACAATTTAACGGCATATCCGTCGGTGCATGGAGTTTTTGAATATGCCTGCGTAAATCTGTATTTCGTCCATACTTTGCCGGACATATCTCGCATTGGTGCACTGGTTTTTCTTCCGCTAAAAAAATTTTTGTCCGACATTGAAACATAATCATTATCTAAGGTTTAAATAAGATAATGCAATCTTTTCTAGGTATTTCTTTTATAAAACAATATCAATACTAATAATAAATCTGTAATGGTCGGTCATGGAGTAAGTTACTTTGTTTTCAGAGATATCGTGTTTATAGGTTCTATAGATGATACTGAAACTAAATTGACGATTTTCACCTTTTTTTTTTTGTATGTATGTATGTTCCAAAAAAAGTGCTCAGACGAAGAAATAAGAAAGTTCACACAATTTTATTGACAAAAAATGCGTAAAGCATAAATCGGCGTGTCCATTTTTTTAATGGAAATTTTTTTAATGAAACAGATTAAAAAGTTGAAAGAAGCAAAAAAATATTTTGTCGATAAAATTGTGTGAACTTTCTTATCTCTTCGTCTGAGCACTTTTTTTTTGGACACATTGTATACATATAGTAAGTATAGTATACAATAAAAGTGAATAGTGACCGTTATGTATGCGGCGCTTGTGGGCATTGAGCGCGTTGGACTGCATGTAGCACTTGTCGCAGATGTCGCATTTGTACAGTTTCTCCTTGGTGTGCGTGCGCAGGTGACGCCTTAGAGTGAACTTGTCCATCGACGCGTAAGTGCAATGCTGGCACTGAAATCAAACACACATCACACACCATTGGGTCTAGTGGCTAGTAACCCTAACTGTTAACCAAACGGTCGCGGGTTCGAATCGAGGGGCAAATGTTTATGTGTTAACATTTTACCATTGTACCTGAGTCATGGATGTTGTGTATTTACAAATAAAAGTAATTTATGTAGTATATCAACTGTCCGGTATCCATAATACAAGCATTACCATCAAACGGGGTTACATTAACTTCCGAGAAACATTGACAGATTTTGGGGCTAAATTGATAATGGGTTAAAATATGTCTATTTGTGTATCTTTATAACGACTCAGAAGCGCGGGAAGTCCCGGCAAATCACAACGATGCATACACAGTGTTGCCATAAAGATGTGGCGGGGGGAAGGTTACGTAGAAAAAATCCTAATAAAGAAATGTTGATTATTTTGGTCTTTTTTATTCAATTTTCATAAAATTTTCTCTCAAAATTATGAATATTGCTTCTTATTTTTGTAGAAAGCTTATTAACACTTAAGGACTCGCTAATGGGTCCTTCGTATTTTGTTTAATAACTTTTAAATGTTGCTGTTTGCGACATTGTCGCTATTAGTACCTTTTAAGGATAGTGTGGCATGACAGATGAAGATCTTAGTCATCAGTTAGCTCGCTACGTGTGAGTGCTGCGGATGTAAAAAGTGTGTATGAGTCTGCTGGACCCGGTAGCGAAATACGTAAGAGATTTGTCATCAAAACGTTAGTTATTTCTCTGATTCAACCACACCTTCAAGAAAGAATTTCTATCACAAACATTCCACAGCACATCAAAAACCGTATCCGAAGTAAAACCAACTGCGGCATCAAACCCACCCCCATCAATGAGTGAACGAAAAATGCGTGTGCCTATGTATTTTTTTCCAGTCAGCCTATGTAACTGGAAAAAAAATTAGAAAATCAAAAGTTTTTTTTACGTAAAATGCGTCGTAGGAACAAAAAAAAAAACCTCAAAACCCTGTCAAATTAACCCCGTTTGACGGTAGTTGCTTACTGTGGAACTAGAATAGGTAGGTGCTGTGTTGAATGTGTGTTACCTGGTACGGTCTCTCTTGAGTGTGAGTACGCATGTGAATCCGCAGCTTCGAAAGCTCCACACAGGCGAAGTCGCATTGCGAACACTTGTGAGGCTTGTCATGGGTGTGCTTATAGCGTTTGTGACGTAGCAGCGCGCCTATATATCGTAAAACACAGTTTCTTATAGGGTAAAAGTCGGGTAGTTGCCTCGGACGGATACATGCCCCGGCTTTTAATACACTATGTTAGGAATATAAGGAATATTATGTACCCCCTCGCAGGTCTCAGGGCCGCGTTAAGCCATCTTCCGCGGCGAAACTTTGAATATTTTTATTACTGATCGTGGTTTCAGTCAACTTTTTGTTGCATTAGAGTTTAAATTACATTATTTATTATGTTTTATTGCTAAATAATTTTTATATATTTGGCAAATAAAAAAGGCATGTATCCGCATTAAAAAAGGATAGTCGCCCTACTTACTTTCGCGGATAGTTGCCCCTAGAGTGACTAAAAAGTTTTTAACAAGCAAAGACAGATTTAATTTTTTTGTTGCTTTTTCGAATTTACTGTGACTAACTTGTTGTAAATAAAATAAATATCTACTTAACTGTTTTATATATTTATTCTAGATAAGCAAAATGCCTCGCAAATATAAGCGAAAATCAGGCGTGGTGCCACGCAACATCAACTGGACAGAAGATAGCTTAGCACTTACTTGCCTTGGAAGAATTAAGACAAAAAAAGGTATCAATGAAATTTCTAGAACATACGGAATATCCTTGGGACAAGAAAGCATTGAGAAGAAAAGAAAGAAGAAAACTAGCAGTGAAATTGAATCTGATAACACAGATATTATGAAACAAAACAAAATAAAAACATTAAGGAAGAGAAGATTACAAATTTACAGTTCTGACAGATGTGGCAGTAGTGAAAGTGAAGAAAATATCTTCATTTAAAAAACGCTTAAAGGGAAAGCCACCGAAGGACTACCAATCAAAAGAAACAAGGACGAAAAATCTATAAGACACTCAAAATATATTAAAAGTCAAAGTTAGTGCCTTAGCTTCTGGTAAAAATTAATGTTAATACCAAAGCTAATATTTTATAATAACTTACATAACTTTAAGTTTGAATAATATTTTTATAATTTAAATCATTAAAACTAAAAACTATTTAATAATGTTAATTAATATTTCAAATTGTACTTAATAAAAGATCTTAGTAAATTATAAAGACTGTTAAATAAATAATAAATATCACTTTAATTGATATATATGTATTTCTTTCTATCAATCAATACTAATAATAAATTTGTAAGGGTCGGTCATGGAGTAAGTTACTTTGTTTTCAGAGATATCGTGTTTATAGGCTCTATACATGATACTGAAACTAAATTGACGATTTTTAGAATTTTTTTCTGTATGTATGTATGTTCCTCCATAACTCTGAAACGAATTAACTGATTTTCATGAAACTTTGTAGATAAACATTTGGACGTACGGGACACAGGATAGGCTACTTAATATTTTTCAACGCGGACGAAGTCGTGGGCACCAGCTAGTCCTAAATAAAAATAATACCGAGGTTACTATCCGCCATAGTAGGCAACTATCCCTTTTCTGAGAGGTGAAATAAAAAAGTATTTATTCAAAACCATTGTTAATTATGTAAACAAAAATAGGCTGTTATAGAAGATAAAATACCTATGTTTTGAGATACATACTGAATAATTTTCAGCAAGTTCATATTTATAAAAAAAATAAAGCTTTTTCGAAAATTTATCCTACGTGTTTATTTTTAATATTGCATTCTGCATATGTCTTCTCTGTGAGAGAAGGTATAAATTACTATAATTTTTTCCTTGACCCTAAATTCTAATCTAGCCATGAAATCGTAAATACTTAGGGAAGTTGATTATACGCTTTTTATTAACAACTTTATACTTTAGGCGACATGTCCCTAAGGGAAAAGCCTTAAATAAAGATTTAAAAAAAAAAACTTTATAATGGTTAACATACTCGATGACGAAAATTTGCTGTCGCAGAGCCCGCAGCCATAGCGTTTCACCCTGTAATGAATATTAGTGTGTGTTTTCAAGTATGTTCGGGTTTTGAAGCCTTTGTCACATACTTGACATTTATATGGACGATCGTCTGAATGGAATTTGATGTGACGTGAGAGTAAATAACTGAAAACATTACTTACTTTGTTATAACAAAAACACTTTTCCAACAAAACTACTGTCACTTGGTAATACATCAAAAGAAATTTTATTAATGAAGAGGTATCCATAGATCTACACATGCATATAATAAAGCCGTGTCTGTACATTAAATATATTAAAAAAAAATTTGTACATGTACCAATACCAAGGTCAAAAATGTAGTTTTTAGAATTTTTTAAGCAAGCTTTCAGGCTCCAGCTTGGGAGGCCCAGATCCTATTAATAGGTAAAAAAAAACCACTCAAACGAGTCGTCTTCTTGCTCAGGCAACATATGACTACTAATTTACCTACGTTTGGACGCTACTCACTGATATACTAACGCACTACTTAGTTCTTGTAAACTGTGAAGTCTAAACTAGTTTTATTTCAACTTAAGCAAGTTAAGTAAGTGATACTAACTGTCGGTGACTTTGGTACTCGCATATCTCACATTTATAGATCCGATTGGCCCCCATGTCTCGGCTCGTGCTTGGACGAGGTTCTCCATCATCTTCTATTGGATTCTGGTACACATAAAAAATGTTTATTAAATGTCCCCTAGACGCGGCGCTGTCATCGCGCCACGGAATAACTCCCTTCAAAGTCTATACAAAAATAGCTCTAATTATTAGTAAATTAATCTTATTTAGATACTATGCTCACTGAGGTAACTAATTTGTTATAGTATATAACTAATCATTATCTTTAAGCGGGATAAACGAGGAAGAATTACATATATTATATAAAAATTGCACTCACGGCGAAGCCAGGAGTATTGGAAATAGTAAATAATAAATAAATAATAATAATAGTTTGTTTTAATGTAGTTAATTGTAATCTGTAAATAAATATACACCACATATACACTCTGCTAAATAATTGTGTTTATATCACGTCAATAATAACATCAGTTTATGGTCTACATGCATGCTGAAGCATTAGTGATATAATTTATTTAGTAGCTGTGAAATATATTACGAAATTATGTCGGAAGAAGGCGGCATAAGTGGTATAAAGAAGCTGAACGGATCGTCAAATTATCCTAACTGGAAATTTATGGTGAGTAATTATTTGGAAAATAAAAATTGGTGGCAAGTAATTTCGAATGATGCAGATGAGGTCAGTGACGTAGACTATGCTACTGCAGACAGGAAGGCACGAACGACGATATGTTTGTTGTTAGAACCAGTATGCTTTACCAACGTCTACAATGCAAAGACTGCCAAAGAAGTCTGGAATAGTTTGCAAAATGCATATGAGGATAAAGGTTGGGGAAGACGTATTAACCATTCAGCGAGAGCTTTTCAATTGTAAGTTGAAGAATTTCAGTTCTATGGACAGCTACATATCGCAAATTACATTTCTTGCACACCAATTAGATGATATTGATGCTAAAATCCCTGATGATTGGATCATATCGATATTGCTGGGTGGTTTGACCCCTGATTACAGTCCTCTTATTATGGCTGTTGATAATAGTGGACAAGAGATCATGTTAGAACAAATTAAAATGAAATTGTTGCAAGAAGGAAATAGACAGAGTAAAATGAACGCATGCAATGAACAAGCTTTGGTTACACGTAATGGATCAAATAATGCCAGATCTAATATCAAAACTAATGATCGTAAGCAGAAGTTTGTCTATAAGTGTTTTAAATGCCATAAACAAGGCCATAAAGATCTGATTGTAAAGAACGGCACAAGAATGCGAATATATGCCTGAATACTAAAATGGCGATTACCAAAGACAAATGGTATCTGGACAGTGGATGCTCTAAACACATGACTCACGATAAGAACAAGTTGATGTCATATAAGCCCGAAAAGAGCAAAATGAAAATATCAGTAGCAAATGGAGAAAAGTTGCCAGTTAAGTTGATTTTAAGATATTAAGAAGTGACGCCCCCCTCGGACCCTCCCGAACGTAACTCGGAAACGGCGCATCACAGCCGGGTCGTGTTTGGGCTCATCGGGAACGTCTCGACGAGATAAAAAATTTGACCCCCCCTCGGACCCCCCCGACCGTAACTCGGAAACGGCGCATCACAGCCGGGTCGTGTTTGGGCTCATCGGGGACGTCTGGACGAGATAAAAAATTTGGCGCCCCCCTCGGCCCCCCCCCCCCCCGACCGTAACTCGGAAACGGCGCGTCACAGCCGGGTCGTGTTTGGGTTCATCGGAGACGTCTCGACGAGATAAAAAATTTGACGTAACCATGGTCAACGGTTACAAATAGACCCCCCATGTTAGGTATCGTTTGAAAGGATGAGGGTAATCTATCAACACCATCCTCCCAGCCCCCCTCCGCTCCCCCCTTACTCCCCCCCCTCCTTTAAAATTACACAATTAATAATAATAAGTTATATTATTATTAATTTATAAATGTTTTGAGATAAAATTATACATAGCTATGTAAAATAAAGTAAATAATAAGATATGGAAATATAAGAAAATTTATTTAATATCTTATGGGTCCTGTGAAAAAGTTGTAAAAGAATTCAGAAAAAAATAATTAAATATATAATATTTTTATACAATAAGAGGTCATGTGCCCAGACTTCGCCTTCCACTGCGTAAAAAGAAAGCCGTGAAAATGTTGTGAGAAGCACGCACGAAACGAAAATGAAAGGTTTGACAATGATTTTACAATGATTTTATGGTTTGGATGGATACCTATAAAGAAATTTAATATAATGTGCATCAAGAGGGGAAGGATTGAGGAGCGATGTACATATACATATTTATAGAAAAGGTGACTTATTTGGCGATTAGAACAGGAATTTTAAGCGGAAATAATGGAAAAATTGGAAAATTTAATTGCCATTGTATTGGCAACACCGGTGGCGAGAGAAAGTGGTGGTTGCCGAGCGACGGAATAACGAGGAAGGAAGAAAAGAAAAGAAAAGAAACTCAAATTGTATTCTGTTTAAAGAAGTCTAAAATATATGTTGTTTTATCGAGTGGTCTTAATATTCTTTTGATTACCTACTGACTGAGTAAAATACAAGTACATTTCAGGTAGAAGATAACAATTGACAGATAGAAAAGTTACTGTCATTTTAGTGAGGTAATTGAAATGCTGAAAATGTTATGAAAAAATGCAGAAAATGCAATAAAAATTGATGGAAAATGTTATGAAAAATATTCAGTTTCGACGATATAAGAGAAACAAGAATTTGGAAGAAAAAGGAATGTAATTTTGAGAGGCGAAAGTTTGGCTTGATTTAGTGAAAAATGTAGAAGACTGACTGTATTGATACCCACGGGTTTTGGTAGATAATTTAAAATTAATTTAAATTAAGGCGTTTGTGAGATGAGATAGGAAGTTATGAATAGAGAAATATAGTGTTTTGTATTGATGAAGTATAGTGTAGGAGTTTTTTATATTGATGAAGTATAGAGAAGTAGTAGTAAACTCATGGATTTGAGTAGTATTGAAGACTCATGGATTTGAGTAGTGTTGTTGACTCACAGATGATTAGTTTTGTATTGATAAAGTAGATATTTTATATTGTGATTTAAGGCTTATCCTTCCAAAAAATTAAATTTTTGCAACATTTTGTAACAATGTTATTCATTATGTATACGCCTTTTCTTCATCGAAAAAAATATATGTTTATCTACAAGATATGAGGAATGATTTGTTGGGATTAAAATTTTTATTTTATTGAAATTGATTCAGGAAAAAAATTCTAAACTCACCTCTTTTATTTTCAGTTATAACAATCTCACTTCTACAATATTTATCAAAAGATTATGAAATTTTGTACACTTATGAAGATAACAATGTAGCATGATTTGTTGAAAGCGCTTTTTGAAAATTCGTAAAATTGAATTTTATATAATGTTTTTATCAAAAATATTTCCCCACTTACTCAGCGCTAGCCCGTTCTCGTCCATAAAATCAGTGCGGGGCGAGTCGTGATGCTAGACGGACCTGTGCCGCGTTGCACCTCATCATATTATTAATTTTTACGTAATAAACAAAGAATAAACATTTTAGTGGCAGAACAGACAGTGCATGATAGTGTATATAATACTTTAATAGGTTTTCTTTTTTGTCTTACTAGGTAATTAAATCTTTAAAAACTAAATATAAATTATGTTGTAATATAATATTCAATTTATTAATAATCTGAAATATTCAATTTGAATATTCAATTAATAATTATTCATCTGTATATATACTTGTTATCTAAATTGTTATCTAAATTTAATAAAGATAGGAAGTAAGCAAAGGAGGCAAAAGCGTAATATATCAAAAATAAACCAAAAGAGGAAGGAAAGTTTTCATGAATTTTAATTAATTAAATAATTAAATTAATTAATATTAATAATAATTAATTAATGCAATATAAATTAATAAGCCTAATAAATAAATAAATAATAAAGCCACTATAAAGCCGGATTCCCACTCACGTATCTAGTGACTCATCGAATTGTTCTCCTAGAAGGAACGGTGGGGGGTTTCCCTATTGTAGGTGGTCGCGTAGAAGACGCCCCCGTGACCTCCAGAAAAATCCGATATCCTCGATACACCGTTATCACTGGTAAAAAGTTGGTGAGCGGTTCTCGGAAACTATGAGGGATAGAAGGGTGGCGTTTGCGGAATGTCATAGAGGGTGATCGGTAGTCACCAAGGAAAGTGTCATCCGGTCTACCGGGGCACCAAAAATTTTTGACAGCCCCCTCCTTTGACCCCCCGACCGTAACTCGGAAACGGCGCGTCACAGCCGGGTCGTGTTTGGGCTCATCGGGGACGTCTGGACGAGATAAAAAATTTGACGCCCCCCTCGGACCCCCCCGACCGAAACTCGGAAACGGCGCGTCACAGCCGGGTCGTGTTTGGGCTCATCGGGGACGTCTGTACGAGATAAAAAATTTGACGCCCCCCTCGGACCCCCCCGACCGAAACTCGGAAACGGCGCGTCACAGCCGGGTCGTATTTGGGCTCATCGGGGACGTCTCGACGAGATAAAAAATTTGACGCCCCCCTCGGACCCCCCCGACCGAAACTCGGAAACGGCGCGTCACAGCCGGGTCGTATTTGGGCTCATCGGGGACGTCTCGACGAGATAAAAAATTTGACGCCCCTCTCGGACCCCCCCCGGCCGAAACTCGGAAACGGCGCGTCACAGCCGTGTTGTGTTTGGAGTCATCTGAGATGTTTTAGGAAGACGAATTTAAAATTTATTATAGACCAAATTTGAAATTTGGTCAATTGCTGTCTATAGTAACCATGGTCAACGGTTACAAATAGACCCCCCATGTTAGGTATCATTTGAAAGGCCTTAATGAGGGTAATCTATCAACACCATCCTCCCAGCCCCCCTCCGCTTCCCCCTTACTCCCCCCCCCTCCTTTAAAATTATACAATTAATAATAATAACACCCAAAACCAAACCAAAACAATTAGACATGGCAAAAGACAAGACAAAACGAAAACAAAATGAAAACGTGAATAAATTTTCTACAAGAATATTATTATTTTTTTAAATTCTATTTACATGAATTTTAAAAATTATAAAAAAGGGCTTTTGATAGCTTTTAGAAAAATCAAGCGCTGAATCAAAAATATGGAGAAAATAATAAATGTTAAGTGTGCCTTTTACAGTTCAATATACCCAAAAAAGCCCCACAGAGTTTCCATTTAATCCACTCAGCCGCTTTTTTGTCCCACTCGATAGATTTTTTGAAAAAATTGAAGAAGCAAGATTCTCGCTCTAAAAAGTTCGTAATCTTTATCAAAATGAAAAAAAAAACTTTTTGTCTCAATTTCTTGTCACTTTACCACGCGAAAATTGCACGGTTGGTGCAAAAACTCAATTGTTTTTACTGAAAATTAAAAAAATTGTTAGTTTTGATAAAAACTGTTGTTTGGCTCTTTTACCATATATTTTATATTCGTATAATAAAGAAATATACATACATCTATACATATAAATAAAATTGGAGTGTCTGTTTGTAATATTGAAATAACCGTTTTTTACTACCTGCATATGAATATATATACGTACATACACCATATATGAGTACATACACCAAAATAAACCAACCACATAACCAAACCAAATTTTTGTCTGTCTGGGTGTCTGTTTGTTCCGGCTAATCTCTGAAATGGCTGAACCGATTTTGACGGGACTTTTATTGGCAGGTAGCTGATTTAATAAGGAGTAACTTAGGCTACGTTTATTTTAGAAAAAATCCAAAATAACATTTTTTACAATTTTTGTCTGTCTGTTTGTTTGTTCCGGCTAATCTCTGAAATGGCTGGACCGATTTTGACGGGACTTTTATTGGCAGGTAGCTGATTTAATAAGGAGTAACTTAGGCTACGTTTATTTTAGAAAAATCCAAAATAACATCCAAAATAACATTTTTTACAATTTTTGTCTGTCTGTCTGTTTGTTTGTTCCGGCTAATCTCTGAAATGGCTGGACCGATTTTGACAGGACTTTTATTGGCAGGTAGCTGATGTAATAAGTAGTAACTTAGGCTACGTTTATTTTAGAAGAAATACACCCCGGGCGAAGCCGGGAGCGCGCCGCTATACACTCTAAAAACATAACCCTCGTTGTGGCGCAGACGGGTAAAAATTTTTACTAGGTAACATAATTTACTACCTAAATAACAAAACACGCTTCATTGTTACTGAATTATCCCTCTACATTGTAAATAATTATAAATTTGTAGTATGTATTTGCAGTAAAGTAGGCTCAGTCGACTATGTCGTGCCTTTGTCGTCTAGTCTCCATACTACTCTTTGCCATCTCTGTGCGGTCGATCTCTTGTAGAGGGTGGCGCGGGGAAATCAGCCTAATAATCAAGGCCAAATCGGCGATATACACCTTAATCAATGAATAGAGAGTAGATATAGTAGTTATAGTAGTGGAGAGTTGTGAGTTGTAGATTGAATAATTATTGTGTAGATGGTTTTATTTGTGTATGAGAGTTATAAAAGTCGGTAGAGAATGAGTATTGATGGTTTTAATTATAGTTATAGATGTTGAGTAGTAGTAAAGTACAGTCAGCTTGGAATTTAAAATTCAGAGGAGATGTTAGAAGTTTGAATTTTAAATACTGGTTAGTTAATTTCTAACAAAATTAAGAAACATAATTTAGAATGTAGTTTGAAAAACAAACGAAGGGGTTTTGATTATATTTATATAAATGTAGTAAATTTAATATATTAAGAAGTGTGTATTTATAAATGTTTTGAGATAAAATTATACATAGCTATGTAAAATAAAGTTAAATAAATTTGATATGGAAATATAAGAAAGTGTATTTAATTATCTAATGGGTCCTGTGGAAAAAGTCGTAAAAAGAATATCAGAAATTTAGAGAAGAAACCAAATTTAAATATATAATTTCAAGAGGAATTTACATTTAACATTGGCTGCGGCCACTCTGTTGTGAACTGAAATTATATTAATTACTTTTAAGAATGCAAAAAATACGGAATAAAAAAATAAGTGTTTAAATAATTAGCTAACCTCATCAGAATCCCCTTCCGGGGGCGGAGTGTCAGGCTCGGGATTTACATTTAAAATTGGCTGCGGCCACTCTGTTGTGAACTGAAATTATGTTAATTACTTTTAAGAATGCAAAAAATACGAAATAAAAAAATAAGTGTTTAAATAATTACAAGCAAAAATTTAAAGATAACACGTAGCTAACCTCATCAGAATCCCCTTCCGGGGGCGGAGTGTCAGGCTCGGGATTTACATTTAAAATTGGCTGCGGCCACTCTGTTGTGAACTGAAATTATGTTAATTACTTTTAAGAATGCAAAAAATACGAAATAAAAAAATAAGTGTTTAAATAATTACAAGCAAAAATTTAAAGATAACACGTAGCTAACCTCATCAGAATCCCCTTCCGGGGGCGGAGTGTCAGGCTCGGGATTTACATTTAAAATTGGCTGCGGCCACTCTGTTGTGAACTGAAATTATGTTAATTACTTTTAAGAATGCAAAAAATACGAAATAAAAAAATAAGTGTTTAAATAATTACAAGCAAAAATTTAAAGATAACACGTAGCTAACCTCATCAGAATCCCCTTCCGGGGGCGGAGTGTCAGGCTCGGGATTTACATTTAAAATTGGCTGCGGCCACTCTGTTGTGAACTGAAATTATGTTAATTACTTTTAAGAATGCAAAAAATACGAAATAAAAAAATAAGTGTTTAAATAATTACAAGCAAAAATTTAAAGATAACACGTAGCTAACCTCATCAGAATCCCCTTCCGGGGGCGGAGTGTCAGGCTCGGGATTTACATTTAAAATTGGCTGCGGCCACTCTGTTGTGAACTGAAATTATATTAATTACTTTTAAGAATGCAAAAAATACGAAATAAAAAAATAAGTGTTTAAATAATTACAAGCAAAAATTAAAAGATAAAGTACGTAGCTAACCTGTCCTAAATCTGCTTCTGGGAGCGGTGTTAGAGATTCGAAATATTCTTCGAGATTTGTTAAAATAGGCAGCGGCCCCTCTGTAACTGTCTGAAACACATTATATTAATTACTTTTAAGAATGCAAAAAATACGAAATAAAAAAATAAGTGTTTAAATAATTACAAGCAAAAATTAAAAGATAAAGTACGTAGCTAACCTGTCCTAAATCTGCTTCTGGGAGCGGTGTTAGAGATTCGAAATATTCTTCGAGATTTGTTAAAATAGGCACCGGCCCCTCTGTAACTGTCTGAAACACATTATATTAATTACTTTTAAGAATGCAAAAAATACGAAATAAAAAAATAAGTGTTTAAATAATTACAAGCAAAAATTAAAAGATAAAGTACGTAGCTAACCTGTCCTAAATCTGCTTCTGGGAGCGGTGTTAGAGATTCGAAATATTCTTCGAGATTTGTTAAAATAGGCACCGGCCCCTCTGTAACTGTCTGAAACACATTATATTAATTACTTTTAAGAATGCAAAAAATACGAAATAAAAAAATAAGTGTTTAAAAAATTACAAGCAAAAATTTAAAGATATGGAGATGCCTACTTTACATGATTACATAGTATTTAAGTCTTACCACTCCATCTTCACCGACTGAATTAGCATTGGTCGATGTTGGCTGGTAATAACGACCCTCAGTGTTGACAAGAAATGTGATGTTTTCATCAGGAAATGTGATCTCTTCTTCGGCCGCTTCTGTCAAAGGTTCTATAAAATGGTTGAGGAATGTTTTCTTGAATAAGAAAAATAACAAATATTATACAATAAATGATAGATACCTGAAATGTTTTGCTCTTGCGTTTCTTCTGGAAGTAGACAGGCTACAATATCCATAAGCTCCAGTTGAAGTTCATCAGTTCTTTCCGGAGAAGACATGGTTGCTGAAAAAAAATTATTATGTAATATTTCACATGTTTTGTATTTGAAATATCATCATCACGTTAATTAGTTACATAATCAAACATTGTTGATTTAAATAAAAACAAATAAAAATGTCTTTTATCCTTAAAAAAATCATCCCATCTTTCCTATCTATGCCAAATGTTGAAAAACCAATATCTAATTACAAATACAAATACCATGTGATTTTAACACATTATAAATAACATAATGGTGATATTACAAATTGAGAATGCTAGACAAAACTAAGTGCTATTTCACCACAGAGAATGTGTAAGTTTTTCGGTTTTGTCATTTATTCACTTATAATCAAGTGTAACTAAAAAAAAAAGACGAGAAACCTAGTATCAGCCACTAGGGTTTGGTTGGACCTAGTTCTAGCCGGAATGACACCAGCTAGACCTAGTTTTACCTGAAAACAATCGGCTTATACTAGATTTAACCAAGAGTAAATGGCTACACTACACCTAGTTCTAACCGGCTAAAACTAGGCGTAGCCGCACTTCAGGTTCTAGCCGTAACATATATATCTTATTAAAATATAAATAAATTTAATTTAATAAATTAATTATATAAATTTTATTATAAATAAATATAAGAAGGGCTCCAAGAAGCGAAAAATTTATAGACGAATTATTTAAACATTTTTTAATGTCTTCAATGAAAACGGAAACTCAAAAATATTTTGTCAATTAACAATTGCCTAAACACAATATATAAATCATTTTTATTAAATTAATATTTAATACTAACATTATTTTAGATGGCGTAGGCCTATTTACTACTTTACTGACGGCGCGCGCATTTCTTAACGGCCGCGCGGAGCCTTATTTTCAGAGTTAAATTAAAACTATAAATAAACGAGAAAAAATTACGGGAGTTGATTTTTTTTATTGGAAATTTCCTCCTCTTTAAGAATGTTTTTTCCCATTTCCTAAATACTATTAGTTTTAGAGATATTAACAAAAAACCAAATGCCTTCTTTGTTTATCTATAATTGTTAATATCTTTTGAATTTTCTTTAGTGTTGGAAAATCCTTCTAATTCTTTTCTCTAGACGTAATTCCGAATGCAGTGAGCTATCGCTCATATTTATAGGAGCTTTATCACTATTTAACACGAATATGAGTTTGCTGACTAGCCTATTACACCCTCAATACACCCTTAATAATAAATCGTGAAACAATACTGTTTCAATATTCGGTAATTATTCCCAGGCTGCGATTGCCAGTCCGGGGCCTCCACTCGAGAACCTTCCAGCCCCAGTGCTTAGAATAGAATCCCATCTTAACTCAAGGGTGCTGTAAAAATCGACTAAGGCCAAAATCACCAAAGGGCCCTTTGAGGACAATATCAAACTGCGCTCGCCTACTCACCTGCCAAGTGTGGATAGTATTGGCAAAATCCCTCAATGATTTCAAAAAAAAGAACAAGCTATATTGTTAATCAAATTAAATTAGGAAAAAAAACACTTCAGCATACTCATACTTGAATACTAATCAAAACACTAGGTGGTCTGGACATGAAAACTTTAACATAGATTTAATTTAAACACACCAACAAACACAACGTGAAAACCCCTTACTTATTGATTATCTACGTTTAAAAAAAATAAATTTTAAAGAACACAACGTGAAAACCCCGTACTTATGTTGGTAACAGGTACTCATTATCGACGTGGTTTAATTCTTATTCCATATTCATTTTGATTAATTCCTAATCGTCATTTTTTGAAATTTCATTTTAAATAAGCTTCATATTGAATTTAAAACTTTAAATTAAAATAAATAAGAAAAATATTTTAATTGAGTTAAAAATGGAAAGTAAATTTGACCGCCATCTTGTGCACATTACTGTATAGAAATGTTAATGTTAAATGTATTAACATATGAGTAAATCCACGAAATATGTAGAGAAAACTACACATGTTAACTATTTCGCCGTAATTTGTACGATTTTGTTAATCACTGTTATGTACCTGTTGGAAATAAAACTGTTAAATGAAACAGAACTTACGGAGTAAAATCGCAGACGCCTACACACAAAACTAGAAAAGTCTCACAATCTTACTAAAATCCTCAACGCTCGGCGGGGATGTGGTCGCTTGACTCTCCCCCCCACTCGTTTTGTATAAGAGCGCATGCGTCTTCTGCTGCTTCTTCTCTAAACAAGTACAAGTAAATTCCCCTATACACTATACAATTTGTAGGAAACCAATTTAGGAATCGGAGGTACCAATATCTCTGTTTCTTAAATTAAAGTAATGTAATCGCGGCGCTAAGATTTATAGGACGTTTAGGGGTGTCCACTTAGAAAATACATCGATGTTTTTTTTGTCGATACGGTACATCGAGGTTATGTATCGGTTAAAAAAATGGATGTTTTCTGAAAATCAAGTACTTTTTCTAACATTGCATCACAAAACTGTAGTCATACAAATCATAATTTTTAATTTTTCTAATACTCCTAAAATAGGACTTTTCTTGTAAGCACGCCTATTGTGTATATTAAAGGATGTTCTTTTGAACTTGACTCTATCCGCTGCCGTGTGTGGTCATTTTTATTAAAAGTATATTTTTGTTTATTAAGTGTGCAGATACCAGATACATATATTTATTTATTTCTGAAATCAACTATGAAATAAAAATGTTAACTTAAAGAACCATATTATGTAACATTATGTAACATAATATGGTAAATTTAAATTTAAACTTATAATGACTTATAAGAGTCATTGAGTCTTGAAGAAACCTAATTGATAAATAAATATTTTGATTTTGTTTTTTGATTCAATTTTATTCATTCAAGTTTTTTATTACATGCATATGAATATATATACGGTACATACACCAAAATAACATTTTTTACAATTTTTGTCTGTCTGTCTGTCTGTTTGTTCCGGCTAAACTCTGAAATGGCTGGACCGATTTTGACGGGACTTTTATTGGCAGGTAGCTGATGTAATAAGGAGTAACTTAGGCTACGTTTATTTTAGGTTCTTAAGTACGTTCACCCAGGGCGAAGCCGGGAGCGCGCCGCTAGTTTGTAATAAAATCCAAACACGAGTTCTACAAATTAGGTAGGTGTACTACAGTTAAAGATTCAGCTAAATCAACCGATGTGCGTTTCAATAGTTTCTAGATAGTATTATTTTATAACCGATTGGATTGAAGCAAAAGCAGAAACTTTAAAATGATACAGGAAGCTTGCTAGTAAATACATCCACCGATTAGTGAACCTATTTCAAAAATTACCTCTTACAATAGAAACATACAGTATAAAATATAAACAAACACACAAACTTTACCTATGTATTATTAGTAATAATTATAGATTGATAATGTATAATTTACTAAATTACTAGAGACGCTATCCTGAGCATTGAGCTTTATTGAGCTAGTAACAGTGTTTGTGTTAAAGTGAAATAACTTCAACTTCAAATATGCCCTCGTGTGTGTTACGATATTGCACTAATAATTCAAGTAATACGGCAAAGTGCAAAGGAATAACTTTCCATCGGTAAGTAACTAAATAATCATTTTAAAACTTAATTCGAACAAAATATTTAGCGGGTGCCATTTTGTGTCGTTTGTCATAGACTAAAAAAATTAAAGAAGTGACATTGGGTGTATAACAAGTGTAGATATTATTAGCTGACGTATCTTTTTATAGCGGAAAATAATAATCTTACACCTTTAAAAAAGAATACACTGTGATTATTAATTAAAAAAGATAAAATCATAATAAAAATCAATTACCTGCTTACTTAATTGTTTTATTAGATTGATTGGTTTTAATTGATTGATTATAGGCTACTGGCCTGAAATAAAATTATTATTTATTTATTTAGAGATAATATGTTACATTTTGTTAAGGTTTCCACGTCTGGGCCGTAAAGAAAGGGAAAAATGGATAAAATTCGTCCAAAACAACCGCAGTGAAGAGACAAAAGCGGGAAGGCGTTTTCTGAAGAAGTCTGCTATTCTTTATATTGATGTAAGTAACAGTAATGAAAATAGTACGGTTTTACAAATTTCAAAGAGAATATTATTTTAGCCATCACTAACATTATTTTATGTTTGTTTTAGCCGAGGGTGTGCCACAATAGTACTGGAACAATGGAACCAATTTCTGAGTCTGTCAGCGAGTCTGAATCAATTTTTGATACGCCAATAAAATTGTTCTCAATAGAAAAATACCAACTATCACCTAGATCCGCAGTCTTCCCTCAGAGAAAAGTTCAAAGAATTAAAGATTTTGGCTGTTGCATGTCAGTATATTTAGGAAAATTTAATTTATGTGCATAAAAATATTAGTCAATTTAATAAAAAATGTGATGTACACAATATGAATACTAGGTTTAAAAGTTATTTAAATTTACATAAAACGCGACTCCACAAGATAAGTAATTCTTTTATGGGTCAATGTATACGGTTTTATAATGTTAGTTAGCTGTTAGCTCATACTATGTTTAGTTATGTTATGTTTGTGTTTAGTATTAAAAAACTATAATTGTATATATACTTTCATTTTGTTAAAATTAAGTGTAATTGTTGCAATTTTATATTTTAAAAATAATAAAAAGTTAGTATCCTGAGTTTCTTTCGGGGTTTCTTCTCAGGATCGTCATCTTGGCTTTTTTTCCGAAACCCTGGTAAATTTAAATTTATAATAACGATCATAAGAGTTTCTTGTAGAAACCTAATTGATAAATAAATATTTTAATTTAGAAACATTTTCTACAAAATTTTATAAATTATACAAAAAAAGTGTTAGGTATTATTGTAATGTATAATAATTATATATGTGTTGGCGTGAAATAAACTGTCTAGATAAATAGTCTAGATTTACAGATATTGTTATCATCTTGTGTGTAAATATGTGTTAGATAATAATAATAATAAATAAATAAATACGGCTTTTATTTTTTTGTACCAAAACTTAAGGCAAAATTTGTAAGGAATGAGACTTTCCATGCCCTTTACTGAAGTATCACGGACATATACAAAACAAATACATGCTAGATATTGTTTGTTCCGCAGAGTAAAGTCAGTTTATACCTAAAATAAATATTATAATTAAAATTGTCCGTCCAGCCGCTTTAAATTTATTTTACTATGTTCACGTAAGTGGTATCCAATGAAATAGGCAGAATATAAACAAAGTGTCGCCTCTGTTACGGTGACATCGTATCTATGACTCATTAGCCGCCCCCCGCGCGCCCCGCACAGATTTTGTTCGCGGCGTCTTCTCTATACGTACGTAGTAAATAAAGCTCAATGATCCTGAGTACAAGTTTTGCTCCATGCGCTAAATTTGCTAAATTAATACGCTGCAGCGCTAAAACAATAATAATATTGTCACAACAAACGAGCGCTAGTTTGCTTTCGAGGTTGATACACGCTAATCAAAATGGCGCGCCGCGTTTCAACAGCTGTTTTGTAGTTACGTAGTGACAAAAAAATATATACAAATAGGCATGGTTTTTCGTCTACGGTTACCGGTGAAATATAATACACTGCCTTTTTTTTTAATTAGAGCAATCTTTTATGACGCCTGAAGGCATTGCTTTAATATTATTTTATACAACACGAATCACATCCGGTGGAACGTCGCGAAGCCTGACTGATACATTGTGGTCCAGTGGAACTTAGCTTAGCTTAGATGCTTAGCGAAACAACTTACTAATAATAATAAGCTAATAATAATAATAATAACGACGAACTAATAAGTGAATTGTGGTGCCACGATCTCGAACAGGTCATATGGCGTCATAGGCGAGCTAAAATATGTAAGTCATTTATTGATAGATTTTTTTAAATTCATTGATTTATTAATTTTGATTTTGATTGATTTTGATGATTTATTAATTGTAATTGATAAATCACTGAATTTTAAATTCAGTGATTTATCATTTATTTATTTATTATTATTATTCGGAGGCAGCGGCTCCGATGAGTGGCGGTGCCAATTGGTGAAATTTTTTTTTAATTTTGATTTTTGTACATTTTCTGTATTTATTTCACCTTGACAAGCCATTAATTATTATAATGAGAATTTAAATTTAATTCAGCTAATAAGTTAATACCACTTTGACTGATTCGGAGGCGGTACGAAGTTCGTCGGGTCACCTAGTTTTAATTTATAAATTGCTACATCTTATCGGTTACTAATCTTACTACTCGTACAGTAAGATTTTTAACAGAAATTATAACAGATTATTGGTAAAGTTGGTTATATATGACATGGTGCCCAGATGTATTTAAAAAATATATACATAAACTATAGAACTAAAAATATAAAACTGATTTAAAAGAGAAAATATAAAATGAAAACTAAACTGAATTGTGATCGCTACTTAAAGTTTAAAAGCAAAATTATGCCGAAGAAACTCGAAGAACGGCACTACTGCCGCGCGTATACTCATCTACTTTTTAGATGAGTATATACACACAGTATACACACAACATGAGGTCTAAATCTAGCTGTAATTACCAGTGACGTCACAGCGGTTGTGTTAAGGATGGTCGCGTCATGTGCCACTTTCTGTCCGTCTGTCACGTACGCCATGTTTTTATCCGATTTCGTTTTGGTGACGTTGCATTGCGAGATGTGCATCGCAAACTGTAAAGGAGGAAACATGTTTATGTTAAAATACAACATCAAATAGGTACTAACGCGTGTAGTGGAGACTGGAGAGTGGACTGACTGGAAAGCTAACGCAGTCTCGTTGGAACCAAACCTCTATGAGGATTTGCTGTGTCGTGGACATGGCCGTGTGTTTTACGTGAATACGTGTACGTTACGACTAACATCGTCTTTGAGCGTATTATATGTAGGTATATATCCAACGAATTCAAACATACACCATATGTACCTAAAGGTACACCATATGACACCGCAAAAAGAAGAAAAAATACCTATTTTAAAAGATAATCGGTTAAAGCACCCTAGTAGCGGGTAGAACACTGATGGTACCTTTGTTTTGGAAACAATGCAAATGTTATGTAAGCCTTGACACTGAAGGATAAGTGACGGCGAGGTTAAATGGTCGCATAGTCACTGGAAATGGTAATTACATGCCGTTTTGATGCCTCAAACATAACTAGCTGTGAGAACGTTTAACTATGTGAATAAAAGATAGAAAAAAATAGTCAAATATTAATACTCGTATTCATTATTAAAGGAAGATGTCATTTTTTTATGTAAGTGTAGGCAGACAGGCTGACTATCACCTTTATGGTATGTGGCTAATAACTAAAAAAATCTTAACAAATCCTTATATATATAAAAATTACGTGTCACATGTTTGTCCGCGATGAACTCCCAAACTACTGAACCGATTTTGATAAAATTTCGTAACTATATGTAATTTGGTCCAACTTAAAAGATAGGATAGTTTAAATCTCATTTTGTTTATTATATTTTTGCAAATTATATAATATTATTAACATAGCGCCATCTGTTGATACCTATTCAATCCAGCAATTATTTATCTATGAGTTCCAAAAGATTTTAACAGATGGCGATGTAAGGTAATTTTATCAGCTGGATTGAGTAAAAAATTGCACCCGTGCGAAGCCGGGAGCGGGCCACTAGCAGATGATAATAATAACAATAAAACGTACATACGTCTCACTCAGTGTCCAGTACTGTTTTTCTATCGGTACCACTGGAGGACATCTTTAGACAACCGCCCCAGGAACACTGAAATAATAAAACCAATATTTTAAAGGTTTTGTCTATTTTTTAAAAGCAAATGCGACATACCACGTCCGGTAATGCCTACAGTTCGTGTAACCATAGGCAGAGGGAGGAAGTCAGGTAACAGCGCCTCCACTATCTGCTCCAGAAGCTGGTCGGTATCAATTCAGTCCCCAGCATTTCCTCGAACAGCTTTGCCTTGCTATCGGTAATGGCCACACGCAGCCTCATCGCGTGGTTGATATTAGGCAAATTTAAGGGAAAAAGATAGTGGAATATAAAGAGACTATTTCATTGGGTTATATCAATAGAAAAGATAGGTCAAAGTCATAGTATAGTTTTGTCCTCCTTTCACATACATAAGTGGCGATTCCCTCGCCATAGAGTGACTATTCATTACTTACATTGAAATTAGTTTTGTGGTTCATACAAGCGTCGTGAGATTCATAGAGAGGGCACGTCGGCAGCGCTACAATCTTCAATATGGTGTTGTTCGCAATTTCGTACTGCCTTACATCTGAAAATCAGACAAAACATGCGGATCTCTGTTACCATCACGTGTAAACTAAATGGATTTGGATGAAACTTTTACCTTTAAGACAAAATCTTGATGGTATATTCTAATTAGATAGAATAGAATAGAATAATGTTTTATTTTTACTAAAGGACATTTAAGAGCATACATAAGTAACATCCTTATATATATAAAAATTACGTGTCACGTTGTTTGTCCGCGATGAACTCCCAAACTACTGAACCGATTTTGATAAAATTTCGTAACTATATGTAATTTGGTCCAACTTAAAAGATAGGATAGTTTATATCTCATTTTGTTTATTATATTTTTGCAAATTATATAATATTATTAACATAGCGCCATCTGTTGATACCTATTCAATCCAGCAATTATTTATCTATGAGTTCCATAAGATTCTAACAGATGGCGATGTAAGGTAATTTTATCAGCTGGATTGAGTAAAAAATTGCACCCGTGCGAAGCCGGGAGCGGGCCACTAACAGATGATAATAATAACAATAAAACGTACATACGTCTCACTCAGTGTCCAGTACTGTTTTTCTATCGGTACCACTGGAGCACATCTTTAGACAACCGCCCCAGGAACACTGAAATAATAAAACCAATATTTTAAAGGTTTTGTTTATTTTTTAAAAGCAAATGCGACCTACCACGTCTGGTAATGCCTACAGTTCGTGTGACCATAGGCAGAGGGAGGAAGTCAGGTAATAGCGCCTCCACTATCTGCTCCAGAAGCTGGTCGGTATCAATTCAGTCCCCAGCATTTCCTCGAACAGCTTTGCCTTGCTATCGGTAATGGCCACACGCAGCCTCATCGCGTGGTTGATATTAGGCAAATTTAAGGGAAAAAGATAGTGGAATATAAAGAGACTATTTCATTGGGTTATATCAATAGAAAAGATAGATCAAAGTCATAGTATAGTTTGTAACGTAGAAATTTACGTTAGGTGTCCCAGTAACAGTCTATATAATTATCAAGTAGAAATCGTTACTGGTAGCGCCATCTAGCGCACTAGGGCGTAAACAACATCAATCGTCGATAAGAATTAGATTTTATTAAATGGGGGGCACATATAAATTTAAATAATGATATATGAAGAAAATTGCCGGTGAGGGAAATTGACAGCTCTCTTGGTTCCGGGCTGCGATTGAGATCAGACGTGCACAAATTTAGATAAGGCAGATTGCCAATTTTGATATAAAGTCTTTAGTACAAAACTAAGGAGAATAGTAACGAGCGAGCTTTTCTGAGCGAGAAGTGTTGGAAACGTCAATTTCGTCTCCAACAACCTGCGCGGAGAAGGGAAAGCAGTTTTACCACGGTCATATTGGTGATCGGTGGTCAGCTCGGGTGTGGCTTAGTGCTGGCGAGCATTCCTTGCGGACGACGGTGCTGGCGGTGGCATTGGGGTGGTGAGGCATCCTACGGGTCCACTCAGAGGTGCCGTATAGTTTCGGAGGTGGTGGCGCAGCAACCTTGACCGAAGGTACCCACATTCATTTTTTATTTGTGTACGCAGTAAAGTGAATCAATCCAGTGAGTTAATTGGCGGTAACGGCAAGTTAATCGATAGTGGGAAGAGTAAATTACTCCTGTTCATTGGAGCAGTCAAGAGGACTTGTAAATACATTGTAAAATATAATCACGTAGAATAATAAGATTAGATTAAGTTAAGGTTAAGGTTTGTTTAGTAAAATAAAAGTAAGGTTAAGGTTTAAGTAAAATAAATGTATATATTGTAAATAAGGAATTTTTATTAAGGATAATCCCGCTGTTCGTAGGGCTTCTTCAGAGTGCTGGCGCCCTGAGGTTTGTGCTCTATCGATTGTTTCCTGGTCGGTGAGTAAAGTTGATGGTCACCGACCAGGAAACAATCGTAGGGCTTCTTCAGAGTGCTGGCGCCCTGAGGTTTATGCTCTATCGATTGTTTCCTGGTCGGTGAGTAAAGTTGATGGTCACCCCCGACTGTCAACGTTACAAGTTTTGTCTTCCTTTCACATACATAAGTGGCGATTCCCTCGCCATAGAGTGACTATTCATTACTTACATTGAAATTAGTTTTGTGGTTCATACAAGCGTCGTAAGATTCATAGAGAGAGCACGTCGGCAGCGCTACAATCTTCAATATGGTGTTGTTCGCAATTTCGTACTGCCTTACATCTGAAAATCAGACAAAACATGCGGATCTCTGTTACCATCACGTGTAAACTGAATGGATTTGGATGAAACTTTTACCTTTAAGACAAAATCTTGATGGTATATTCTAATTAGATAGAATAGAATAATGATTCATAGAGAGGGCACGTCGGCAGCGCTACAATCTTCAATATGGTGTTGTTCGCAATTTCGTACTGCCTTACATCTGAAAATCAGACAAAACATGCGGATCTCTGTTACCATCACGTGTAAACTGAATGGATTTGGATGAAACTTTTACCTTTAAGACAAAATCTTGATGGTATATTCTAATTAGATAGAATAGAATAATGATTCATAGAGAGGGCACGTCGGCAGCGCTACAATCTTCAATATGGTGTTGTTCGCAATTTCGTACTGCCTTACATCCGAAAATCAGACAAAACATGCGGATCTCTGTTACCATCACGTGTAAACTAAATGGATTTGGATGAAACTTTTACCTTTAAGACAAAATCTTGATGGTATATTCTAATTAGATAGAATAGAATAATGTTTTATTTTTACTAAAGGACATTTAAGAGCATACATAAGTAACATACTTATATATATAAAAATTACGTGTCACGTTGTTTGTCCGCGATGAACTCCCAAACTACTGAACCGATTTTGATAAAATTTCGTAACTATATGTAATTTGGTCCAACTTAAAAGACAGGATAGTTTATATCTCATTTTGTTTATTTTTTTTTGCAAATTATATAATATTATTAACATAGCATCATCTGTTGATACCTATTCAATCCAGCAATTATTTATCTGTGAGTTCCAAAAGATTCTAACAGATGGCGATGTAAGGTAATTTTATCAGCTGGATTGAGTAAAAAATTGCACCCGTGCGAAGCCGGGAGCGGGCCACTATATATATGTAGATAATATTTTACACAATGTATATTTCATACATAAAAAGGCTTCACTTCTTTATAATCTAGTATTTAACTAGAAGGCGCCACTCGAGCACTTTGATTATAGTTTCGTTTATGTGATTCAGCAATGAGTTGCCATGTGTTGATATTTCAGATTTCAGTGTGTAAGCTGATCATTCCGTAAAATTGTCATATTCACTTTGAGCACTGCGATTTGTAGTCGTAAATTGGGTATAGTGAAACCATTCTAATTGACCGATGCTTACAAATCAATCGATACTAATAATAAATCTGGCGGCAGCCCCCTACAAAAGACCACAAGGTCTTTTGTAATAACCACCCCCTTATTACAAAAGACCATTGTGAAATAACAGCATGTGTGCTGTTGTGTTTCGGTGAGTAAGTTGGCTGTCCACATAACAGCCAACATTGAAAAGCTTCCAAAATAAAATCATTTAACAAGCGGGGAGACATTTTTAATGCAACCGGATTTGATCGTAGCTTTGGAATGTACGATCGAGTGGCCCGTGTTGATGTTAATATTCTTTTAATATTTAAAGTAAAATAAGTGTTTGATAAAAGTGAATCAATTACTGTCGTGATAAAGTTCAGTTTCCTGAAATACGAATATTTATACGACCTTATTGAACAAAGAGACAGCATAACTTACGGCTGCGGTAACCGCTCTTCACCTCTTCGGGTGAGCGAGACATCCTCTTATTTATTACGCGCGTTCTCGCTCACTCCAAGTACATCACAACTACAGCTGCCTTCGAGCATTTCATTCTCCGAACTGATAACATAATAATTAATAAAGATGAGTGTATATAGATCAATGCATTACTTGAGAATGTAAAAAATTGTGGTACCATGCAAAGCTTTAAACACAAATTATAAGAATACATATGGACCAACGTTTGAAATAACTAAATTATCTCCGATAATAAATAAATAAATATAAATAAATATCATCACACATTCCACACAGCACCGTTTAGTTCCAAATTAAGCAACTATAGGCTTGTATTATTGATATACTACATAGATTACTTTTTTTTTAATGTAAATACATACATATTATAGATACAAACATCCACGACTCAGGTACAAAGGTAAAATGTTACACATAAACATTTGCCCCTAGCGGGATTCGAACCCACGACCGTTTGGTTAACAGCTAGGATTACTAACCACTAGACCAAACGTGTCAAAAACTTCCGATGTATAATAATGTAGTTATTAAGTTCTCATAGCTTAAGTGGACAACTTGTTCTTTTCTTATGAGAATAAATTCTTCTTTGCACCGAATACTCACAGAAACCGTAATTGTGCCTGAGACAAACGTCACTGATGCCGGTGATGTTCTCCACTGGAATCGGAATGTGTTTGTCCTCGTTCTTATAGAGGGTGACGGCAAACATGAAGTTCTTGTCCATCTCCTCTTGAAGAGTCACGTTCTCCCATAGGGTGGTGAATTTCTCTTCTGGAATGTAAACAGTTGCTTTGCATTAATCGACAATATGCTCTTGAACAATGTAGTTACGAAAGAAAGAAAATGAATTCCTCTTTCTTAGCTGGCTATGAAATTGTGAAGAAAATCCTTTTTCGTTAATTGGTTGTGAAAATAGGTTACCTACATGGACCAATGACTCGTTTATCACACTTTCTATTAGTAAAACCTAGTATCAGTAATCGTAAGTTCTATCAGTAAACTGTACGTCTTGTGGCTGCCCTCCATGGAAGCCGAAGTGCTGGCGCCGAAGTTTGCGTGGCTTAGTTCCGACGTCAGAGGATGTCAGGTTAAGGAGATACTCCCGGACGATCCTCATCCAAGAGTGGAAGGAAAGTGCAGGTGCTTTCGGGGCATGGTTGCGCAGGGTGTTACCTTCAGTCCTTATCTTCATTCTTAAAGCAATGTGTGTGTGTGTGTGTGTGGTGTTGTACTCCGGTAAGAGGTGCAAATGTTACTTTATCCCACTAATATCGGTATCGCACTTACATCACCTACATACGGCTTTGTTTGTATTAATAGGCGATGGTATAGTCAACTCCAATAAAGTATCTACACCCTTAACCCGCCGAACATGCTTTATTTCCCTATCCCATCCCAATCCCATATCAGTTAGATAAAAAAAAATAGATTCTTTTGCACGATTTACAAGAATAGAATGATCAAATTTGTTATGGCTATCTGGCAAAATGTTTAGCCTCGGGGCACACACAGCGCGTGTAAATAGTGTTGGAATATATCAAAATAAATCTGTCTCACTCTAACAAGTAGATTGAGAGTCTTGTTCATACAATAGCTCTTTGTTTCATACAAGAGTCTTATACGTTTTATTTGACTTTGAGCTTCAGAGTTAGTTCTGTTCAAACTGCGCCCCTTAGTAGTAGATACGAACACACCTTTCTACTATACTAAAAGAGACTAATTAAATAATATCATTTGATACAAATTCCATCTTTCATTGCTTCCCATAACCCAATAAATAGTGCACTGTCGCTTTTAAAACACATTTTATTTTATTATTTTCATATCGAGTAAAATGCTAGTTAGATGATATACAAATTTAAACTATTAGTATAGTAGTAATAAGAGTCAAATTAACTTGAACATACCGAACGGTATAACACGCGCCGAAAGCGGCATGCGGCGTCAGTAAAACAGTACTGATGATGTATAATGATAAACTAGTTGTGCCCGCGGGTTCGCTCGTTTGGTCTCAGTACCTATCGAAATTTATATCGGCCCCTAGAACTCGCACCACTTGAATCCCCAGATAGACGGCCCTATAAGGATGTCGCAGACAAATATTTGAAAATATTGATATACATATATACACTTAGTTGGCTAAAGTACGTCTGTTGACACATTAAGTCAAACTTTATCATAACTTCTATATATATTCTATATAAGTATACATTTACGTTAAGTCTCTACTTACGACAAATGTTTTTAGTTATGGAAATTGTTACACAACCAATATTAATTAAAAAAATTTGCTGCAAACTTATTATCAGACAGTAAATTTCTGGGCCACTTGCCGCAGTTAACAAATTGAAGGATTACGGAGAGATAAAAGATAATACCTACTTATATTTTTTTATCATTATCATAAAAACGGGCACGCACAGCAAATATTAATTTCGGTAGGAGGACAGATTCCATTACATCGTTGACATAGGGAGCGCATCGCTTAGACATCGTTAACAACGTCAACGTGATTCATGCGCATTAATTCATTATTCTAAAGTAGAATAAGGACAGTCATTTTTAATTGTTTTTCTTTATTTTATCTAATTATGATGTACAAACTTTCAATAAGTGTAATATTAGTTTTTGTGATAATATCATACTCGTATCTTCAGATGAAGTCCACGCGAACGATGTCGTGGCATCGTCTAGTGTTCACAATTAAATAACTTCAATATAACCTAGTTACCTAACATGTTTACCATTGTCTCAGTCACATTATGATTACACGTGATGGTGTGATATAATATTTTGGTACATCGTCTAGACTCACTTTTGGGGTGGGCACAAAATGGACTTTCGTCTTGTCTATGTTCATCTTAAGGTTCATCTTAACTAGTTAGTCTCGAGTACTACCCATGTTTCGATAGAATCCAAGGCTTTTTCATAGTCCTCGGAATAGTCGAGGAGTGTAACCTTCATAGTGGAAGGTTACACACTTTTCGGCTTTCTGTATAACTTACCGTAGCGTATGGATGTGGCCTTTCCGAAAACCAGCTTGTTCGAGAGGCTGGAAGTTACGATACGAGACGATATGCAATAAGCCTTGAAAACTACTTGTAAACATGGCTCAGAAGCGTGATGGGTTTTGATAAATCTTCAATAGTTTTGTTAACCTTTTTGAAGAATAGCACAACAACGCCTCTGTTTGACCGCCTAAAAGGAAGGAATTAAAGAGTCTATCGGTTATCCACTCGCTTTTAGAAGTTCTGATGTGTTTCATTCCTCACCAGGTGCCTTGTTGTTTTTTAGTTGTTTTAGAGCCATCGCTATCTCGTAGACTGATGTCCAGGAAATCTTCGGTGTGGTGTCGGATTATTTCGGCTTTAGGATCTGTGGCCGGAATTTCAACAGATTTTGTAATTGAAGTATACAACTGTCCATATAATTTCTCAACCTCCTTCATCCGCTCTAGATGATCACAACCGCTCTAGATGACGTTACACTGGCTTTACCCAACAGAACTGTTTCTTGCGAATACTGAGATTAAGGTGACAAGGCGAGGCGAGTCGAGCGCAAAGCAAAGGAAGAGATAATAGCTCTAAATAATAAATTATGACAATATCTATATTATGCACGAGTTTATAGTACACATTACACAATTAAAAACGACTCCGCTCTGTTCACAATCGAATCGAGTGTAGGTACACTCAATATTATCCGTAATTCTAGAATCATTGGATTGGTCATTGGTCTCCAATAGGACTAATGGTATACATGATGGATTTTCCTAAAAATAATCGCAACATAACATTTTATTTATCCGACTAGAAATAAAAAGGCGTCTGATGTATTTTGGAGGTCGAATCATTAAGAGCAGGCTCCACGAATAAAATTCCTACGCTCGCTCCGCCCACGTCCCGCCACCCGAGAGTTACAAGTTGCTCGGCGGCTCTCTAGGATTTTTTTTAATATATCGCAAGATACAGCTTACGTAAGGTTGAATATTGCGTACATTATTTGAAGCATGATTTGGTATGCACTAGCTCGGAACTAAACAACGTAAGTCTCAAAATTGTTTTCGTTAATTATAGGAGTAAAAATAAACCTAAGTTTATTTTATTTTGACAATCACTGGTAAACAATGTTTCCTTGCTACGAGAAGTTTTTTGGCGATATAACTCAAGCCGTTTAGTAGAAAAATGTAATATTCTCCGGAAAAGGCGTCGATTTCGATAAAAAAATGTATCGAATGAAAATCACCTAATTATGTTTCTGACTTGATAATCTACAGATAAAGGTCTCAAAATATATATATGTAAATTCCACATTGATCAGATATGTGGTTGACTCAGCACATTTATTTAAAGTTCCCTTAGTTTCATAGAGCCTGGCCTTAAACCAAATTAGTGTCACCATAACTTTAAAATTTGCGCTCCGCAGTTGAACGAGTTATTTTTAAATAATCAAATTTCGCACATTATTAAAATTTTAAAAATCAGTCAAAAATTTTGACAAAAATAAAAAATGGATATGGATATATCGTTAATGAAAAAATATTTAAGAGAAACTTACCAATCGTCGAAATGCCTCGCCAGACGCGCCTTGAAATACGTCTCCGTCCATATCGAAATTTAATAATATAAATGAACATAACTCCGTCCATTTAATAATATAAATTAACACTATATTAAACAGTTTATTTAATTAAACAATTAAGATAACTGGCAAATTCCGATCCTGCTGAAGTTTAAGTAAGCGATATTCTTACTTACACTGATACTTCCACACGACACAAGGTTCGGCAAGCAGCTTATGACTTTTTTAAACTTACTTAACCTAGTAAGTAAAGCGACAAAGATAGAAAGAGAGGAACGAACGCGCGAAACAGAAATAGTGACCACTAAAGCTGTTATCACACTTTACAATTTGAAGGATTCCAATTTAGGAAATTGGAACAGATTGTATCCAATTTAGATTTTATCTATTTTCAATTCTATGTCTTCGATTTAAAAATCAATTTAGTGTAGTGTGATCACTAGGTTCACTACTTAGGTACCTAAATTGGATTCCTTCAAATTGTAAAGTGTGATAACCGCTTAAAATTAAAATTGAAACTGACTTGTGTTTACACCCGTAACCGTATCGTTGCGTAAGCTGCCTGCTGCCTGCGAGTGTGTGCGAGCGCGCTGACGCTGAGCTCTCGACCTTTCAGTTGAATCGATTCTACAAACTCACACTAGGGATGTACTTGCGTTGCGATATAACATCAAAATATTTCCTGAGGCCGCGTGGTCCTACCGCCTCGTCCGATTGATCGGACGACGCGGACTTTTTTCCTGTTTCTTCGATTAAAGAATCAGGCTAATAGTGATCGGACGACGCGGACTGCTTTTAATCGAACCCTCAGGAATAAGAAATGAACAAAATAACTTTTCTCTTAAAAAAAAACAACTAAAATAATACGAGTTAGTGGGAGTAATCCATAAAATATTTACTTATCATCCTGAACTCCAATAAAAAATAATGCATACTACTCAACGGATCATCATGAAATTTCGCATACACGTTATCAGAGATAGGTACCCTAGGGTACCTATCTAAGAAAGGACTAGTCCTTTCTTCTATCCCTGACAAAGTATATGCAAAATTTGTAAGTTGTGAAAAGGTAGCAGACAGGCAGAGTTACTTTCGCATTTACATTATTATTAATATATTTATTTGGTATATAGTATATAAAGTAAATAGTAATATACGATAATTTGGATCGGTTCAATTCGAATAGTAATATTAAAAATATGGTACAACATTAACTCGAACTGGCTTAGTACGGCATGCTCGAATCGAATTGGTTGAATAAGAGAAGGGGAGAAAGAGGCAGGGGAAGGGCGTACGTTGCCACCGCGGTAAAGGTGGCCATGCTCAAACACCTCAATTTGCCTGCATATGGTAGATATTTAGACAGTACTTTGACGATGTACTTCATCAAGCCAATCTGTATGATTCCTATTTTAAAGGGAAAATTCTTTGCGCGCAATGGTAAAATTTCAAGGTCAAATTCAAATACTGTCTGATGCTTCAGTTTAACTATCACATGATCTTGTGACGTTTTTGTAACTGCGCCTCCACACTACTCGCAAAGTGCCTCGACGAGTTATTCGGGAAAGTTGACCGAATTACGAAGTGCGTGGCTACACACTCGTTCAACCTCGCGAGGAACTCGTTCGCGTTGTATTCGCGCTGCTTCGAGTCCTTTGACTCGGGCGCAAAAACCGACAACAAATGGAAGTAGCACGAGGCGAGGTAAAGTTGGACGAGGTAAGACGAAGTGCCCGTCCACACTCGTATTCGCTTCGACTCGGCCTACTTCGCGAGTAGTGTGGAGGCCGGGTAACATTGTTGAACGTTTAGCAACAGAATTTTCACGTCTTGACACGCGCACTCTAACTGTTTTATTTATGTATTAATATTTTTTATTATTTTTTAACAAATATATGTAGTACGAATTAAATTTTAGAGTTCGGAACTTGCCTTTTAGGTCGGATAATTTGTATGGAAACGACGAATATGTGTATTAATGATCTAAGACAAATATCAATTCTAACTACCTATACTCTAGTGAGGCAGATTCTATCGGCACAGTTCCAAGCGTCTATAAATAACCCAACATCTAAAATGGCAACACTGAGCCTCCTGCAGTCATCGTCGTATGTAGTCGCGCTCCGCTATACCCCCCACCCTCCCCCCTATTCCCCTCCGCTTAGGCCAGATAAGAGAGATAAGAGACACTCTGCCTCCCGGCCCTCACTAAGCCCGCCACGTTACGTCGCAACGCGTCTCCTAGGCAACGCATAACGCATAGCAGAATCAGACCTTGTTATTGAAGAACTAAATGTTTTCTATACTAAAAGTTAAAATCAAACAAAACTTGATAGACCAGCGATAGAGACAATTTTTCGAAACTCATGTTTTTAAAAACATAACATTAAGATACAAGAGCAAACTTAAAATCAAATATTTCAGTAATCATTCTTAGACTTATTACTCGAGTAGCTCGATTATAGCAAAACTAATCCTATAAAACATAATTATGTCAGTATTTAATAATGGATAGGAGGATCTACACATTACTTCATCTTTAATAATCATATAATGTTCTCAATATATTTCTCATTGACAAATAAAGTGAGATTACGTAATTCGAAATAAAAGCAAAAATAATGTATCAACTAAAATCATTATTATCGTAAAAGTGTCTCTAACTTTCGCACTACATAATTTGTTGGAAGTCAGGGATACTTACAATAATTGCTAAACAGAAAGAAATATTATTTCGATACGGCAAACGTCGCTAATTATATAAGCCATTATTTTTCCACTATAGTTATTATTTTATATCTTCAAGTATTATATACTTATTGCTAGTATATAATACTTCACCCGGAATGAGTACACAATCATTCCTCGTGTACCTCTTACCATAGAAGCACTTAGAAGAAGTTAGCGGAGAAACAGTCATGACGAATTTATGAGAGATGAAAGTTTACTGTGAAGTAAACCGTAACAGATAGAGATATGCCATCTCGAAGTCTCATTTAAAACTTCATTAGGTTTTATTACATAAATACAAATTTTACATGATAAATTACCTAATTCATGGTGAAAACTTCATCAAAATCAGTTGAGTGGTTTAGGAGGAGTTAGCGATCTAGAGACGCGAACAGACCGGTTTTTCCATTTATCCACCCCAAAAAATCCACCCTAATGCATATCCGAGAATCCACCCTAGCCTGGGTGGAGAAACGGAATTTATTTTTGATTATTATTACACTTTTTTACCTTATAGTTTAACAGAAAAGCGGTAATAATTCTCAATATTACTTGAAGTTTTTTTTTTTTTTTTTTGTAAAAATAGCTCTCCGCCACACAGGAGTATGGGCAAATAAAGTATGGCATCTGCATGCATTGATCTAAATAACAAGCAGAAAGCCACGAAATCTGTGGTACTTACTGCGATATTGACACGCAATTCCAAATGTATATTGCTTTTATTATAAGAAACTAAATGAAAGTGTTCTGTACTAACGCATCAATGTATACTGCACAACGATATTGACTAGACAAGCAACAAACATCTGGTGTAATACAACACGTATTATGTGTCAGCCGCATTTGAAAGCGTGTAATTTAAAATTACATAATATAATTTAATTGGATGTTTTATATAGAAATGAAACAACAAAATAGTGCATGATTAAATTAATATTTAATAATAATCCGCGGTTTCGATTACAGCTGTTAAGAAGAATTATATATACAGATTCTGCTGCTACATGTTTTCTTAAATGAGATTTTGACCACTTTTTTCCAAGACTCCTATTTTTTTTAAAAGAAGCATTTTTTACCTGTACACTTTTATTTTGTCTCTGTGTGTTAGAATTTTTGAATTACATTTTAGTTGAATATTTTTCTACGTAGTTTTTGTTTACAGGGAGTGTCAAATATAGATTCCAGGTCGTCAATGTTAACGTTTATAAAGTCTTCACTGTCTTGTGATGCTCCTGGATTTACAATTTACATTTTTTACATATAAACACTTGAATTTTTTGGATTCCAATATTCATCGCTCCTTTGAGTACGTATTAAAATTGTCCATTAGTATAACAAATCTATAACAAACGTATTACTGAATATCAATCGAAGTATTCACGTACCAATTCAAACACAAGCATTAAAATGTAGTACAAAACAAACATAAAATTAAGAATTTTTATTTAAAAATATTACAAGTTCAGCCCTAGATCAAGCGTCAAACATATTGAAATGATAAGTGTATGTGAAATTTATATTATGTCTCTTTCTACAACGGGACTATTATACTACACAATAATTAAGAATAAGAATGAGACAGCAATGAGGTTCATTCGCTTCTTTTTGAAATATGCGACAGTTTTATCTAATTAATTAAATATTTTGTTAAAAATATATGAAATACTCACGTATGATGGGTAATTCCATTTTCTTTTTGTCCTTTTTGAGGTTTATTTTTACATAATTTCACACAGTACGATGGCATTTTGACAATTTTTTAAACAAATAAACAGCAACCAAACGGCTACAGCGCTAGCGAGCGACTAAATGCGAATTCGTCCACTCGAGACGAAGTGGAATAATTTTACTACCTGCTACGCCGTGTCTTTACTACCAATATACTTCAATATTTTTATATAGTCTTTAGTGATTATATACTCTTTGATAGTCTTTGGGAGTCTGGACCAAATGCTAAACAGTGATAAAACTCAAGCCATTTGAAGGCTTTTGGGGTTTTATTTAATTCATACAAGTCAAGTAAAATATAGCGCGAACATTGTGTTTTGGAGCTCTATAAGTACTTTGGGGATTATTAGCATATTGTGTTTTATATTTAAAAAAAAAAACAAAATGTATATGTTTACACATTGGTTTATTGTGATTTATTTTGATGTAGGTACATAGATTTTTTAAACATTTTTTTATTTCAATACAATCATATTTTTAATAATATACAAACTATAATAGCATACAAAAAATCAAACGATAAAAGTATTACATTTATTCATCAATGTGAAATACAATACAAATACAAAATGTTTCTATATAAATAAAAATCAATTAGAGAATGTATGTAGAGAACGGCTAGACCAATTTCGATAATACTTTTTTTGTTGTTGTGAACTATTTACCAAGGGAAAATATTTCATTCCCAAGAGAAAAGTAAAGTAAAAGTCAACTATTATTTTCTTACGGTTTTCATTATAAGATGATTTTTCACGCAAGCTTTGTATATATGTACATTAAAACCAAGAGATACATAAAAGTGATGTACTAGAGAATTTTAGTTGTTAATCTTTAATCTCTACATACCTAAGTATTATAATTTTTTTGTTATAAAAACTAGATTTATTTTATTTTAATTTTTTTTAACTATTATTAAAGCTAATAATACATTTCCGTTTATCCACCCAGGCTGGGGTTGATATGCAACCCCGAATAACTCCCTTAGGGTTGATTTTTTTAGGGTGAATAAACGGAATAACCGGAACTGACAGATGCGGAAAGCGACTTCAAAATATTCTGTATATTCAAAAGATTTTTATATATCGTATAAAATTGCTCTCCGAGCATAGCTCCCGGCTTTGTTAGTACCTATTATTTTTTGTCTTAAGCATCATTTATGGCATCGTACCCTTTACCATTGTACCCCACAAGAAAATGTTGTTAGTTTTATCGCAACATAGAATATTTTGAATACTGTCTTATATAAAATCGTACACAGGTTGATTCTGACTACAGGTTATGGTGTCAACGACCGTCAGTAGTCATAGTCAGGTAACAAAATTCAAGGGATTTTTATAACAATGCATGTCACCCAGGTAATTTTGTATAAAATACCCAATGCTATGCCCATTTTGATTTTATAGAATACTAGCGGACCGCCGCCGGCTTCGCATGGATTTTTTCTGCATATTATACCTTCCTCGTTTAATGCTCTTTCTATTAGTGAAAATCGCATTCAAATACGTTTCGTAGTTTAAGAGATTTAAGCGTACACATAGAGGGACAGACGATGGGAAGCGACTTGGTTTTATGCTATGTAAGGGAGATGAATGTGGACAATGGCTCTTATAAGAACCAAGATGTCCACGTGAGCTGATGAAGGCGTACAAGCCTACATAGTAACTGTGGGAAGGGGAAGAATAAAGCATGGCCGGCTGAATGGCGTCTCAGCCACGCATGCGCACTGGACTCCTATTGATCCTATCCTGCCACGTGGGAGCGCCACCGGCCGGCTTCCCTCACCGGTCACACCCAGTTGCCACGTGTATTCATTATCCCGTCCAGAACCAAACTAGGCCTGCATTCAAACACTAATTCACCACCACTAGACACCCCAGCCAAATAAAATATTAAGACTCGCAACGCCTCGCAAGTTAAAACACTGTGCAGCCAATTCAAAAGTCGAAATCATTACGTCATCAAATTATCACACATTTAGATAAGGAAGGGTAACAGAGCTTCTACCTATTACAACATAAATATAACCGCACACTATTTTCAATGTTTTTTTTTTAAATAAAATAGCAACCATACCCAACATATAATACCATACGGCGAGCCTCACAAGGGCTTCCTTCTAACAACAATTAAACGTATAGATACATACATTGAAAATGGATCGAAGCGCGCGAAGAAATCCATAAAGTATCCCTTTGTGCGTCTGTATTTGGCTATGAATCCGACTTATTTTAGGGTATGTCTAATCATGAGCAATTATGAATTTTATACACATTTTTTTTTAAATATTATATTACATCAATATATTTTTATTAAATAATCATATTCGAAATACAATTTTTGTTTAAAAACAATATACTAACAACTACTTGTATATTGTAACTTAAATAACTTAACATTAACTCCTATCACGCTTAATACAATCTAATATAATTTTTGGCGTTCTCAAGAAATAGTAGATATTTGCGACCGACTTAGAATTTGTCGAAAATATAGTCTTCAAAATACTTTTTTTTTAAAAATTCTTTCACCAATAGAAAGCTACATTAACAGCGAGTAACATAGGCTGTCTTTTATAAAGTTACGCGGGTGAAGTCGCGTGCAAGAGTGCGTGCGTGCTAGCTGTAAATCTTTAGATCAGTATGAATTTGGGCAAGTACCTACAAGTCCTCTTGTAACATATAATAGTAAATTCATCCTTGTTTATCATTGTATATTATTTTTGTTACTAGTAGCGCCATCTGGCGTATTTTGTGAGTGATAACGTCGAAAGTGAAGTCGCGCCCTCTAGTGTAGTAGAGAGGAACTATCATGGTAAGCGATGACGCGCTTCGATTGCTAAGTACACACATACTTTCTGCATGGCGCCTATCGCCTATGAGAGAAAATTTATAAAAAACTAGCTGGTGCCCGTGTTGAAAATGAAAATATATGAGTAATTACCGTACCCGTGCGCCGTACACCGCCATCTGTTAGATTTTTGTGGAACTACAGATAATAAAAACAAATTTGTCCGCGTTGAAAAAGAAAAAAGTAGCCTATCCTGTGTCCCGTACCTCCAAATGTTTATCTACCAAGTTTCATGAAAATCAGTTAATTCGTTTCAGAGTTATGGAGGAACATACATACATACATACAGAAAAAAAATCTAAAAATCGTCAATTTAGTTTCAGTATCATGTATAGAGCCTATAAACACGATATCTCTGAAAACAAAGTAACTTACTCAATGACCGACCCTTACAGATTTATTATTAGTATTGATTGATAATAAGAAAAAATGTGTAGGTGATAGGATTAGCTCTCTTGGTCTACAGATGGGATAACGAACGGTCGTATTTTGAAGTATGTAACTTATAAGACAGATTGGCGGCGGCGAGCGGCGTCTGTAGGTAGGTACGCAAGGAGTGTTACAGGCAAATTCCGTCTGCAACAAATTGCATCTTCTACAACTCTTTGACCTGACCACGTGCGTGGCCAGTAAACATCTTGCCAGCTGCATCTTCGTGTCTGTTGGCGGTGCTGTGGAGGGCATTGGGTAGTGAAACATCCTACAGAGTCTACAGGCAACCTTCATCAGAGGTACCCTCTCCTAATTTATTCTCTCAATCATACACTTCGGTATGAGTATTCAGTGTCAGTGTAAGTAGTGCAGTACAGAAGTAAATCCATAGTTGATGACCTCTTGTTTGTGTTCTCCTGTACAAATAAAACTAACAGACTGTAATTTTTGTAATCTATAATCACAACGTCACTAATTTAAGGAAGGACAGACTTGACGAGCTCATTGCACGAGAAAGGTGTAATGTTCTGTTCCAAGGGTCCCGGGTTCTATTCCCAACAGGGTCAATTTCAAGTGAACCATCTTCCTGTCTGCCGACTTTAACATCCAAAAAAAAGGTCCCTATTGACTAATTTTCTCTCTATTTGGGATCGGGAATACTGTTTCTTTGAAATAAAACTAATAGAACTAGTGTGACTTTGTATTGGACTAGTCTTATACTATTTTCGTACATCGAACGCGTTCGCTGCATTCTCCTTGAGAATGCGGTTCTTCAGGTGGTCCTTGTACTTGAGGATACCGCCTTCCCACTTGGTGACTTTCCCGCCCTCGCAGATCCAAATCTCCTCTGCCACCTGGTTTATGAGGCGGAAGTCGTGGCTGACTAGGACCATGCCTCCGTCGAACTCGTTTATTGCGTCGGCTAGTGCGTCGATGGTCTCCATGTCCAAGTGATTGGTGGGCTCGTCGAGTAGGAGTAAATGGGGCGTTTGGGTGGCGAGCCAAGCGAACACCGCCCTGCACCGCTGCCCGTCGGACAGCTGACGCATTGGGCACACTTGTTGGCGACCTGTGAGACCGTAGCGCCCAATCACTTTGCGCATTTCCTCTCGCTCGCGTATTTCGGGGAATTCCCGCATCATGTATTCAAGCGGCGACAGTTCCAGGTCCAGCAGCTCGTGCAGGTGCTGGTGGTAGCGGCCTATGCGCAGGTGAGAGTTCTTGCGGATCATGCCGGTGCTGGGCACCAGGTCGCCGTAGAGAAGCTTGAGAAGCGTCGATTTTCCGGCTCCGTTCGGTCCGACCAATGCCAGTCGAGTGTCCAGGTCAATGCCGAATTCGAGGTTCTTGTAGATCCACGGGCCCGTGTCCGTGTACCGGAACGACACGTTCTGCAACGGAACGTGCATACATATAAATCAAATTGACGTGTCTCGTTTACCCTTTAATCGCTTGATTTTGTAGGAGTTGTCGTGCCCCTAGCGCCTGACTCGTAATTTTTTTTTAAGAGAAAGCAACTAATTGATTTAAAAATAAACATTATACTAGTAGAGAAATTTGTCGTACATATCCGACTCTGGCGAAATGGACACGAAAGCTCTGGCGGCTAAACCCGTAAGCTTTTAATAGGTGAGTTAACTAAAGTTGGCACGTTTACAGTACTCACGCAAATGCGTACAAAGGAACAGTGGTCTCTGTCACACTCGTACCTGGGTCCGCGCGGGAAAGAGATAGACAGTGGGTTTATTGTCAATTACTGCAAATGACGTTATTGTCATTGTCGTACGCCTTTTCACATATTCACAGATACTACACAAGCGAAATTGGTCAATGTTTGCACGTGCCAACTCTAGTTAACTTGCCTATACTAATTGTGTATCAAACATATCAAAGTATTTTTTATCTATAAGAAAAAATAAACATTTTTATTTTTTTGTCTATCTGTCCTTTGGCTCCGGCTAATCTCCATGACTACTGGACTGGACCTATTTTGACGGTTTTTTTGGCATTTAAGTTTATCTTATAACATAAGCATCTGCTAAATTTTTGAAAATTTCAACTCCTCAACTCACCTGCACCATGATGACGGGCGGTGGCACCTTGCCGCAGGACGGAAAATAGAAGTTGAGAATCTTATCATCCACAACCTTCTCAGTAAGACCCTGTGCCACCATTTTGGCCAAAGTTTTCTCCTTAGACTGTGCCTGTCTCGCCAACTTCGCTGAGCCGTGTCCGAACCGGGCAATGTAATTCTGGAATATTATTTATTATATTATAATGGAGTGGACCAATCAAATAAACCTGGTGATGTGTTGTATTGAAATCCTACTTGTAATTTGTAAGTATTTTTATGTTGGTGTTGCTAAACTTGCAAATCATATTGTTAAATACTATTTATACATATAGCATTTGTTAGGGACTAAACTCTTTAACAGTGACTATATTATGTTGATAAATTATGTGATAATAATTTAATAATATTATACTATTAATATAACAATGTGTACTGTAACAGAATGTTATTTAGTTGAAAAGAAGCAATAATTGTATCAAAGTTCAGATTTGTATCAAGGGGGCAGCCCGATTGGCGGCAGTAACCACACTCTTACAGACGAGGTGAATGAGTAAGGGATGCCCTTTCATTAATACTATTGGCGTTGCTTGTGTTATAGGCGATGGTAGTAGACCGTGTGCCTGTGTGTAAACTTTAAGATAAAAAAATATTGTAGACATTTGAAATTAAACAAGCAAAAACAATATATATCTTAATATCTTCACACATTCCACACAGCACCATCTAGTCACACCGGACAGTTAAATTACTTTTTTTAATACAGTTAATACATAAATTACTTTTTTTTTGTTAATACATACATATTATAAATACAAAAAATCCATGACTCAGGTACAAATGTAAAATGTTAACACATAAACATTTGCCCCTAGCGGGATTCGAACCCGCGACCGTTTGGTTAACAGCTAGACGAAACTTGTCGTCGATGAGGAATGAAAGGTTTACCTTCATGTGCGCTATCTGATCTTGCTCCCAATTGTACTGCTTCATCTGATGATCGAGAAGCTCGCATCTAGTGCGAACGAACGCCTCGTAGTTGCCCGTGTAATACTTGAGGCGGCGGCGCGACATGTGTATTATATTTGTGCACACGCCGTTGAGGAAATCCTGCGAGTGAGATATTAGCACCAGGATGCGCTTGTAATGCTTCAGTTCCTCCTCGAGCCACACGCACGCGTCCAAGTCCAGGTGGTTGGTGGGCTCGTCGAGCAGAAGTAGGTGAGGTTTGACGTAGAGGGCGCGAGCGAGCGCTATGCGCATGCGCCAACCGCCCGAGAAGTCCTTGGTCGGCTTTCGCTGCATTTCGCGACTGAATCCCAACCCGTGCAAAATGTTAGCAGCGCGTGGCTCGGCCGTATCGGCTGCCAGCTCTTCCAGGCGTTCGTACACGTCCATCAGACGCTCCTGGGACTCGTCGTCCTCACAGTGAGCGAGCTCTTCGGAGAGCCGCTCCAGCTGAACCCGCTCCTTGTCAACCTCCATGACGCACTCGAGCGCGGTCTTGTCAGAGGCGGGCATCTCGCGAGTCAAGTGGAAAATGTCCATGTGATCAGGTATAGGCACCTCGCGTCTACCCAGCACCGACAGCAGAGACGACTTGCCTGCCAACAATACAGTATATTCTCGTTATGTTGAAGGTAGTAGCTAGGTATATAACACAAGACAAACCGCAGGTGCTCTAAGGATAATGGATTAGAAAGGGAAATGGACTCTGGCATCCCTTACTCACTTACACCTCAAAAGGTGGTCCTGCCAGAAATAGAAACAGAAATGCCTTAGCACTAAGGCATAAGCTCCTTAACCACTCGTCCTACGTGCTCAACGAATACATAGAATCTAAGAATCTGTGAAATTATTCCATTTGTATGGTTACACAGTTACATATGAATTGAATTTTTTATTCACATGTATTACCATCAAAATACAGTTATGAAGACTTTCAGATTAAATTAAAAAAATCTGGTTGCTTTTGGTCAGTCGTCTTTGAGTTAGAAGTCTGCGACTATATGCAAAAATGGCAATTCATATTTTACTATCTGTTGCACGTGACATTATAAAATATAGTGCAACTATATAAACTTTATAAAATTAAAATCGGTCCAGTAATTTTTGAGTTGATTCATTAAAAAAATACAAATCTTTTCTTTTTATGATATACTAGCTGGTGACCACGACTTCGTCCGCGTTGAAAAATATTAAGTAGCCTATCCTGTGTCCCGTACGTCCAAATGTTTATCTACCAAGTTTCATGAAAATCAGTTAATTCGTTTCAGAGTTATGGAGGAACATACATAAATACAGAGAAAAATTCTAAAAATCGTCAAATTAGTTTCAGTATCATGTATAGAGTCTATAAACACGATATCTCTGAAAACAAAGTAGGTAACTTACTCCCTTACAGATTTATTATTAGTATTGATTAGTATGGATTGCTAATTCGCTGAAATAATGATAAATGTCTATATTAATGACCACTAATTGAAAAACAATCTCACTACACAGATAAAAGATGGACACTACAAACCACAAAGTGGACCGGACCTATAGGAAAAAGGAACACAGGCAGACCAAGGATGCGCTGGGTGGACTATATAGTGGCGGTAGCTGGTAAAAATTGGTTACAGGTTGCTAAAAACAGGGAAAATTGGATGAAGATGGAGGAGGCTTATACCCAGACGGGTTCCAAACTATAAAATAGAAATTATATATAAAAAAAATGAAATATTCTTTTGTATTAGGTTATAGTTATTGGAATTAAAAGCTTTATTATTATTAATTGAAAAACATGGTAATTTCTGTTAAATCATTATTATATATTTAATATAAGTCCTACATACCACAACCATTCAGTCCAACGAGTCCGTACCGACGACCGCAGTTGAGCTCCAGAAGTGTGTCCTGCAGAAGTTCACTGCCATAGAAAGTGACAGAAAAGTTGGCAATTTTAATATCTCGGGAGCGTGGGTGTACGGCCAGTGAGCCGGTGCATGATCGTGCCTCCGAGTTCAATTTTGCCTCCTCTTCCAATTTTAAGCACAGCGCCTCTGAAATACACAACATAGACCAAATTAGGGCAGCCCATATGGAACCAACTGTCAGAAGGATTAATATTATTATCATATTCTGACACATAATGATCCCTCACGAACAGTACTTTTCTGTATGAAAAGTACCCTAAGTCCTTTCCCGTATCCCTGACAATGTCTATGCAAAATATCATGATGATCAGTTCAGTAGTTACAGCGTGAAAAGGTAACAGACAGACAGACAGATTTACTTTCACATATAGTGGTATGGAATAATGTTTACCTTCAGCAGTGAGTTCACGGTCATCTTTTTCAACACCGTTACCAACTGCACCATTTTCTCCATTTTCCTCCTCACTGCTTGTCACTTTAGTGACAACCTTCTTGTTCCTATTGCTGGCCTGCTCCTTCTTTTTCTGTTGCGCTCTCTTCTTTGCGTCTGAAGGCATTTTGGCTAGTTAATATACCTGTGGCAGATAAATCCCAAAATTAGAACTTTGCGCCTCATTAACAAACGCTCGGATTTCACTTCATCAATTTAAAATTCACTCCCGATATGTATAGATATTAATTGAAAAATGATCTAAAATACTATTGTATACCTAAATTAAGCTAAAAGATGATATTCCAGCTAAGTTTACAGTTACACGTGCAAGATGAGGTAATGAGAGTCCACCAAATCCAACCAAAAGAAAGAAAAGGAAGAAAAAGAAAAGGAAACACAACACTGCTTATCTAGGTGTCACAGACCAATTTAACTATTTTGAATGACACTTGTTGTCAAATTATGACAAAGTCTGACACATGTGTGGATCTGATGAACACAGTCCTTTGAGTAAAGAAACCCCCTAGGTGGGCCATGACCTTGTCGTGGTGGGGTGGCTTACCCTCGCCAGTTCTTGGCGAGAGGACCAAGAAGGCCCACACAGTTGTAACGTTGACATTTACTTGACACTGGCAGATAATGGCCGTTCTCGAAATGAGCCGATATGCCATTATACGTAAAGAAGAAGAAGAGTAAAGAAACTATGGAGACGCTATATTCTTCTATACACTTGTGCTTATACATTTATTTCTGAAATCGATGTAGTAATAATCAAATATCTATTTATCTCTTTCTAACTAATAGGTCATTGCGTATGGTAAGCGAGATAACATTATGTGTGTTTGTACTAACTATGGCAACATCACAAATACAATATCCTAAAATTTACTGTGTGGTGCCAATTTCGCCATACTTTGCGGCAATATGGCGTCAAGTGTCAACTATTGTTGTATAACTGCTGGCAAGCTACCGTTTTTTTGTTAAGTTTCGAGTTTTTAGATAAGTGTTCTTTAGTTAAAATATACGATTGAAAGACTTATTTAAAAACCAAGATGCCTCAGTGTCACAGACTATACATTGATGCTCAGTGTTGTAGGTATTGTGCAGTGCAGTTCACGTAAAAATAAAAATCAACCTCATTTAACTTTTCATAGGTTAGTAAAATATTTCTTTAATTATACGTGTATACTTTTAAAGACATGCTTATTATTTCGCATATATATGTACACAATATACAGTGTAAACTTACGAATCTTTTATTTGTGCAATAACACCGTTTTTATCATTAATTGTTTTGTTTACAAATATCAATGTGAAAATAGTGATGTGACTCTGTTGTAGCTACATCGATAAAGTTAATGTAATTAATGCAATAAATTTAAAAAATAAAAATAAAAATCAGGGTTGGAAAAAAAACAGTTTTTTCTATATTTTATAAAACAAACAGTTCAAAATGTTTAAACCAAGTGTTTTTTGTTTTTTTTTTACATTTTACCTTTAGGCATCAATTTCAAATCAATTATAGCGAATAATAATTCATTTCTAAACTATTTCTTAATTCACATTAGTAAAAAATAACAAAACGATAAATATTAACTTTTTGTTGCGTATCTCTAATCTAATCAATACAAAACACTTTATATACACCTTGTATGTAGGTAGAGAGAGAGCGGGGAATACCAGTGCCCTATCCCACAAAACTTTACAAGTGTACAATTCGACAAAATTGTTAAATTGTAAACAAAAAAATGTACCACAATAATTACAAATATATTGTATTCGTTACAAGTTTGCAGTATACAAATATGTCACTTTTGTGAAAGCGTATCACAAAGAATAAAGCTATGTCACGACAGCTACATAATTGTAGGATTGTTGATTTGTAAATATACAAGCAAAAAATTGTAATGTTACAACTAAATATGTAACAATTTATTTAGCTTCTTTATTAAAATTATTTATTTTATTTTATTAAAATTCTAAATTCAGCCCACAAACTACCATATAATTTATAGAATGATCTCCGTGTCGATCAACAAAACCAGCTTCATTTTGATGTGGAGCATCTATCAGTATTAACGATCCATCTACAGGGTGGAATTTTGTAATGCCACCTGAAGGGAAAGTTCTCTTAATAGTGTAGATAGAAAATTTTACTCAAAGAAAACATTCCTTTATTTTTGAATAGAAAGAAAACTGCATTCAAAGATTTTCGAAAATTCGCTTGCCACACCCGGGAATCGAACCGACTAAAATCTGTAAAAATTACACCCTGTACTTTTATTGCATCGATCGTTAGGATCAATTATAAGGATGAAATCTCTATAACAAACTTGAAAAATTAACTGAAAGGAAAACCATGAAATCTTAAATTATTTTAATTATTTACAAAATTAAAATAATAACTCGCTAAATATGATAAAATATACTGCAATTACTAGTATTCGTATAGTAGCAAGAGGGTGTGACACACGTTTAGAGAATTGTTAACTTGTAGGTACAATTCTACATATATGTATAATTATTACTACAATTTAATGTAGCACAAAACAATTGTCAGCTACAAATTTGTACGTTTTCCGGAAAAGATATGTATCGTATGTAAAGTTTTGTGATACAATAAATTGTAGACTTGTCGATACAATTTACATATTTGTAAAAAATTTCCACTACAAATTTGTTACTTGTATATTTTGTGGTACGCACACTTGTATTATTACAAACTTGTAACTTGACACTTGTAAAATTGTAATTGTAAGTTTTGTGGGATAGGGCACAGGAATACCCACTAATCCAGTGAATTACTTTCTTTCGACGGCCGACATAGAGACTTTCCCTGCGGGACTTTACTGGCGGGGAGTTACCTATACAGTGTATAAATACCACAGCCTGTCTGTCTAATACTTCATTTAATTATTAAAATTCCGTGAAGTGTGAATGATAACTTGCTAAGATGTCAACTGCAGGACGTAAAAAGCTTAGTTGTAATTTGGGAACAATTCATATTGATTCCTCAAGCAAATACCACACTGAAGAGCAATAAGGTGTGTTGTTGTGAGGCTGAAGAACATGTTTTAATTTCAATTCCAAATAAAAGTTTCCTTATCTTAGAATTAATAATTTAAATGAAAATACAACAAAGCCTCAACTTGTAAATTTATTTTAAGCTATTTAGAGTTCTACATATATTTTCGTTTGGATTTATTTCTATTCATTTGCAATTAAAGGTAGTTTTAAACCCTGTTTTTTTCTTCATGTTAATAAAAAACATAGTTTTATTTCAAACTATTTTAAACACGTGTTTTAAATAAGGTCCCTTAGAAATAAGGTGAGTCCCTTAGAAATAAGGTGACATTGTACAAAGTATGCATCAGGCCAATCATGACGTACGCTAGCGTTGTCTTTGCGCACGCTGCATGCACTCCAAAACCTATTCCTGCGAAGAGCCGTGGGCGCCCCATGGTACATTCACAATGTAGATCTCCACCACGACACAAAACTCTCTTCCATTGTCAAGTGCATCAAGGACTTCGCCCTGAAGTACTATGACAAACTTCCTCGCCATCCCAACCCGCTAGTGTCCAGCTCACTAATCTACACTCCCGATCCTAATCAAACTCATTCTCGTTACAGGTGAAGACCCCGACACATCCTGTTGGACCCGGATGACCCCATCACGGCAGCAAACGCGGCGCTTGCTGGTGATGATCCCGACGCACAGCTGCCCCGCCACCACATCAGAAGAGGACGACCGCCGCGCGACTCCACACCTACGAGGCGCGACCAGGACCCAGCGCCTGCGAGGGACCTCCCGGCCCGTGGACCACTTGTAGCTGCCGTGGCTCTAGCCGCGGCAGACGCAAGTGGCCCCACAGGGCCAGCCGGTCCCTCATATATAAGTTAGTTTGTAAGCATTATTGTTTGTTAGGGCCGGGCGCTTCTCGCCCCCCCGACACCCGGTGACGGTTCTAAAGTCCCCTCAGGACTGAACCATACCCATCCCGAGTTGGAGTTTTAGTGCGGTAAGAATCCCACATAACCTTTCCACGTGTTTTCAAAACAACTTGTTTTAATCATGCCAATCCTGATAAAAATAACGTTTCTCTTTTCAGAATGCCCAAGAACGATATAAGAAGGAATAAATGGTTAGAGATTATTGGCATAGAAAACATAAATCCTCGACTCAAGGATTGGTATATCTGCTCATTACATTTTGAGGAGAGCAGCTTTAACAGAACTCTTGATGTTATAAGCTTGCGTGATGATGCGGTGCCATTGATTTCTCTTTTGGTAAATATTTAATATGCTATGGCAAAATTCTAATTTACAATCAGTTGTGTGTTTAGTTGTTTAGTTAATAATACTGAAATTAATTATAGTCAGACAGCCACTACATATTGATTGTGCCTAATAGAATTTTTGTAGTTACTAATTATAACCAAGTGTAATCTGCGGTCCACCCTCCACCACTTATGCTGTATTACTAGGATACTAACATTGATTACATATCAAAAACTGAATTATTTGCTCCTATTAATGAATAAAATTATATTTATAAATTATAATTTATTTAAATAATAAATTAACACATTAATAATGCTTTTTAAGGTAACTAATAAACAAGAAGTATCCGTTTTAAGTGAATATGAAACTGATGACAATTTACAAAAAGCTCATAGTGCTCCAATAATGCCACGGTTGATGAATGTGGACATGGATATTAAAGAGGTAATATTTAATTCATTTTTCTATATTTATATTAATTAAATAGAAATGAAATTATTAAAAATTTATTTTTCTAACTAAAAAAATATCAATAGATTCTGATATATTTAATCTTTACTAATATTATAAAGAGATTTGTATTTTTGTATGTTTATATTTTTTGTTTGTAATGAAAAAACTACTTGACCAATTTTAAAAATTCTCACCTATAGAAAGCTACATTATCATGACCCTGAATCTGGTGGACATCCGACAAAAAAAAATGTTTGCCTCGGGATATCTAAAGAAAAAATAAAATTACTGCAAATGTTAAAAATGGATGTTATTCGTTGACTCAACATCTTCATGTGGTTAATTTCAAATTTTTTTTTTTGATAAATATTTTTTTTTAATCAATAATAATTTTGTATTAGCTCTCTAAGGTTATTGAATGATTAAAAATTAATTTCGGCTTACTTATAGTAATTATAAATCGACTTTTGAAATGTGGTTTTTTTTTTAAATTTTTTGAAAGGCTATAGCCGTGTAAGGGAACAAAAAGTGTCCCTGACGTTATAAGCCAATGAATAAATCCTATTTATTGGTCATAATGCTAGTTATTAATCTGCCAAATTTTATCTCATAATTATTGACAGTTTCCTTGAAATGTCACTTCAAAGTTTTTTATACTTTTAAAAATATTTTAAAAACGAATAAAATATTGTATTCTCGACGTTCCCAACAAAAATCCACTCTCTATTTGTAATACAACGAAGAATGATTCGCCGCTCGACAGACGTTCGTATATAGCAGTCCAAAGCAGAGAAGGCTTCCAAACAATGAATTACTCATCGTGTTTATATGTTAACTCAGTTACTAGTTTAGTCAAAAAGCTTAAAAATTAAACATGCTGTTTGAAAATTAAAGGTTATATAAGATTTAATTAATCTTTGACATTTGATAATGTTGTGACTCGCGAATAAATGTTTAAAACAAACAGTCCAAATGATTTTTATAAAAAAATTGTATGTACTTGGCGGAGAGCTCAACTGATACCTTGATAATGTGGGCCGCAAGAATGGCGTCAGTGACATTACGTATTATAGTGTTCTGGTGAATCAATAAGGGATGCCAAAGCCCATTCCTATAAAATACATTCTTACCCCTCATACTTTTTCTATTAAAGTTAAAAGCGCACTTGCGATAAGGCGACGGTAGCCGCCTACCACCAAGACCGTCAAGTAAAATTTAACTTGATTGTGATTAAAGTGTCACTTGTCCAACTTGATCGAGTGTAGGTTTAAATAGTCAATGTGTATTTTTTAATAAATGTATTTGTTAAAAAAAATAGTGTGTGGAGTCTCTCCGCGCGGAAGAAGTGAAACTTCGTAATATTGGACGCTACTCGTTGCTAACGCTCGCGCTGGCCTGTAACAGGTATACTACGCGCATGCGTTCGAGTGCCACGCATTCACTCTCGCTCTGTCTCTTTCTATTCCCCCTCCTAGCGTTAAACGTTTAACGCAACCTTGTTGGAAGTCGCATTAGAAGTTTCACTTCAACAAGAGGCTCATATATGCTCGGGTATATATTACATATAATTAAGTTTGTGCCGACTTGAAGTATATGAAATTTATTTGTATTTTTTTTTTAGGAAACGGAATTATACGGATTCATATCAGATTCGATTGAAGGGCACGTCATTGTGTATACAGAGTGCTAAAGACATAAAAACTAAAGGCAGCGGGCTCGTATTGGCCGGATGTATCAGGACTCTTAACCAGGTTGGTGTAAGATGAAATGACATTATTGTTTAGGTTTTGTGTTTCAAATAGTGGCAATAAATCAAATATAGGCAATATATAGGCACAATTCATTCACCAAGTCATTTTATGCGATTTGCGGTTATTTTGTGATGGAAATACACGGCCCACGAGGATGGTGCTCGAATTGCGTCATGTTAAACTGAGGTATATTCACTCACACTCACACTGCGCGCCTATTCGTTTTCTCCGCGCGACTCAGAGTCGCCTTCGCGATGAGATCACTCACACTGCGACACGCGCGCCCTAGGCCTCCAAGACGTCGCACGGCCGAACTAACCGATCACACGGTTGCTCGTTGGTATTCGGTTGCATTCGAGAATATTCGTTTTCCCCGCGCACCTCAGAGTCGCCTTCGCGACGAGATCACTGACACTGCGACACGCGCGCCCTAGGCCTCCAAAACGTCGCACGGCCGAACTAAGCGATCACACGGTCGCTCGTTGGTATTCGGTTGCATTCGAGAATATTCATTTTCCCCGTGCGCCTCAGAGTCGCCTTGGCGACGAGATCACTCACACTGCGACACGCGCGCCCTAGGCCTCCAAAACGTCGCACGGCCTTACTAACCGATCACACGGTTGCTCGTTGGTATTCGGTTGCATTCGAGAGTATTCGTTTTCCCCGCGCGCCTCAGAGTCGCCTTCGCGTCGTCAACACGCAAGCGCATTGTGTAGGTAATTACCTAAATCACGTCCTTCCACGTCCCACGCTTTTCGTAGTAACGGTCGTGCTTACCAAAGTGTTTATTCTTTTTCTGTAAAGTGGTCAATATTCCATTATAGTGGCGCTCCAACGGGGACTGATAACTTTATACATATTGTTTGTAGTAAGTTATCACCTTTCTATGCAGTTTCTAGTTCTGATGTGTGCCTCATTGTACAATAGTTGACCTCTGCTTAAGGATTTAGTAGGGGAGTTAATAAGTATGGCTTCAAGGGATATGCACTATCTCCAAGCAACCACCTATTCCCTAAAGTTCTTCTTTCACATTTAGCTAAAAGTAAACATCTAACATCAATGGTTGACATCTATCACATTACCACTTATAACACAATGGCTATAAAATTATAAGGCCATTATTACATATATTAGGGGTTAAAGTATGAAATTGCCGATTTGTACTGAAAAATAAAAATTCGTTTTTTTTTTAATTTAACATATTTATTTAATCAAAATAATTACCATTATTATCTATACATTGCTGCCATCTAATAGGAAGCTCATTTATGCCTTTGCGATAGAACTCTGGTGATCTAGATTCGACAAACTGTGTGAAAGCATTTTGCACTGCCTCCTGAGAAGAAAACTTTTTATCACGCAGAAAATTGTCCAAATCACGAAAAAAATGGTAGTCCGTTGGAGCAAGGTCTGGCGAATACGGAGGGTGAAGAATGGTTTCTAATTGCAGTTCCTGTAGAGTCTGCAGATCAGTCAAATCATGAGGCACCCATTTTTCATATTTTTTTATTTTATTGATTTGACGCAAATGAGTCAATATTGTTGGTAAGGTAACGTTAAACCATGCCGCTAATTCCTGGGTAGTTTGGCTCGGATCGGCTTCCACCATCTCTTTCAAATCATTGTTATTCACCTGTGTGGGCGGTCTTCCACGTGGTTCGTTCTTCAAATCGAAGTTTCCATCACGAAAGCGTTTAAACCAAAATCGCACAGTGCGTTCATTAGCAGTCCCCTCTCCAAACGCAACATTAATATTGCGAGCTGTTTCTGCCGCGTTAGTTCCGCGTCGGAACTCGTATTCAAAAATCACACGAATTTTCGAAGTATCCATCTTTATTGTCTAAGCTGAATAAAAAAAACAACTGAAAGTTGATAATCGAATGTTGCACATTTTTTAAAAGAAGAACTACATAGGTACCGTATGAAAAATGTTTCACTCAAAAATCTCAAACCATGAAGGTTCTATGTCAATTCGAAGTACCTATTACAATAAAACGGCAATTTCATACTTTAACCCCTATTATTAATAGTGAGTTATTTTATAATTTATACTCATGCCCTACAACGGACGTACGGATCGTTATCGGTTGTCCTCCCGTCCGTTAGTAAAAGGATTCGGTAATTTCATCTACGAGTAGATGAATATAGGAACGCGTCACCCTTACGACTCGTGGCTATAAGTACCGTTGGTAGGCAAAAACCGGGCCTTAGTCTATAATGATAGTTGCTAACGTAATTGCTTTAGTAATGTTTACTTGATTTATTTTTTAAATTTTCAATAATATTAAAATGTGTGCAATGTATTTAATTTCCAGATATGGTTCGAGACCGCACTAAATGAGTTAGTATTGGGACGGACCCTCTGTCTTGATGCTTCCAACAATGTGGCGCCATCTTTCGGCAAATGTCACGAGTTGGGCGGTGCACGGGAGTGGAAACACAAGGGATCGGTGAGTCCTAAAATTGTTGAAATCCATTAAGAATTAACTCTTTTTTAATTAAATACATGCCATGCCATTAAGGTCTTGCGTCCCTGAGAAGCGAGGTGGATGGATGGTCCATTCCATTCAGGTTAATCCTTTAGCCACCAGAGACGGATTTATCCGACAATTATTTTTGTGTCCATTTCGCTCAGAGCCGTATAAATATACGACAAATTCATCTACATCTAAATGTTTAAAAAAAAAGTGTGTGTGTTCCTCAGTTGCTCCGACGCTCAACAGAACTGGAGTTTATTCCTCAAGAAAGATTATAAAAAAAAAATTAAATAAATATAATTTAAAATATTAATAAATTTAATAAATATAATTAAAACATATTATTATAATATATTATTTGTATTATATTATATTAATATGTATTGAATAGATTCTTAAGGAGTAAATTTTGTGTTATTATCTGACAAATATTTTCTGTAATATAGTTTGAATTAAATTTTGACTTAAGTTAAAGTTGAAATAAATTGTAATTTTAACTTTTACAAATTCGCATATGTTACGCCTATATTTATAACGATAGGTTCCATATTTTGTAGGTTGTAAAATTATATTTTATTTAAGACTAGGCCCTTTTTCAGCCTTTATTTTAACCGACAAGGCCAGTATACAGCCACCTACCTATGTTTGAAAAAGTCCCTTTACTATCTTGATTCTATTACCTTAATTTTGACCCAAAAATTTCGAATTTAATCTGACGTAAGTTGTAATATTCATTTTCATTTTACTGCATTTTAACCAAATTTTAACCGAGTCAATTCGCGTAGCAAGACCTTTAAACTTGCTACACGGATATAGCATTAATAATACTATTTATTTATTTGTGAAATAAAGGTAGACAACAATCTCGACCAATTGCAAATTCACTTGAAGTTAATTTGATTGGCTTTATTTTAATCCTGTAATTTCACTTATTTTGTAGTAAATTAACGAAATTCAAAAGTTTTATAGAAAAATGATTGGTATCCGTATCCCAACAGGGGAAGACAGGGGAGTGAAACCCGCAAATCGTCAACGATGGAGAAAGCTGGGTCCCCCTATACAGATCCTGACTTCCAAGGTGAGACGCAGTATAGGGGAGCGGGAGGCCATTAAAAATAGAACAATTATTCTTCATTAGCTGGTATTTTCAAAAGCTGGTTTTAACAAAGTGAAATCTGTCTTTTTCTATGCCACTTTGCCATCATATCAGTCGAGCGCCGAAATGGTGGTCGCCTGTTACTTAGTCTAACACACTCAGCAATGCAAGATAATACATATTTAGGAAAAATTTAATAAAAAAATCGTTTCTATTTCAATTATCTTTATTAAACTTACAAAAACGGAAGTTCACAATAAAATATGTACATTTATTTCGTGGTTTTCTTTATATTAACACAAATTGTATATTATTATTGTTGTAAATAGTACTAATTGAATAGTTAACCTTTTTTATGTACTTATATACATACTCTTTTATATTTCATTGTTCTTTAAAATATTATGTGACTTCAATAAAAAACATGTTCGCAGCAACACATACGAGTATTATTTTTCTTTATACATTAAATATATCTTCTTCCCTCATATTCCAACAATTACATTTTAAATATAAAATTAGACAGACCATTTTATTGTTTATTGAGATTTACCTACTTTTAGAGGCAGAGAGTAGGTCCTATAATGTGACCTCACTTTTTTCATGTGAAGGTCATCAGACAGGGTGACGGTAAGGTAGTAAAGGATGGTGGTAGGTGGCTACCGTCACCCACGACACAAGTAACGGTACAGTAGGATTAAGGATAAGGGATCAGGAAATTGGCTCTGGCGTCCCTTACTTACACATCGAAACACACCAGCTCACAATATAATAATTTCACTGTGGTCTTCTGTGAGGAGGTGGTTACTGCCGCCAGACGGGCTGCCCATAAGATTGCGAAACTCGGTGTGCCCTACCACTACTTGCCAGATCCAGCTTTATAAGCTCATTTACAAAATTGGCCCTGACGGGTATCGAACTTGAGACTCCTGAGACAGAGCACATGTGCCAGTAATACGTACTTACTTATAATAAGAAAAGAATTCACCGTTCTTTTACAATTAATATTAGTCTTAAATGCAGGGCACAATGCATTTCGCAGTTATTAAACTGAGCAGCCTGTCTGGCTACAATAACCATCGCTTTTCGATGGTTCTAGGAAACAAGGGATGGAACATAGGCTACTGGTTAGCTGCACACGAGGGCTTAACCGTAGGCAAGAGCTAGTTTAGAATAAACTGAATTATTTATACGTCGAGACGAATTTGTATATTGAGAGAAGAGTTGAATAAAAAATTATTCATTAGCTTCACTTAAACTTATCAACTTAGGTGAGACCAGGCTCTAGGATTATATATATTTCCCAACTTTTTCCTTTATCAACAATTTGAATACACAAAATTCCAAGTAGAAAAAAAAATACTATTAAATAAGTAATATTATGTCTGCTGGTATATCGTACTCGCTAATAAAAAGTAAATTAAAAATATAATTTATTATTAATCACATTACAAAATGGTAATTATAATATTGTCACATAATTTATTTACTAAATTTATATATTAAAACAACCAATATGATACTGAACAACTTTTTAAAATTATGTACAGTTTATATATAATATTACTTTATTTTGGCACTAAACATTAGAAATCCAATAAATTTGCTACGAATTAAAATTTCACTAATAAAATTGACCATACAAAAATAGTGCTGTCACCTAATCAAACTTATTAAAAAAAATTACGGTTTTATAAAGCCTAGCCTTCCTTGGACTAACACTTAAGACTAGCTCTACTACTAAACTATAGAGCTGTAGCAAACCGTATGTATTCGGTACTGAGTAACGGGTGCGCCATCTAGTACCGAGTAACGAAACGTTACACACGAATACATTTCGTTACTCGCATTTTTCGTATGTCTGTCTGATGGGTACCTACACTGTTTCAGTTCACGCAAGTACCGTTGATGCGTGTATTGAAACGTTTGCTGGCTGATCGTATGTTTTACGCATGCGCGCGCTTATTCGGTGAATTTAAAAACGTACGTTACAAGGAACGATGTTTATTTATTATTAAAGTACAATTTGAAAATTCGTCGTCCAAGTATTTTACTGTTTAAGTGTTTATTAAAGGTATTGTTAATTGTGTGTGTAGACAAAGTTTGAGATTGGAACAGAAACAAGGTAATAAAGTATTTTTTACAAATTAGAAATATGTATGTTTTTGTTTTTTATTATTGCGCATTTTCACGTTTTCTTTTTGTTCTTAAAAGAGATTATAATAAAGTCGTTCCAATGAGATTTAATTGTTTCTTGGTTAACAAAAGCTGTTAATTATCAAATGTTGTTAATCGTTTATATTCGATTTATTATTATTTACACATTATTTTTTTTCATTTTACAGTTTAATTTACCTGCTAAAATGGATAAGAAAAGAAGTAAACTATGGAGTTTTTTTACGCAGACTAAAGACGACAAGTCAAAATGTTATCTTTGTAATTCGTTGTATTCAGTAAATGTTATTGTGATATAACATAAGCTCACGGTTAAAATTTTCAAATAGTAAATCCATTGCAAATTTAGTAGATTCCGTCAACAGTTCACTTGTAGTTCTACACTTTACCTATTAAAATTTAAATCAAACTAAATTTAGAATAACTTAAACACAAGTCAAAATACGGAAAAGTGAAAAAATGCACCTTACGCAGCTTGGTATGAAATGTATGTGTTTTCTGCAAATTACAAATTTACGACTCGATTCGTACGCAATACGACTCGATTCGTTGCTCTAAACGAACTCTAACATAGCATGTTATGAGGTATCAGAAGTAACGAGTAACGTAACGATACGATAGTAACGAGTACTAATTGTTATAGTAACGAATACATACGGGTATGCTTTTTTTCGTTACTTTTACACCTCTACTAAACTAGTAGTAGGCCTAGCCTGACCTAGCGCTAGCCTAGTAGCTCCTAGCTAGACCACTACAACGTTTTTTTTAAATAGTTTTTTTGTAAGCGTAACATTGTGATGTTCCGTTTACTTCACCAAAAAAGTGAATTGTGATGACGCGTAACGTGCCGAGTTAAACGACCGGCGCCCACGCCTACCAAATGGAAAAACGAAACGATAGCGCGATATAACCTGTCGGCACGACGCCATCTATTCGACATAAACAGATATCACAAGTGATGTAGTGCAATTGCAAAAAACAGATTTCGTTGTATAATGTTAATGAATCGCGTTTAATCTACAGAGTAATTTGACATTTCCTTTCCTAGGTTGCAGGTTTCTTGGCCATACAGAAATAGTGATGTCACCTAATCAAACTTATTAAAAAACTTGCGGTTTTATAAAACCGTAATCAATGCTTTATAGAACATTAATTAGTTTGGAATTAATATTAATTATTATTATTCTTAAAATTATATTATTTGCAGTCCTTTCTATAAGTCGCAATTCTTTTCGATTATTATAATTTTTACATCAAATTCTGACAATAATTTTGTGATATTTTTACCGTAAAATACAACTATTTAAGTAACACCGATATTAGTACATCACTACGGAGAAAACTTTGGTAACATTATTTTAAAATTTGACATTAGGACCTGTCAAATTACTCCTTCGAATTATGGAACACACTAAAGTTCACACTCGACTTCCACACACAAGCTTCTTACAGGACGACAACAACCTGTTATTATTATTCTGTTACCGAGTACAATTGAATATAGTCAATATTTGACTATTATAAGATCTAAGATCTAACAAAGTCCCACTGATTTGTCGTTGTTTGTCGCAAATGACCAAAAGCAGAGGCTCGCCGCGGTGAGCTCGCTCCACTCCCAGACACATCCCGGCAGCCGTGTTGTATATTGGACTCATCGCCTGTATTATAAACAAACAAAAAAAAAACATCGTTATTATGTCAGCCAATATTGGTTAAAAACAGTATTTGTCATCATTGTTCAACTAGCGAGTAAAATTGTTTTTTGCTGCGACTGCCGACTTTAAATCACGAAGCAACGAAGTAGTCTAGAATTCAATCACAAGCGTAACGAGTGATTAAACTACTGAGCGTACTGAGTGATTTAAAGGTACGAGACATAAAAAATTTGCTCACGTGTTAAATAAAATAATAATAATAATAATCGTGTTAAATAGTAATTATCATACTAATAAAATCAAAATTTTATTCCTGTGAGTTAAATCACGCTCGCATCAGAAATCGATTTTTCTGCGAGTTTTTAGACACCAAAAGCTGAGCGTAGACGTACTCGCCAACTTTCTTGTTTTGAATACTTTTGTAGTTAGTTACTCCTACATGTTCTGTTTGCTGGAGAGGTGAAAAATATGTTGTTTAAACCTTTAACCAGTTTACGAGTCAAGCTCCTACAAAACCATTGTAGGAGCTTGACTCGTAATTTTTGTTTTGATTAATCAACTCTTTAGTTACTGGAGTAATCTAAAAATAAAAAAATCCAGATACCGTCAATTTAAATAGTTTGCCTCAAAACTTATACAGTCTATAAAACTTCCACTAAAAATCCAAAAGTTTATATAAAGAGATATAACTCCTCGCTGAGGCGAATGAAGTAGGTAGCGTGTCTTCCTCCGCTCCAGCACCATCGGGTCAGTGGCCTCGTGGCTAAATTTTTCGCACTTGTGCGTTTGGCCGTTACCCGTAAAAATGCGCGTGGGTACTCGTTCTGTAGATCTCTTTGAGGCAATAGAGGCAATAGAGGTCTTAAAAAAAAACAAGAATTTATTCTTTTTAAATAATATTTTTATTAGTTTTTATTATTTTTGTAATGTGATTTATTTATTCACTCACAAGCACTACAAACTACTTAAAAATAAAACATAATCAACAAATAACTATAATAAAGTCAACAAATATCTAACAATTCAACAGATATGTTCGAAAACAGGAATAACACAAGAGCGCATGTACACGGAAGCGTAGTTAACAGCACACTGGTCAGTTGGGATCAGTGTTGCCAACTTTATTTTCCAAGGGATCTTACAGTACATTTAAAAAAAAAAGTCGTATTTCGCCTAGAATTCTAGAAAAAAAACCCCAAGTGCATATTTACAATAAAACCCGCACACGTAAATGATAGAACACAAGTTAAATCGAAATAAAATTCTTGAATGAATTTTGAACTTAACAGAAAAGCAAACTTAATTTATAAAAGATCTTATAAATACGATTTAAATCATACGGTTGGCAACACTGGCAGGGTATCAAAAGTGCTCTTATTGCATGAAGCGTAAATTAAGCTACATTTTTTATTTACACTTATAGTTTAATTATTTAATAGTTTTATTATATTTTAGTTTTATTTATATATTTTTTATCTAATTTTATTAGGTACTATGATGACTCGGATCATGTGAAGTTTGCAGCAAGTGCGATCCTATTCTTATTTGACACGTATAGTAAAAAGGTGTGGATCGTTTCCGAAGTTGAGTAAGATTTTTTTTTACTTATAAGGCTGGAAGTATACCAGTTCCAGAGAAACGATGCACGCATTAGATGCGCCTCGCCGACAGGAATCTTTTTATGTATGGCATTTCACTTAGCAAACACTACAGAAATAAAATTTAATTTTTTTTCACAATTTATTTGAGGCTAATACAGTAATAATTTTTTTTTTTTCAAAATTTATATGAGGCTAATACAATATGAGGCTTAATAGGCATGCATTAATACAATTTACACTTGAAGCGGCTTGCTGTTCCGAAAGGTTGACGGTTAATTTTGCTTGTTACTTCACTATACATAAAAGTTTAGAACAAAACAATAAATCGGCTTCGTTGGTTTCGGCGGTGAGTTCGTCGGTGTATTCGGCGGTGGGGGCGGCGGTGGGGTAGACAGTGGGCTCGACAGTGGGGTCCACGGTGGGCTCGACAGTGGGGTCGCCGGTGGGCTCGACAGTGGGGTCGCCGGTGGGGTCCACGGTTGGGTCGACAGTGGGGTCGACGGTGGGGTCCACGGTTGGGTCGACAGTGGGGTCGACGGTAGATACCACCGTGGGGTCGACGGTGAGGTCAACGGTGGGGTCGACAGTGGGGTCGACGGTGAGTAGGTCTCGGAGTCTTCTTCCTCCCTATTAAAAAAAAATATTATTACATAGAGTCAGCACTGGAAAGACAGTACAAAAAAGTGGATTTATATGATAATAAAAATAGTTAATGTGTGTCTTCTACTTTAGTTAATGGGTAAGGCCGTCGAATTGGCCTCATATAACAAAAGTACCTAACATAAAATTTTTTGTCACCGGGTAACTAAAAAGTAACATAAATGTTTCTAAGGGCATATCTACCGTGGGGAAACATTCATTCGTTTTTTGAAAAATTAATACATTCTCATAACTACACTTATTTTATTTTATTTCTAAATAAAATTCAAGAAATATATTCACGTAAAAAATATGTATATATTATGTTGATATATGGGTCAAAAGAGAAAGTAATTTTTCAGATATTTGAAAACGTAAAATACCTCTGATTTTGACCCATATATGTATGTATTTATAAGTGTATGTTTGTATGTGTGTGTATGTGTGTGTGTGTGTGTGTGTGTGTTTTTATGTTTTTGTGTGTATGTTTGTATATCGACGGTCCCCACGTACATAAAGACATGTCAAAAATGGCAATTTTTTTTATTGCATAATTGTCTTTAGATTACCATTAGAAAGTTCCTAAAGCTAATAAAATATTCTAGAAAAAACAAAATTTATAATTACTTATACATATAATTATTTCTAGAGCGGTTTGAACATAAATTACGCTCTCCTGTAAACCCCGGTTTTAGACATGTCTTTATGTACGTAGGGACCGTCGATATGTATGTTATGCTATTTTTGTGGTTCGGTTTGGTTTTTGGTTCATTTGGTTCTCTTGTATTTCGGTATTAGTTTGACTGTAGTTTCAAACAGTTTTAAATTCAAAGAGTTTCACTGCAGATTATTGTGTTTGTTTTTGCCATTATGAGCTATAAAATAATGTGATATTTATTTTCTAAAGGTTAATAACTTAATATAAATCATTGTTCAGAACTTCAGAGGGTATTTCTTTCTTCCATAATTTGTAATACCTAATGTATATATGAGTAAGTTATATTCATTTTATTTATTTAAAATTACCCTCACATTTGTAAAATCAAAAATGTGTACTTAAAATGTGTGTAAAATAGAATGGATTGTTGTAATAAGTGGAAATATTGTCACTAGAAGAAACTAGCGTCTAAGATACAGGCTCGGTCTAGTCTAGACGCTAGTACCTACTCAACCTGTTTACAGATTTGTTAATTAATAAATAAAAATTATTATCTTTTATCACAACTCAGTTTCATTTTCAAAGCTTTATTTTATCTATGAAAATAATAATTATAATAATAACTAATCCAACTAAAAATCGAATTCCGACTCTTTAAGACGTAAAAAAGATAGTGATGCAAAATAAGTACAAAAATTGACTTTATAACTTTTTGGATTTTAGACAAATAAGGAACCAACGGTCTGGCGAACTGTAACTTGACCTTTTTTTATGAATATTTTTTCCATATTTTTTTGTAAAATTAATGTATAATACACATAAAAGTACAATATTTTACTATTAGATCAATACAATATAAAAATTTAAGTCTGGCACCCCGAATCTTGACATAAATTTTCTATATAAGGTATAAGAAAAAATTAAACGTCAAAATTTTTCTTTTTTATCCCTCCTATGAATAGAATTGGTCTGGCATATTAATACTTGACCAAAGTTCTGCCAGACAACGATTAAAAGGTGTTTTATTGGCCAAAAAAAAATAATAGGTCAAGTCACAGGTCGCCAGACCGTTGGTTTATTATTTGTCTAATATCCAAAAAGTTATAACGTCCATTTTTGTACTCACCACCCTTTTACGGTCGTCGCTTGGACTATGTAAAGGAAATATTGTTGTTTGATAAAATAATAATTGTAGAAAAATATCCTGTTCTGTATATTCACGTTTTTTTTCCAGTTCCTGGACGTAAAGTCATTCATCAAATTATAATTTTTTTGGCGGCCTCACCCTAATTAAGCAAAGTTAAAATAGTTGTGTAAATTATCATTGCAATTAATGAAATTTCACTTACAACCAGGCAGGATAGCAGCAACTGCAACACCATAGCCATAGTCGATATACACCGCCAAAATCCCGACGTTTCGGCAATAGAGATCTGTTAATTTAAAATTTATTTTAAAGACCAATATACATATCTTATTAACTAGTCCAATGACATGACGAGAAACCAATGAGGTCATTGGTTAACAAATGCTAGTATTGAACAACAATATTAATAATCAAATAATCCTATTCCCCACTGCTGGACATACGCCTCACCCATGAGACTTATCAGATGCCTAGTCGGCTATTTGCCGGCTATTGCTATTTGCCCTGCGTACGCCTACTGACGTGGAAATTTATTACAAGGCCCACGTTTGAAACACTAAGCGAGCACTTCTCTGCACGAGAAGATATCTCGGAGCTTCCCAAACACTGCCTATCCGAACCTTGCCGAATGATTGACGACATATTACAAAATGAAAAGAGTAATGTGAGTACGAACCTTGCCTCGGAATCCATGACTCTGTAAGAAAATCAAAAAGAAAATGTAATTTAACTTCACACAAACACAGCATTCGTTAAGTATAATTATAAAAAAGAAAGTTAATAAATGTGAGAAATTAATCTAGAAAACACTTTTTTACAATAAAACATTGAATAACATATTTAAAATCTCACTGTGAATTTAACACTAGAGCCTACGTCATATTTTCATAGTGTTCATTCTTTTGTGCAATGTCCAATTAATATGAATCGTTCTTTATTCGATCAACAAGGTAGGTACTAGATACTAGGTAAACCTACGTAACGAGGTGACCATCGCTAAGTTAGTTTTTGACAATGTTTAAGATCGAAAGTAACTTAAAATTTCTTAATTAATTCTCATACTACACCTACGCAACAGGAACATAGTAAGATTTTAGGAATGGAGTCGCTAATAACATATATATTTTTTAAATGTCTGTAAATTTTAATTTATTTTTAGTTAAAAGTGATAAAATTCGGATATAGAGAATGGCTCAAACTTCAAGTATACTCTGTCTGCCATTTTTTTTTATGACAAACAATAAAATTCAAAGCTCCTGTAAGAACAGAAATATGTATACTTTTCTACTTTTATCAAAGCATAAACTAATATAGTGAAGGAATGGTATTAATATTTTCAAATTTTTTAATATTTCAAATGAAATCAATACAACTGGACTTATTGCACATAACCTGCCTAATCTCCACAATGCCTAAACCAAAAATAAATCAAACATTAGGCGCTTAACTTCCCTCATGCTGAGACAGAACAGGATGTCTTAACACATTTGGCCCGAGAGATGGTAGACATTTGCGGGTAGGTATTTGAGGCGAGCTGAAAAATTGTCCTTCTATAATACTCTTTACTCTTGTATAATACCTGCTCAATGATTTCAATAATATTTTCAAACTACTCAACCTAATCCATACTAAATTTTATTATTATTTTTCTTTGTAAATAATACGTCTTATAGCTCACAACCACCAATGTCTACATTCAAATAGCAGAAAAATCCTAACATCATCTGAATGCGAGACTATCGAGGTTGTAAATAAACACACGTATCTTGGACTAGTCATAGACAATCGACTTAACTGGTTAGAACACATTAATTACGTATGTGATAAACTAAGAGCAATACTGGGTAAATTCTCTGTAATAAAAACACAAAGCCCCTTACAAATTATGTACTGTTATTACTGTAAAAGTCATTGGCAGAACCAATAGTATGTTATGGACTATCTAGCTACAGAAGAACATTCAAAAGCAACTTGGACAAAAATTTTTCACTTCAATTGCGTATTCTAAAAGAGATTTTTCGTTAAAATTCCTTAAAATTCCTATTAAAAGAACAATATTTCAATGAAAACGTAAATATTCCAAATATAAATTATTCAAACCGATTGCTTGATGAATCAAAACTTAATTTACCCAACTATAACAACCTTCATTGAAAAAGACGTCTTGCTTATGTCATACCGAACCTAATTAATCAACTACCTAAAACATTAAAAAGCGAAATAACACACAAAAACATCACATATATGTATACCTATTTGTATATAATCTATAATATATTTTCTTTAAATTTATGGCTGTATGTAATCTTAGTAAATAAATAAATAAAAAATAAATAATTATTAGTTCTATTATTGATTGTGAGTCTAGCAAATTAAAAAGATGTGGACTATATGTAAGTTTATTGTGGACTGCCTGATTATTTTCAAAGAAAAAAATTAATAAAATTTAGTATAGATTAGAGGTTTGGTAGTTTGAAAGTATTACGAGTACATTTTAATTATTGAAATTATCGAGCAGGTAGCTATTATTGAAGTTATATAAGAAGAAGAAAAAAACAAGTTTTCTGCTTGCCTCAATACCTACCCGCAAATGTCTATCATCTGTCGGAATAATATACAAAACTCCTGTATCTAAAATCTAACTAAAATAACTCTTTATTTTGCAGCAAAATATAAAATGATATTAATACGATATTTACAAACACTATGGAAAATGTATCGCGAAGCAATGTTTCGTAAAATAAATATGATTCAGTTTCTCACCCCAGTAATAAAATTTTGTTATTTTTAAAAACATCATTACCTTAAGCTGAGGCGAAATTTCCACCAAATTTGGACTTGCATATAGTAAATATTAAAAAAATCAAGACGCCAACAACAAATAAAAGATGTTAAGTTTTAAGCATTATTTTCACTGTATAAATATTTTATCGTATAGACAAAGACCTATTTCTATATCAATCCACTAGACGAAAAATATAAAACACCGAGGCTATTTCTGAAGGATAACTAAATATTTCCACTAATATCAGGTAGGTATAGGAGGAATACACAAAAATATATGAAAGCATATAAAAGTTATGGCAAATGGAATAGAAATAATTATTAAACTGTTAGCACTTACCGGATTTCAATTCAAACTTTCGTGAAAACACTAAACTGAACTCTACGAACGATCAAACAGAAATGTGTTGTGTTGGTCCGAATTTGTCGGAGGACTGATGTTGAATGAAATAAAAGTGCTTAACGTGGTGACGTTGCAACGTCACCACCACGTTGTCGTATGATAGGACGGTCTGCGCATGCTCCGACACGCGCGAACCAATGGCGTGGCTCCGTTCAAATTGTTCAGTGTTCATCCTCCGATTTTATTTTTTTATAAAAAAGGTAAACAAACAATTCACGACATAGAATTTTCCAGTTTTAAACTTAATTACACATTCATATATACACGAATTAATTTACACTTACTAAACATAATATTCTTTACGAAATGTATCAAAAATTATTGCATAATTTCAGAGGAAAATGCAAAAAAACTCGAGATTTTCGTCACAGAGGTTTTGTCTATGGTTTTGGAGACAGGACATGTACACGACCTAAGTCATTTGGAGTCACATGAGGTTTTGATTCATACATAAATTATCAAGTTCACAATCTTATATACATTTTTAAAGTTTTAGTTTATCATAATTCATAACCGTAGACGAAAACACTTTATGAAATTATTTTTGATTAAATGGCATTAATTAAATAGATTACTTAAAATTACCACTGAACTAATAATTAGTATTTTATTTATTATTCTTATTAATAATATTTTATTCGGTTTTGTACAAATCCCATCTCTAAAACCCTAGCCCTGGCGACGTCATATTATCAAACAAATAAAATCGGAGAATTATACATATGCAGTTGAAATTGTAGTTCTGATGTATCGGTGAGTGAATAAAAGTATTGGGACTCAACATAAAGTGGTTTAATTAGTGTACCCGAAGTAGAGGATGCTAACATTAGGTAAGTGCAGGCAGGAAAATTATTTAGTATCTAATAATAGTGGGTAGTTGTTGCGGTTGTTAATTTTTTTTTTTCATATAAAAAGTCTAGTATATTTCCGCTGTTTTCCATCTTAACAGTAACTCTTTTTCGATTTTTGAATATTAAAAGCCATATTTTTATGTATAAAAATTTCAAATTTTCTTTCTATTCTCTACTACCATTAATAATAAATTAAACAAAAAGAAATAGTTTCACATAAAAATAAGAAAATACTTTCTTTTTGTTCCAAATGTTTATCTTGCCTTCGTGCGTCGATAGTAAAAGGTTGATTTTAAACTCAAATGTGTTGGACGCAAAGTCACATTTTCTTAAAATAGCATACCATTGTGCATACTTTATAATAAATCTCTTCAAGAGGGAGTTTTCCCGTCAGAGTGGAAGACAGCCCACATTATCCCAATATTCAAGTCTGGTGACCGTTCTAAATGCGAGAACTACCGGCCCATTAGTATACTCTCCTGTTTGGGTAAACTTTTCGAATCCTTAATTTATGACGCTCTTTACCATCACATTGAACCTTTTTTATCACCTAGACAACACGGTTTCGTTAGACACAGATCCACAATGTCTAACCTGTTAGAATATAAGCACTTTCTTTGCTGTGCTTTTGCAAAAAGAGGCCAGGTTGGCGCTACACAGATTTTTCGAAGGCTTTTGATATGGTAAACCATGAAATCCTTTGTAATAAATTGGCATCATATTATGGTATTCATGGTAGTTTACTGCATTGGATCGATTCATATCTTAGCAAACGAAGTCAACTTGTAACTATAAAGGGCTTTGTTTCTTTACCTGCTACGGCTACTTCTGGTGTACCACAGGGCTCACATTTGGGTCCCTTATTTTTTTTTGTTTTCATCAACGACTTAATTGAGCGATTGTCTTGTTCTTGTCTATTATACGCTGATGACTTAAAATTATACTCTGTTATAAACAGTCCCACAGATGCATATTTGCTTCAGTCAGACCTGGAACGTATTGATCGTTGGTGTATCGAAAATAGAATGCTTCTGAATGTAGGAAAATGCTTCACTATTTCTTTTTCAAGGAAAGCCCATAAAATCCTCTATAATATAATTATAAACTTAAAGGACAGAATTTAGAAAAAAAGTCAGTAGTAAGGGACCTAGGAGTTCTTTTCGATGATAAATTAACTTTCCGTGACCACTATGATAGTATTATCAGTAGAAGTACTAGAACATTAGGTTTTTTGACTAGAGCTACTAAAGATTTTAGGAACCCTAAAACATTTTTGTATCTATACAATACGTTAGTCCGCAGTGTTCTTGAATATAATTCCTGTGTTTGGTCCCCTTACTACGCTATTCAATGTGGCCGTATTGAAAATGTGCAGAAAAAATGTTTGAACATTCTTAGTTATAGATATGGCTTTCACCGGAGTCTTCCCTTGTATCGAGATAGACTAACATAATTTAATATGGTTACACTCGAGGACCGCCGTAATTGTCACAACCTCTTTTGTCTTTTTAAAATAATTCATTCCCGCATTGACTCACCATATCTTTTGTCGCTTATTAATCTATATAAATAAAATCAGAGTGTCTGTCTGTGATTTGCGAAAAACTGCCTCAAACTAAGCTTAGAGAGTCATTCGCATGCTGTTAAAACGTAAATAACTTTTTTTAGAATTGTTGTCTGTCTGTCTGTCTGTCTGTCTGTCTGTCTGTCTGTCTGTCTGTTCGGGGTAATCTCAGAAACGGCTGAAGCGATTTCGATGAAACTTTGCAGACATGAAGAGGGGGTCGTCAGGAGTAACATAGGCTACTTTTTGTTTATGTAAATTGCGGTACATACACCAAAATAATATTTTTTACAATTTTTGTCTGTCTGTCTGTTTGTTCCGGCTAATCTCTGAAATAGCTGGACCGATTTTGACGGGACTTTTATTGGCAGGTAGCTGATGTAATAAGGAGTAACTTAGGCTACGTTTATTTTAGACTAGCGACTCGTTCCCGGCTTCGCCCGGGTGCATTCGTGTACATAGACTTTTCGAGTTTAATGAGAATGATGCTTATGCATTAAGATAGCCTCACTCTACTTCCTTCGAAATAAATATAACAAATCACCCATCAGGTTCTGAAATTTCAAAAAATCTTATTAAATTATCTGAAAAAGTGAAGAAAGTTTTCATATATGCGAGAATTTCCTAGAAACTTCTGGAATTTTCTAGAAATTTATGAAATTTTTGAAACTTCTAGAATTTTCTAAAAACTTCTAGAATTTTCTTTAAACATCTAGAATTTTCTAGAATGTTAGCGAAAAAAAATCCGTTTCTATTAATCTTCTTCTTCTTCTATATAAATAAAATCAGAGTGTCTGTCTGTGATTTGCGAAAAACTGCCTCAAACTAAGCTTAGAGAGTCATTCGCATGCTGTTAAAACGTAAATAATTTTTTTTAGAATTTTTGTCTGTCTGTCTGTCTGTCTGTCTTTCTGTCTGTCTGTTCGGGGTAATCTCAGAAACGGCTGAAGCGATTTCGATGAAACTTTGCAGACATGAAGAGGGGGTCGTCAGGAGTAACATAGGCTACTTTTTGTTTATGTAAATTGCGGTACATACACCAAAATAACATTTTTTACAATTTTTGTCTGTCTGTCTGTTTGTTCCGGCTAATCTCTGAAATAGCTAGACCGATTTTGACGGGACTTTTATTGGCAGGTAGCTGATGTAATAAGGAGTAACTTATGCTACGTTTATTTTAGAAAAAATACACCCCGGACGAAGCCGGGAGCGGGCCGCTATAAACAATAAAAAACGGGATCTATGCAATATATTCGAGTTTTTTAAACGCGATATTTTTTCTTTTACTGAAAAAAAGTTACTAACCCTGTGACAATAAAAAAAAGAATTTTTTCGTTCATAACAATTGCATTTGTTGTTAACAACTGAAACGAAGGTTCATGCAATACGATGAGTTCTCTTTGTGGCATATCTTTTCTTTGGCTGAGTCGCTCATTATGTATTATTAATAGGAACGGATTTTTTTTCGCTAACATTCTAGAAAATTCTAGATGTTTATGGAAAATTCTAGAAGTTTTAAGAAAATTCTAGAAGTTTCTCGAAAAATTTCAAAAGTTTCTAGAAAATTCTATGAAAACTTTCTTCACTTTTTCAGATAATTTAATAAGATTTTTTGAAATTTCAGAACATCGTCAAAATTTTTAGAAATTTAAAAATTTGTTAAACCTGATGGGTGATTTGTTATATTTATTTCGAAGGAAGTAGAGTGAGGCTATCTTAATGCATAAGCATCATTCTCATTAAACTCGAAAAGTCTATGTACACGAATAAGTTGAAACATTTATCTTTTCTGCCTAACGATCATCAGTCAGCTTGATATATACCCATATTTCGCCGAACTGCGTTCTCTTATCTCAGTTGAACTAATATACACAGGAAAAAGACAAAGTTACGCACAATTAAACAAAAATCAATTCGCTCACGCAGACAACATTATTAAATTTACGTTTTTTAATATTATAAAACAAAGTCCCCCCGCCGCGTCTGTCTGTCTGTATGTTTGCGATTCTCAAAAACTACCTAACGGATTTTTATACTATTTTCATTAATGGGAAGAGCGTTTAACGAGGAAGGTTTCTACGTTTAATTTGCAGAAAAAAAATTGCACCCGTGCGAAGCCGGGAACGGATCGCTAGTTTTAATATAAAACTTAGATATCGAAATCCTTTTGTAAATACCTTTGCCTTACAAGTACACACCAATAATACCTCTTTCTATAACCCCCTTGTCAGGATGTGTCGACAATATAACGATCTCCTGCTTAAGCATAGCAGTACAGTGGACATATTCGAAAATAGCTTAACTAAATTCAAAAAGCATATCACGGCCATCGTAACTGCGAGCGTCATTAAATAAAATTAATTGTTATGTATATATAAATAAATAAATAAAAAAACATATAAACTCTAAATAGATAATATTTTATTGCACTTATATATTAATGTATTATAATACTTGTTTTATTGTGGTTTTGTGTGGGCGTGCTTTCTTCTCAAATTGACTTCCTTTAGAATGTGGCTAAGCTTGCTTTTGGATGAAAGTGCGTCTGTTTTCTTCCTTTGTTTTATTCTGTAACACTGTTTTGTTTGGACATGCTGTGTACACATGTTTTGGGCCTCTGTCTAGTTCACTTCCATGTAACTATATCTATTCAATGTATTTAATGTCAGTGTCCTGTTTTGTGTACCTTATTAAATAAAATAAAAAAAAAAATGACAGGCTGAGTTTATTCTGTACGCATATGTCGCTTATTTTATAGATTTAAATGTTCCATAATTATATGTAATATAAATCCAAATACTAATAATATAAAGAGAAGATTTGTATTTTTATATATTTATAACGAATAAACTCAAAAACTACAAGGCCGATTTTTAAAATTCTACTTCGATGGTTTGTATGATGTTTGTGAAAGAAATTTTGTATTGAAATTGCAGCTTAATAGCTTAAAATTCACGACGCGCCTTATGAAGTATGTATTACTGTGTACCTACATTATCTATCATCTACATTGAAACATTTTTTTGTTAGTGAAATTTATAAAATGGCTACTTGACTATGTAGATAAAATTTAGTAGCACAATATTTATTGCACTGAAGAATAATATCACAAAATTTAAATGTTGTCTTAGTAAAATACAATGTTATTTTAGGAGGTCTAAAGAACTCACTCTAAAAGATATTTCCAGATTCTCACCACCCCATACATTCATGCAGGGATCGTATTTGCCGATGTGGTTGAAGTACTCCCGATATATAGCGAACAAACCGCCAGCCATTGTCGGTGATTTTATTGGTCTCACAAAATCTTCCTCACCTGGAATAACGTATTGAAATCTATTTTATCTTGGCGAAGTCGATAAGAGACCTCAATGCGATGCTTGAAGACGTCAACTGAAGTTCCTCAAAGGGTAGGCCTTAAGATGAATATGGACAAGACGATAGTCATGTCTAATGTCAATGTTGTGCCCACCCCTGTAAAAGTTGAGAGTTCAATTCTCGAAGTTAATATGTACATATACTTAGGACAACAAGTCCAATTAAGTAGAGCCAACTCCTAGGAGGTCGATCGTCGAATCCAGTTCGGATGGGCAGCCGAAGACGCCTAAATTCCTCAGTGTCTTAAAACAAAAAAATTCTACCAATATGTGTTGAAACGTGGTTCTTATGAGCCTCGTAATAAAGCTCAACTTCGCTCAATCATTATGGTTGGATTATGGAGTTACTCTTTTTTTTGCTTCTATTCTACATATGGAGAGTGTTTATATATGTTTAACAAGTTTACATAATGAATGCATCACTTACTATTCAATGTGCCCTTAGGTAAATTATCCCATTTAAAATGCAAACCCCAATTGAAGCCGCCCCTCAATAGTGGACTTGCGGAATATTCAAATGTGTCCATGTTGACAACAACTATGATGGGTGCAACTGCCCTCATGGAATATTGGAGTTTAACACCGTCCACGTCTTCAGACAAACGCGCCAGAAGTGGCACCAACCAGTTCATGTTCATCTCAATATGAGAGTCAAGAAAAACTAACACCTGAAAATTATAAATAAAAGCAATCTATGACAAAAACAACGGTAGAGACATAAAATAATATTAAGAATTCTGTTTCATGACTCTATCTACTATCTATGTCTAAAGTTAAATAATCTTATAAAAAATTTGATTAAGTCGATTAAGTGGACAGGTAGACTGTCAAGAGGCTGCCTAGTTTATGATTGCAGAATCCAATGTCCAATGCCACTACTGGTATCTAAAAAGGCCATTCCGTCAGGCCAATCAGCTGTCAACTGTAGATCACGCTAACATAAAACAAAAAAATATTAAAGCCAGAACATACCAACAACCCCCACACTATTATCAGCTCCATATAACCTAGCTCTTATGAGACCTTCTCTTTTCCCAGTTCTCAAGAGCCTCACGTTCAGAGCTGCCTTTGCCTTGTCCGTCTTTTCGGTCGTCTTCTTATCAACTTTATTGCTATCGTCGTTTTTGTAATGAACAACATTGTCACCATCTATGTTATTCGTCTCTAATGCTACTGCTACACCTGCGTTAATGTTAACGTTAGTGTTAATGTTCAACTACGCGTTAATTAAGGCATTAAAAATACGCTTTGGCTACATTAAGGTTCTAACGCCGTTAAAAGCTAATTCATCCCGTTAACGCTCTAATACAAAATGGAAGTTGAAGCAGCTGCACTAGTTGCAGCAATGAGTGTAATTAATGATTATATGCATTTATGCAATTTAATAAAAAAGAAAAAAGAAGAAGATGGTGGATGATTCAAATGCATCGTCGTTGAACTCGGTCCTGCGGAATGAGACGATGTTAAGCCGTTAATGTAGCCAACATCGCGTTAAGCGTTAAATTACGCGTTAAAAACCTTTGATGTGTCAAAAAAATCGACACCCGAGCTATCGCTTAACGTCTAATGGCATTAGTATTGCCGTTAGCAAATTAACGCATTAAAATCTTGGCCACATCTGCGTAATGCCTTATTTAACGCACTAATTAACGCGTTAAGACGCAGGTGTAGCAGTAGCATAACATTTCTTCATCTTTGCGCATTTTACTATTTATCTCGTTGACCGCCTTCTGAACTTGGTCGTGAAGGCCTTCCAGGTCACTGTAGTCGTCCACCAAAATTATCTCCTTCAAATGTTTGTAATCTGTGTGATCCAGTATGGAATGTATTGAGCGCATGAGTGTTTCAATTTGTTCATTGTAAAAACAAATAACAGTTGACGCCTTCGGCAGTTTGTGTGGATACTTCTGCTTTCGGCATCTGAAATATTAAAAAAAAAAAAAAAATTTATAATGCACTTTGTCTCATGCGATTTGCGAGATCATCATTTAAATATAACACACAGTGGTTGCAAAACTTTTGAAATGAAACGCTATAATATGCAGATTACTTACAGTTTTCGTTCGTCAAAAATCAACGCTGACATGTAGAGTTATTCAATCCCGACCATAGTATTAAACTAAATTAAATACTTTCTTAGTATTATTTCGGTATAAATAACTGCATGCTGTAAATTGTATTGTATATTGTATATAAATCGTGTAAATAATATGTGGCGTTTATTTATCATTCACCCACAGTGTTGTTTAGCTTGATTGAAAAGCTGGTTCGATTTCATTTCCCCAATTAGTTGCTTCTAAATTTTGATTTTTGATTCTAAATTTTATAAATTTTGATATTGTTTCCGGTAGTCGGTAGACAGACTTTTTTTTTAAATGACGTTTTAACAAACAAGACTGCACTTGTGATTGGTCCGCGCTTTTTAAGTTATGTGGCTTGTGTGCATAGAATTTGCAGAAAATAATTATATATAGTTTTATACATATGTGATGTGTTAAGCACAAACCTAAGCTTTGGTCTGGTTTTGCCATCTTCATTCCAATTGTTTTGCAAATTTCTCTTTCAGTATCTGCTTCTTGTCATAATATGACAAGTTTAATTTATTTTAATATTAAAATTAATTGATAATTGTATCTAATATATCCTAAAACTTACCAGTCAAACTTAAAAGCCAATATAAATACAATATAATACTCCAAGTAGCGGAAGCAAAGAAAATGCCCCATAAAAATTAGTTATTTATTCTTCCCATTGCGTGTAGGGTAGTGTAAATATTGTGAACACTGTTTTTTCATTGAGAATAGTTACAATAGACAGACTGTCTCACTGAACTATTATACATTATATTACAGTTATGAAAGGCATATAACTTATTATAACGCATCCATACAATATAACACGACCAAAACAGACTGAGAAAATAATAAATGAGTTAATTAATACAAACAAATTAAAAATAAATAAATATACAAAAGTAATCGAGGAATAAGCTACACAGAGCAAAGCAATCGAATCGGTCGGTGATCATAGAAGACATCAATCACATGGACGTCACAGATCACCACAGTCTATATCGGTTGTCTAAAATATATGCGAAATAATAACATTAACGTATTGTCATGTCCATCAATTGATTGTCTTTTGAATATGTAACTACCATTTTAGCTGAAATATTAACATAATCGGTTCTTGCTTACTATCTTACAGCGTCCTACCTTCCGCCAAAACTCTATAGAAATTATATACACAATGATCATGAACCAGAGAGTTCGCTACCTAACATCTCCCCTGTTTTAATGAAAGTCTAGAGTCCAGGATCTTCATGAGGTAAGTTTATTATTTTATTTGGTTGTTTCAATGTTTACGTAAAATGAATATACGATATTTGTTATACCAAGATCCATTCGGTTAGACAAAAAAAAACTGTTACTTTTGACGTAATACATTTTGACAGCTGACATCTCTCCAATTTCTTATAATCCAATGATTATATACTGCGACACGCACGCCCTAGGCCTCCCAAACGTCGCACGGCCGAACTAACCGATCACATCACACGGTCGCTCGTTGGTATTCGGTGGTATTCAAGAATATTCGTTTTCCCCGCGCGCCTCAGAGTAGCCTTCGCGTCCCGCGCTTTTCGTAGTAACGGTCGTGCTTACCAAAGTGTTTCGTGCTTACCATGGCGCTCCAACGGGGACTGATAACTTTATACATATTATTTGTAGTAAGTTATCACCTCTCTATGCAGTTTTTAGTTCTGATGTGTGCCTTATTGTACAATAGTTGACCTCTGCCTCAGGGTTTAGTAGGGGAGTTAATAAGTATGGCTTCAAGGGATATGCTGTCGCGAACTGTTTGATTCATAGAACAATTTAATCAAGCAGTGGCGAATTACTAATAGAAGTATTTACCTGTACATATCGTACACACGTATCTGCCTCGCTGATTTACTGGTAGTACCGCTTCACACAAGCGAATCATCAACTGATGTCTGAATAGGCGAGTCCAAAGACAAGCTCAACTGATGTCTGAATAGGCGAGTCCGAAGACAGGCTCAACTGATGTCTGAATAGGCGAGTCCGCAGACAAGCTCAACTGATAACTGAATAGGCGTGTCCACAGACAAGCTCAACTGATAACTGAATAGGCGAGTCCGCAGACAAGCTCAACTGATAACTTGAATAGGCGAGTCCGCAGACAAGCTCAACTGATAACTGAATAGGTGAGTCCGCAGACAAGCTCAACTGATAACTGAATAGGTGAGTCCGCAGACAAGCTCAACTGATAACTTGAATAGGCGAGTCCGCAGACAAGCTCAACTGATAACTTAATTGGCGGGTCCACCGACCCTGAAAGCAAAGGCCTCCATCCTCCCCTTACAGCCTTCCCTGTCCTCTCAACTTGGTCTAATTTCTGATACTGATACTGAACTGATACTGATCTGATACTGCACTGATACTGAACTGATACTGATCTGATACTGATACTGCACTGATACTGATACTGCACTGATACTGAACTGATACTGAACTGATACTGAACTGATACTGATACTGCACTGATACTGAACTGATACTGATACTGCACTGATACTGATCTGATACTGATACTGAACTGATCTGATACTGATACGGCACTGATACTGATACTGAACCGATACTGAACTGATACTGAACTGATACTGATCTGATACTGTTACTGCACTGATACTGATACTGAACTGATACTGAACTGATATACTGAAACTGTTCCTGAGCTTGAGCCAGCCTGAGCCTGTTTCTGATAAGCAACAATAACGACTGTTCGCTATTCTATCGGTTCTACTCTAATACTCTGTTTTCAGACCGCTGCAGCGATCGTTACACATGGCTAGTATAAATTTACACTATAAAGTCTTAAAACACTAGTAACAAAGTACACAAATAAATAGGCACAAGAACTGAAGTTAAATATGGTAATCACTTAACATATTTAGTCACACACACACACACTGTATAAATATACGTCTGTCTAGTTCGGCCGCGCTAAGCGAAGTGAAGCCCGAAAAGGTTAAGGCGGCTCTTCTCATTTTTAATAATACATTATAATCTACCCGCACTTCAATCGACACTTACGAATTTGACTCTTATTGCGTAGGTAACGCGCGATAAGTTTGACTGAGTTGCGGAGGCATTTAATAATTTTCAATACATTGCAACCTACCCACCATTCAACCCAGCACACTCGGATTTGAATCTTATCGCGTAGGTAATACGCGATACGTTTGAATGAATTTGACTCTTCGCGTAGGTAATACGCGACATATGCACTATCTCCAAGCAACCACCTATTCCCTAAAGTTCTTCTTTCACATTTAGCTAAAAGTAAACATCTAACATCAATGGTTGACATCTATCACATTACCACTTATAACACAATGGATATAAAATTATAAGGCCGTTATTAAATATATTAATAGTGAGTTATTTTATAATTTATACTCATGCCCTACAACGGACGTACGGATCGTTATCGGTTGTCCTCCCGTCCGTTAGTAAAAGGATTCGGTAATTTCATCTACGAGTAGATGAATATAGGAACGCGTCACCCTTACGACTCGTGGCTATAAGTACCGTTGGTAGGCAAAAACCGGGCCATAGTCTATAATGATAGTTGCTTCGTAACCTTTAGTAATGTTTACTTGATTTATTTTTAAAATTTTCAATAATATTAAAATGTGTGTAATGTATTTAATTTCCAGATATGGTTCGAGACCGTACTAAAGGAGTTAGTATTGGGACGGACCCTCTGTCTTGATGCTTCCAACAATGTGACGCCATCTCTCGGCAAATGTCACGAGTTGGGCGGTGCACAGGAGTGAAAACACAAGGGATCGGCGAGTTCTAAAATTGTTGAAATCCATTAAGAATTAAATACATGCCATGCCATTAAGGTCTTGCGTCCCTGAGAAGCGAGGTCGATGACTTTCACCCGCCTCTGCTATGTTTATCACTAGTTGAAAAATACGGCCACCTTTCATCCACATCACGTGCCCGAAATGATGCAGCTTCCTCTCCTTCATAGCTCTCAACACTGCCATTCTATTTCTCATTCGATTCTAATCGCTTTCATTGTAGGTAGGTATACTGTAAAATACTAGATTTATGTTTTGAGGTGGTCCATTCCATTAGCCACCAGAGACGGATTTATCCGACAATTATTTTTGTTTCCAGACGCTCAACACAACTGAAGTTTACTCCTCAAGAAAGATTATATAAAAATTAATTAAATAAATATAATTTAAAATATTAATAAATTTAATAAAAAAATAAATAATTTAATAAATATAATTAAAACATATTATTATAATATATTATTTGTATTATATTATATTAATATGTATTGAATAAATTCTTAAGGAATAAAACGCTCAGCTTTTGGTGTCTAAAAACTCGCAGAAAAATCGATTTCTGATGCGAGCGTGATTTAACTCACAGGAATAAAATTTTGATTTTATTAGTATTTAACACGATTATTATTATTATTATTTTATTTAACACGAGAGCAAATTTTTTATGTCTCGTACCTTTAAATCACTCAGTGCGCTCAGTAGTTTAATCACTCGCTACGCTCGTGATTGAATTCTAGACTGCTTCGTTGGTTCGTGATTTAAAGTCGGCACTCGCAGCAAAAAACAATTTTACTCTCTAGTTGAACAATGATGACAAATACTGTTTTTAACCAATATCGGCTGACATAATAACGATGTTTTTTTTTTGTTTGTTTATAATACAGGCGATGAGTCCAATATACAACACGGCTGCCGGGATGTGTCTGGGAGTGGAGCGAGCTCACCGCGGCGAGCCTCTGCTTTTGGTCATTTGCGACAACCAACGACTAATCAGTGGGACTTTGTTAGATCTTAGATCTTATAATAGTCAATTCAATTGTACTCGGTAACAGAATAATAACAACAGGTTGTTGTTGTCCTGTAAGAAGCTTGTGTGTGGAAGTCGAGTGTGAACTTTAGTGTGTTCCATAATTCGAAGGAGTAATTTGACAGGTCCTAATGTCAAATTTTAAATTAATGTTACCAGTTTTGTCCGTAGTGATGTACTAATATCGGTGTTACTTAAATAGTTACATTTTACGGTAAAAATATCACAAAATTATTGTCACAATTTGATGTCAAAATTATAATAATCGAAAAGAATTGCGACTTATAGAAAGGACTGCAAAAAATTAAATTTTAACAATTAAATAATAATTACTATTAATTCCAAACTAGTTAAAGTTCTTGTGGTATAGGTAAATGTTTGTTACCTTCTTTGGATATCGGATGCAGTCACACAATAAAACTCAACCATCAATTACCATGTAGCTATATTCCAATATACAATTATAATTTACAAGGTTTCTATAAACACAAATTAATTTATTTACACGGCTTGCTCACATATATGATAAAACTTTTTATTATAGAATTCACCACGCACCATTTATTTTCGCTGTCTGTTAGAAGTCAAAATCTTCTAGCGCGTTCCACGCAGGCGTTGAAAAAGGTTGGTTTTGTATGGTGTATGGCCCAAGTTGAAATGCAATGCGTTAGGGTGGTGGTCCTAGTTGGACACCACATATTCCCCCCGGCCAGACCATGACTATGGTCGATAGTAGTCCGGAAATCTGATCCGACGACCACTGCGCGATCTCTTCTCATCAGGCACGACGTTAGGTACTTGACTTGAAGAGGGCTCATCGGGCAGCTCGCATCTGTCTTCGTTGAGGGGCGTCGCCTCGCTCATCAAAAATGCTGGTTTCAGCCTGTCGACGGAGATGTTCTGAACCTTGCCGCGGACATCGACAGTAAAGAATTTAGGCTGCCTCTTTAATATCTTATAAGGTCCAGCGTACGGCGGTTCTAGAGAACGTCTGACATGGTCTTGACGAACGAAGACATGTGTAGATGTATGCAGATCTTGGGGAATGTAGAAGGGTGAATTGCTGTGCCATGTGGTAGGTCGTGGAGTTAGTTTCGCCATGTAGGAGCGAAGCCGGTTGGCGTACTCGGTGACGTCTCTAACGTTGCAGTCGTCACTGGGTGTGAAGAATTGACCCGGTAAGCGCAGGGGTTCGCCATAAACGAGTTCAGCTGGAGACGACTGTAGATCTTCTTTCCAGGAACTACGCATTCCCAGAAGTACTAAGGGCAAAGATTCAACCCAGCTGGCTGTGTTGTGGCACATAATGGCAGACTTGAGTTGGCGATGCATCCTCTCGACGATGCCGTTCGCCGCAGGATGGTATGCCGTGGTGCGAAAGTGGCACGCACCAATCAAGGCAGTGAGGGCCTTGAAGAGACTGCTCTCGAACTGTCGACCACGGTCCGTAGTCACTCGAGCAGGACAACCGTACCTGGCTATCCAGCCAGAGACGAGGGCAGTTGCACAGGATTCCGCTGTTATCTCCTTCAACGGAAACGCCTCAGGCCAACGAGTAAATCTGTCGATGACTGTAAGGCAATATCTGAAATCATAAGACACAGGTAAGGGTCCTATGATGTCGAGGTGTATATGGGAGAACCTCGAGGAAGGAGTTTGGAAACAGGAAAGAGATGATTTAGTGTGGCGGAAAATCTTGCTTTTCTGGCACTGTAGGCATTCTCTTGTCCATTCTTTGCAGTCCTTTTTTATTCCTGGCCATACGAATCTCTGCGTGACCAGTCGCACAGTTGCAGATGCTCCGGGATGATGCAGGCCATGAATCATGTGGAAAACTTGTTTACGTAGATGAGGAGTGATATACGGTCGAGGAGTTTGTACAGAGGTATCACAGTAGACAGGTAAGTTATTCTCCATATATTTCCTTTTTTTCAGTTTCAAGGCTGAACCGTTTAGCAGGAGGTCTTGCAGTTCAGGGTCTGATTCCTGATAACGTGCAAGTTCCTCGTAATCAATGGCAGTTGTAATCTCTTCCACTCGTGACAGTGCGTCAGCTACGACGTTTTCTTTGCCAGGCTAATATCTAATGTCAGTTGTAAATTGTGCAATAAAGTCTAGGTATCTAAATTGACGTGGAGTACATGTACTCTTGTTCGTAGAAAAAGCAAAAGTCAGCGGTTTATGATCAGTGAACACGACGAACGTTCTTGCCTCCACCATGTATCGGAAGTACTTAACTGCTTCATAAATTCCTAATAGTTCACGATCGTAAGGACTATATTTCTTCTGTGAGGTGGAAAGCTTACGCGAGAAGAACGCTAAAGGTTTCCAGTCTTGATCGGATTGGCAACGTTGTTGCAGTACAGCACCTATAGCAGCGTTTGAAGCGTCCGTGATCAACGCTAATTCTGCAGACGGATCCGGATGGTTGAGAAGGGTAGCTTCTGACAACGATACTTTACAGTCTTCGAATGCACGTATCAGTTCCGGAGTCATTTTGATAGGCTGTGATCCTTTGACTTTGGGTCCGGCAAGCAAGGCATTAAGAGGAGCTTGAACTTGTGCAGCGTTTGGCACAAATCGGCGATAAAAATTAAGCATCCCTAAAAAACGTCGAAGTTCCTTTACAGTTTTAGGAATGGGGTACTCCTGTATAGCCTGAACTTTGGTATTCAGAGGCTTGATACCAGCTGTCGACACGGAATATCCGAGGAAAGTCACTTCTGATAGACCAAATTTGCACTTGGCTGTGTTGATCAGAATGCCGTATTTTTTAAGTCTCTCGAATAATTGATGCAGATGTTCTTTATGCTTCTCTGGAGACTGCGAAAACACAATTATATCGTCAATATAGCCGTAACAGAATTCGAGACCACCCAAGACTTCGTCAATGAACCTCTGGAAAGTTTGCGCAGCATTCCGAAGTCCAAAAGTCATATAGGGAAATTGGAACAATCCGAATGGTGTCGTGATTGCGGTCTTGGGTATATCCTCAGGGTTGACGGGAATCTGGTTATATGCCTTCACAAGATCAACTGTGGAGAAGATTGTAGCTCCAGCAAGCTCATAGGTAAAATCCTGTATATGTCGGATAGGATACCGATCAGGAATTGTTCTGGAGTTTAGTGCTCGATAGTCACCACAAGGTCTCCAACGGTTGTCTTTCTTCTTGACCATATGTAGTGCAGAGGACCATTGACTCTCTGAACGTCTAGCAGTTCCAATCTCAAGCATGTCTTCAAATTCCTTCTTGGCTGCTTGGAATCGAATTGGGTCGAGACGTCTTGGCTTGGAATAAACTGGAGGACCTTGCGTTGTGCGGATGTGATGAAGAGTGTTGTGCTTCACTATAGACTGCAAACCTGCTGGTCTCATAATTTCGGGATAACTGCGCAAAATATCGTGAAACTCTGATTCTCCCGAAACTACTTTGACAGAGGAGATACCATCTGAAGATTTGGACAGTTGGGCGTTTGCAGTTAGCGACGTAATACTGTCGATCAGGCGCTGATGTTTACAGTCCACTAGTAATCCATAGTAACTAAAGAGATCCACTCCAATGATGGGTTTTGAAACGTCAGCGATTATGAAATTCCAAACAAAATCTCTTCTCAGTCCTAGATTTAGATGAAGACGGATTGGTCCATAGGTGTGTATCACTGTACCATTAGCAGCTACCAACTCGTAAGATGTTTTGGTACAGGGCGTCTTGACTGCTGCTCGCGGAAAAACACACAAGTCGGAACCAGTGTCCACCAGGAACTGCATTTTTGAGGCGCGATCAGTCATATATAGACGGCCTGTAGTAGATGATGGGCAGTCGTTGGCCGCTACTTCCGACTGCCCTTCGAGTTTACCGACTCGAAGCTGCATGGTTGCTTGCCTTTTCTAGCCTTGTCAGCGTATGTGTAATGGTAATAACAATGTGGATGGTTCGGTGGTGGCTGTCGTGGTCGGGAGCGACTTCGTGAGCGAGTTCGGCACATATCCGTATTCCAGCGGTAAGTGGTGTGACTGTGGTCTCTTCCGTTTGGTCTGGCAGTAAGAGCTGAGACTTGTTTTGTTAGCTCTGCGACCTGTGCTACAAGATCATCTTCTGCTGATGCAATTTTTAATTTATTTGAAAAAACGCTCCACTTATGTTTGCACCACACTCCAAGTTGTTTTTTCCGAATACGTATATTTAAAACTTTTCCATATATCTTATGCGGTTTCTATTAACTCACAAATATTTTGTGAGTCGTCGGTGGTCACCAGTTTGTGGTATAGGTAAATGTTTGTTATCTTCTTTGGATATCGGATGCAGTCACACAATAGAGCTCAACCATCAATTACCATGTAGCTATATTCCAATATACAATTATAATTTACAAGGTTTCTATAAACACAAATTAATTTATTTACACGGCTTGCTCACATATATGATAAAGCTTTTTATTATAGAATTCACCACGCACCATTTATTTTCGCTGTCTGTTAGAAGTCAAAATCTTCTAGCGCGTTCCACGCAGGCGTTGAAATGCAATGCGTTAGGGCGGTGGTCCAAGTTGGACACCACATTCTAAAAGCATTGATTACGGTTTTATAAAACCGCAAGTTTTTTAATAAGTTTGATTAGGTGACCACTATTTCTGTATGGTGAAAAACCTGCAACAAAGGAAAGGAAATGTTAAATTACTCTTTCGAATTAGTATAGTTTGTAATTAAACGCGATTCATTAACATTATACAACGACACCTGTTGTTTCCAATTGTACTACATCACTTGTGATATCTGTTTATGTCGAACAGATGGCGTCGTGCCGACAGGTTATATCGCGCTATCGTTTCGTTTTTCCATTTGGTAGGCGTGGGCGCCGGTTGTTTAACTCGACACGTTACGCATCATCACAATTCACTTTTTTGGTGAAGTAAACGGAACATCACAATGTTACGCTTACAAAAAAACTATTTAAAAAAAACGTTGTAGTGGTCTAGCTAGGAGCTACTAGGCTAACGCTAGGCCAGGCTAGGCTTACTACTAGTTTAGTAGTAGAGCTAGTCCAAGGAACATATAGGGCTAGGCTTTATTAAAACGTAGTGATTATATACTCTTTGGGCTTTATAAAACCGCAATTTTTCTTAATAAGTTTGATTAGGTGACATCACTATTTTTGTATGGTCTGATTAAAAATTGATTACCTGCAACCCAGGAAATGTCAAATTAAAACGCAGTATAGTTGTTAAAATATTCATGTTTTTGAATCTCATTTGTTGAAAGTTTGTTGGGCTACGCTACTAAAAAAAATATGTTAATATTGTGAAATTGATCTGAATGAGCTTTTTTCTTAGTAAAAAATAAGAAGAAATTGTATAAGCAATGTTATATATATATCTATTTCAATTTAAAAAGAGTTTTTTATCAATTGTAAAATAACAATCGATTATTATTTACATACAGACTGTAGGTACTGACTTTAATTTGAATTCGATCTTGATGTATTTTATTAGTGAAATTTTAATTCGTAGCAAATTTATTGGATTTCTAATGTTTAGTGCCAAAATTAAGTAATATTATATATAAACTGTATATAATTTTAAAATGTTGTTCAGTATCATATTGGTTGTTTTAATATATAAATTTAGTAAATAAATGATGTGACAATATTATAATTACCATTTTGTAATGTGATTAATAATAAATTATATTTTTTATTAGCGAGTACGATACCAGACATAATATTACTTATTTCATAGTAATTTTTTTTTTCTACTTGGAATTTTGTGTATTCAAATTGTTGATAAAGGAAAAAGTTGGGAAATATATATAATCCTATCGAAATTTATACTAGAGCCTGGTCTCACCTAAGTTGATAAGTCTAAGTGACGCTAATGAATAATTTTTTATTCAACTCTTCTCTCAATATACAAATTCGTCTCGACGTATAAATAATATAGTTTATTCTAAACTAGCTCTTGCCTACGGTTACGCCCTCGTGTGCAGCTAACCAGTAGCCTATGTTCCATCCCTTGTTTCCTAGAACCATCGAAAAGCGATGGTTATTGTAGCCAGACAGGCTGCTCAGTTTAATAACTGCGAAATGCATTGTGCCCTGCATTTAAGACTAATATTAATTGTAAAAGAACGGTGAATTCTTTTCTTATTATAAGTAAGTACGTATTACTGGCACATGTGCTCTGTCTCAGGAGTCTCAAGTTCGATACCCGTCAGGGCCAATTTTGTAAATGAGCTTATAAAGCTGGATCTGGCAAGTAGTGGCAGGGCACACCGAGTTTCGCAATCTTATGGGCAACCCGTCTGGCGGCAGTAACCACCTCCTCACAGAAGACCACAGTGAAATTATTATATTGTGAGCTGGTGTGTTTCGATGTGTAAGTAAGGGACGCCAGAGCCAATTTCCTGATCCCTTATCCTTAATCCTACTGTACCGTTACTTGTGTCGTGGGTGACGGTAGCCACCTACCACCATCCTTTACTACCTTACCGTCACCCTGTCTGATGACCTTCACATGAAAAAAGTGAGGTCACATTATAGGACCTACTCTCTGCCTCTAAAAGTAGGTAAATCTCAATAAACAATAAAATGGTCTGTCTAATTTTATATTTAAAATGTAATTGTTGGAATATGAGGGAAGAAGATATATTTAATGTATAAAGAAAAATAATACTCGTATGTGTTGCTACGAACATGTTTTTTATTGAAGTCACTTAATATTTTAAAGAACAATGAAATATAAAAGAGTATGTATATAAGTACATAAAAAAGGTTAACTATTCAATTAGTACTATTTACAACAATAATAATATACAATTTGTGTTAATATAAAGAAAACCACGAAATAAATGTACATATTTTATTGTGAACTTCCGTTTTTGTAAGTTTAATAAAGATAATTGAAATAGAAACGATTTTTTTATTAAATTTTTCCTAAATATGTATGTATTATCTTGCATTGCTGAGTGTGTTAGACTAAGTAACAGGCGACCACCATTTCGGCGCTCGACTGATATGATGGCAAAGTGGCATAGAAAAAGACAGATTTCACTTTGTTAAAACCAGCTTTTGAAAATACCAGCTAATGAAGAATAATTGTTCTATTTTTAATGGCCTCCCGCTCCCCTATACTGCGTCTCACCTTGGAAGTCAGGATCTGTATAGGGGGACCCAGCTTTCTCCATCGTTGACGATTTGCGGGTTTCACTCCCCTGTCTTCCCCTGTTGGGATACGGATACCAATCATTTTTCTATAAAACTTTTGAATTTCGTTAATTTACTACAAAATAAGTGAAATTACAGGATTAAAATAAAGCCAATCAAATTAACTTCAAGTGAATTTGCAATTGGTCGAGATTGTTGTCGGCCCTTATTTCACAAATAAATAAATAGTATTATTAATGCTATATCCGTGTAGCAAGTTTAAAGGTCTTGCTACGCGAATTGACTCGGTTAAAATTTGGTTAAAATTCAGTAAAATGAAAATGAATATTACAACTTACGTCAGATTAAATTCGAAATTTTTGGGTCAAAATTAAGGTAATAGAATCAAGATAGTAAAGGGACTTTTTCAAACATAGGTAGGTGGCTGTATACTGGCCTTGTCGGTTAAAATAAAGGCTGTAAAAGGGCCTAGTCTTAAATAAAATATAATTTTACAACCTACACAATATGGAACCTATCGTTATAAATATAGGCGCAACATATGCGAATTTGTAAAAGTTAAAATTACAATTGATTTCGACTTTAACTTAAGTCAAAATTTAATTCAAACTATATTACAGAAAATATTTGTCAGATAATAACACAAAATTCATTGAACAGAATAAGTTTTGATTAATCAACTCTTTAGTTACTGGAGTAATCTAAAAATAAAAAAATCCAGATACCGTCAATTTAAATAGTTTGCCTCAAAACTTATACAGTCTATAAAACTTCCACTAAAAATCCAAAAGTTTATATAAAGAGATATAACTCCTCGCTGAGGCGAATGAAGTGGGTAGCGTGTCTTCCTCCGCTCCAGCACCATCGGGTCAGTGGCCTCGTGGCTAAATTTTTCGCACTTGTGCGTTTGGCCGTTACCCGTAAAAATGCGCGTGGGTACTCGTTCTGTAGATCTCTTTGAGGCAATAGAGGCAATAGAGGTCTTAAAAAAAAACAAGAATTTATTCTTTTTATCTAATATTTTTATTAGTTTTTATTATTTTTGTAATGTGATTTATTTATTCACTCACAAGCACTACAAACTACTTAAAAATAAAACAAAATCAACAAATAACTATAATAAAGTCAACAAATATCTAACAATTCAACAGATATGTTCGAAAACAGGAATAACACAAGAGCGCATGTACACGGAAGCGTAGTTAACAGCACACTGGTCAGTTGGGATCAGTGTTGCCAACTTTATTTTCCAAGGGATCTTACAGTACATTTAAAAAAAAAAGTCGTATTTCGCCTAGAATTCTAGAAAAAAAACCCCAAGTGCGTATTTACAATAAAACCCGCACACGTAAATGATAGAACACAAGTTAAATCGAAATAAAATTCTTGAATGAATTTTGAACTTAACAGAAAAGCAAACTTAATTTATAAAAGATCTTATAAATACGATTTAAATCATACGGTTGGCAACACTGGCAGGGTATCAAAAGTGCTCTTATTGCATGAAGCGTAAATTAAGCTACATTTTTTATTTACACTTATAGTTTAATTATTTAATAGTTTTATTATATTAGGGGTTAAAGTATGAAATTGCCGATTTGTACTGAAAAATAAAAATTCGTTTTTTTTTTAATTTAACATATTTATTTAATCAAAATAATTACCATTATTATCTATACATTGCTGCCATCTAATAGGAAGCTCATTTATGCCTTTGCGATAGAACTCTGGTGATCTAGATTCGACAAACTGTGTGAAAGCATTTTGCACTGCCTCCTGAGAAGAAAACTTTTTATCACGCAGAAAATTGTCCAAATCACGAAAAAAATGGTGGTCCGTTGGAGCAAGGTCTGGCGAATACGGAGGGTGACGAATGGTTTCTAATTGCAGTTCCTGTAGAGTCTGCAGATCAGTCAAATCATGAGGCACCCATTTTTCATATATTTTTATTTTATTGATTTGACGCAAATGAGTCAATATTGTTGGTAAGGTAACGTTAAACCATGCCGCTAATTCCTGGGTAGTTTGGCTCGGATCGGCTTCCACCATCTCTTTCAAATCATTGTTATTCACCTGTGTGGGCGGTCTTCCACGTGGTTCGTTCTTCAAATCGAAGTTTCCATCACGAAAGCGTTTAAACCAAAATCGCACAGTGCGTTCATTAGCAGTCCCCTCTCCAAACGCAACATTAATATTGCGAGCTGTTTCTGCCGCGTTAGTTCCGCGTCGGAACTCGTATTCAAAAATCACACGAATTTTCGAAGTATCTATCTTTATTGTCTAAGCTGAATAAAAAAAACAACTGAAAGTTGATAATCGAATGTTGCACATTTTTTAAAAGAAGAACTACATAGGTACCGTATGAAAAAAGTTTCACTCAAAAATCTCAAACCATGAAGGTTCTATGTCAATTCGAAGTACCTATTACAATAAAACGGCAATTTCATACTTTAACCCCTATTATTTTAGTTTTATTTATATATTTTTTATCTAATTTTATTAGGTACTATGATGACTCGGATCATGTGAAGTTTGCAGCAAGTGCGATCCTATTCTTATTTGACACGTATAGTAAAAAGGTGTGGATCGTTTCCGAAGTTGAGTAAGATTTTTTTTTACTTATAAGGCTGGAAGTATACCAGTTCCAGAGAAACGATGCACGCATTAGATGCGCCTCGCCGACAGGAATCTTTTTATGTATGGCATTTCACTTAGCAAACACTACAGAAATAAAATTTAATTTTTTTTTCACAATTTATTTGAGGCTAATACAGTAATAATTTTTTTTTTTTTTCAAAATTTATATGAGGCTAATACAATATGAGGCTTAATAGGCATGCATTAATACAATTTACACTTGAAGCGGCTTGCTGTTCCGAAAGGTTGACGGTTAATTTTGCTTGTTACTTCACTATACATAAAAGTTTAGAACAAAACAATAAATCGGCTTCGTTGGTTTCGGCGGTGAGTTCGTCGGTGTATTCGGCGGTGGGGGCGGCGGTGGGGTCGACAGTGGGCTCGACAGTGGGGTCCACGGTGGGCTCGACAGTGGGGTCGCCGGTGGGCTCGACAGTGGGGTCGCCGGTGGGCTCGACAGTGGGGTCGACGGTGGGGTCCACGGTTGGGTCGACAGTGGGGTCGACGGCAGATACCACCGTGGGGTCGACGGTGAGGTCAACGGTGGGGTCGACAGTGGGGTCGACGGTGAGTAGGTCTCGGAGTCTTCTTCCTCCCTATTAAAAAAAAAAATTATTACATAGAGTCAGCACTGGAAAGACAGTACAAAAAAGTGGATTTATATGATAATAAAAATAGTTAATGTGTGTCTTCTACTTTAGTTAATGGGTAAGGCCGTCGAATTGGCCTCATATAACAAAAGTACCTAACATAAAATTTTATGTCACCGGGTAACTAAAAAGTAACATAAATGTTTCTAAGGGCATATCTACCGTGTGGAAACATTCATTAGTTTTTTGAAAAATTAATACATTCTCATAACTACACTTATTTTATTTTATTTCTAAATAAAATTCAAGAAATATATTCACGTAAAAAATATGTATATATTATGTTGATATATGGGTCAAAAGAGAAAGTAATTTTTCAGATATTTGAAAACGTAAAATACCTCTGATTTTGACCCATATATGTATGTATTTATAAGTGTATGTTTGTGTGTGTGTGTTTTTATGTTTTTGTGTGTATGTTTGTATATCGACGGTCCCCACGTACATAAAGACATGTCAAAAATGGCAATTTTTTTTATTGCATAATTGTCTTTAGATTACCAATAGAAAGTTCCTAAAGCTAATAAAATATTCTAGAAAAAACAAAATTTATAATTACTTATACATATAATTATTTCTAGAGCGGTTTGAACATAAATTACGCTCTCCTGTAAACCCCGGTTTTAGACATGTCTTTATGTACGTAGGGACCGTCGATATGTATGTTATGCTATTTTTGTGGTTCGGTTTGGTTTTTGGTTCATTTGGTTCTCTTGTATTTCGGTATTAGTTTGACTGTAGTTTCAAACAGTTTTAAATTCAAAGAGTTTCACTGCAGATTATTGTAATTGTTTTTGCCATTATGAGCTATAAAATAATGTGATATTTATTTTCTAAAGGTTAATAACTTAATATAAATCATTGTTCAGAACTTCAGAGGGTATTTCTTTCTTCCATAATTTGTAATACCTAATGTATATATGAGTAAGTTATATTCATTTTATTTATTTAAAATTACCCTCACATTTGTAAAATCAAAAATGTGTACTTAAAATGTGTGTAAAATAGAATGGATTGTTGTAATAAGTGGAAATATTGTCACTAGAAGAAACTAGCGTCTAAGATACAGGCTCGGTCTAGTCTAGACGCTAGTACCTACTCAACCTGTTTACAGATTTGTTAATTAATAAATAAAAATTATTATCTTTTATCACAACTCAGTTTCATTTTCAAAGCTTTATTTTATCTATGAAAATAATAATTATAATAATAACTAATCCAACTAAAAATCGAATTCCGACTCTTTAAGACGTAAAAAAGATAGTGATGCAAAATAAGTACAAAAATTGACTTTATAACTTTTTGGATTTTAGACAAATAAGGAACCAACGGTCTGGCGAACTGTAACTTGACCTTTTTTTATGAATATTTTTTCCATATTTTTTTGTAAAATTAATGTATAAGACACATAAAAGTACAATATTTTACTATTAGATCAATACAATATAAAAATTTAAGTCTGGCACCCCGAATCTTGACATAAATTTTCTATATAAGGTATAAGAAAAAATTAAACGTCAAAATTTTTCTTTTTTATCCCTCCTATGAATAGAATTGGTCTGGCATATTAATACTTGACCAAAGTTCTGCCAGACAACGATTAAAAGGTGTTTTATTGGCCAAAAAAAAATAATAGGTCAAGTCACAGGTCGCCAGACCGTTGGTTTATTATTTGTCTAATATCCAAAAAGTTATAACGTCCATTTTTGTACTCACCACCCTTTTACGGTCGTCGCTTGGACTATGTAAAGGAAATATTGTTGTTTGATAAAATAATAATTGTAGAAAAATATCCTGTTCTGTATATTCACGTTTTTTTTCCAGTTCCTGGACGTAAAGTCATTCATCAAATTATAATTTTTTTGGCGGCCTCACCCTAATTAAGCAAAGTTAAAATAGTTGTGTAAATTATCATTGCAATTAATGAAATTTCACTTACAACCAGGCAGGATAGCAGCAACTGCAACACCATAGCCATAGTCGATATACACCGCCAAAATCCCGACGTTTCGGCAATAGAGATCTGTTAATTTAAAATTTATTTTAAAGACCAATATACATATCTTATTAACTAGTCCAATGACATGACGAGAAACCAATGAGGTCATTGGTTAACAAATGCTAGTATTGAACAACAATATTAATAATCAAATAATCCTATTCCCCACTGCTGGACATACGCCTCACCCATGAGACTTATCAGATGCCTAGTCGGCTATTTGCCGGCTATTGCTATTTGCCCTGCGTACGCCTACTGACGTGGAAATTTATTACAAGGCCCACGTTTGAAACACTAAGCGAGCACTTCTCTGCACGAGAAGATATCTCGGAGCTTCCCAAACACTGCCTATCCGAACCTTGCCGAATGATTGACGACATATTACAAAATGAAAAGAGTAATGTGAGTACGAACCTTGCCTCGGAATCCATGACTCTGTAAGAAAATCAAAAAGAAAATGTAATTTAACCTCACACAAACACAGCATTCGTTAAGTATAATTATAAAAAAGAAAGTTAATAAATGTGAGAAATTAATCTAGAAAACACTTTTTTACAACAAAACATTGAATAACATATTTAAAATCTCACTGTGAATTTAACACTAGAGCCTACGTCATATTTTCATAGTGTTCATTCTTTTGTGCAATGTCCAATTAATATGAATCGTTCTTTATTCGATCAACAAGGTAGGTACTAGATACTAGGTAAACCTACGTAACGAGGTGACCATCGCTAAGTTAGTTTTTGACAATGTTTAAGATCGAAAGTAACTTAAAATTTCTTAATTAATTCTCATACTACACCTACGCAACAGGAACATAGTAAGATTTTAGGAATGGAGTCGCTAATAACATATATATTTTTTAAATGTCTGTAAATTTTAATTTATTTTTAGTTAAAAGTGATAAAATTCGGATATAGAGAATGGCTCAAACTTCAAGTATACTGTCTGCCATTTTTTTTTATGACAAACAATAAAATTCAAAGCTCCTGTAACAACAGAAATATGTATACTTTTCTACTTTTATCAAAGCATAAACTAATATAGTGAAGGAATGGTATTAATATTTTCAAATTTTTTAATATTTCAAATGAAATCAATACAACTGGACTTATTGCACATAACCTGCCAAATCTCCACAATGCCTAAACCATAAATAAATCAAACATTAGGCGCTTAACTTCCCTCATGCTGAGACAGAACAGGATGTCTTAACACATTTGGCCCGAGAGATGGTAGACATTTGCGGGTAGGTATTTGAGGCGAGCTGAAAAATTGTCCTTCTATAATACTCTTTACTCCTGTATAATACCTGCTCAATGATTTCAATAATATTTTCAAACTACTCAACCTAATCCATACTAAATTTTATTATTATTTTTCTTTGTAAATAATACGTCTTATAGCTCACAACCACCAATGTCTACATTCAAATAGCAGAAAAATCCTAACATCATCTGAATGCGAGACTATCGAGGTTGTAAATAAACACACGTATCTTGGACTAGTCATAGACAATCGACTTAACTGGTTAGAACACATTAATCACGTATGTGATAAACTAAGAGCAATACTGGGTAAATTCTCTGTAATAAAAACACAAAGCCCCTTACAAATTATGTACTGTTATTACTGTAAAAGTCATTGGCAGAACCAATAGTATGTTATGGACTATCTAGCTACAGAAGAACATTCAAAAGCAACTTGGACAAAAATTTTTCACTTCAATTGCGTATTCTAAAAGAGATTTTTCGTTAAAATTCCTTAAAATTCCTATTAAAAGAACAATATTTCAATGAAAACGTAAATATTCCAAATATAAATTATTCAAACCGATTGCTTGATGAATCAAAACTTAATTTACCCAACTATAACAACCTTCATTGAAAAAGACGTCTTGCTTATGTCATACCGAACCTAATTAATCAACTACCTAAAACATTAAAAAGCGAAATAACACACAAAAACATCACATATATGTATACCTATTTGTATATAATCTATAATATATTTTCTTTAAATTTATGGCTGTATGTAATCTTAGTAAATAAATAAATAAAAAATAAATAATTATTAGTTCTATTATTGATTGTGAGTCTAGCAAATTAAAAAGATGTGGACTATATGTAAGTTTATTGTGGACTGCCTGATTATTTTCAAAGAAAAAAATTAATAAAATTTAGTATAGATTAGAGGTTTGGTAGTTTGAAAGTATTACGAGTACATTTTAATTATTGAAATTATCGAGCAGGTAGCTATTATTGAAGTTATATAAGAAGAAGAAAAAAACAAGTTTTCTGCTTGCCTCAATACCTACCCGCAAATGTCTATCATCTGTCGGAATAATATACAAAACTCCTGTATCTAAAATCTAACTAAAATAACTCTTTATTTTGCAGCAAAATATAAAATGATATTAATACGATATTTACAAACACTATGGAAAATGTATCGCGAAGCAATGTTTCGTAAAATAAATATGATTCAGTTTCTCACCCCAGTAATAAAATTTTGTTATTTTTAAAAACATCATTACCTTAAGCTGAGGCGAAATTTCCACCAAATTTGGACTTGCATATAGTAAATATTAAAAAAATCAAGACGCCAACAACAAATAAAAGATGTTAAGTTTTAAGCATTATTTTCACTGTATAAATATTTTATCGTATAGACAAAGACCTATTTCTATATCAATCCACTAGACGAAAAATATAAAACACCGAGGCTATTTCTGAAGGATAACTAAATATTTCCACTAATATCAGGTAGGTATAGGAGGAATACACAAAAATATATGAAAGCATATAAAAGTTATGGCAAATGGAATAGAAATAATTATTAAACTGTTAGCACTTACCGGATTTCAAACTTTCGTGAAAACACTAAACTGAACTCTACGAACGATCAAACAGAAATGTGTTGTGTTGGTCCGAATTTGTCGGAGGACTGATGTTGAATGAAATAAAAGTGCTTAACGTGGTGACGTTGCAACGTCACCACCACGTTGTCGTATGATAGGACGGTCTGCGCATGCTCCGACACGCGCGAACCAATGGCGTGGCTCCGTTCAAATTGTTCAGTGTTCATCCTCCGATTTTATTTTTTTATAAAAAAGGTAAACAAACAATTCACGACATAGAATTTTCCAGTTTTAAACTTAATTACACATTCATATATACACGAATTCATTTACACTTACTAAACATAATATTCTTTACGAAATGTATCAAAAATTATTGCATAATTTCAGAGGAAAATGCAAAAAAACTCGAGATTTTCGTCACACAGATTTTGTCTATGGTTTTAGAGACAGGACATGTACACGACCTAAGTCATTTGGAGTCACATGAGGTTTTGATTCGTACATAAATTATCAAGTTCACAATCTTATATACATTTTTAAAGTTTTAGTTTATCACAATTCATAACCGTAGACGAAAACACTTTATGAAATTATTTTTGATTAAATGGCATTAATTAAATAGATTACTTAAAATTACCACTGAACTAATAATTAGTATTTTATTTATTATTCTTATTAATAATATTTTATTCGGTTTTGTACAAATCCCATCTCTAAAACCCTAGCCCTGGCGACGTCATATTATCAAACAAATAAAATCGGAGAATTATACATATGCAGTTGAAATTGTAGTTCTGATGTATCGGTGAGTGAATAAAAGTATTGGGACTCAACATAAAGTGGTTTAATTAGTGTACCCGAAGTAGAGGATGCTAACATTAGGTAAGTGCAGGCAGGAAAATTATTTAGTATCTAATAATAGTGGGTAGTTGTTGCGGTTGTTAATTTTTTTTTTTCATATAAAAAGTCTAGTATATTTCCGCTGTTTTCCATCTTAACAGTAACTCTTTTTCGATTTTTGTATATTAAAAGCCATATTTTTATGTATAAAAATTTCAAATTTTCTTTCTATTCTCTACTACCATTAATAATAAATTAAACAAAAAGAAATAGTTTCACATAAAAATAAGAAAATACTTTCTTTTTGTTCCAAATGTTTATCTTGCCTTCGTGCGTCGATAGTAAAAGGTTGATTTTAAACTCAAATGTGTTGGACGCAAAGTCACATTTTCTTAAAATAGCATACCATTGTGCATACTTTATAATAAATCTCTTCAAGAGGGAGTTTTCCCGTCAGAGTGGAAGACAGCCCACATTATCCCAATATTCAAGTCTGGTGACCGTTCTAAATGCGAGAACTACCGGCCCATTAGTATACTCTCCTGTTTGGGTAAACTTTTCGAATCCTTAATTTATGACGCTCTTTACCATCACATTGAACCTTTTTTATCACCTAGACAACACGGTTTCGTTAGACACAGATCCACAATGTCTAACCTGTTAGAATATAAGCACTTTCTTTGCTGTGCTTTTGCAAAAAGAGGCCAGGTTGACGCTACACAGATTTTTCGAAGGCTTTTGACATGGTAAACCATGAAATCCTTTGTAATAAATTGGCATCATATTATGGTATTCATGGTAGTTTACTGCATTGGATCGATTCATATCTTAGCAAACGAAGTCAACTTGTAACTATAAAGGGCTTTGTTTCTTTACCTGCTACGGCTACTTCTGGTGTACCACAGGGCTCACATTTGGGTCCCTTATTTTTTTTTGTTTTCATCAACGACTTAATTGAGCGATTGTCTTGTTCTTGTCTATTATACGCTGATGACTTAAAATTATACTCTGTTATAAACAGTCCCACAGATGCATATTTGCTTCAGTCAGACCTGGAACGTATTGATCGTTGGTGTATCGAAAATAGAATGCTTCTGAATGTAGGAAAATGCTTCACTATTTCTTTTTCAAGGAAAGCCCATAAAATCCTCTATAATATAATTATAAACTTAAAGGACAGAATTTAGAAAAAAAGTCAGTAGTAAGGGACCTAGGAGTTCTTTTCGATGATAAATTAACTTTCCGTGACCACTATGATAGTATTATCAGTAGAAGTACTAGAACATTAGGTTTTTTGACTAGAGCTACTAAAGATTTTAGGAACCCTAAAACATTTTTGTATCTATACAATACGTTAGTCCGCAGTGTTCTTGAATATAATTCCTGTGTTTGGTCCCCTTACTACGCTATTCAATGTGGCCGTATTGAAAATGTGCAGAAAAATTTTTTGAACATTCTTAGTTATAGATATGGCTTTCACCGGAGTCTTCCCTTGTATCGAGATAGACTAACATAATTTAATATGGTTACACTCGAGGACCGCCGTAATTGTCACAACCTCTTTTGTCTTTTTAAAATAATTCATTCCCGCATTGACTCACCATATCTTTTGTCGCTTATTAATTTTAATATAAAACTTAGATATCGAAATCCTTTTGTAAATACCTTTGCCTTACAAGTACACACCAATAATACCTCTTTCTATAACCCCCTTGTCAGGATGTGTCGACAATATAACGATCTCCTGCTTAAGCATAGCAGTACAGTGGACATATTCGAAAATAGCTTAACTAAATTCAAAAAGCATATCACGGCCATCGTAACTGCGAGCGTCATTAAATAAAATTAATTGTTATGTATATATAAATAAATAAATAAAAAAACATATAAACTCTTAATAGATAATATTTTATTGCACTTATATATTAATGTATTATAATACTTGTTTTATTGTGGTTTTGTGTGGGCGTGCTTTCTTCTCAAATTGACTTCCTTTAGAATGTGGCTAAGCTTGCTTTTGGATGAAAGTGCGTCTGTTTTCTTCCTTTGTTTTATTCTGTAACACTGTTTTGTTTGGACATGCTGTGTACACATGTTTTGGGCCTCTGTCTAGTTCACTTCCATGTAACTATATCTATTCAATGTATTTAATGTCAGTGTCCTGTTTTGTGTACCTTATTAAATAAAAAAAATAAAAAAATGACAGGCTGAGTTTATTCTGTACGCATATGTCGCTTATTTTATAGATTTAAATGTTCCATAATTATATGTAATATAAATCCAAATACTAATAATATAAAGAGAAGATTTGTATTTTTATATATTTATAACGAATAAACTCAAAAACTACAAGGCCGATTTTTAAAATTCTACTTCGATGGTTTGTATGATGTTTGTGAAAGAAATTTTGTATTGAAATTGCAGCTTAATAGCTTAAAATTCACGACGCGCCTTATGAAGTATGTATTACTGTGTACCTACATTATCTATCATCTACATTGAAACATTTTTTTGTTAGTGAAATTTATAAAATGGCTACTTGGCTATGTAGAATAAAATTTAGTAGCATATTATTTATTGCATTGAAGAATAATATCACAAAATTTAAATGTTGTCTTAGTAAAATACAATGTTGTTTTAGGAGGTCTAAAGAACTCACTCTAAAAGATATTTCCAGATTCTCACCACCCCATACATTCATGCCGGGATCGTATTTGCCGATGTGGTTGAAGTACTCCCGATATATAGCGAACAAACAGCCAGCCATTGTCGGTGATTTTATTGGTCTCACAAAATCTTCCTCACCTGGAATAACGTATTGAAATCTATTTTATCTTGGCGAAGTCGATAAGAGACCTCAATGCGATGCTTGAAGACGTCAACTGAAGTTCCTCAAAGGGTAGGCCTTAAGATGAATATGGACAAGACGATAGTCATGTCTAATGTCAATGTTGTGCCCACCCCTGTAAAAGTTGAGAGTTCAATTCTCGAAGTTAATATGTACAATATACTTAGGACAACAAGTCCAATTAAGTAGAGCCAACTCCTAGGAGGTCGATCGTCGAATCCAGTTCGGATGGGCAGCCGAAGACGCCTAAATTCCTCAGTGTCTTAAAACAAAAAAATTCTACCAATATGTGTTGAAACGTGGTTCTTATGAGCCTCGTAATAAAGCTCAACTTCGCTCAATCATTATGGTTGGATTATGGAGTTACTCTTTTTTTTGCTTCTATTCTACATATGGAGAGTGTTTATATATGTTTAACAAGTTTACATAATGAATGCATCACTTACTATTCAATGTGCCCTTAGGTAAATTATCCCATTTAAAATGCAAACCCCAATTGAAGCCGCCCCTCAATAGTGGACTTGCGGAATATTCAAATGTGTCCATGTTGATAACAACTATGATGGGTGCAACTGCCCTCATGGAATATTGGAGTTTAACACCGTCCACGTCTTCAGACAAACGCGCCAGAAGTGGCACCAACCAGTTCATGTTCATCTCAATATGAGAGTCAAGAAAAACTAACACCTGAAAATTATAAATAAAAGCAATCTATGACAAAAACAACGGTAGAGACATAAAATAATATTAAGAATTCTGTTTCATGACTCTATCTACTATCTATGTCTAAAGTTAAATAATCTTATAAAAAATTTGATTAAGTCGATTAAGTGGACAGGTAGACTGTCAAGAGGCTGCCTAGTTTATGATTGCAGAATCCAATGTCCAATGCCACTACTGGTATCTAAAAAGGCCATTCCGTCAGGCCAATCAGCTGTCAACTGTAGGTCACGCTAACATAAAACAAAAAAATATTAAAGCCAGAACATACCAACAACCCCCACACTATTATCAGCTCCATATAACCTAGCTCTTATGAGACCTTCTCTTTTCCCAGTTCTCAAGAGCCTCACGTTCAGAGCTGCCTTTGCCTTGTCCGTCCTTTCGGTCGTCTTCTTATCAACTTTATTGCTATCGTCGTTTTTGTAATGAACAACATTGTCACCATCTATGTTATTCGTCTCTAATGCTACTGCTACACCTGCGTTAATGTTAACGTTAGTGTTAATGTTCAACTACGCGTTAAGAGCAGGCTCCACGAATAAAATTCCTACGCTCGCTCCGCCCACGTCCCGCCACCCGAGAGTTACAAGTTGCTCGGCGGCTCTCTAGGATTTTTTTTAATATATCGCAAGATACAGCTTACGTAAGGTTGAATATTGCGTACATTATTTGAAGCATGATTTGGTATGCACTAGCTCGGAACTAAACAACGTAAGTCTCAAAATTGTTTTCGTTAATTATAGGAGTAAAAATAAACCTAAGTTTATTTTATTTTGACAATCACTGGTAAACAATGTTTCCTTGCTACGAGAAGTTTTTCGGCGATATAACTCAAGCCGTTTAGTAGAAAAATGTAATATTCTCCGGAAAAGGCGTCGATTTCGATAAAAAAATGTATCGAATGAAAATCACCTAATTATGTTTCTGACTTGATAATCTACAGATAAAGGTCTCAAAATATATATATGTAAATTCCACATTGATCAGATATGTGGTTGACTCAGCACATTTATTTAAAGTTCCCTTAGTTTCATAGAGCCTGGCCTTAATTAAGGCATTAAAAACACGCTTTGGCTACATTAAGGTTCTAACGCCGTTAAAAGCTAATTCATCCCGTTAACGCTCTAATACAAAATGGAAGTTGAAGCAGCTGCACTAGTTGCAGCAATGAGTGTAATTAATGATTATATGCATTTATGCAATTTAATAAAAAAGAAAAAAGAAGAAGATGGTGGATGATTCAAATGCATCGTCGTTGAACTCGGTCCTGCAGAATGAGACGATGTTAAGCCGTTAATGTAGCCAACATCGCGTTAAGCGTTAAATTACGCGTTAAAAACCTTTGATGTGTCAAAAAAACCGACACCCGAGCTATCGCTTAACGTCTAATGCCATTAGTATTGCCGTTAGCAAATTAACGCATTAAAATCTTGGCCACATCTGCGTAATGCCTTATTTAACGCACTAATTAACGCGTTAAGACGCAGGTGTAGCAGTAGCATAACATTTCTTCATCTTTGCGCATTTTACTATTTATCTCGTTGACCGCCTTCTGAACTTGGTCGTGAAGGCCTTCCAGGTCACTGTAGTCGTCCACCAAAATTATCTCCTTCAAATGTTTGTAATCTGTGTGATCCAGTATGGAATGTATTGAGCGCATGAGTGTTTCAAAATGTTCATTGTAAAAACAAATAACAGTTGACGCCTTCGGCAGTTTGTGTGGATACTTCTGCTTTCGGCATCTGAAATATTAAAAAAAAAAAAAATTTTATAATGCACTTTGTCTCATGCGATTTGCGAGATCATCATTTAAATATAACACACAGTGGTTGCAAAACATTTGAAATGAAGCGCTATAATATGCAGATTACTTACAGTTTTCGTTCGTCAAAAATCAACGCTGACATGTAGAGTTATTCAATCCCGACCATAGTATTAAACTAAATTAAATACTTTCTTAGTACTATTTCGATGTAAATAACTGCATGCTGTAAATTGTATTGTATATTGTATATAAATCGTGTAAATAATATGTGGCGTTTATTTATCATTCACCCACAGTGTTGTTTAGCTTGATTGAAAAGCTGGTTCGATTTCATTTCCCCAATTAGTTGCTTCTAAATTTTGATTTTTGATTCTAAATTTTGATATTGTTTCCGGTAGTCGGTAGACAGACTTTTTTTTAAATGACGTTTTAACAAACAAGACTGCACTTGTGATTGGTCCGCGCTTTTTAAGTTATGTGGCTTGTGTGCATAGAATTTGCAGAAAATAATTATATATAGTTTTATACATATGTGATGTGTTAAGCACAAACCTAAGCTTTGGTCTGGTTTTGCCATCTTCATTCCAATTGTTTTGCAAATTTCTCTTTCAGTATCTGCTACTTGTCATAATATGACAAGTTTAATTTATTTTAATATTAAAATTAATTGATAATTGTATCTAATATATCCTAAAACTTACCAGTCAAACTTAAAAGCCAATATAAATACAATATAATACTCCAAGTAGCGGAAGCAAAGAAAATGCCCCATAAAAATTAGTTATTTATTCTTCCCATTGCGTCTAGGATAGTGTAAATATTGTGAACACTGTTTTTTCATTGAGAATAGTTACAATAGACAGACTGTCTCACTGAACTATTATACATTATATTACAGTTATGAAAGGCATATAACTTATTATAACGCATCCATACAATATAACACGACCAAAACAGACTGAGAAAATAATAAATGAGTTAATTAATACAAACAAATTAAAAATAAATAAATATACAAAAGTAATCGAGGAATAAGCTACACAGAGCAAAGCAATCGAATCGGTCGGTGATCATAGAAGACATCAATCACATGGACGTCACAGATCACCACAGTCTATATCGGTTGTCCAAAATATATGCGAAATAATAACATTAACGTATTGTCATGTCCATCAATTGATTGTCTTTTGAATATGTAACTACCATTTTAGCTGAAATATTAACATAATCGGTTCTTGCTTACTATCTTACAGCGTCCTACCTTCCGCCAAAACTCTATAGAAATTATATACACAATGATCATGAACCAGAGAGTTCGCTACCTAACATCTCCCCTGTTTTAATGAAAGTCTAGAGTCCAGGATCTTCATGAGGTAAGTTTATTATTTTATTTGGTTGTTTCAATGTTTACGTAAAATGAATATACGATATTTGTTATACCAAGATCCATTCGGTTAGACAAAAAAAAACTGTTACTTTTGACGTAATACATTTTGACAGCTGACATCTCTCCAATTTCTTATAATCCAATGATTATATACTGCGACACGCACGCCCTAGGCCTCCCAAACGTCGCACGGCCGAACTAACCGATCACACGGTCGCTCGTTGGTATTCGGTGGTATTCAAGAATATTCGTTTTCCCCGCGCGCCTCAAAGTAGCCTTCGCGTCCCGCGCTTTTCGTAGTAACGGTCGTGCTTACCAAAGTGTTTCGTGCTTACCATGGCGCTCCAACGGGGACTGATAACTTTATACATATTATTTGTAGTAAGTTATCACCTCTCTATGCAGTTTTTAGTTCTGATGTGTGCCTTATTGTACAATAGTTGACCTCTGCCTCAGGGTTTAGTAGGGGAGTTAATAAGTATGGCTTCAAGGGATATGCTGTCGCGAACTGTTTGATTCATAGAACAATTTAATCAAGCAGTGGCGAATTACTAATAGAAGTATTTACCTGTACATATCGTACACACGTATCTGCCTCGCTGATTTACTGGTAGTACCGCTTCACACAAGCGAATCATCAACTGATGTCTGAATAGGCGAGTCCAAAGACAAGCTCAACTGATGTCTGAATAGGCGAGTCCGAAGACAGGCTCAACTGATGTCTGAATAGGCGAGTCCGCAGACAAGCTCAACTGATAACTGAATAGGCGTGTCCACAGACAAGCTCAACTGATAACTGAATAGGCGAGTCCGCAGACAAGCTCAACTGATAACTTGAATAGGCGAGTCCGCAGACAAGCTCAACTGATAAATGAATAGGTGAGTCCGCAGACAAGCTCAACTGATAACTTGAATAGGCGAGTCCGCAGACAAGCTCAACTGATAACTTAATTGGCGGGTCCACCGACCCTGAAAGCAAAGGCCTCCATCCTCCCCTTACAGCCTTCCCTGTCCTCTCAACTTGGTCTAATTTCTGATACTGATACTGAACTGATACTGATCTGATACTGCACTGATACTGAACTGATACTGATCTGATACTGATACTGCACTGATACTGAACTGATACTGATCTGATACTGATACTGCACTGATACTGAACTGATACTGCACTGATACTGAACTGATACTGATACTGAACTGATCTGATACTGATACGGCACTGATACTGATACTGAACCGATACTGAACTGATACTGAACTGATACTGAACTGATACTGAACTGATACTGATCTGATACTGTTACTGCACTGATACTGAACTGATACTGAACTGATATACTGAAACTGTTCCTGAGCCTGAGCCAGCCTGAGCCTGTTTCTGATAAGCAACAATAACGACTGTTCGCTTTTCTATCGGTTCTACTCTAATACTCTGTTTTCAGACCGCTGCAGCGATCGTTACACATGGCTAGTATAAATTTACACTATAAAGTCTTAAAACACTAGTAACAAAGTACACAAATAAATAGGCACAAGAACTGAAGTTAAATATGGTAATCACTTAACATATTTAGTCACACACACACACACTGTATAAATATACGTCTGTCTAGTTCGGCCGCGCTAAGCGAAGTGAAGCCCGAAAAGGTTAAGGCGGCTCTTCTCATTTTTAATAATACATTATAATCTACCCGCACTTCAATCGACACTTACGAATTTGACTCTTATTGCGTAGGTAACGCGCGATAAGTTTGACTGAGTTGCGGAGGCATTTAATAATTTTCAATACATTGCAACCTACCCACCATTCAACCCAGCACACTCGGATTTGAATCTTATCGCGTAGGTAATACGCGATACGTTTGAATGAATTTGACTCTTCGCGTAGGTAATACGCGACATATGCACTATCTCCAAGCAACCACCTATTCCCTAAAGTTCTTCTTTCACATTTAGCTAAAAGTAAACATCTAACATTAATGGTTGACATCTATCACATTACCACTTATAACACAATGGGTATAAAATTATAAGGCCATTATTAAATATATTAATAGTGAGTTATTTTATAATTTATACTCATGCCCTACAACGGACGTACGGATCGTTATCGGTTGTCCTCCCGTCCGTTAGTAAAAGGATTCGGTAATTTCATCTACGAGTAGATGAATATAGGAACGCGTCACCCTTACGACTCGTGGCTATAAGTACCGTTGGTAGGCAAAAACCGGGCCATAGTCTATAATGATAGTTGCTTCGTAACCTTTAGTAATGTTTACTTGATTTATTTTTAAAATTTTCAATAATATTAAAATGTGTAATGTATTTAATTTCCAGATATGGTTCGAGACCGTACTAAAGGAGTTAGTATTGGGACGGACCCTCTGTCTTGATGCTTCCAACAATGTGACGCCATCTCTCGGCAAATGTCACGAGTTGGGCGGTGCACAGGAGTGAAAACACAAGGGATCGGTGAGTTCTAAAATTGTTGAAATCCATTAAGAATTAAATACATGCCATGCCATTAAGGTCTTGCGTCCCTGAGAAGCGAGGTGGATGACTTTCACCCGCCTCTGCTATGTTTATCACTAGTTGAAAAATACGGCCACCTTTCATCCACATCACGTGCCCGAAATGATGCAGCTTCCTCTCCTTCATAGCTCTCAACACTGCCATTCTATTTCTCATTCGATTCTAATCGCTTTCATTGTAGGTAGGTATACTGTAAAATACTAGATTTATGTTTTGAGGTGGTCCATTCCATTAGCCACCAGAGACGGATTTATCCGACAATTATTTTTGTTTCCAGACGCTCAACACAACTGAAGTTTACTCTTCAAGAAAGATTATATAAAAATTGATTAAATAAATATAATTTAAAATATTAATAAATTTAATAAATAAATAAATAATTTAATAAATATAATTAAAACATATTATTATAATATATTATTTGTATTATATTATATTAATATGTATTGAATAGATTCTTAAGGAATAAAACGCTCAGCTTTTGGTGTCTAAAAACTCGCAGAAAAATCGATTTCTGATGCGAGCGTGATTTAACTCACAGGAATAAAATTTTGATTTTTTTAGTGTGATAATTACTATTTAACACGATTATTATTATTATTATTATTTTATTTAACACGAGAGCAAATTTTTTATGTCTCGTACCTTTAAATCACTCAGTGCGCTCAGTAGTTTAATCACTCGCTACGCTCGTGATTGAATTCTAGACTGCTTCGTTGGTTCGTGATTTAAAGTCGGCACTCGCAGCAAAAAACAATTTTGCTCTCTAGTTGAACAATGATGACAAATACTGTTTTTAACCAATATCGGCTGACATAATAACGATGTTTTTTTTTGTTTGTTTATAATACAGGCGATGAGTCCAATATACAACACGGCTGCCGGGATGTGTCTGGGAGTGGAGCGAGCTCACCGCGGCGAGCCTCTGCTTTTGGTCATTTGCGACAACCAACGACAAATCAGTGGGACTTTGTTAGATCTTAGATCTTATAATAGTCAAATATTGACTATATTCAATTGTACTCGGTAACAGAATAATAACAACAGGTTGTTGTTGTCCTGTAAGAAGCTTGTGTGTGGAAGTCGAGTGTGAACTTTAGTGTGTTCCATAATTCGAAAGAGAAATTTGACAGGTCCTAATGTCAAATTTTAAATTAATGTTACCAAAGTTTTGTCCGTAGTGATGTACTAATATCGGTGTTACTTAAATAGTTACATTTTACGGTAAAAATATCACAAAATTATTGTCACAATTTGATGTCAAAATTATAATAATCGAAAAGAATTGCGACTTATAGAAAGGACTGCAAAAAATATAATTTTAACAATTAAATAATAAAATTAATATTAATTCCAAACTAGTTAATGTTCTAAAAGCATTGATTACGGTTTTATAAAACCGCAAGTTTTTTAATAAGTTTGATTAGGTGACCACTATTTCTGTATGGTAAAAAACCTGCAACAAAGGAAAGGAAATGTTAAATTACTCTTTCGAATTAGTATAGTTTGTAATTAAACGCGATTCATTAACATTATACAACGACACCTGTTGTTTGCAATTGTACTACATCACTTGTGATGTATTTGTGTCGCCGATTATGTCTAACAGATGGCGTCGTGCCGACAGGTTATATCGCGCTATCGTTTCGTTTTTCCATTTGGTAGGCGTGGGCGCCGGTTGTTTAACTCGGCACGTTACGCGTCATCACAATTCACTTTTTTGGTGAAGTAAACGGAACATCACAATGTTACGCTTACAAAAAAACTATTTAAAAAAAACGTTGTAGTGGTCTAGCTAGGAGCTACTAGGCTAGCGCTAGGCCAGGCTAGGCTTACTACTAGTTTAGTAGTAGAGCTAGTCTTAAGTCTAGTCCAAGGAACATATAGGGCTAGGCTTTATAAAACCGCAATTTTTCTTAATAAGTTTGATTAGGTGACATCACTATTTTTGTATGGTCAAAAACCTGCAACCCAGGAAATGTCAAATTAAAACGCAGTATAGTTGTTAAAATATTCATGTTTTGAATCTCATTTGTTGAAAGTTTTTTAGGCTACGCTACTAAAAAAAATATGTTAATATTGTGAAATTGATCTTAATGAGCTTTTTTCTTAGTAGAAAATAAGAAGAAATTGTATAAGCAATGTTATATATATATTTCAATTTAAAAAGAGTTTTTTATCAATTGTAAAATAACAATCGATTATTATTTACATACAGACTGTAGGTACTGACTTTAATTTGAATTCGATATGGATGTATTTTATTAGTGAAATTTTAATTCGTAGCAAATTTATTGGATTTCTAATGTTTAGTGCCAAAATAAAGTAATATTATATATAAACTGTATATAATTTTAAAAAGTTGTTCAGTAGCATATTGGTTGTTTTAATATATAAATTAAGTAAATAAATTATGTGACAATATTATAATTACCATTTTGTAATGTGATTAATAATATTTTTAATTTACTTTTTATTAGCGAGTACGATATACCAGACATAATATTACTTATTTAATAGTTTTTTTTTTTTACTTGGGATTTTGTGTATTAAAATTGTTGATAAAGGAAAAAGTTGGGAAATATATATAATCCTATCGAAACTTATACTAGAGCCTTGGTCTCACCTAAGTTGATAAGTCTAAGTGAAGCTAAAGAATAATTTTTTATTCAACTCTTCTCTCAATATACAAATTCGTCTCGACGTATAAATAATTCAGTTTATTCTAAACTAGCTCTTGCCTACGGTTACGCCCTCGTGTGCAGCTAACCAGTAGCCTATGTTCCATCCCTTGTTTCCTAGAACCATTGAAAAGCGATGGTTATTGTAGCCAGACAGGCTGCTCAGTTTAATAACTGCGAAATGCATTGTACCCTGCATTTAAGACTAATATTAATTGTAAAAGAACGGTGAATTCTTTTCTTATTATAAGTAAGTACGTATTACTGGCACATGTGCTCTGTCTCAGGAGTCTCAAGTTCGATACCCGTCAGGGCCAATTTTGTAAATGAGCTTATAAAGCTGGATCTGGCAAGTAGTGGCAGGGCACACCGAGTTTCGCAATCTTATGGGCAGCCCGTCTGGCGGCAGTAACCACCTCCTCACAGAAGACCACAGTGAAATTATTATATTGTGAGCTGTTGTGTTTCGATGTGTAAGTAAGGGACGCCAGAGCCAATTTCCTGATCCCTTATCCTTAATCCTACTGTACCGTTACTTGTGTCGTGGGTGACGGTAGCCACCTACCACCATCCTTTACTACCTTACCGTCACCCTGTCTGATGACCTTCACATGAAAAAAGTGAGGTCACATTATAGGACCTACTCTCTGCCTCTAAAAGTAGGTAAATCTCAATAAACAATAAAATGGTCTGTCTAATTTTATATTTAAAATGTAATTGTTGGAATATGAGGGAAGCGATATATTTAATGTATAAAGAAAAATAATACTCGTATGTGTTGCTACGAACATGTTTTTTATTGGTCACATAATATTTTAAAGAACAATGAAATATAAAAGAGTATGTATATAAGTACATAAAAAAGGTTAACTATTCAATTAGTACTATTTACAACAATAATAATATACAATTTGTGTTAATATAAAGAAAACCACGAAATAAATGTACATATTTTATTGTGAACTTCCGTTTTTGTAAGTTTAATAAAGATAATTGAAATAGAAACGATTTTTTTATTAAATTTTTCCTAAATATGTATTATCTTGCATTGCTGAGTGTGTTAGACTAAGTAACAGGCGACCACCATTTCGGCGCTCGACTGATATGATGGCAAAGTGGCATAGAAAAAGACAGATTTCACTTTGTTAAAACCAGCTTTTGAAAATACCAGCTAATGAAGAATAATTGTTCTATTTTTAATGGCCTCCCGCTCCCCTATACTGCGTCTCACCTTGGAAGTCAGGATCTGTATAGGGGGACCCAGCTTTCTCCATCGTTGACGATTTGCGGGTTTCACTCCCCTGTCTTCCCCTGTTGGGATACGGATACCAATCATTTTTCTATAAAACTTTTGAATTTCGTTAATTTACTACAAAATAAGTGAAATTACAGGATTAAAATAAAGCCAATCAAATTAACTTCAAGTGAATTTGCAATTGGTCGAGATTGTTGTCGGCCCTTATTTCACAAATAAATAAATAGTATTATTAATGCTATATCCGTGTAGCAAGTTTAAAGGTCTTGCTACGCGAATTGACTCGGTTAAAATTTGGTTAAAATGCAGTAAAATGAAAATGAATATTACAACTTACGTTAGATTAAATTCGTAATTTTTGGGTCAAAATTAAGGTAATAGAATCAAGATAGTAAAGGGACTTTTTCAAACATAGGTAGGTGGCTGTATACTGGCCTTGTCGGTTAAAATAAAGGCTGTAAAAGGGCCTAGTCTTAAATAAAATATAATTTTACAACCTACAAAATATGGAACCTATCGTTATAACCTATAACCTATAAATATAGGCGCAACATATGCGAATTTGTAAAAGTTAAAATTACAATTTATTTCAACTTTAACTTAAGTCAAAATTTAATTCAAACTATATTACAGAAAATATTTGTCAGATAATAACACAAAATTCATTGAACAGAATAAGTTTTGATTAATCAACTCTTTAGTTACTGGAGTAATCTAAAAATAAAAAAATCCAGATACCGTCAATTTAAATAGTTTGCCTCAAAACTTATACAGTCTATAAAACTTCCACTAAAAATCCAAAAGTTTATATAAAGAGATATAACTCCTCGCTGAGGCGAATGAAGTAGGTAGCGTGTCTTCCTCCGCTCCAGCACCATCGGGTCAGTGGCCTCGTGGCTAAATTTTTCGCACTTGTGCGTTTAGCCGTTACCCGTAAAAATGCGCGTGGGTACTCGTTCTGTAGATCTCTTTGAGGCAATAGAGGCAATAGAGGTCTTAAAAAAAAACAAGAATTTATTCTTTTTAAATAATATTTTTATTAGTTTTTATTATTTTTGTAATGTGATTTATTTATTCACTCACAAGCACTACAAACTACTTAAAAATAAAACAAAATCAACAAATAACTATAATAAAGTCAACAAATATCTAACAATTCAACAGATATGTTCGAAAACAGGAATAACACAAGAGCGCATGTACACGGAAGCGTAGTTAACAGCACACTGGTCAGTTGGGATCAGTGTTGCCAACTTTATTTTCCAAGGGATCTTACAATACATTTTAAAAAAAAGTCGTATTTCGCCTAGAATTCTAGAAAAAAAACCCCAAGTGCATATTTACAATAAAACCCGCACACGTAAATGATAGAACACAAGTTAAATCGAAATAAAATTCTTGAATGAATTTTGAACTTAACAGAAAAGCAAACTTAATTTATAAAAGATCTTATAAATACGATTTAAATCATACGGTTGGCAACACTGGCAGGGTATCAAAAGTGCTCTTATTGCATGAAGCGTAAATTAAGCTACATTTTTTATTTACACTTATAGTTTAATTATTTAATAGTTTTATTATATTTTAGTTTTATTTATATATTTTTTATCTAATTTTATTAGGTACTATGATGACTCGGATCATGTGAAGTTTGCAGCAAGTGCGATCCTATTCTTATTTGACACGTATAGTAAAAAGGTGTGGATCGTTTCCGAAGTTGAGTAAGATTTTTTTTTACTTATAAGGCTGGAAGTATATCAGTTCCAGAGAAACGATGCACGCATTAGATGCGCCTCGCCGACAGGAATCTTTTTATGTATGGCATTTCACTTAGCAAACACTACAGAAATAAAATTTAATTTTTTTTTCACAATTTATTTGAGGCTAATACAGTAATAATTTTTTTTTTTTCAAAATTTATATGAGGCTAATACAATATGAGGCTTAATAGGCATGCATTAATACAATTTACACTTGAAGCGGCTTGCTGTTCCGAAAGGTTGACGGTTAATTTTGCTTGTTACTTCACTATACATAAAAGTTTAGAACAAAACAATAAATCGGCTTCGTTGGTTTCGGCGGTGAGTTCGTCGGTGTATTCGGCGGTGGGGGCGGCGGTGGGGTAGACAGTGGGCTCGACAGTGGGGTCGCCGGTGGGCTCGACAGTGGGGTCGCCGGTGGGGTCCACGGTTGGGTCGACAGTGGGGTCGACGGTGGGGTCCACGGTTGGGTCGACAGTGGGGTCGACGGTAGATACCACCGTGGGGTCGACGGTGAGGTCAACGGTGGGGTCGACAGTGGGGTCGACGGTGAGTAGGTCTCGGAGTCTTCTTCCTCCCTATTAAAAAAAAATATTATTACATAGAGTCAGCACTGGAAAGACAGTACAAAAAAGTGGATTTATATGATAATAAAAATAGTTAATGTGTGTCTTCTACTTTAGTTAATGGGTAAGGCCGTCGAATTGGCCTCATATAACAAAAGTACCTAACATAAAATTTTATGTCACCGGGTAACTAAAAAGTAACATAAATGTTTCTAAGGGCATATCTACCGTGGGGAAACATTCATTCGTTTTTTGAAAAATTAATACATTCTCATAACTACACTTATTTTATTTTATTTCTAAATAAAATTCAAGAAATATATTCACGTAAAAAATATGTATATATTATGTTGATATATGGGTCAAAAGAGAAAGTAATTTTTCAGATATTTGAAAACGTAAAATACCTCTGATTTTGACCCATATATGTATGTATTTATAAGTGTATGTTTGTATGTGTGTGTATGTGTGTGTGTGTGTGTGTGTGTGTGTTTTTATGTTTTTGTGTGTATGTTTGTATATCGACGGTCCCCACGTACATAAAGACATGTCAAAAATGGCAATTTTTTTTATTGCATAATTGTCTTTAGATTACCATTAGAAAGTTCCTAAAGCTAATAAAATATTCTAGAAAAAACAAAATTTATAATTACTTATACATATAATTATTTCTAGAGCGGTTTGAACATAAATTACGCTCTCCTGTAAACCCCGGTTTTAGACATGTCTTTATGTACGTAGGGACCGTCGATATGTATGTTATGCTATTTTTGTGGTTCGGTTTGGTTTTTGGTTCATTTGGTTCTCTTGTATTTCGGTATTAGTTTGACTGTAGTTTCAAACAGTTTTAAATTCAAAGAGTTTCACTGCAGATTATTGTAATTGTTTTTGCCATTATGAGCTATAAAATAATGTGATATTTATTTTCTAAAGGTTAATAACTTAATATAAATCATTGTTCAGAACTTCAGAGGGTATTTCTTTCTTCCATAATTTGTAATACCTAATGTATATATGAGTAAGTTATATTCATTTTATTTATTTAAAATTACCCTCACATTTGTAAAATCAAAAATGTGTACTTAAAATGTGTGTAAAATAGAATGGATTGTTGTAATAAGTGGAAATATTGTCACTAGAAGAAACTAGCGTCTAAGATACAGGCTCGGTCTAGTCTAGACGCTAGTACCTACTCAACCTGTTTACAGATTTGTTAATTAATAAATAAAAATTATTATCTTTTATCACAACTCAGTTTCATTTTCAAAGCTTTATTTTATCTATGAAAATAATAATTATAATAATAACTAATCAAACTAAAAATCGAATCCGGGCTCTTTAAGACGTAAAAAAGATAGTGATGCAAAATAAGTACAAAAATTGACTTTATAACTTTTTGGATTTTAGACAAATAAGGAACCAACGGTCTGGCGAACTGTAACTTGACCTTTTTTTATGAATATTTTTTCCATATTTTTTTGTAAAATTAATGTATAAGACACATAAAAGTACAATATTTTACTATTAGATCAATACAATATAAAAATTTAAGTCTGGCACCCCGAATCTTGACATAAATTTTCTATATAAGGTATAAGAAAAAATTAAACGTCAAAATTTTTCTTTTTTATCCCTCCTATGAATAGAATTGGTCTGGCATATTAATACTTGACCAAAGTTCTGCCAGACAACGATTAAAAGGTGTTTTATTGGCCAAAAAAAAATAATAGGTCAAGTCACAGGTCGCCAGACCGTTGGTTTATTATTTGTCTAATATCCAAAAAGTTATAACGTCCATTTTTGTACTCACCACCCTTTTACGGTCGTCGCTTGGACTATGTAAAGGAAATATTGTTGTTTGATAAAATAATAATTGTAGAAAAATATCCTGTTCTGTATATTCACGTTTTTTTTCCAGTTCCTGGACGTAAAGTCATTCATCAAATTATAATTTTTTTGGCGGCCTCACCCTAATTAAGCAAAGTTAAAATAGTTGTGTAAATTATCATTGCAATTAATGAAATTTCACTTACAACCAGGCAGGATAGCAGCAACTGCAACACCATAGCCATAGTCGATATACACCGCCAAAATCCCGACGTTTCGGCAATAGAGATCTGTTAATTTAAAATTTATTTTAAAGACCAATATACATATCTTATTAACTAGTCCAATGACATGACGAGAAACCAATGAGGTCATTGGTTAACAAATGCTAGTATTGAACAACAATATTAATAATCAAATAATCCTATTCCCCACTGCTGGACATACGCCTCACCCATGAGACTTATCAGATGCCTAGTCGGCTATTTGCCGGCTATTGCTATTTGCCCTGCGTACGCCTACTGACGTGGAAATTTATTACAAGGCCCACGTTTGAAACACTAAGCGAGCACTTCTCTGCACGAGAAGATATCTCGGAGCTTCCCAAACACTGCCTATCCGAACCTTGCCGAATGATTGACGACATATTACAAAATGAAAAGAGTAATGTGAGTACGAACCTTGCCTCGGAATCCATGACTCTGTAAGAAAATCAAAAAGAAAATGTAATTTAACCTCACACAAACACAGCATTCGTTAAGTATAATTATAAAAAAGAAAGTTAATAAATGTGAGAAATTAATCTAGAAAACACTTTTTTACAACAAAACATTGAATAACATATTTAAAATCTCACTGTGAATTTAACACTAGAGCCTACGTCATATTTTCATAGTGTTCATTCTTTTGTGCAATGTCCAATTAATATGAATCGTTCTTTATTCGATCAACAAGGTAGGTACTAGGTACTAGGTAAACCTACGTAACGAGGTGACCATCGCTAAGTTAGTTTTTGACAATGTTTAAGATCGAAAGTAACTTAAAATTTCTTAATTAATTCTCATACTACACCTACGCAACAGGAACATAGTAAGATTTTAGGAATGGAGTCGCTAATAACATATATATTTTTTAAATGTCTGTAAATTTTAATTTATTTTTAGTTAAAAGTGAACAAATTCGGATATAGAGAATGGCTCAAACTTCAAGTATCCTCTGTCTGCCATTTTTTTTTATGACAAACAATAAAATTCAAAGCTCCTGTAACAACAGAAATATGTATACTTTTCTACTTTTATCAAAGCATAAATTAATATAGTGAAGGAATGGTATTAATATTTTCAAATTTTTTAATATTTCAAATGAAATCAATACAACTGGACTTATTGCACATAACCTGCCTAATCTCCACAAAGCCTAAACCACAAATAAATCAAACATTAGGCGCTTAACTTCCCTCATGCTGAGACAGAACAGGATGTCTTAACACATTTGGCCCGAGAGATGGTAGACATTTGCGGGTAGGTATTTGAGGCGAGCTGAAAAATTGTCCTTCTATAATACTCTTTACTCTTGTACTAAATTTTATTATTATTTTTCTTTGTAAATAATACGTCTTATAGCTCACAACCACCAATGTCTACATTCAAATAGCAGAAAAATCCTAACATCATCTGAATGCGAGACTATCGAGGTTGTAAATAAACACACGTATCTTGGACTAGTCATAGACAATCGACTTAACTGGTTAGAACACATTAATCACGTATGTGATAAACTAAGAGCAATACTGGGTAAATTCTCTGTAATAAAAACACAAAGCCCCTTACAAATTATGTACTGTTATTGCTTTACAAGTCATTGGCAGAACCAATAGTATGTTATGGACTATCTAGCTACAGAAGAACATTTAAAAGCAACTTGGACAAAATTTTTTCACTTCAATTGCGTATTCTAAAAGAGATTTTTCGTTAAAATTCCTTAAAATTCCTATTAAAAGAACAATATTTCAATGAAAACGTAAATATTCCAAATATAAATTATTCAAACCGATTGCTTGATGAATCAAAACTTAATTTACCCAACTATAACAACCTTCATTGAAAAAGACGTCTTGCTTATGTCATACCGAACCTAATTAATCAACTACCTAAAACATTAAAAAGCGAAATAACACACAAAAACATCACATATATGTATACCTATTTGTATATAATCTATAATATATTTTCTTTAAATTTATGGCTGTATGTAATCTTAGTAAATAAATAAATAAAAAATAAATAATTATTAGTTCTATTATTGATTGTGAGTCTAGCAAATTAAAAAGATGTGGACTATATGTAAGTTTATTGTGGACTGCCAGATTATTTTCAAAGAAAAAAATTAATAAAATTTAGTATAGATTAGAGGTTTGGTAGTTTGAAAGTATTACGAGTACATTTTAATTATTGAAATTATCGAGCAGGTAGCTATTATTGAAGTTATATAAGAAGAAGAAAAAACAAGTTTTCTGCTTGCCTCAATACCTACCCGCAAATGTCTATCATCTGTCGGAATAATATACAAAACTCCTGTATCTAAAATCTAACTAAAATAACTCTTTATTTTGCAGCAAAGTATAAAATGATATTAATACGATATTTACAAACACTATGGAAAATGTATCGCGAAGCAATGTTTCGTAAAATAAATATGATTCAGTTTCTCACCCCAGTAATAAAATTTTGTTATTTTTAAAAACATCATTACCTTAAGCTGACGCGAAATTTCCACCAAATTTGGACTTGCATATAGTAAATATTAAAAAAATCAAGACGCCAACAACAAATAAAAGATGTTAAGTTTTAAGCATTATTTTCACTGTATAAATATTTTATCGTATAGACAAAGACCTATTTCTATATCAATCCACTAGACGAAAAATATAAAACACCGAGGCTATTTCTGAAGGATAACTAAATATTTCCACTAATATCAGGTAGGTATAGGAGGAATACACAAAAATATATGAAAGCATATAAAAGTTATGGCAAATAGAATAGAAATAATTATTAAACTGTTAGCACTTACCGGATTTAAACCTTTCGTGAAAACACTAAACTCTACGAACTCACTTAACACACTGAACTCTACGAACGATCAAACAGAAATGTGTTGTGTTGGTCCGAATTTGTCGGAGGACTGATGTTGAATGAAATAAAAGTGCTGTCACCGCCACGTTGTCGTATGATAGGACGGTCTGCGCATGCTCCGACACGCGCGAACCAATGGCGTGGCTCCGTTCAAATTGTTCAGTGTTCATCCTCCGATTTTATTTTTTGATAAAAAAGGTAAACAAACAATTCACGACATAGAATTTTCCAGTTTTAAACTTAATTACACATTCATATATACACGAATTCATTTACACTTACTAAACATAATATTCTTTACGAAATGTATCAAAAATTATTGCATAATTTCAGAGGAAAATGCAAAAAAACTCGAGATTTTCGTCACAGAGATTTTGTCTATGGTTTTAGAGACAGGACATGTACACGACCTAAGTCATTTGGAGTCACATGAGGTTTTGATTCGTACATAAATTATCAAGTTCACAATCTTATATACATTTTTAAAGTTTTAGTTTATCATAATTCATAACCGTAGACGAAAACACTTTATGAAATTATTTTTGATTAAATGGCATTAATTAAATAGATTACTTAAAATTACCACTGAACTAATAATTAGTATTTTATTTATTATTCTTATTAATAATATTTTATTCGGTTTTGTACAAATCCCATCTCTAAAACCCTAGCCCTGGCGACGTCATATTATCAAACAAATAAAATCGGAGAATTATACATATGTAGTTGAAATTGTAGTTCTGATGTATCGGTGAGTGAATAAAAGTATTGGGACTCAACATAAAGTGGTTTAATTAGTGTACCCGAAGTAGAGGATGCTAACATTAGGTAAGTGCAGGCAGGAAAATTATTTAGTATCTAATAATAGTGGGTAGTTGTTGCGGTTGTTAATTTTTTTTTTTCATATAAAAAGTCTAGTATATTTCCGCTGTTTTCCATCTTAACAGTAACTCTTTTTCGATTTTTGAATATTAAAAGCCATATTTTTATGTATAAAAATTTCAAATTTTCTTTCTATTCTCTACTACCATTAATAATAAATTAAACAAAAAGAAATAGTTTCACATAAAAATAAGAAAATACTTTCTTTTTGTTCCAAATGTTTATCTTGCCTTCGTGCGTCGATAGTAAAAGGTTGATTTTAAACTCAAATGTGTTGGACGCAAAGTCACATTTTCTTAAAATGACAGACTGAGTTTATTCTGTACGCATATGTCACTTATTTCATAGATTTAAATGTTCCATAATTATATATAGTATAAATCCAAATACTAATAATATAAAGAGAAGATTTGTATTTTTATATATTTATAACGAATAAACTCAAAAACTACAAGGCCGATTTTTAAAATTCTACTTCGATGGTTTGTATGATGTTTGTGAAAGAAATTTTGTATTGCAATTCCAGCTTAATAGCTTAAAATTCACGACGCGCCTTATGAAGTATGTATTACTGTGTACCTACATTATCTATCATCTACATTGAAACATTTTTTTGTTAGTGAAATTTATAAAATGGCTACTTGGCTATGTAGAATAAAATTTAGTAGCATATTATATCACAAAATTTAAATGTTGTCTTAGTAAAATACAATGTTATTTTAGGAGGTCTAAAGAACTCACTCTAAAAGATATTTCCAGATGCTCACCACCCCATACATTCATGCAGGGATCGTATTTGCCGATGTGGTTGAAGTACTCCCGATATATAGCGAACAAACCGCCAGCCATTGTCGGTGATTTTATTGGTCTCACAAAATCTTCCTCACCTGGAATAACGTATTGAAATCTATTTTATCTTGGCGAAGTCGATAAGAGACCTCAATGCGATGCTTGAAGACGTCAACTGAAGTTCCTCAAAGGGTAGGCCTTAAGATGAATATGGACAAGACGATAGTCATGTCTAATGTCAATGTTGTGCCCACCCCTGTAAAAGTTGAGAGTTCAATTCTCGAAGTTAATATGTACATATACTTAGGACAACAAGTCCAATTAAGTAGAGCCAACTCCTAGGAGGTCGATCGTCGAATCCAGTTCGGATGGGCAGCCGAAGACGCCTAAATTCCTCAGTGTCTTAAAACAAAAAAATTCTACCAATATGTGTTGAAACGTGGTTCTTATGAGCCTCGTAATAAAGCTCAACTTCGCTCAATCATTATGGTTGGATTATGGAGTTACTCTTTTTTTTGCTTCTATTCTACATATGGAGAGTGTTTATATATGTTTAACAAGTTTACATAATGAATGCATCACTTACTATTCAATGTGCCCTTAGGTAAATTATCCCATTTAAAATGCAAACCCCAATTGAAGCCGCCCCTCAATAGTGGACTTGCGGAATATTCAAATGTGTCCATGTTGACAACAACTATGATGGGTGCAACTGCCCTCATGGAATATTGGAGTTTAACACCGTCCACGTCTTCAGACAAACGCGCCAGAAGTGGCACCAACCAGTTCATGTTCATCTCAATATGAGAGTCAAGAAAAACTAACACCTGAAAATTATAAATAAAAGCAATCTATGACAAAAACAACGGTAGAGACATAAAATAATATTAAGAATTCTGTTTCATGACTCTATCTACTATCTATGTCTAAAGTTAAATAATCTTATAAAAAATTTGATTAAGTCGATTAAGTGGACAGGTAGACTGTCAAGAGGCTGCCTAGTTTATGATTGCAGAATCCAATGTCCAATGCCACTACTGGTATCTAAAAAGGCCATTCCGTCAGGCCAATCAGCTGTCAACTGTAGGTCACGCTAACATAAAACAAAAAAATATTAAAGCCAGAACATACCAACAACCCCCACACTATTATCAGCTCCATATAACCTAGCTCTTATGAGACCTTCTCTTTTCCCAGTTCTCAAGAGCCTCACGTTCAGAGCTGCCTTTGCCTTGTCCGTCCTTTCGGTCGTCTTCTTATCAACATTATTGCTATCGTCGTTTATGTAATCAACAACATTGTCACCATCTATGTTATTCGTCTCTAACATTTCTTCATCTTTGCGCATTTTACTATTTATCTCGTTGACCGCCTTCTGAACTTGCTCGTGAAGGCCTTCCAGGTCACTGTAGTCGTCCACCAAAATTATCTCCTTCAAATGTTTGTAATCTGTGTGATCCAGTATGGAATGTATTGAGCGCATGAGTGTTTCAAAATGTTCATTGTAAAAACAAATAACAGTTAATGCCTTCGGCAGTTTGTGTGGATACTTCTGCTTTCGGCATCTGAAATATTTAAAAAATAATAATTTTATAATGCACTTGGCTGTCAGTGATGTATACCCTTTGTCTCATACGATTTGCGACATCATCATTTTGAAATGAAACTTTTGAAATGAAGCGATATAATATTCAGATTACTTACAGTTGTCATTCGTCAAAAATCAACGCTGACACGTAGAGTTATTCAATCCCGACCATAGTATTAAACTAAATTAAATACTTTCTTAGTATTATTTCGATATAAATAACTGCATGCTGTAAATTGTATTGTATTTTGTATAATATTGTATATAATATTTGGCGTTTATTTATCATTCACCCACAGTGTTGTTTAGCGTGATTGAAAAGCTAGTTCGATTTCATTTCCCCAATTAGTTGCTTCTAAATTTTGATTTTTGATTCTAAATTTTATAAATTTTGATATTGTTTCCGGTAGTCGGTAGACAGACTTTTTTAAATGACGTTTTAACAAACAAGACTGCACTTGTGATTGGTCCGCGCTTTTTAAGTTATGTGGCTTGGCACACAACTGGTAAGAATTGTGTGCATAGAATTTGCAGAAAATAATTATATATAGTTTTATACATATGTGATGTGTTAAGCACAAACCTAAGCTTTGGTCTGGTTTTGCCATCTTCATTCCAAATTGTTTTGCAAATTTCTCTTTCAGTATCTGCTACTTGTCATAATATGACAAGTTTAATTTATTTTAATATTAAAATTAATTGATAATTGTATCTAATATATCCTAAAACTTACCAGTCAAACTTAAAAGCCAATATAAATACAATATAATACTCCAAGTAGCGGAAGCAAAGAAAATGCCCCATAAAAATTAGTTATTTATTCTTCCCATTGCGTCTAGGATAGTGTAAATATTGTGAACACTGTTTTTTCATTGAGAATAGTTACAATAGACAGACTGTCTCACTGAACTACATTATATTACAGTTATGAAAGGCAAGAGATTGTTTAGCTACAGGTCAGGTAATAATATTGTTTCTTTCTTATTATAACTTATTATAACGCATCCATACAATATAACACGACCAAAACAGACTGAGAAAATAATAAATGAGTTAATTAATACAAACAAATTAAAAATAAATAAATATACAAAAGTAATCGAGGAATAAGCTACACAGAGCAAAGCAATCGGCCAATCGGTCGGTGATCATAGAAGACATCAATCACATGGACGTCACAGATCACCACAGTCTATATCGGTTGTCCAAAATATATGCGAAATAATAACATTAACGTATTGTCATGTCCATCAATTGATTGTCTTTTGAATATGTAACTACCATTTTAGCTGAAATATTAACATAATCGGTTCTTGCTTACTATCTTACAGCATCCTACCTTCCGCCAAAACTCTATAGAAATTATATACACAATGATCATGAACCAGAGAGTTCGCTACCTAACATCTCCCCTGTTTTAATGAAAGTCTAGAGTCCAGGATCTTCATGAGGTAAGTTTACTATTTTATTTGGTTGTTTCAATGTTTACGTAAGATACCAAGATCCATTCGGTTAGACAAAAAAAACTGTTACTTTTGAGGTAATACATTTTGACAGCTGACATCTCTCCAATTTCTTATAATCCAATGATTATATACTGCGACACGCACGCCCTAGGCCTCCCAAACGTCGCACGGCCGAACTAACCGATCACACGGTCGCTCGTTGGTATTCGGTGGTATTCAAGAATATTCGTTTTCCCCGCGCGACTCAGAGTCGCCTTCGCGTCCCGCGCTTTTCGTAGTAACGGTCGTGCTTACCAAAGTGTTTCGTGCTTACCATGGCGCTCCAACGGGGACTGATAACTTTATACATATTATTTGTAGTAAGTTATCACCTCTCTATGCAGTTTTTAGTTCTGATGTGTGCCTTATTGTACAATAGTTGACCTCTGCCTCAGGGTTTAGTAGGGGAGTTAATAAGTATGGCTTCAAGGGATATGCTGTCGCGAACTGTTTGATTCATAGAACAATTTAATCAAGCAGTGGCGAATTACTAATAGAAGTATTTACCTGTACATATCGTACACACGTATCTGCCTCGCTGATTTACTGGTAGTACCGCTTCACACAAGCGAATCATCAACTGATGTCTGAATAGGCGAGTCCAAAGACAAGCTCAACTGATGTCTGAATAGGCGAGTCCGAAGACAGGCTCAACTGATGTCTGAATAGGCGAGTCCGCAGACAAGCTCAACTGATAACTGAATAGGCGAGTCCACAGACAAGCTCAACTGATAACTGAATAGGCGAGTCCACAGACAAGCTCAACTGATAACTTGAATAGGCGAGTCCGCAGACAAGCTCAACTGATAACTGAATAGGTGAGTCCGCAGACAAGCTCAACTGATAACTTGAATAGGCGAGTCCGCAGACAAGCTCAACTGATAACTTAATTGGCGGGTCCACCGACCCTGAAAGCAAAGGCCTCCATCCTCCCCTTACAGCCTTCCCTGTCCTCTCAACTTGGTCTAATTTCTGATACTGATACTGAACTGATACTGATCTGATACTGCACTGATACTGCACTGATACTGAACTGATACTGATCTGATACTGATACTGCACTGATACTGATACTGCACTGATACTGAACTGATACTGATCTGATACTGATACTGCACTGATACTGAACTGATACTGAACTGATACTGAACTGATACTGATCTGATACTGATACTGAACTGATCTGATACTGATACGGCACTGATACTGATACTGAACCGATACTGAACTGATACTGAACTGATACTGATCTGATACTGATACTGCACTGATACTGATACTGAACTGATATACTGAAACTGTTCCTGAGCCTGAGCCTGAGCCAGCCTGAGCCTGTTTCTGATAAGCAACAATAACGACTGTTCGCTATTCTATCGGTTCTACTCTAATACTCTGTTTTCAGACCGCCGCAGCGATCGTTACACATGGCTAGTATAAATTTACACTATAAAGTTTTAAAACACTAGTAACAAAGTACACAAATAAATAGGCACAAGAACTGAAGTTAAATATGGTAATCACTTAACATATTTAGTCACACACACACACTGTATAAATATACGTCTGTCTAGTTCGGCCGCGCTAAGCGAAGTGAAGCCCGAAAAGGTTAAGGCGGCTCTTCTCATTTTTAATAATACATTATAATCTACCCGCACTTCAATCGACACTTACGAATTTGACTCTTATTGCGTAGGTAACGCGCGATAAGTTTGACTGAGTTGCGGAGGCATTTAATAATTTTCAATACATTGCAACCTACCCACCATTCAACCCAGCACACTCGGATTTGAATCTTATCGCGTAGGTAATACGCGATACGTTTGAATGAATTTGACTCTTCGCGTAGGTAATACGCGACATATGCACTATCTCCAAGCAACCACCTATTCCCTAAAGTTCTTCTTTCATATTTAGCTAAAAGTAAACATCTAACATCAATAGTTGACATCTATCACATTACCACTTATAACACAATGGGTATAAAATTATAAGGCCATTATTAAATATATTAATAGTGAGTTATTTTATAATTTATACTCATGCCCTACAACGGACGTACGGATCGTTATCGGTTGTCCTCCCGTCCGTTAGTAAAAGGATTCGGTAATTTCATCTACGAGTAGATGAATATAGGAACGCGTCACCCTTACGACTCGTGGCTATAAGTACCGTTGGTAGGCAAAAACCGGGCCTTAGTCTATAATGATAGTTGCTTCGTAACCTTTAGTAATGTTTACTTGATTTATTTTTAAAATTTTCAATAATATTAAAATGTGTGTAATGTATTTAATTTCCAGATATGGTTAGTATTGGGACGGACCCTCTGTCTTGATGCTTCCAACAATGTGACGCCATCTCTCGGCAAATGTCACGAGTTGGGCGGTGCACAGGAGTGAAAACACAAGGGATCGGTGAGTTCTAAAATTGTTGAAATCCATTAAGAATTAAATACATGCCATGCCATTAAGGTCTTGCGTCCCTGAGAAGCGAGGTGGATGACTTTCACCCGCCTCTGCTATGTTTATCACTAGTTGAAAAATACGGCCACCTTTCATCCACATCACGTGCCCGAAATGATGCAGCTTCCTCTCCTTCATAGCTCTCAACACTGCCATTCTATTTCTCATTCGATTCTAATCGCTTTCATTGTAGGTAGGTATACTGTAAAATACTAGATTTATGTTTTGAGGTGGTCCATTCCATTAGCCACCAGAGACGGATTTATCCGACAATTATTTTTGTTTCCAGACGCTCAACACAACTGAAGTTTACTCTTCAAGAAAGATTATATAAAAATTGATTAAATAAATATAATTTAAAATATTAATAAATTTAATAAATAAATAAATAATTTAATAAATATAATTAAAACATATTATTATAATATATTATTTGTATTATATTATATTAATATGTATTGAATAGATTCTTAAGGAATAAAACGCTCAGCTTTTGGTGTCTAAAAACTCGCAGAAAAATCGATTTCTGATGCGAGCGTGATTTAACTCACATGAATAAAATTTTGATTTTTTTAGTATGATAATTACTATTTAACACGATTATTATTATTATTATTATTTTATTTAACACGAGAGCAAATTTTTTATGTCTCGTACCTTTAAATCACTCAGTGCGCTCAGTAGTTTAATCACTCGCTACGCTCGTGATTGAATTCTAGACTGCTTCGTTGGTTCGTGATTTAAAGTCGGCACTCGCAGCAAAAAACAATTTTGCTCTCTAGTTGAACAATGATGACAAATACTGTTTTTAACCAATATCGGCTGACATAATAACGATGTTTTTTTTTGTTTGTTTATAATACAGGCGATGAGTCCAATATACAACACGGCTGCCGGGATGTGTCTGGGAGTGGAGTGAGCTCACCGCGGCGAGCCTCTGCTTTTGGTCATTTGCGACAACCAACGACAAATCAGTGGGACTTTGTTAGATCTTAGATCTTATAATAGTCAAATATTGACTATATTCAATTGTACTCGGTAACAGAATAATAACAACAGGTTGTTGTTGTCCTGTAAGAAGCTTGTGTGTGGAAGTCGAGTGTGAACTTTAGTGTGTTCCATAATTCGAAAGAGAAATTTGACAGGTCCTAATGTCAAATTTTAAATTAATGTTACCAAAGTTTTGTCCGTAGTGATGTACTAATATCGGTGTTACTTAAATAGTTACATTTTACGGTAAAAATATCACAAAATTATTGTCACAATTTGATGTCAAAATTATAATAATCGAAAAGAATTGCGACTTATAGAAAGGACTGCAAAAAATATAATTTTAACAATTAAATAATAAAATTAATATTAATTCCAAACTAGTTAATGTTCTAAAAGCATTGATTACGGTTTTATAAAACCGCAAGTTTTTTAATAAGTTTGATTAGGTGACCACTATTTCTGTATGGTAAAAAACCTGCAACAAAGGAAAGGAAATGTTAAATTACTCTTTCGAATTAGTATAGTTTGTAATTAAACGCGATTCATTAACATTATACAACGACACCTGTTGTTTGCAATTGTACTACATCACTTGTGATGTATTTGTGTCGCCGATTATGTCTAACAGATGGCGTCGTGCCGACAGGTTATATCGCGCTATCGTTTCGTTTTTCCATTTGGTAGGCGTGGGCGCCGGTTGTTTAACTCGGCACGTTACGCGTCATCACAATTCACTTTTTTGGTGAAGTAAACGGAACATCACAATGTTACGCTTACAAAAAAACTATTTAAAAAAAACGTTGTAGTGGTCTAGCTAGGAGCTACTAGGCTAGCGCTAGGCCAGGCTAGGCTTACTACTAGTTTAGTAGTAGAGCTAGTCTTAAGTCTAGTCCAAGGAACATATAGGGCTAGGCTTTATAAAACCGCAATTTTTCTTAATAAGTTTGATTAGGTGACATCACTATTTTTGTATGGTCAAAAACCTGCAACCCAGGAAATGTCAAATTAAAACGCAGTATAGTTGTTAAAATATTCATGTTTTGAATCTCATTTGTTGAAAGTTTTTTAGGCTACGCTACTAAAAAAAATATGTTAATATTGTGAAATTGATCTTAATGAGCTTTTTTCTTAGTAGAAAATAAGAAGAAATTGTATAAGCAATGTTATATATATATTTCAATTTAAAAAGAGTTTTTTATCAATTGTAAAATAACAATCGATTATTATTTACATACAGACTGTAGGTACTGACTTTAATTTGAATTCGATATGGATGTATTTTATTAGTGAAATTTTAATTCGTAGCAAATTTATTGGATTTCTAATGTTTAGTGCCAAAATAAAGTAATATTATAGGTATATAAACTGTATATAATTTTAAAAAGTTGTTCAGTATCATATTGGTTGTTTTAATATATAAATTAAGTAAATAAATTATGTGACAATATTATAATTACCATTTTGTAATGTGATTAATAATAAATTATATTTTTAATTTACTTTTTATTAGCGAGTACGATATACCAGACATAATATTACTTATTTAATAGTATTTTTTTTTTACTTGGAATTTTGTGTATTAAAATTGTTGATAAAGGAAAAAGTTGGGAAATATATATAATCCTATCGAAACTTATACTAGAGCCTTGGTCTCACCTAAGTTGATAAGTCTAAGTGAAGCTAAAGAATAATTTTTTATTCAACTCTTCTCTCAATATACAAATTCGTCTCGACGTATAAATAATTCAGTTTATTCTAAACTAGCTCTTGCCTACGGTTACGCCCTCGTGTGCAGCTAACCAGTAGCCTATGTTCCATCCCTTGTTTCCTAGAACCATTGAAAAGCGATGGTTATTGTAGCCAGACAGGCTGCTCAGTTTAATAACTGCGAAATGCATTGTACCCTGCATTTAAGACTAATATTAATTGTAAAAGAACGGTGAATTCTTTTCTTATTATAAGTAAGTACGTATTACTGGCACATGTGCTCTGTCTCAGGAGTCTCAAGTTCGATACCCGTCAGGGCCAATTTTGTAAATGAGCTTATAAAGCTGGATCTGGCAAGTAGTGGCAGGGCACACCGAGTTTCGCAATCTTATGGGCAGCCCGTCTGGCGGCAGTAACCACCTCCTCACAGAAGACCACAGTGAAATTATTATATTGTGAGCTGTTGTGTTTCGATGTGTAAGTAAGGGACGCCAGAGCCAATTTCCTGATCCCTTATCCTTAATCCTACTGTACCGTTACTTGTGTCGTGGGTGACGGTAGCCACCTACCACCATCCTTTACTACCTTACCGTCACCCTGTCTGATGACCTTCACATGAAAAAAGTGAGGTCACATTATAGGACCTACTCTCTGCCTCTAAAAGTAGGTAAATCTCAATAAACAATAAAATGGTCTGTCTAATTTTATATTTAAAATGTAATTGTTGGAATATGAGGGAAGAAGATATATTTAATGTATAAAGAAAAATAATACTCGTATGTGTTGCTGCGAACATGTTTTTTATTGAAGTCACTTAATATTTTAAAGAACAATGAAATATAAAAGAGTATGTATATAAGTACATAAAAAAGGTTAACTATTCAATTAGTACTATTTACAACAATAATAATATACAATTTGTGTTAATATAAAGAAAACCACGAAATAAATGTACATATTTTATTGTGAACTTCCGTTTTTGTAAGTTTAATAAAGATAATTGAAATAGAAACGATTTTTTTTATTAAATTTTTCCTAAATATGTATTATCTTGCATTGCTGAGTGTGTTAGACTAAGTAACAGGCGACCACCATTTCGGCGCTCGACTGATATGATGGCAAAGTGGCATAGAAAAAGACAGATTTCACTTTGTTAAAACCAGCTTTTGAAAATACCAGCTAATGAAGAATAATTGTTCTATTTTTAATGGCCTCCCGCTCCCCTATACTGCGTCTCACCTTGGAAGTCAGGATCTGTATAGGGGGACCCAGCTTTCTCCATCGTTGACGATTTGCGGGTTTCACTCCCCTGTCTTCCCCTGTTGGGATACGGATACCAATCATTTTTCTATAAAACTTTTGAATTTCGTTAATTTACTACAAAATAAGTGAAATTACAGGATTAAAATAAAGCCAATCAAATTAACTTCAAGTGAATTTGCAATTGGTCGAGATTGTTGTCGGCCCTTATTTCACAAATAAATAAATAGTATTATTAATGCTATATCCGTGTAGCAAGTTTAAAGGTCTTGCTACGCGAATTGAGTCGGTTAAAATTTGATTAAAATGCAGTAAAATGAAAATGAATATTACAACTTACGTCAGATTAAATTCGAAATTTTTGGGTCAAAATTAAGGTAATAGAATCAAGATAGTAAAGGGACTTTTTCAAACATAGGTAGGTGGCTGTATACTGGCCTTGTCGGTTAAAATAAAGGCTGTAAAAGGGCCTAGTCTTAAATAAAATATAATTTTACAACCTACAAAATATGGAACCTATCGTTATAAATATAGGCGCAACATATGCGAATTTGTAAAAGTTAAAATTACAATTAACTTAAGTCAAAATTTAATTCAAACTATATTACAGAAAATATTTGTCAGATAATAACACAAAATTCATTGAACAGAATAAGTTTTGATTAATCAACTCTTTAGTTACTGGAGTAATCTAAAAATAAAAAAATCCAGATACCGTCAATTTAAATAGTTTGCCTCAAAACTTATACAGTCTATAAAACTTCCACTAAAAATCCAAAAGTTTATATAAAGAGATATAACTCCTCGCTGAGGCGAATGAAGTAGGTAGCGTGTCTTCCTCCGCTCCAGCACCATCGGGTCAGTGGCCTCGTGGCTAAATTTTTCGCACTTGTGCGTTTGGCCGTTACCCGTAAAAATGCGCGTGGGTACTCGTTCTGTAGATCTCTTTGAGGCAATAGAGGCAATAGAGGTCTTAAAAAAAAACAAGAATTTATTCTTTTTAAATAATATTTTTATTAGTTTTTATTATTTTTGTAATGTGATTTATTTATTCACTCACAAGCACTACAAACTACTTAAAAATAAAACATAATCAACAAATAACTATAATAAAGTCAACAAATATCTAACAATTCAACAGATATGTTCGAAAACAGGAATAACACAAGAGCGCATGTACACGGAAGCGTAGTTAACGGCACACTGGTCAGTTGGGATCAGTGTTGCCAACTTTATTTTCCAAGGGATCTTACAATACATTTTAAAAAAAAGTCGTATTTCGCCTAGAATTCTAGAAAAAAAACCCCAAGTGCATATTTACAATAAAACCCGCACACGTAAATGATAGAACACAAGTTAAATCGAAATAAAATTCTTGAATGAATTTTGAACTTAACAGAAAAGCAAACTTAATTTATAAAAGATCTTATAAATACGATTTAAATCATACGGTTGGCAACACTGGCAGGGTATCAAAAGTGCTCTTATTGCATGAAGCGTAAATTAAGCTACATTTTTTATTTACACTTATAGTTTAATTATTTAATAGTTTTATTATATTTTAGTTTTATTTATATATTTTTTATCTAATTTTATTAGGTACTATGATGACTCGGATCATGTGAAGTTTGCAGCAAGTGCGATCCTATTCTTATTTGACACGTATAGTAAAAAGGTGTGGATCGTTTCCGAAGTTGAGTAAGATTTTTTTTTACTTATAAGGCTGGAAGTATATCAGTTCCAGAGAAACGATGCACGCATTAGATGCGCCTCGCCGACAGGAATCTTTTTATGTATGGCATTTCACTTAGCAAACACTACAGAAATAAAATTTAATTTTTTTTTCACAATTTATTTGAGGCTAATACAGTAATAATTTTTTTTTTTTCAAAATTTATATGAGGCTAATACAATATGAGGCTTAATAGGCATGCATTAATACAATTTACACTTGAAGCGGCTTGCTGTTCCGAAAGGTTGACGGTTAATTTTGCTTGTTACTTCACTATACATAAAAGTTTAGAACAAAACAATAAATCGGCTTCGTTGGTTTCGGCGGTGAGTTCGTCGGTGTATTCGGCGGTGGGGGCGGCGGTGGGGTAGACAGTGGGCTCGACAGTGGGGTCCACGGTGGGCTCGACAGTGGGGTCGCCGGTGGGCTCGACAGTGGGGTCGCCGGTGGGGTCCACGGTTGGGTCGACAGTGGGGTCGACGGTGGGGTCCACGGTTGGGTCGACAGTGGGGTCGACGGTAGATACCACCGTGGGGTCGACGGTGAGGTCAACGGTGGGGTCGACAGTGGGGTCGACGGTGAGTAGGTCTCGGAGTCTTCTTCCTCCCTATTAAAAAAAAATATTATTACATAGAGTCAGCACTGGAAAGACAGTACAAAAAAGTGGATTTATATGATAATAAAAATAGTTAATGTGTGTCTTCTACTTTAGTTAATGGGTAAGGCCGTCGAATTGGCCTCATATAACAAAAGTACCTAACATAAAATTTTATGTCACCGGGTAACTAAAAAGTAACATAAATGTTTCTAAGGGCATATCTACCGTGGGGAAACATTCATTCGTTTTTTGAAAAATTAATACATTCTCATAACTACACTTATTTTATTTTATTTCTAAATAAAATTCAAGAAATATATTCACGTAAAAAATATGTATATATTATGTTGATATATGGGTCAAAAGAGAAAGTAATTTTTCAGATATTTGAAAACGTAAAATACCTCTGATTTTGACCCATATATGTATGTATTTATAAGTGTATGTTTGTATGTGTGTGTATGTGTGTGTGTGTGTGTGTGTGTGTGTTTTTATGTTTTTGTGTGTATGTTTGTATATCGACGGTCCCCACGTACATAAAGACATGTCAAAAATGGCAATTTTTTTTATTGCATAATTGTCTTTAGATTACCATTAGAAAGTTCCTAAAGCTAATAAAATATTCTAGAAAAAACAAAATTTATAATTACTTATACATATAATTATTTCTAGAGCGGTTTGAACATAAATTACGCTCTCCTGTAAACCCCGGTTTTAGACATGTCTTTATGTACGTAGGGACCGTCGATATGTATGTTATGCTATTTTTGTGGTTCGGTTTGGTTTTTGGTTCATTTGGTTCTCTTGTATTTCGGTATTAGTTTGACTGTAGTTTCAAACAGTTTTAAATTCAAAGAGTTTCACTGCAGATTATTGTAATTGTTTTTGCCATTATGAGCTATAAAATAATGTGATATTTATTTTCTAAAGGTTAATAACTTAATATAAATCATTGTTCAGAACTTCAGAGGGTATTTCTTTCTTCCATAATTTGTAATACCTAATGTATATATGAGTAAGTTATATTCATTTTATTTATTTAAAATTACCCTCACATTTGTAAAATCAAAAATGTGTACTTAAAATGTGTGTAAAATAGAATGGATTGTTGTAATAAGTGGAAATATTGTCACTAGAAGAAACTAGCGTCTAAGATACAGGCTCGGTCTAGTCTAGACGCTAGTACCTACTCAACCTGTTTACAGATTTGTTAATTAATAAATAAAAATTATTATCTTTTATCACAACTCAGTTTCATTTTCAAAGCTTTATTTTATCTATGAAAATAATAATTATAATAATAACTAATCAAACTAAAAATCGAATCCGGGCTCTTTAAGACGTAAAAAAGATAGTGATGCAAAATAAGTACAAAAATTGACTTTATAACTTTTTGGATTTTAGACAAATAAGGAACCAACGGTCTGGCGAACTGTAACTTGACCTTTTTTTATGAATATTTTTTCCATATTTTTTTGTAAAATTAATGTATAAGACACATAAAAGTACAATATTTTACTATTAGATCAATACAATATAAAAATTTAAGTCTGGCACCCCGAATCTTGACATAAATTTTCTATATAAGGTATAAGAAAAAATTAAACGTCAAAATTTTTCTTTTTTATCCCTCCTATGAATAGAATTGGTCTGGCATATTAATACTTGACCAAAGTTCTGCCAGACAACGATTAAAAGGTGTTTTATTGGCCAAAAAAAAATAATAGGTCAAGTCACAGGTCGCCAGACCGTTGGTTTATTATTTGTCTAATATCCAAAAAGTTATAACGTCCATTTTTGTACTCACCACCCTTTTACGGTCGTCGCTTGGACTATGTAAAGGAAATATTGTTGTTTGATAAAATAATAATTGTAGAAAAATATCCTGTTCTGTATATTCACGTTTTTTTTCCAGTTCCTGGACGTAAAGTCATTCATCAAATTATAATTTTTTTGGCGGCCTCACCCTAATTAAGCAAAGTTAAAATAGTTGTGTAAATTATCATTGCAATTAATGAAATTTCACTTACAACCAGGCAGGATAGCAGCAACTGCAACACCATAGCCATAGTCGATATACACCGCCAAAATCCCGACGTTTCGGCAATAGAGATCTGTTAATTTAAAATTTATTTTAAAGACCAATATACATATCTTATTAACTAGTCCAATGACATGACGAGAAACCAATGAGGTCATTGGTTAACAAATGCTAGTATTGAACAACAATATTAATAATCAAATAATCCTATTCCCCACTGCTGGACATACGCCTCACCCATGAGACTTATCAGATGCCTAGTCGGCTATTTGCCGGCTATTGCTATTTGCCCTGCGTACGCCTACTGACGTGGAAATTTATTACAAGGCCCACGTTTGAAACACTAAGCGAGCACTTCTCTGCACGAGAAGATATCTCGGAGCTTCCCAAACACTGCCTATCCGAACCTTGCCGAATGATTGACGACATATTACAAAATGAAAAGAGTAATGTGAGTACGAACCTTGCCTCGGAATCCATGACTCTGTAAGAAAATCAAAAAGAAAATGTAATTTAACCTCACACAAACACAGCATTCGTTAAGTATAATTATAAAAAAGAAAGTTAATAAATGTGAGAAATTAATCTAGAAAACACTTTTTTACAACAAAACATTGAATAACATATTTAAAATCTCACTGTGAATTTAACACTAGAGCCTACGTCATATTTTCATAGTGTTCATTCTTTTGTGCAATGTCCAATTAATATGAATCGTTCTTTATTCGATCAACAAGGTAGGTACTAGGTACTAGGTAAACCTACGTAACGAGGTGACCATCGCTAAGTTAGTTTTTGACAATGTTTAAGATCGAAAGTAACTTAAAATTTCTTAATTAATTCTCATACTACACCTACGCAACAGGAACATAGTAAGATTTTAGGAATGGAGTCGCTAATAACATATATATTTTTTAAATGTCTGTAAATTTTAATTTATTTTTAGTTAAAAGTGAACAAATTCGGATATAGAGAATGGCTCAAACTTCAAGTATCCTCTGTCTGCCATTTTTTTTTATGACAAACAATAAAATTCAAAGCTCCTGTAACAACAGAAATATGTATACTTTTCTACTTTTATCAAAGCATAAATTAATATAGTGAAGGAATGGTATTAATATTTTCAAATTTTTTAATATTTCAAATGAAATCAATACAACTGGACTTATTGCACATAACCTGCCTAATCTCCACAAAGCCTAAACCACAAATAAATCAAACATTAGGCGCTTAACTTCCCTCATGCTGAGACAGAACAGGATGTCTTAACACATTTGGCCCGAGAGATGGTAGACATTTGCGGGTAGGTATTTGAGGCGAGCTGAAAAATTGTCCTTCTATAATACTCTTTACTCTTGTACTAAATTTTATTATTATTTTTCTTTGTAAATAATACGTCTTATAGCTCACAACCACCAATGTCTACATTCAAATAGCAGAAAAATCCTAACATCATCTGAATGCGAGACTATCGAGGTTGTAAATAAACACACGTATCTTGGACTAGTCATAGACAATCGACTTAACTGGTTAGAACACATTAATCACGTATGTGATAAACTAAGAGCAATACTGGGTAAATTCTCTGTAATAAAAACACAAAGCCCCTTACAAATTATGTACTGTTATTGCTTTACAAGTCATTGGCAGAACCAATAGTATGTTATGGACTATCTAGCTACAGAAGAACATTTAAAAGCAACTTGGACAAAATTTTTTCACTTCAATTGCGTATTCTAAAAGAGATTTTTCGTTAAAATTCCTTAAAATTCCTATTAAAAGAACAATATTTCAATGAAAACGTAAATATTCCAAATATAAATTATTCAAACCGATTGCTTGATGAATCAAAACTTAATTTACCCAACTATAACAACCTTCATTGAAAAAGACGTCTTGCTTATGTCATACCGAACCTAATTAATCAACTACCTAAAACATTAAAAAGCGAAATAACACACAAAAACATCACATATATGTATACCTATTTGTATATAATCTATAATATATTTTCTTTAAATTTATGGCTGTATGTAAGTAAATAAATAAATAAAAATAAATTATTATTAGTTCTATTATTGATTGTGATTCTAGCAAATTAAAAAGATGTGGACTGCCTGATTATTTTCAAAGAAAAAAATTAATAAAATTTAGTATAGATTAGAGGTTTGGTAGTTTGAAAGTATTACGAGTACATTTTAATTATTGAAATTATCGAGCAGGTAGCTATTATTGAAGTTATATAAGAAGAAGAAAAAACAAGTTTTCTGCTTGCCTCAATACCTACCCGCAAATGTCTATCATCTGTCGGAATAATATACAAAACTCCTGTATCTAAAATCTAACTAAAATAACTCTTTATTTTGCAGCAAAGTATAAAATGATATTAATACGATATTTACAAACACTATGGAAAATGTATCGCGAAGCAATGTTTCGTAAAATAAATATGATTCAGTTTCTCACCCCAGTAATAAAATTTTGTTATTTTTAAAAACATCATTACCTTAAGCTGACGCGAAATTTCCACCAAATTTGGACTTGCATATAGTAAATATTAAAAAAATCAAGACGCCAACAACAAATAAAAGATGTTAAGTTTTAAGCATTATTTTCACTGTATAAATATTTTATCGTATAGACAAAGACCTATTTCTATATCAATCCACTAGACGAAAAATATAAAACACCGAGGCTATTTCTGAAGGATAACTAAATATTTCCACTAATATCAGGTAGGTATAGGAGGAATACACAAAAATATATGAAAGCATATAAAAGTTATGGCAAATAGAATAGAAATAATTATTAAACTGTTAGCACTTACCGGATTTAAACCTTTCGTGAAAACACTAAACTCTACGAACTCACTTAACACACTGAACTCTACGAACGATCAAACAGAAATGTGTTGTGTTGGTCCGAATTTGTCGGAGGACTGATGTTGAATGAAATAAAAGTGCTGTCACCGCCACGTTGTCGTATGATAGGACGGTCTGCGCATGCTCCGACACGCGCGAACCAATGGCGTGGCTCCGTTCAAATTGTTCAGTGTTCATCCTCCGATTTTATTTTTTGATAAAAAAGGTAAACAAACAATTCACGACATAGAATTTTCCAGTTTTAAACTTAATTACACATTCATATATACACGAATTCATTTACACTTACTAAACATAATATTCTTTACGAAATGTATCAAAAATTATTGCATAATTTCAGAGGAAAATGCAAAAAAACTCGAGATTTTCGTCACACAGATTTTGTCTATGGTTTTAGAGACAGGACATGTACACGACCTAAGTCATTTGGAGTCACATGAGGTTTTGATTCGTACATAAATTATCAAGTTCACAATCTTATATACATTTTTAAAGTTTTAGTTTATCATAATTCATAACCGTAGACGAAAACACTTTATGAAATTATTTTTGATTAAATGGCATTAATTAAATAGATTACTTAAAATTACCACTGAACTAATAATTAGTATTTTATTTATTATTCTTATTAATAATATTTTATTCGGTTTTGTACAAATCCCATCTCTAAAACCCTAGCCCTGGCGACGTCATATTATCAAACAAATAAAATCGGAGAATTATACATATGTAGTTGAAATTGTAGTTCTGATGTATCGGTGAGTGAATAAAAGTATTGGGACTCAACATAAAGTGGTTTAATTAGTGTACCCGAAGTAGAGGATGCTAACATTAGGTAAGTGCAGGCAGGAAAATTATTTAGTATCTAATAATAGTGGGTAGTTGTTGCGGTTGTTAATTTTTTTTTTTCATATAAAAAGTCTAGTATATTTCCGCTGTTTTCCATCTTAACAGTAACTCTTTTTCGATTTTTGAATATTAAAAGCCATATTTTTATGTATAAAAATTTCAAATTTTCTTTCTATTCTCTACTACCCTTAATAATAAATTAAACAAAAAGAAATAGTTTCACATAAAAATAAGAAAATACTTTCTTTTTGTTCCAAACGTTTATCTTGCCTTCGTGCGTCGATAGTAAAAGGTTGATTTTAAACTCAAATGTGTTGGACGCAAAGTCACATTTTCTTAAAATGACAGACTGAGTTTATTCTGTACGCATATGTCACTTATTTCATAGATTTAAATGTTCCATAATTATATATAGTATAAATCCAAATACTAATAATATAAAGAGAAGATTTGTATTTTTATATATTTATAACGAATAAACTCAAAAACTACAAGGCCGATTTTTAAAATTCTACTTCGATGGTTTGTATGATGTTTGTGAAAGAAATTTTGTATTGCAATTCCAGCTTAATAGCTTAAAATTCACGACGCGCCTTATGAAGTATGTATTACTGTGTACCTACATTATCTATCATCTACATTGAAACATTTTTTTGTTAGTGAAATTTATAAAATGGCTACTTGGCTATGTAGAATAAAATTTAGTAGCATATTATTTATTGCATTGAAGAATAATATCACAAAATTTAAATGTTGTCTTAGTAAAATACAATGTTATTTTAGGAGGTCTAAAGAACTCACTCTAAAAGATATTTCCAGATTCTCACCACCCCATACATTCATGCAGGGATCGTATTTGCCGATGTGGTTGAAGTACTCCCGATATATAGCGAACAAACCGCCAGCCATTGTCGGTGATTTTATTGGTCTCACAAAATCTTCCTCACCTGGAATAACGTATTGAAATCTATTTTATCTTGGCGAAGTCGATAAGAGACCTCAATGCGATGCTTGAAGACGTCAACTGAAGTTCCTCAAAGGGTAGGCCTTAAGATGAATATGGACAAGACGATAGTCATGTCTAATGTCAATGTTGTGCCCACCCCTGTAAAAGTTGAGAGTTCAATTCTCGAAGTTAATATGTACATATACTTAGGACAACAAGTCCAATTAAGTAGAGCCAACTCCTAGGAGGTCGATCGTCGAATCCAGTTCGGATGGGCAGCCGAAGACGCCTAAATTCCTCAGTGTCTTAAAACAAAAAAATTCTACCAATATGTGTTGAAACGTGGTTCTAATGAGCCTCGTAATAAAGCTCAACTTCGCTCAATCATTATGGTTGGATTATGGAGTTACTCTTTTTTTTGCTTCTATTCTACATATGGAGAGTGTTTATATATGTTTAACAAGTTTACATAATGAATGCATCACTTACTATTCAATGTGCCCTTAGGTAAATTATCCCATTTAAAATGCAAACCCCAATTGAAGCCGCCCCTCAATAGTGGACTTGCGGAATATTCAAATGTGTCCATGTTGATAACAACTATGATGGGTGCAACTGCCCTCATGGAATATTGGAGTTTAACACCGTCCACGTCTTCAGACAAACGCGCCAGAAGTGGCACCAACCAGTTCATGTTCATCTCAATATGAGAGTCAAGAAAAACTAACACCTGAAAATTATAAATAAAAGCAATCTATGACAAAAACAACGGTAGAGACATAAAATAATATTAAGAATTCTGTTTCATGACTCTATCTACTATCTATGTCTAAAGTTAAATAATCTTATAAAAAATTTGATTAAGTCGATTAAGTGGACAGGTAGACTGTCAAGAGGCTGCCTAGTTTATGATTGCAGAATCCAATGTCCAATGCCACTACTGGTATCTAAAAAGGCCATTCCGTCAGGCCAATCAGCTGTCAACTGTAGGTCACGCTAACATAAAACAAAAAAATATTAAAGCCAGAACATACCAACAACCCCCACACTATTATCAGCTCCATATAACCTAGCTCTTATGAGACCTTCTCTTTTCCCGACATCATCATTTTGAAATGAAACTTTTGAAATGAAGCGATATAATATTCAGATTACTTACAGTTGTCATTCGTCAAAAATCAACGCTGACACGTAGAGTTATTCAATCCCGACCATAGTATTAAACTAAATTAAATACTTTCTTAGTATTTTTCGATATAAATAACTGCATGCTGTAAATTGTATTGTATTTTGTATAATATTGTATATAATATTTGGCGTTTATTTATCATTCACCCACAGTGTTGTTTAGCGTGATTGAAAAGCTAGTTCGATTTCATTTCCCCAATTAGTTGCTTCTAAATTTTGATTTTTGATTCTAAATTTTATAAATTTTGATATTGTTTCCGGTAGTCGGTAGACAGACTTTTTTAAATGACGTTTTAACAAACAAGACTGCACTTGTGATTGGTCCGCGCTTTTTAAGTTATGTGGCTTGGCACACAACTGGTAAGAATTGTGTGCATAGAATTTGCAGAAAATAATTATATATAGTTTTATACATATGTGATGTGTTAAGCACAAACCTAAGCTTTGGTCTGGTTTTGCCATCTTCATTCCAAATTGTTTTGCAAATTTCTCTTTCAGTATCTGCTACTTGTCATAATATGACAAGTTTAATTTATTTTAATATTAAAATTAATTGATAATTGTATCTAATATATCCTAAAACTTACCAGTCAAACTTAAAAGCCAATATAAATACAATATAATACTCCAAGTAGCGGAAGCAAAGAAAATGCCCCATAAAAATTAGTTATTTATTCTTCCCATTGCGTGTAGGGTAGTGTAAATATTGTGAACACGGTTTTTTCATTGAGAATAGTTACAATAGACAGACTGTCTCACTGAACTACATTATATTACAGTTATGAAAGGCAAGAGATTGTTTAGCTACAGGTCAGGTAATAATATTGTTTCTTTCTTATTATAACTTATTATAACGCATCCATACAATATAACACGACCAAAACAGACTGAGAAAATAATAAATGAGTTAATTAATACAAACAAATTAAAAATAAATAAATATACAAAAGTAATCGAGGAATAAGCTACACAGAGCAAAGCAATCGGCCAATCGGTCGGTGATCATAGAAGACATCAATCACATGGACGTCACAGATCACCACAGTCTATATCGGTTGTCCAAAATATATGCGAAATAATAACATTAACGTATTGTCATGTCCATCAATTGATTGTCTTTTGAATATGTAACTACCATTTTAGCTGAAATATTAACATAATCGGTTCTTGCTTACTATCTTACAGCGTCCTACCTTCCGCCAAAACTCTATAGAAATTATATACACAATGATCATGAACCAGAGAGTTCGCTACCTAACATCTCCCCTGTTTTAATGAAAGTCTAGAGTCCGGGATCTTCATGAGGTAAGTTTACTATTTTATTTGGTTGTTTCAATGTTTACGTAAGATACCAAGATCCATTCGGTTAGACAAAAAAAACTGTTACTTTTGACGTAATACATTTTGACAGCTGACATCTCTCCAATTTCTTATAATCCAATGATTATATACTGCGACACGCACGCCCTGGGCCTCCCAAACGTCGCACGGCCGAACTAACCGATCACACGGTCGCTCGTTGGTATTCGGTGGTATTCAAGAATATTCGTTTTCCCCGCGCGCCTCAGAGTAGCCTTCGCGTCCCGCGCTTTTCGTAGTAACGGTCGTGCTTACCAAAGTGTTTCGTGCTTACCATGGCGCTCCAACGGGGACTGATAACTTTATACATATTATTTGTAGTAAGTTATCACCTCTCTATGCAGTTTTTAGTTCTGATGTGTGCCTTATTGTACAATAGTTGACCTCTGCCTCAGGGTTTAGTAGGGGAGTTAATAAGTATGGCTTCAAGGGGATATGCTGTCGCGAACTGTTTGATTCATAGAACAATTTAATCAAGCAGTGGCGAATTACTAATAGAAGTATTTACCTGTACATATCGTACACACGTATCTGCCTCGCTGATTTACTGGTAGTACCGCTTCACACAAGCGAATCATCAACTGATGTCTGAATAGGCGAGTCCAAAGACAAGCTCAACTGATGTCTGAATAGGCGAGTCCGAAGACAGGCTCAACTGATGTCTGAATAGGCGAGTCCGCAGACAAGCTCAACTGATAACTGAATAGGCGTGTCCACAGACAAGCTCAACTGATAACTGAATAGGCGAGTCCGCAGACAAGCTCAACTGATAACTTGAATAGGCGAGTCCGCAGACAAGCTCAACTGATAACTGAATAGGTGAGTCCGCAGACAAGCTCAACTGATAACTTGAATAGGCGAGTCCGCAGACAAGCTCAACTGATAACTTAATTGGCGGGTCCACCGACCCTGAAAGCAAAGGCCTCCATCCTCCCCTTACAGCCTTCCCTGTCCTCTCAACTTGGTCTAATTTCTGATACTGATACTGAACTGATACTGATCTGATACTGCACTGATACTGAACTGATACTGATCTGATACTGATACTGCACTGATACTGAACTGATACTGAACTGATACTGATCTGATACTGATACTGCACTGATACTGAACTGATACTGATACTGCACTGATACTGAACTGATACTGATCTGATACTGATACTGAACTGATACTGAACTGATCTGATACTGATACGGCACTGATACTGATACTGAACCGATACTGAACTGATACTGAACTGATACTGAACTGATACTGAACTGATACTGATCTGATACTGTTACTGCACTGATACTGAACTGATATACTGAAACTGTTCCTGAGCCTGAGCCAGCCTGAGCCTGTTTCTGATAAGCAACAATAACGACTGTTCGCTTTTCTATCGGTTCTACTCTAATACTCTGTTTTCAGACCGCTGCAGCGATCGTTACACATGGCTAGTATAAATTTACACTATAAAGTCTTAAAACACTAGTAACAAAGTACACAAATAAATAGGCACAAGAACTGAAGTTAAATATGGTAATCACTTAACATATTTAGTCACACACACACACACTGTATAAATATACGTCTGTCTAATTCGGCCGCGCTAAGCGAAGTGAAGCCCGAAAAGGTTAAGGCGGCTCTTCTCATTTTTAATAATACATTATAATCTACCCGCACTTCAATCGACACTTACGAATTTGACTCTTATTGCGTAGGTAACGCGCGATAAGTTTGACTGAGTTGCGGAGGCATTTAATAATTTTCAATACATTGCAACCTACCCACCATTCAACCCAGCACACTCGGATTTGAATCTTATCGCGTAGGTAATACGCGATACGTTTGAATGAATTTGACTCTTCGCGTAGGTAATACGCGACATATGCACTATCTCCAAGCAACCACCTATTCCCTAAAGTTCTTCTTTCACATTTAGCTAAAAGTAAACATCTAACATTAATGGTTGACATCTATCACATTACCACTTATAACACAATGGGTATAAAATTATAAGGCCATTATTAAATATATTAATAGTGAGTTATTTTATAATTTATACTCATGCCCTACAACGGACGTACGGATCGTTATCGGTTGTCCTCCCGTCCGTTAGTAAAAGGATTCGGTAATTTCATCTACGAGTAGATGAATATAGGAACGCGTCACCCTTACGACTCGTGGCTATAAGTACCGTTGGTAGGCAAAAACCGGGCCTTAGTCTATAATGATAGTTGCTTCGTAACCTTTAGTAATGTTTACTTGATTTATTTTTAAAATTTTCAATAATATTAAAATGTGTGTAATGTATTTAATTTCCAGATATGGTTCGAGACCGTACTAAACGAGTTAGTATTGGGACGGACCCTCTGTCTTGATGCTTCCAACAATGTGACGCCATCTCTCGGCAAATGTCACGAGTTGGGCGGTGCACAGGAGTGAAAACACAAGGGATCGGATCGGTGAGTTCTAAAATTGTTGAAATCCATTAAGAATTAAATACATGCCATGCCATTAAGGTCTTGCGTCCCTGAGAAGCGAGGTGGATGACTTTCACCCGCCTCTGCTATGTTTATCACTAGTTGAAAAATACGGCCACCTTTCATCCACATCACGTGCCCGAAATGATGCAGCTTCCTCTCCTTCATAGCTCTCAACACTGCCATTCTATTTCTCATTCGATTCTAATCGCTTTCATTGTAGGTAGGTATACTGTAAAATACTAGATTTATGTTTTGAGGTGGTCCATTCCATTAGCCACCAGAGACGGATTTATCCGACAATTATTTTTGTTTCCAGACGCTCAACACAACTGAAGTTTACTCCTCAAGAAAGATTATATAAAAATAAATTAAATAAATATAATTTAAAATATTAATAAATTTAATAAATAAATAAATAATTTAATAAATATAATTAAAACATATTATTATAATATATTATTTGTATTATATTATATTAATATGTATTGAATAGATTCTTAAGGAATAAAATGCTCAGCTTTTGGTGTCTAAAAACTCGCAGAAAAATCGATTTCTGATGCGAGCGTGATTTAACTCACAGGAATAAAATTTTGATTTTATTAGTATGATAATTACTATTTAACACGATTATTATTATTATTATTTTATTTAACACGTGAGCAAATTTTTTATGTCTCGTACCTTTAAATCACTCAGTACGCTCAGTAGTTTAATCACTCGTTACGCTTGTGATTGAATTCTAGACTACTTCGTTGCTTCGTGATTTAAAGTCGGCAGTCGCAGCAAAAAACAATTTTACTCGCTAGTTGAACAATGATGACAAATACTGTTTTTAACCAATATTGGCTGACATAATAACGATGTTTTTTTTTTGTTTGTTTATAATACAGGCGATGAGTCCAATATACAACACGGCTGCCGGGATGTGTCTGGGAGTGGAGCGAGCTCACCGCGGCGAGCCTCTGCTTTTGGTCATTTGCGACAAACAACGACAAATCAGTGGGACTTTGTTAGATCTTAGATCTTATAATAGTCAAATATTGACTATATTCAATTGTACTCGGTAACAGAATAATAATAACAGGTTGTTGTCGTCCTGTAAGAAGCTTGTGTGTGGAAGTCGAGTGTGAACTTTAGTGTGTTCCATAATTCGAAGGAGTAATTTGACAGGTCCTAATGTCAAATTTTAAATTAATGTTACCAGTTTTGTCCGTAGTGATGTACTAATATCGGTGTTACTTAAATAGTTACATTTTACGGTAAAAATATCACAAAATTATTGTCACAATTTGATGTCAAAATTATAATAATCGAAAAGAATTGCGACTTATAGAAAGGACTGCAAAAAATTAAATTTTAACAATTAAATAATAATTAATATTAATTCCAAACTAGTTAATGTTCTTGTGGTATAGGTAAATGTTTGTTACCTTCTTTGGATATCGGATGCAGTCACACAATAAAACTCAACCATCAATTACCATGTAGCTATATTCCAATATACAATTATAATTTACAAGGTTTCTATAAACACAAATTAATTTATTTACACGGCTTGCTCACATATATGATAAAGCTTTTTATTATAGAATTCACCACGCACCATTTATTTTCGCTGTCTGTTAGAAGTCAAAATCTTCTAGCGCGTTCCACGCAGGCGTTGAAAAAGGTTGGTTTTGTATGGTGTATGGCCCAAGTTGAAATGCAATGCGTTAGGGTGGTGGTCCAAGTTGGACACCACATATTCCCCCCGGCCAGACCATGACTATGGTCGATAGTAGTCCGGAAATCTGATCCGACGACCACTGCGCGATCTCTTCTCATCAGGCACAACGTTAGGTACTTGACTTGAAGAGGGCTCATCGGGCAGCTCGCATCTGTCTTCGTTGAGGGGCGTCGCCTCTCTCATCAAAAATGCTGGTTTCAGCCTGTCGACGGAGATGTTCTGAACCTTGCCGCGGACATCGACAGTAAAGAATTTAGGCTGCCTCTTTAATATCTTATAAGGTCCAGCGTATGGCGGTTCTAGAGAACGTCTGACATGGTCTTGACGAACGAAGACATGTGTAGATGTATGCAGATCTTGGGGAATGTAGAAGGGTGAATTGCTGTGCCATGTGGTAGGTCGTGGAGTTAGTTTCGCCATGTAGGAGCGAAGCCGGTTGGCGTACTCGGTGACGTCTCTAACGTTGCAGTCGTCACTGGGTGTGAAGAATTGACCCGGTAAGCGCAGGGGTTCGCCATAAACGAGTTCAGCTGGAGACGACTGTAGATCTTCTTTCCAGGAACTACGCATTCCCAGAAGTACTAAGGGCAAAGATTCAACCCAGCTGGCTGTGTTGTGGCACATAATGGCAGACTTGAGTTGGCGATGCATCCTCTCGACGATGCCGTTCGCCGCAGGATGGTATGCCGTGGTGCGAAAGTGGCACGCACCAATCAAGGCAGTGAGGGCCTTGAAGAGACTGCTCTCGAACTGTCGACCACGGTCCGTAGTCACTCGAGCAGGACAACCGTACCTGGCTATCCAGCCAGAGACGAGGGCAGTTGCACAGGATTCCGCTGTTATCTCCTTCAACGGAAACGCCTCAGGCCAACGAGTAAATCTGTCGATGACTGTAAGGCAATATCTGAAATCATAAGACACAGGTAAGGGTCCTATGATGTCGAGGTGTATATGGGAGAACCTCGAGGAAGGAGTTTGGAAACAGGAAAGAGGTGATTTAGTGTGGCGGAAAATCTTGCTTTTCTGGCACTGTAGGCATTCTCTTGTCCATTCTCTGCAGTCCTTTTTTATTCCTGGCCATACGAATCTCTGCGTGACCAGTCGCACAGTTGCAGATGCTCCGGGATGATGCAGGCCATGAATCATGTGGAAAACTTGTTTACGTAGATGAGGAGTGATATACGGTCGAGGAGTTTGTACAGAGGTATCACAGTAGACAGGTAAGTTATTCTCCATATATTTCCTTTTTTTCAGTTTCAAGGCTGAACCGTTTAGCAGGAGGTCTTGCAGTTCAGGGTCTGATTCCTGATAACGTGCAAGTTCCTCGTAATCAATGGCAGTTGCAATCTCTTCCACTCGTGACAGTGCGTCAGCTACGACGTTTTCTTTGCCAGGCAAATATCTAATGTCAGTTGTAAATTGTGCAATAAAGTCTAGGTATCTAAATTGACGTGGAGTACATGTACTCTTGTTCGTAGAAAAAGCAAAAGTCAGCGGTTTATGATCAGTGAACACGACGAACGTTCTTGCCTCCACCATGTATCGGAAGTACTTAACTGCTTCATAAATTCCTAATAGTTCACGGTCGTAAGGACTATATTTCTTCTGTGAGGTGGAAAGCTTACGCGAGAAGAACGCTAAAGGTTTCCAGTCTTGATCGGATTGGCAACGTTGTTGCAGTACAGCACCTATAGCAGCGTCTGAAGCGTCCGTGATCAACGCTAATTCTGCAGACGGATCCGGATGGTTGAGAAGGGTAGCTTCTGACAACGATACTTTACAGTCTTCGAATGCACGTATCAGTTCCGGAGTCATTTTGATAGGCTGTGATCCTTTGACTTTGGGTCCGGCAAGCAAGGCATTAAGAGGAGCTTGAACTTGTGCAGCGTTTGGCACAAATCGGCGATAAAAATTAAGCATCCCTAAAAAACGTCGAAGTTCCTTTACAGTTTTAGGAATGGGGTACTCCTGTATAGCCTGAACTTTGGTATTCAGAGGCTTGATACCAGCTGTCGACACGGAATATCCGAGGAAAGTCACTTCTGATAGACCAAATTTGCACTTGGCTATGTTGATCAGAATGCCGTATTTTTTAAGTCTCTCGAATAATTGATGCAGATGTTCTTTATGCTTCTCTGGAGACTGCGAAAACACAATTATATCGTCAATATAGCCGTAACAGAATTCGAGACCACCCAAGACTTCGTCAATGAACCTCTGGAAAGTTTGCGCAGCATTCCGAAGTCCAAAAGTCATATAGGGAAATTGGAACAATCCGAATGGTGTCGTGATTGCGGTCTTGGGTATATCCTCAGGGTTGACGGGAATCTGGTTATATGCCTTCACAAGATCAACTGTGGAGAAGATTGTAGCTCCAGCAAGCTCGTAGGTGAAATCCTGTATATGTCGGATAGGATACCGATCAGGAATTGTTCTGGAGTTTAGTGCTCGATAGTCACCACAAGGTCTCCAACGGTTGTCTTTCTTCTTGACCATATGTAGTGCAGAGGACCATTGACTCTCTGAACGTCTAGCAGTTCCAATCTCAAGCATGTCTTCAAATTCCTTCTTGGCTGCTTGGAATCGAATTGGGTCGAGACGTCTTGGCTTGGAATAAACTGGAGGACCTTGCGTTGTGCGGATGTGATGAAGAGTTTTGTGCTTCACTGTAGACTGCAAACCTGCTGGTCTCATAATTTCGGGATAACTGCGCAAAATATCGTGAAACTCTGATTCTCCCGAAACTACTTTGACAGAGGAGATACCATCTGAAGATTTGGACAGTTGGGCGTTTGCAGTTAGCGACGTAATACTGTCGATCAGGCGCTGATGTTTACAGTCCACTAGTAATCCATAGTAACTCAAGAGATCCACTCCAATGATGGGTTTTGAAACGTCAGCGATTATGAAATTCCAAACAAAATCTCTTCTCAGTCCTAGATTTAGATGAAGACGGATTGGTCCATAGGTGTGTATCACTGTACCATTAGCAGCTACCAACTCGTAAGATGTTTTGGTACAGGGCGTCTTGACTGCTGCTCGCGGAAAAACACACAAGTCGGAACCAGTGTCCACCAGGAACTGCATTTTTGAGGCGCGATCAGTCATATATAGACGGTCTGTAGTAGATGATGGGCAGTCGTTGGCCGCTACTTCCGACTGCCCTTCGAGTTTACCGACTCGAAGCTGCATGGTTGCTTGCCTTTTCTAGCCTTGTCAGCGTATGTGTAATGGTAATAACAATGTGGATGGTTCGGTGGTGGCTGTCGTGGTCGGGAGCGACTTCGTGAGCGAGTTCGGCACATATCCGTATTCCAGCGGTAAGTGGTGTGACTGTGGTCTCTTCCGTTTAGTCTGGCAGTAAGAGCTGAGACTTGTTTTGTTAGCTCTGCGACCTGTGCTACAAGATCATCTTCTGCTGATGCAATTTTTAATTTATTTGAAAAAACGCTCCGCTTATGTTTGCACCACACTCCAAGTTGTTTTTTCCGAATATGTATATTTAAAACTTTTCCATATATCTTATGCGGTTTCTATTAACTCACAAATATTTTGTGAGTCGTCGGTGGTCACCAGTTTGTGGTATAGGTAAATGTTTGTTATATTCTTTGGATATCGGATGCAGTCACACAATAAAACTCAACCATCAATTACCATGTAGCTATATTCCAATATACAATTATAATTTACAAGGTTTCTATAAACACAAATTAATTTATTTACACGGCTTACTCACATATATGATAAAGCTTTTTGTTATAGAATTCACCACGCACCATTTATTTTCGCTGTCTGTTAGAAGTCAAAATCTTCTAGCGCGTTCCACGCAGGCGTTGAAAAAGGTTGGTTTTGTATGGTGTATGGCCCAAGTTGAAATGCAATGCGTTAGGGTGGTGGTCCAAATTGGACACCACATTCTAAAAGCATTGCTTACGGTTTTATAAAACCGCAAGTTTTTTAATAAGTTTGATTAGGTGACCACTATTTCTGTATGGTAAAAAACCTGCAACAAAGGAAAGGAAATGTTAAATTACTCTTTCGAATTAGTATAGTTTGTAATTAAACGCGATACATTAACATTATACAACGACACCTGTTGTTTCCAATTGTACTACATCACTTGTGATATCTGTTTATGTCGAATAGATGGCGTCGTGCCGACAGGTTATATCGCGCTATCGTTTCGTTTTTCCATTTGGTAGGCGTGGGCACCGGTTGTTTAACTCGGCACGTTACGCGTCATCACAATTCACTTTTTTGGTGAAGTAAACGGAACATCACAATGTTACGCTTACAAAAAAACTATTTAAAAAAAGTAGTGGTCAGGGGCCCTAGCCAAGATGCAAACGCAGTGCTTTCTACAGTCGTAAACGCTACGCTACACTGGGACAAAGCTTTGTGATTGGTCAAAATTTTATGTGGGCGTTACAACAACCAATCACCGGGCTTTATTTTGTTCGCTTCGTAAAGTTCGCTAGGGAGCGTTTCTTTAATGTACATCTTGGCTAGGCCCCCAGTAGTGGTCTAGCTATAGCTAGGAGCTACTAGGCTAGCGCTAGGCCAGGCTAGGCTTACTACTAGTTTAGTAGTAGAGCTAGTCTTAAGTCTAGTCCAAGGAATGAAGGAACATATAAGGCTAGGCTTTATAAAACCGCAAGTTTTTTAATAAGTTTGATTAGGTGACCACTATTTCTGTATGGTAAAAAACCTGCAACAAAGGAAAGGAAATGTTAAATTACTCTTTCGAATTAGTATAGTTTGTAATTAAACGCGATTCATTAACATTATACAACGACACCTGTTGTTTCCAATTGTACTACATCACTTGTGATATCTGTTTATGTCGAATAGATGGCGTCGTGCCGACAGGTTATATCGCGCTATCGTTTCGTTTTTCCATTTGGTAGGCGTGGGCGCCGGTTGTTTAACTCGGCACGTTACGCGTCATCACAATTCACTTTTTTGGTGAAGTAAACGGAACATCACAATGTTACGCTTACAAAAAAACTATTTAAAAAAAACGTTGTAGTGGTCTAGCTAGGAGCTACTAGGCTTAGCGCTAGGCCAGGCTAGGATTACTACTAGTTTAGTAGTAGAGCTAGTCTTAAGTTGGTCTTAAGTCTAGTCCAAGGAACATATAGGGCTAGGCTTTATAAAACCGCAATTTTTCTTAATAAGTTTGATTAGGTGACATCACTATTTTTGTATGGTCAAAAACCTGCAATTGTGAAATTGATCTGAATGAGCTTTTTTCTTAGTAGAAAATAAGAAGAAATTGTATAAGCAATGTTATATATATATGTATTTCAATTTAAAAAGAGTTTTTTATCAATTGTAAAATAACAATAGATTATTATTTACATACAGACTGTAGGTACTGACTTTAATTTGAATTCGATCTTGATGTATTTTATTAGTGAAATTTTAATTCGTAGCAAATTTATTGGATTTCTAATATTTAGTGCCAAAATAAAGTAATATTATATATAAACTGTATATAATTTTAAAAAGTTGTTCAGTATCATATTGGTTGTTTTAATATATAAATTAAGTAAATAAATTATGTGACAATATTATAATTACCATTTTGTAATGTGATTAATAATAAATTATATTTTTAATTTACTTTTTATTAGCGAGTACGATATACCAGACATAATATTACTTATTTAATAGTATTTTTTTTTTACTTGGAATTTTGTGTATTAAAATTGTTGATAAAGGAAAAAGTTGGGAAATATATATAATCCTATCGAAACTTATACTAGAGCCTTGGTCTCACCTAAGTTGATAAGTCTAAGTGAAGCTAAAGAATAATTTTTTATTCAACTCTTCTCTCAATATACAAATTCGTCTCGACGTATAAATAATTCAGTTTATTCTAAACTAGCTCTTGCCTACGGTTACGCCCTCGTGTGCAGCTAACCAGTAGCCTATGTTCCATCCCTTGTTTCCTAGAACCATTGAAAAGCGATGGTTATTGTAGCCAGACAGGCTGCTCAGTTTAATAACTGCGAAATGCATTGTACCCTGCATTTAAGACTAATATTAATTGTAAAAGAACGGTGAATTCTTTTCTTATTATAAGTAAGTACGTATTACTGGCACATGTGCTCTGTCTCAGGAGTCTCAAGTTCGATACCCGTCAGGGCCAATTTTGTAAATGAGCTTATAAAGCTGGATCTGGCAAGTAGTGGCAGGGCACACCGAGTTTCGCAATCTTATGGGCAGCCCGTCTGGCGGCAGTAACCACCTCCTCACAGAAGACCACAGTGAAATTATTATATTGTGAGCTGTTGTGTTTCGATGTGTAAGTAAGGGACGCCAGAGCCAATTTCCTGATCTCTTATCCTTAATCCTACTGTGCCGTTACTTGTGTCGTGGGTGACGGTAGCCACCTACCATCCTTTACTACCTTACCGTCAGTCACCCTGTCTGATGACCTTCACATGAAAAAAGTGAGGTCACATTATAGGACCTACTCTCTGCCTCTAAAAGTAGGTAAATCTCAATAAACAATAAAATGGTCTGTCTAATTTTATATTTAAAATGTAATTGTTGGAATATGAGGGAAGAAGATATATTTAATGTATAAAGAAAAATAATACTCGTATGTGTTGCTGCGAACATGTTTTTTATTGAAGTCACTTAATATTTTAAAGAACAATGAAATATAAAAGAGTATGTATATAAGTACATAAAAAAGGTTAACTATTCAATTAGTACTATTTACAACAATAATAATATACAATTTGTGTTAATATAAAGAAAACCACGAAATAAATGTACATATTTTATTGTGAACTTCCGTTTTTGTAAGTTTAATAAAGATAATTGAAATAGAAACGATTTTTTTTATTAAATTTTTCCTAAATATGTATTATCTTGCATTGCTGAGTGTGTTAGACTAAGTAACAGGCGACCACCATTTCGGCGCTCGACTGATATGATGGCAAAGTGGCATAGAAAAAGACAGATTTCACTTTGTTAAAACCAGCTTTTGAAAATACCAGCTAATGAAGAATAATTGTTCTATTTTTAATGGCCTCCCGCTCCCCTATACTGCGTCTCACCTTGGAAGTCAGGATCTGTATAGGGGACCCAGCTTTCTCCATCGTTGACGATTTGCGGGTTTCACTCCCCTGTCTTCCCCTGTTGGGATACGGATACCAATCATTTTTCTATAAAACTTTTGAATTTCGTTAATTTACTACAAAATAAGTGAAATTACAGGATTAAAATAAAGCCAATCAAATTAACTTCAAGTGAATTTGCAATTGGTCGAGATTGTTGTCGGCCCTTATTTCACAAATAAATAAATAGTATTATTAATGCTATATCCGTGTAGCAAGTTTAAAGGTCTTGCTACGCGAATTGAGTCGGTTAAAATTTGATTAAAATGCAGTAAAATGAAAATGAATATTACAACTTACGTCAGATTAAATTCGAAATTTTTGGGTCAAAATTAAGGTAATAGAATCAAGATAGTAAAGGGACTTTTTCAAACATAGGTAGGTGGCTGTATACTGGCCTTGTCGGTTAAAATAAAGGCTGTAAAAGGGCCTAGTCTTAAATAAAATATAATTTTACAACCTACAAAATATGGAACCTATCGTTATAAATATAGGCGCAACATATGCGAATTTGTAAAAGTTAAAATTACAATTAACTTAAGTCAAAATTTAATTCAAACTATATTACAGAAAATATTTGTCAGATAATAACACAAAATTCATTGAACAGAATAAGTTTTGATTAATCAACTCTTTAGTTACTGGAGTAATCTAAAAATAAAAAATCCAGATACCGTCAATTTAAATAGTTTGCCTCAAAACTTATACCGTCTATAAAACTTCCACTAAAAATCCAAAAGTTTATATAAAGAGATATAACTCCTCGCTGAGGCGAATGAAGTAGGTAGCGTGTCTTCCTCCGCTCCAGCACCATCGGGTCAGTGGCCTCGTGGCTAAATTTTTCGCACTTGTGCGTTTGGCCGTTACCCGTAAAAATGCGCGTGGGTACTCGTTCTGTAGATCTCTTTGAGGCAATAGAGGCAATAGAGGTCTTAAAAAAAACAAGAATTTATTCTTTTTAAATAATATTTTTATTAGTTTTTATTATTTTTGTAATATGATTTATTTATTCACTCACAAGCACTACAAACTACTTAAAAATAAAACAAAATCAACAAATAACTATAATAAAGTCAACAAATATCTAACAATTCAACAAGAGTAACAAAAACAGCAGATATGTTCGAAAACAGGAATAACACAAGAGCGCATGTACACGGAAGCGTAGTTAACGGCACACTGGTCAGTTGGGATCAGTGTTGCCAACTTTATTTTCCAAGGGATCTTACAATACATTTTAAAAAAAAGTCGTATTTCGCCTAGAATTCTAGAAAAAAACCCCAAGTGCGTATTTACAATAAAACCCGCACACGTAAATGATAGAACACAAGTTAAATCGGAATAAAATTCTTGAATGAATTTTGAACTTAACAGAAAAGCAAACTTAATTTATAAAAGATCTTATAAATACGATTTAAATCGTACGGTTGGCAACACTGGCAGGGTATCAAAAGTGCTCTTATTGCATGAAGCGTAAATTAAGCTACATTTTTTATTTACACTTATAGTTTAATTATTTAATAGTTTTATTATATTTTAGTTTTATTTATATATTTTTTATCTAATTTTATTAGGTACTATGATGACTCGGATCATGTGAAGTTTGCAGCAAGTGCGATCCTATTCTTATTTGACACGTATAGTAAAAAGGTGTGGATCGTTTCCGAAGTTGAGTAAGATTTTTTTTTACTTATAAGGCTGGAAGTATACCAGTTCCAGAGAAACGATGCACGCATTAGATGCGCCTCGCCGACAGGAATCTTTTTATGTATGGCATTTCACTTAGCAAACACTACAGAAATAATTTTTTTTTTTTTTTCACAATTTATTTGAGGCAATACAGTAATAATTTTTTTTTTTTTTTCAGAATTTATATGAGGCTAATACAATATGAGGCTTAATTGGCATGCATTAATACAATTTACACTTGAAGCGGCTTGCTGTTCCGAAAGGTTGACGGTTAATTTTGCTTGTTACTTCACTATACATAAAAGTTTAGAACAAAACAATAAATCGGCTTCGTTGGTTTCGGCGGTGAGTTCGTCGGTGTATTCGGCGGTGGGGGCGGCGGTGGGGTCGACAGTGGGCTCGACAGTGGGGTCCACGGTGGGCTCGACAGTGGGGTCGCCGGTGGGCTCGACAGTGTGGTCGCCGGTGGGCTCGACAGTGGGGTCGCCGGTGGGGTCCACGGTTGGGTCGACAGTGGGGTCGACGGTGGGGTCCACGGTTGGGTCGACAGTGGGGTCGACGGTAGATACCACCGTGGGGTCGACGGTGAGGTCAACGGTGGGGTCGACAGTGGGGTCGACGGTGAGTAGGTCTCGGAGTCTTCTTCCTCCCTATTAAAAAAAATATTATTACATAGAGTCAGCACTGGAAAGACAGTACAAAAAAGTGGATTTATATGATAATAAAAATAGTTAATGTGTGTCTTCTACTTTAGTTAAAGGGTAAGGCCGTCGAATTGGCCTCATATAACAAAAGTACCTAACTTAAAATTTTATATCACCGGGTAACTAAAAAGTAACATAAATGTTTCTAAGGGCATATCTACCGTGGGAAAACATTCATTAGTTTTTTGAAAAATTAATACATTCTCATAACTACACTTATTTTATTTTATTTCTAAATAAAATTCAAGAAATATATTCACGTAAAAAATATGTATATATTATGTTGATATATGGGTCAAAAGAGAAAGTAATTTTTCAGATATTTGAAAACGTAAAATACCTCTGATTTTAACCCATATATGTATGTATGTATAAGTGTATGTTTGTGTGTGTGTGTGTTTGTGTGTATGTTTGTATATCGACGGTCCCTACGTACATAAAGACATGCATAATTGTCTTTAGATTACCATTAGAAAGTTCCTAAAGCTAATAAAATATTCTAGAAATTTTTTTTTTTATAATTACTTGTACATATAATTATTTCTAGAGCGGTTTGAACATAAATTACGCTCTCCTGTAAACCCCGGTTTTAGACATGTCTTTATGTACGTAGGGACCGTCGATATGTATGTTATGCTATTTTTGTGGTTCGGTTTGGTTTTTGGTTCATTTGGTTCTCTTGTATTTCGGTATTAGTTTGACTGTAGTTTCAAACAGTTTTAAATTCAAAGAGTTTCACTGCAGATTATTGTAATTGTTTTTGCCATTATGAGCTATAAAATAATGTGATATTTATTTTCTAAAGGTTAATAACTTAATATAAATCATTGTTCAGAACTTCAGAGGGTATTTCTTTCTTCCATAATTTGTAATACCTAATGTATATATGAGTAAGTTATATTCATTTTATTTATTTAAAATTACCCTCACATTTGTAAAATCAAAAATGTGTACTTAAAATGTGTGTAAAATAGAATGGATTGTTGTAATAAGTGGAAATATTGTCACTAGAAGAAACTAGCGTCTAAGATACAGGCTCGGTCTAGTCTAGACGCTAGTACCTACTCAACCTGTTTACAGATTTGTTAATTAATAAATAAAAATTATTATCTTTTATCACAACTCAGTTTCATTTTCAAAGCTTTATTTTATCTATGAAAATAATAATTATAATAATAACTAATCAAACTAAAAATCGAATTCCGACTCCTTAAGACGTAAAAAAGATAGTGATGCAAAATAAGTACAAAAATTGACTTTATAACTTTTTGGATTTTAGACAAATAAGGAACCAACGGTCTGACGAACTGTAACTTGACCTTTTTTTATGAATATTTTTTCCATATTTTTTTGTAAAATTAATGTATAAGACACATAAAAGTACAATATTTTACTATTAGATCAATACAATATAAAAATTTAAGTCTGGCACCCCGAATTTTGACATAAATTTTCTATATAAGGTATAAGAAAAAATTAAACGTCAAAATTTTTCTTTTTTATCCCTCCTATGAATAGAATTGGTCTGGCATATTAATACTTGACCAAAGTTCTGCCAGACAACGATTAAAAGGTGTTTTATTGGCCAAAAAAAAATAATAGGTCTAGTCACAGGTCGCCAGACCGTTGGTTTATTATTTGTCTAATATCCAAAAAGTTATAACGTCCATTTTTGTACTCACCACCCTTTTACGGTCGTCGGTTGGACTATGTAAAGGAAATATTGTTGTTTGATAAAATAATAATTGTAGAAAAATATCCTGTTCTGTATATTCACGTTTTTTTTTCAGTTCCTGGACGTAAAGTCATTCATCAAATTATAATTTTTTTGGCGGCCTCACCCTAATTAAGCAAAGTTAAAATAGTTGTGTAAATTATCATTGCAATTAATGAAATTTCACTTACAACCAGGCAGGATAGCAGCAACTGCAACACCATAGCCATAGTCGATATACACCGCCAAAATCCCGACGTTTCGGCAATAGAGATCTGTTAATTTAAAATTTATTTTAAAGACCAATATACATATCTTATTAACTAGTCCAATGACATGACGAGAAACCAATGAGGTCATTGGTTAACAAATGCTAGTATTGAACAACAATATTAATAATCAAATAATCCTATTCCCCACTGCTGGACATACGCCTCACCCATGAGACTTATCAGATGCCTAGTCGGCTATTTGCCGGCTATTGCTATTTGCCCTGCGTACGCCTACTGACGTGGAAATTTATTACAAGGCCCACGTTTGAAACACTAAGCGAGCACTTCTCTGCACGAGAAGATATCTCGGAGCTTCCCAAACACTGCCTATCCGAACCTTGCCGAATGATTGACGACATATTACAAAATGAAAAGAGTAATGTGAGTACGAACCTTGCCTCGGAATCCATGACTCTGTAAGAAAATCAAAAAGAAAATGTAATTTAACCTCACACAAACACAGCATTCGTTAAGTATAATTATAAAAAAGAAAGTTAATAAATGTGAGAAATTAATCTAGAAAACACTTTTTTACAACAAAACATTGAATAACATATTTAAAATCTCACTGTGAATTTAACACTAGAGCCTACGTCATATTTTCATAGTGTTCATTCTTTTGTGCAATGTCCAATTAATATGAATCGTTCTTTATTCGATCAACAAGGTAGGTACTAGGTACTAGGTAAACCTACGTAACGAGGTGACCATCGCTAAGTTAGTTTTTGACAATGTTTAAGATCGAAAGTAACTTAAAATTTCTTAATTAATTCTCATACTACACCTACGCAACAGGAACATAGTAAGATTTTAGGAATGGAGTCGCTAATAACATATATATTTTTTAAATGTCTGTAAATTTTAATTTATTTTTAGTTAAAAGTGAACAAATTCGGATAAGGTCAGGTGGGGTAAGAGGAACATACTTTATTTACAGTAAAATATTTTGAGTGCTAGGAAGAAAAGCTAAAGTCTTACAAGATCTTTAAAACATGCAAAACATGCCTATGTGTATTAGCTTCCCATGGACTAAGTCGCCTTACGCTAATAAAAGTTCTTACGACAATATTTGCGTAAACGTCCAGATTGTATGAACGTTTCTCTTCCCCCATAACCATGGGGTAAGAGGGACAGTCATGTTTAAATTTAAATGTTCGTCTATAATGATGGTTAACGTTCTCGGTAGAAGAGCTTCTGTCAATTTAGACCTTTGCTTTCCGTGTGTTTTTGCATTAAAATTATTCCCAGCTCTCTTTTTTATGAAATTATTGGTTTGCAAAATAACGCGTCTACTTTGTACTGGTCGAATTCACAACTGCCGAACACTTCTTCATTTTTCTCTGGCTCAGAGTGTCGTAGCAACATCTATTGAAAACTGTTTAAACTAATTCGTCTTGCCTGTTTTACCAACGAAAAACTCGTAGTGATAAATGCTTTAGTTTAGTAGTTACGGTCCCTAGACCCTCTTCCCCCGGTGACCCACTTACCCCACTTGACTATATAGAGAATGGCTCAAACTTCAAGTATCCTCTGTCTGCCATTTTTTTTTATGACAAACAATAAAATTCAAAGCTCACAACAGAAATATGTATACTTTTCTACTTTTATCAAAGCATAAACTAATATAGTGAAGGAATGGTATTAATATTTTCAAATTTTTTAATATTTCAAATGAAATCAATACAACTGGACTTATTGCACATAACCTGCCTAATCTCCACAATGCCTAAACCATAAATAAATCAAACATTAGGCGCTTAACTTCCCTCATGCTGAGACAGAACAGGATGTCTTAACACATTTGGCCCGAGAGATGGTAGACATTTGCGGGTAGGTATTTGAGGCGAGCTGAAAAATTGTCCTTCTATAATACTCTTTACTCTTGTACTAAATTTTATTATTATTTTTCTTTGTAAATAATACGTCTTATAGCTCACAACCACCAATGTCTACATTCAAATAGCAGAAAAATCCTAACATCATCTGAATGCGAGACTATCGAGGTTGTAAATAAACACACGTATCTTGGACTAGTCATAGACAATCGACTTAACTGGTTAGAACACATTAATCACGTATGTGATAAACTAAGAGCAATACTGGGTAAATTCTCTGTAATAAAAACACAAAGCCCCTTACAAATTATGTACTGTTATTGCTTTACAAGTCATTGGCAGAACCAATAGTATGTTATGGACTATCTAGCTACAGAAGAACATTTAAAAGCAACTTGGACAAAATTTTTTCACTTCAATTGCGTATTCTAAAAGAGATTTTTCGTTAAAATTCCTTAAAATTCCTATTAAAAGAACAATATTTCAATGAAAACGTAAATATTCCAAATATAAATTATTCAAACCGATTGCTTGATGAATCAAAACTTAATTTACCCAACTATAACAACCTTCATTGAAAAAGACGTCTTGCTTATGTCATACCGAACCTAATTAATCAACTACCTAAAACATTAAAAAGCGAAATAACACACAAAAACATCACATATATGTATACCTATTTGTATATAATCTATAATATATTTTCTTTAAATTTATGGCTGTATGTAAGTAAATAAATAAATAAAAATAAATTATTATTAGTTCTATTATTGATTGTGATTCTAGCAAATTAAAAAGATGTGGACTGCCTGATTATTTTCAAAGAAAAAAATTAATAAAATTTAGTATAGATTAGAGGTTTGGTAGTTTGAAAGTATTACGAGTACATTTTAATTATTGAAATTATCGAGCAGGTAGCTATTATTGAAGTTATATAAGAAGAAGAAGAAAAAACAAGTTTTTTGCTTGCCTCAATACCTACCCGCAAATGTCTATCATCTGTCGGAATAATATACAAAACTCCTGTATCTAAAATCTAACTAAAATAACTCTTTATTTTGCAGCAAAGTATAAAATGATATTAATACGATATTTACAAACACTATGGAAAATGTATCGCGAAGCAATGTTTCGTAAAATAAATATGATTCAGTTTCTCACCCCAGTAATAAAATTTTGTTATTTTTAAAAACATCATTACCTTAAGCTGAGGCGAAATTTCCACCAAATTGGGACTTGCATATAGTAAATATTAAAAAAATCAAGACGCCAACAACAAATAAAAGATGTTAAGTTTTAAGCATTATTTTCACTGTATAAATATTTTATCGTATAGACAAAGACCTATTTCTATATCAATCCACTAGACGAAAAATATAAAACACCGAGGCTATTTCTGAAGGATAACTAAATATTTCCACTAATATCAGGTAGGTATAGGAGGAATACACAAAAATATATGAAAGCATATAAAAGTTATGGCAAATAGAATAGAAATAATTATTAAACTGTTAGCACTTACCGGATTTAAACCTTTCGTGAAAACACTAAACTCTACGAACTCACTTAACACACTGAACTCTACGAACGATCAAACAGAAATGTGTTGTGTTGGTCCGAATTTGTCGGAGGACTGATGTTGAATGAAATAAAAGTGCTGTCACCGCCACGTTGTCGTATGATAGGACGGTCTGCGCATGCTCCGACACGCGCGAACCAATGGCGTGGCTCCGTTCAAATTGTTCAGTGTTCATCCTCCGATTTTATTTTTTGATAAAAAAGGTAAACAAACAATTCACGACATAGAATTTTCCAGTTTTAAACTTAATTACACATTCATATATACACGAATTCATTTACACTTACTAAACATAATATTCTTTACGAAATGTATCAAAAATTATTGCATAATTTCAGAGGAAAATGCAAAAAAACTCGAGATTTTCGTCACAGAGATTTTGTCTATGGTTTTAGAGACAGGACATGTACACGACCTAAGTCATTTGGAGTCACATGAGGTTTTGATTCGTACATAAATTATCAAGTTCACAATCTTATATACATTTTTAAAGTTTTAGTTTATCATAATTCATAACCGTAGACGAAAACACTTTATGAAATTATTTTTGATTAAATGGCATTAATTAAATAGATTACTTAAAATTACCACTGAACTAATAATTAGTATTTTATTTATTATTCTTATTAATAATATTTTATTCGGTTTTGTACAAATCCCATCTCTAAAACCCTAGCCCTGGCGACGTCATATTATCAAACAAATAAAATCGGAGAATTATACATATGTAGTTGAAATTGTAGTTCTGATGTATCGGTGAGTGAATAAAAGTATTGGGACTCAACATAAAGTGGTTTAATTAGTGTACCCGAAGTAGAGGATGCTAACATTAGGTAAGTGCAGGCAGGAAAATTATTTAGTATCTAATAATAGTGGGTAGTTGTTGCGGTTGTTAATTTTTTTTTTTCATATAAAAAGTCTAGTATATTTCCGCTGTTTTCCATCTTAACAGTAACTCTTTTTCGATTTTTGAATATTAAAAGCCATATTTTTATGTATAAAAATTTCAAATTTTCTTTCTATTCTCTACTACCCTTAATAATAAATTAAACAAAAAGAAATAGTTTCACATAAAAATAAGAAAATACTTTCTTTTTGTTCCAAACGTTTATCTTGCCTTCGTGCGTCGATAGTAAAAGGTTGATTTTAAACTCAAATGTGTTGGACGCAAAGTCACATTTTCTTAAAATGACAGACTGAGTTTATTCTGTACGCATATGTCACTTATTTCATAGATTTAAATGTTCCATAATTATATATAGTATAAATCCAAATACTAATAATATAAAGAGAAGATTTGTATTTTTATATATTTATAACGAATAAACTCAAAAACTACAAGGCCGATTTTTAAAATTCTACTTCGATGGTTTGTATGATGTTTGTGAAAGAAATTTTGTATTGCAATTCCAGCTTAATAGCTTAAAATTCACGACGCGCCTTATGAAGTATGTATTACTGTGTACCTACATTATCTATCATCTACATTGAAACATTTTTTTGTTAGTGAAATTTATAAAATGGCTACTTGGCTATGTAGAATAAAATTTAGTAGCATATTATATCACAAAATTTAAATGTTGTCTTAGTAAAATACAATGTTATTTTAGGAGGTCTAAAGAACTCACTCTAAAAGATATTTCCAGATGCTCACCACCCCATACATTCATGCAGGGATCGTATTTGCCGATGTGGTTGAAGTACTCCCGATATATAGCGAACAAACCGCCAGCCATTGTCGGTGATTTTATTGGTCTCACAAAATCTTCCTCACCTGGAATAACGTATTGAAATCTATTTTATCTTGGCGAAGTCGATAAGAGACCTCAATGCGATGCTTGAAGACGTCAACTGAAGTTCCTCAAAGGGTAGGCCTTAAGATGAATATGGACAAGACGATAGTCATGTCTAATGTCAATGTTGTGCCCACCCCTGTAAAAGTTGAGAGTTCAATTCTCGAAGTTAATATGTACATATACTTAGGACAACAAGTCCAATTAAGTAGAGCCAACTCCTAGGAGGTCGATCGTCGAATCCAGTTCGGATGGGCAGCCGAAGACGCCTAAATTCCTCAGTGTCTTAAAACAAAAAAATTCTACCAATATGTGTTGAAACGTGGTTCTTATGAGCCTCGTAATAAAGCTCAACTTCGCTCAATCATTATGGTTGGATTATGGAGTTACTCTTTTTTTTGCTTCTATTCTACATATGGAGAGTGTTTATATATGTTTAACAAGTTTACATAATGAATGCATCACTTACTATTCAATGTGCCCTTAGGTAAATTATCCCATTTAAAATGCAAACCCCAATTGAAGCCGCCCCTCAATAGTGGACTTGCGGAATATTCAAATGTGTCCATGTTGACAACAACTATGATGGGTGCAACTGCCCTCATGGAATATTGGAGTTTAACACCGTCCACGTCTTCAGACAAACGCGCCAGAAGTGGCACCAACCAGTTCATGTTCATCTCAATATGAGAGTCAAGAAAAACTAACACCTGAAAATTATAAATAAAAGCAATCTATGACAAAAACAACGGTAGAGACATAAAATAATATTAAGAATTCTGTTTCATGACTCTATCTACTATCTATGTCTAAAGTTAAATAATCTTATAAAAAATTTGATTAAGTCGATTAAGTGGACAGGTAGACTGTCAAGAGGCTGCCTAGTTTATGATTGCAGAATCCAATGTCCAATGCCACTACTGGTATCTAAAAAGGCCATTCCGTCAGGCCAATCAGCTGTCAACTGTAGGTCACGCTAACATAAAACAAAAAAATATTAAAGCCAGAACATACCAACAACCCCCACACTATTATCAGCTCCATATAACCTAGCTCTTATGAGACCTTCTCTTTTCCCAGTTCTCAAGAGCCTCACGTTCAGAGCTGCCTTTGCCTTGTCCGTCCTTTCGGTCGTCTTCTTATCAACATTATTGCTATCGTCGTTTATGTAATCAACAACATTGTCACCATCTATGTTATTCGTCTCTAACATTTCTTCATCTTTGCGCATTTTACTATTTATCTGGTTGACCGCCTTCTGAACTTGCTCGTGAAGGCCTTCCAGGTCACTGTAGTCGTCCACCAAAATTATCTCCTTCAAATGTTTGTAATCTGTGTGATCCAGTATGGAATGTATTGAGCGCATGAGTGTTTCAAAATGTTCATTGTAAAAACAAATAACAGTTAATGCCTTCGGCAGTTTGTGTGGATACTTCTGCTTTCGGCATCTGAAATATTTAAAAAATAATAATTTTATAATGCACTTGGCTGTCAGTGATGTATACCCTTTGTCTCATACGATTTGCGACATCATCATTTTGAAATGAAACTTTTGAAATGAAGCGATATAATATTCAGATTACTTACAGTTGTCATTCGTCAAAAATCAACGCTGACACGTAGAGTTATTCAATCCCGACCATAGTATTAAACTAAATTAAATACTTTCTTAGTATTATTTCGATATAAATAACTGCATGCTGTAAATTGTATTGTATTTTGTATAATATTGTATATAATATTTGGCGTTTATTTATCATTCACCCACAGTGTTGTTTAGCGTGATTGAAAAGCTAGTTCGATTTCATTTCCCCAATTAGTTGCTTCTAAATTTTGATTTTTGATTCTAAATTTTATAAATTTTGATATTGTTTCCGGTAGTCGGTAGACAGACTTTTTTAAATGACGTTTTAACAAACAAGACTGCACTTGTGATTGGTCCGCGCTTTTTAAGTTATGTGGCTTGGCACACAACTGGTAAGAATTGTGTGCATAGAATTTGCAGAAAATAATTATATATAGTTTTATACATATGTGATGTGTTAAGCACAAACCTAAGCTTTGGTCTGGTTTTGCCATCTTCATTCCAAATTGTTTTGCAAATTTCTCTTTCAGTATCTGCTACTTGTCATAATATGACAAGTTTAATTTATTTTAATATTAAAATTAATTGATAATTGTATCTAATATATCCTAAAACTTACCAGTCAAACTTAAAAGCCAATATAAATACAATATAATACTCCAAGTAGCGGAAGCAAAGAAAATGCCCCATAAAAATTAGTTATTTATTCTTCCCATTGCGTCTAGGATAGTGTAAATATTGTGAACACTGTTTTTTCATTGAGAATAGTTACAATAGACAGACTGTCTCACTGAACTACATTATATTACAGTTATGAAAGGCAAGAGATTGTTTAGCTACAGGTCAGGTAATAATATTGTTTCTTTCTTATTATAACTTATTATAACGCATCCATACAATATAACACGACCAAAACAGACTGAGAAAATAATAAATGAGTTAATTAATACAAACAAATTAAAAATAAATAAATATACAAAAGTAATCGAGGAATAAGCTACACAGAGCAAAGCAATCGGCCAATCGGTCGGTGATCATAGAAGACATCAATCACATGGACGTCACAGATCACCACAGTCTATATCGGTTGTCCAAAATATATGCGAAATAATAACATTAACGTATTGTCATGTCCATCAATTGATTGTCTTTTGAATATGTAACTACCATTTTAGCTGAAATATTAACATAATCGGTTCTTGCTTACTATCTTACAGCATCCTACCTTCCGCCAAAACTCTATAGAAATTATATACACAATGATCATGAACCAGAGAGTTCGCTACCTAACATCTCCCCTGTTTTAATGAAAGTCTAGAGTCCAGGATCTTCATGAGGTAAGTTTACTATTTTATTTGGTTGTTTCAATGTTTACGTAAGATACCAAGATCCATTCGGTTAGACAAAAAAAACTGTTACTTTTGAGGTAATACATTTTGACAGCTGACATCTCTCCAATTTCTTATAATCCAATGATTATATACTGCGACACGCACGCCCTAGGCCTCCCAAACGTCGCACGGCCGAACTAACCGATCACACGGTCGCTCGTTGGTATTCGGTGGTATTCAAGAATATTCGTTTTCCCCGCGCGACTCAGAGTCGCCTTCGCGTCCCGCGCTTTTCGTAGTAACGGTCGTGCTTACCAAAGTGTTTCGTGCTTACCATGGCGCTCCAACGGGGACTGATAACTTTATACATATTATTTGTAGTAAGTTATCACCTCTCTATGCAGTTTTTAGTTCTGATGTGTGCCTTATTGTACAATAGTTGACCTCTGCCTCAGGGTTTAGTAGGGGAGTTAATAAGTATGGCTTCAAGGGATATGCTGTCGCGAACTGTTTGATTCATAGAACAATTTAATCAAGCAGTGGCGAATTACTAATAGAAGTATTTACCTGTACATATCGTACACACGTATCTGCCTCGCTGATTTACTGGTAGTACCGCTTCACACAAGCGAATCATCAACTGATGTCTGAATAGGCGAGTCCAAAGACAAGCTCAACTGATGTCTGAATAGGCGAGTCCGAAGACAGGCTCAACTGATGTCTGAATAGGCGAGTCCGCAGACAAGCTCAACTGATAACTGAATAGGCGAGTCCACAGACAAGCTCAACTGATAACTGAATAGGCGAGTCCACAGACAAGCTCAACTGATAACTTGAATAGGCGAGTCCGCAGACAAGCTCAACTGATAACTGAATAGGTGAGTCCGCAGACAAGCTCAACTGATAACTTGAATAGGCGAGTCCGCAGACAAGCTCAACTGATAACTTAATTGGCGGGTCCACCGACCCTGAAAGCAAAGGCCTCCATCCTCCCCTTACAGCCTTCCCTGTCCTCTCAACTTGGTCTAATTTCTGATACTGATACTGAACTGATACTGATCTGATACTGCACTGATACTGCACTGATACTGAACTGATACTGATCTGATACTGATACTGCACTGATACTGATACTGCACTGATACTGAACTGATACTGATCTGATACTGATACTGCACTGATACTGAACTGATACTGAACTGATACTGAACTGATACTGATCTGATACTGATACTGAACTGATCTGATACTGATACGGCACTGATACTGATACTGAACCGATACTGAACTGATACTGAACTGATACTGATCTGATACTGATACTGCACTGATACTGATACTGAACTGATATACTGAAACTGTTCCTGAGCCTGAGCCTGAGCCAGCCTGAGCCTGTTTCTGATAAGCAACAATAACGACTGTTCGCTATTCTATCGGTTCTACTCTAATACTCTGTTTTCAGACCGCCGCAGCGATCGTTACACATGGCTAGTATAAATTTACACTATAAAGTTTTAAAACACTAGTAACAAAGTACACAAATAAATAGGCACAAGAACTGAAGTTAAATATGGTAATCACTTAACATATTTAGTCACACACACACACTGTATAAATATACGTCTGTCTAGTTCGGCCGCGCTAAGCGAAGTGAAGCCCGAAAAGGTTAAGGCGGCTCTTCTCATTTTTAATAATACATTATAATCTACCCGCACTTCAATCGACACTTACGAATTTGACTCTTATTGCGTAGGTAACGCGCGATAAGTTTGACTGAGTTGCGGAGGCATTTAATAATTTTCAATACATTGCAACCTACCCACCATTCAACCCAGCACACTCGGATTTGAATCTTATCGCGTAGGTAATACGCGATACGTTTGAATGAATTTGACTCTTCGCGTAGGTAATACGCGACATATGCACTATCTCCAAGCAACCACCTATTCCCTAAAGTTCTTCTTTCATATTTAGCTAAAAGTAAACATCTAACATCAATAGTTGACATCTATCACATTACCACTTATAACACAATGGGTATAAAATTATAAGGCCATTATTAAATATATTAATAGTGAGTTATTTTATAATTTATACTCATGCCCTACAACGGACGTACGGATCGTTATCGGTTGTCCTCCCGTCCGTTAGTAAAAGGATTCGGTAATTTCATCTACGAGTAGATGAATATAGGAACGCGTCACCCTTACGACTCGTGGCTATAAGTACCGTTGGTAGGCAAAAACCGGGCCTTAGTCTATAATGATAGTTGCTTCGTAACCTTTAGTAATGTTTACTTGATTTATTTTTAAAATTTTCAATAATATTAAAATGTGTGTAATGTATTTAATTTCCAGATATGGTTAGTATTGGGACGGACCCTCTGTCTTGATGCTTCCAACAATGTGACGCCATCTCTCGGCAAATGTCACGAGTTGGGCGGTGCACAGGAGTGAAAACACAAGGGATCGGTGAGTTCTAAAATTGTTGAAATCCATTAAGAATTAAATACATGCCATGCCATTAAGGTCTTGCGTCCCTGAGAAGCGAGGTGGATGACTTTCACCCGCCTCTGCTATGTTTATCACTAGTTGAAAAATACGGCCACCTTTCATCCACATCACGTGCCCGAAATGATGCAGCTTCCTCTCCTTCATAGCTCTCAACACTGCCATTCTATTTCTCATTCGATTCTAATCGCTTTCATTGTAGGTAGGTATACTGTAAAATACTAGATTTATGTTTTGAGGTGGTCCATTCCATTAGCCACCAGAGACGGATTTATCCGACAATTATTTTTGTTTCCAGACGCTCAACACAACTGAAGTTTACTCTTCAAGAAAGATTATATAAAAATTGATTAAATAAATATAATTTAAAATATTAATAAATTTAATAAATAAATAAATAATTTAATAAATATAATTAAAACATATTATTATAATATATTATTTGTATTATATTATATTAATATGTATTGAATAGATTCTTAAGGAATAAAACGCTCAGCTTTTGGTGTCTAAAAACTCGCAGAAAAATCGATTTCTGATGCGAGCGTGATTTAACTCACATGAATAAAATTTTGATTTTTTTAGTATGATAATTACTATTTAACACGATTATTATTATTATTATTATTTTATTTAACACGAGAGCAAATTTTTTATGTCTCGTACCTTTAAATCACTCAGTGCGCTCAGTAGTTTAATCACTCGCTACGCTCGTGATTGAATTCTAGACTGCTTCGTTGGTTCGTGATTTAAAGTCGGCACTCGCAGCAAAAAACAATTTTGCTCTCTAGTTGAACAATGATGACAAATACTGTTTTTAACCAATATCGGCTGACATAATAACGATGTTTTTTTTTGTTTGTTTATAATACAGGCGATGAGTCCAATATACAACACGGCTGCCGGGATGTGTCTGGGAGTGGAGCGAGCTCACCGCGGCGAGCCTCTGCTTTTGGTCATTTGCGACAAACAACGACAAATCAGTGGGACTTTGTTAGATCTTAGATCTTATAATAGTCAAATATTGACTATATTCAATTGTACTCGGTAACAGAATAATAACAACAGGTTGTTGTTGTCCTGTAAGAAGCTTGTGTGTGGAAGTCGAGTGTGAACTTTAGTGTGTTCCATAATTCGAAAGAGAAATTTGACAGGTCCTAATGTCAAATTTTAAATTAATGTTACCAAAGTTTTGTCCGTAGTGATGTACTAATATCGGTGTTACTTAAATAGTTACATTTTACGGTAAAAATATCACAAAATTATTGTCACAATTTGATGTCAAAATTATAATAATCGAAAAGAATTGCGACTTATAGAAAGGACTGCAAAAAATATAATTTTAACAATTAAATAATAAAATTAATATTAATTCCAAACTAGTTAATGTTCTAAAAGCATTGATTACGGTTTTATAAAACCGCAAGTTTTTTAATAAGTTTGATTAGGTGACCACTATTTCTGTATGGTAAAAAACCTGCAACAAAGGAAAGGAAATGTTAAATTACTCTTTCGAATTAGTATAGTTTGTAATTAAACGCGATTCATTAACATTATACAACGACACCTGTTGTTTCCAATTGTACTACATCACTTGTGATGTATTTATGTCGCCGATTATGTCGAACAGATGGCGTCGTGCCGACAGGTTATATCGCGCTATCGTTTCGTTTTTCCATTTGGTAGCGTTGGCGCCGGTTGTTTAACTCGGCACGTTACGCGTCATCACAATTCACTTTTTTGGTGAAGTAAACGGAACATCACAATGTTACGCTTACAAAAAAACTATTTAAAAAAAACGTTGTAGTGGTCTAGCTAGGAGCTACTAGGCTAGCGCTAGGCCAGGCTAGGCTTACTACTAGTTTAGTAGTAGAGCTAGTCTTAAGTCTAGTCCAAGGAACATATAGGGCTAGGCTTTATAAAACCGCAATTTTTCTTAATAAGTTTGATTAGGTGACATCACTATTTTTGTATGGTCAAAAACCTGCAACCCAGGAAATGTCAAATTAAAACGCAGTATAGTTGTTAAAATATTCATGTTTTGAATCTCATTTGTTGAAAGTTTGTTAGGCTACGCTACTAAAAAAAATATGTTAATATTGTGAAATTGATCTTAATGAGCTTTTTTCTTAGTAGAAAATAAGAAGAAATTGTATAAGCAATGTTATATATATATTTCAATTTAAAAAGAGTTTTTTATCAATTGTAAAATAACAATCGATTATTATTTACATACAGACTGTAGGTACTGACTTTAATTTGAATTCGATATGGATGTATTTTATTAGTGAAATTTTAATTCGTAGCAAATTTATTGGATTTCTAATGTTTAGTGCCAAAATAAAGTAATATTATAGGTATATAAACTGTATATAATTTTAAAAAGTTGTTCAGTATCATATTGGTTGTTTTAATATATAAATTAAGTAAATAAATTATGTGACAATATTATAATTACCATTTTGTAATGTGATTAATAATAAATTATATTTTTAATTTACTTTTTATTAGCGAGTACGATATACCAGACATAATATTACTTATTTAATAGTATTTTTTTTTTACTTGGAATTTTGTGTATTAAAATTGTTGATAAAGGAAAAAGTTGGGAAATATATATAATCCTATCGAAACTTATACTAGAGCCTTGGTCTCACCTAAGTTGATAAGTCTAAGTGAAGCTAAAGAATAATTTTTTATTCAACTCTTCTCTCAATATACAAATTCGTCTCGACGTATAAATAATTCAGTTTATTCTAAACTAGCTCTTGCCTACGGTTACGCCCTCGTGTGCAGCTAACCAGTAGCCTATGTTCCATCCCTTGTTTCCTAGAACCATTGAAAAGCGATGGTTATTGTAGCCAGACAGGCTGCTCAGTTTAATAACTGCGAAATGCATTGTACCCTGCATTTAAGACTAATATTAATTGTAAAAGAACGGTGAATTCTTTTCTTATTATAAGTAAGTACGTATTACTGGCACATGTGCTCTGTCTCAGGAGTCTCAAGTTCGATACCCGTCAGGGCCAATTTTGTAAATGAGCTTATAAAGCTGGATCTGGCAAGTAGTGGCAGGGCACACCGAGTTTCGCAATCTTATGGGCAGCCCGTCTGGCGGCAGTAACCACCTCCTCACAGAAGACCACAGTGAAATTATTATATTGTGAGCTGTTGTGTTTCGATGTGTAAGTAAGGGACGCCAGAGCCAATTTCCTGATCCCTTATCCTTAATCCTACTGTACCGTTACTTGTGTCGTGGGTGACGGTAGCCACCTACCACCATCCTTTACTACCTTACCGTCACCCTGTCTGATGACCTTCACATGAAAAAAGTGAGGTCACATTATAGGACCTACTCTCTGCCTCTAAAAGTAGGTAAATCTCAATAAACAATAAAATGGTCTGTCTAATTTTATATTTAAAATGTAATTGTTGGAATATGAGGGAAGAAGATATATTTAATGTATAAAGAAAAATAATACTCGTATGTGTTGCTGCGAACATGTTTTTTATTGAAGTCACTTAATATTTTAAAGAACAATGAAATATAAAAGAGTATGTATATAAGTACATAAAAAAGGTTAACTATTCAATTAGTACTATTTACAACAATAATAATATACAATTTGTGTTAATATAAAGAAAACCACGAAATAAATGTACATATTTTATTGTGAACTTCCGTTTTTGTAAGTTTAATAAAGATAATTGAAATAGAAACGATTTTTTTTATTAAATTTTTCCTAAATATGTATTATCTTGCATTGCTGAGTGTGTTAGACTAAGTAACAGGCGACCACCATTTCGGCGCTCGACTGATATGATGGCAAAGTGGCATAGAAAAAGACAGATTTCACTTTGTTAAAACCAGCTTTTGAAAATACCAGCTAATGAAGAATAATTGTTCTATTTTTAATGGCCTCCCGCTCCCCTATACTGCGTCTCACCTTGGAAGTCAGGATCTGTATAGGGGGACCCAGCTTTCTCCATCGTTGACGATTTGCGGGTTTCACTCCCCTGTCTTCCCCTGTTGGGATACGGATACCAATCATTTTTCTATAAAACTTTTGAATTTCGTTAATTTACTACAAAATAAGTGAAATTACAGGATTAAAATAAAGCCAATCAAATTAACTTCAAGTGAATTTGCAATTGGTCGAGATTGTTGTCGGCCCTTATTTCACAAATAAATAAATAGTATTATTAATGCTATATCCGTGTAGCAAGTTTAAAGGTCTTGCTACGCGAATTGAGTCGGTTAAAATTTGATTAAAATGCAGTAAAATGAAAATGAATATTACAACTTACGTCAGATTAAATTCGAAATTTTTGGGTCAAAATTAAGGTAATAGAATCAAGATAGTAAAGGGACTTTTTCAAACATAGGTAGGTGGCTGTATACTGGCCTTGTCGGTTAAAATAAAGGCTGTAAAAGGGCCTAGTCTTAAATAAAATATAATTTTACAACCTACAAAATATGGAACCTATCGTTATAAATATAGGCGCAACATATGCGAATTTGTAAAAGTTAAAATTACAATTAACTTAAGTCAAAATTTAATTCAAACTATATTACAGAAAATATTTGTCAGATAATAACACAAAATTCATTGAACAGAATAAGTTTTGATTAATCAACTCTTTAGTTACTGGAGTAATCTAAAAATAAAAAAATCCAGATACCGTCAATTTAAATAGTTTGCCTCAAAACTTATACAGTCTATAAAACTTCCACTAAAAATCCAAAAGTTTATATAAAGAGATATAACTCCTCGCTGAGGCGAATGAAGTAGGTAGCGTGTCTTCCTCCGCTCCAGCACCATCGGGTCAGTGGCCTCGTGGCTAAATTTTTCGCACTTGTGCGTTTAGCCGTTACCCGTAAAAATGCGCGTGGGTACTCGTTCTGTAGATCTCTTTGAGGCAATAGAGGCAATAGAGGTCTTAAAAAAAAACAAGAATTTATTCTTTTTAAATAATATTTTTATTAGTTTTTATTATTTTTGTAATGTGATTTATTTATTCACTCACAAGCACTACAAACTACTTAAAAATAAAACAAAATCAACAAATAACTATAATAAAGTCAACAAATATCTAACAATTCAACAGATATGTTCGAAAACAGGAATAACACAAGAGCGCATGTACACGGAAGCGTAGTTAACAGCACACTGGTCAGTTGGGATCAGTGTTGCCAACTTTATTTTCCAAGGGATCTTACAATACATTTTAAAAAAAAGTCGTATTTCGCCTAGAATTCTAGAAAAAAAACCCCAAGTGCATATTTACAATAAAACCCGCACACGTAAATGATAGAACACAAGTTAAATCGAAATAAAATTCTTGAATGAATTTTGAACTTAACAGAAAAGCAAACTTAATTTATAAAAGATCTTATAAATACGATTTAAATCATACGGTTGGCAACACTGGCAGGGTATCAAAAGTGCTCTTATTGCATGAAGCGTAAATTAAGCTACATTTTTTATTTACACTTATAGTTTAATTATTTAATAGTTTTATTATATTTTAGTTTTATTTATATATTTTTTATCTAATTTTATTAGGTACTATGATGACTCGGATCATGTGAAGTTTGCAGCAAGTGCGATCCTATTCTTATTTGACACGTATAGTAAAAAGGTGTGGATCGTTTCCGAAGTTGAGTAAGATTTTTTTTTACTTATAAGGCTGGAAGTATATCAGTTCCAGAGAAACGATGCACGCATTAGATGCGCCTCGCCGACAGGAATCTTTTTATGTATGGCATTTCACTTAGCAAACACTACAGAAATAAAATTTAATTTTTTTTTCACAATTTATTTGAGGCTAATACAGTAATAATTTTTTTTTTTTCAAAATTTATATGAGGCTAATACAATATGAGGCTTAATAGGCATGCATTAATACAATTTACACTTGAAGCGGCTTGCTGTTCCGAAAGGTTGACGGTTAATTTTGCTTGTTACTTCACTATACATAAAAGTTTAGAACAAAACAATAAATCGGCTTCGTTGGTTTCGGCGGTGAGTTCGTCGGTGTATTCGGCGGTGGGGGCGGCGGTGGGGTAGACAGTGGGCTCGACAGTGGGGTCCACGGTGGGCTCGACAGTGGGGTCGCCGGTGGGCTCGACAGTGGGGTCGCCGGTGGGGTCCACGGTTGGGTCGACAGTGGGGTCGACGGTGGGGTCCACGGTTGGGTCGACAGTGGGGTCGACGGTAGATACCACCGTGGGGTCGACGGTGAGGTCAACGGTGGGGTCGACAGTGGGGTCGACGGTGAGTAGGTCTCGGAGTCTTCTTCCTCCCTATTAAAAAAAAATATTATTACATAGAGTCAGCACTGGAAAGACAGTACAAAAAAGTGGATTTATATGATAATAAAAATAGTTAATGTGTGTCTTCTACTTTAGTTAATGGGTAAGGCCGTCGAATTGGCCTCATATAACAAAAGTACCTAACATAAAATTTTATGTCACCGGGTAACTAAAAAGTAACATAAATGTTTCTAAGGGCATATCTACCGTGGGGAAACATTCATTCGTTTTTTGAAAAATTAATACATTCTCATAACTACACTTATTTTATTTTATTTCTAAATAAAATTCAAGAAATATATTCACGTAAAAAATATGTATATATTATGTTGATATATGGGTCAAAAGAGAAAGTAATTTTTCAGATATTTGAAAACGTAAAATACCTCTGATTTTGACCCATATATGTATGTATTTATAAGTGTATGTTTGTGTGTGTGGGTGTGTGTGTTTTTATGTTTTTGTGTGTATGTTTGTATATCGACGGTCCCTACGTACATAAAGACATGTCAAAAATGGCAATTTTTTTTATTGCATAATTGTCTTTAGATTACCATTAGAAAGTTCCTAAAGCTAATAAAATATTCTAGAAAAAACAAAATTTATAATTACTTATACATATAATTATTTCTAGAGCGGTTTGAACATAAATTACGCTCTCCTGTAAACCCCGGTTTTAGACATGTCTTTATGTACGTAGGGACCGTCGATATGTATGTTATGCTATTTTTGTGGTTCGGTTTGGTTTTTGGTTCATTTGGTTCTCTTGTATTTCGGTATTAGTTTGACTGTAGTTTCAAACAGTTTTAAATTCAAAGAGTTTCACTGCAGATTATTGTAATTGTTTTTGCCATTATGAGCTATAAAATAATGTGATATTTATTTTCTAAAGGTTAATAACTTAATATAAATCATTGTTCAGAACTTCAGAGGGTATTTCTTTCTTCCATAATTTGTAATACCTAATGTATATATGAGTAAGTTATATTCATTTTATTTATTTAAAATTACCCTCACATTTGTAAAATCAAAAATGTGTACTTAAAATGTGTGTAAAATAGAATGGATTGTTGTAATAAGTGGAAATATTGTCACTAGAAGAAACTAGCGTCTAAGATACAGGCTCGGTCTAGTCTAGACGCTAGTACCTACTCAACCTGTTTACAGATTTGTTAATTAATAAATAAAAATTATTATCTTTTATCACAACTCAGTTTCATTTTCAAAGCTTTATTTTATCTATGAAAATAATAATTATAATAATAACTAATCAAACTAAAAATCGAATCCGGGCTCTTTAAGACGTAAAAAAGATAGTGATGCAAAATAAGTACAAAAATTGACTTTATAACTTTTTGGATTTTAGACAAATAAGGAACCAACGGTCTGGCGAACTGTAACTTGACCTTTTTTTATGAATATTTTTTCCATATTTTTTTGTAAAATTAATGTATAAGACACATAAAAGTACAATATTTTACTATTAGATCAATACAATATAAAAATTTAAGTCTGGCACCCCGAATCTTGACATAAATTTTCTATATAAGGTATAAGAAAAAATTAAACGTCAAAATTTTTCTTTTTTATCCCTCCTATGAATAGAATTGGTCTGGCATATTAATACTTGACCAAAGTTCTGCCAGACAACGATTAAAAGGTGTTTTATTGGCCAAAAAAAAAATAATAGGTCAAGTCACAGGTCGCCAGACCGTTGGTTTATTATTTGTCTAATATCCAAAAAGTTATAACGTCCATTTTTGTACTCACCACCCTTTTACGGTCGTCGCTTGGACTATGTAAAGGAAATATTGTTGTTTGATAAAATAATAATTGTAGAAAAATATCCTGTTCTGTATATTCACGTTTTTTTTCCAGTTCCTGGACGTAAAGTCATTCATCAAATTATAATTTTTTTGGCGGCCTCACCCTAATTAAGCAAAGTTAAAATAGTTGTGTAAATTATCATTGCAATTAATGAAATTTCACTTACAACCAGGCAGGATAGCAGCAACTGCAACACCATAGCCATAGTCGATATACACCGCCAAAATCCCGACGTTTCGGCAATAGAGATCTGTTAATTTAAAATTTATTTTAAAGACCAATATACATATCTTATTAACTAGTCCAATGACATGACGAGAAACCAATGAGGTCATTGGTTAACAAATGCTAGTATTGAACAACAATATTAATAATCAAATAATCCTATTCCCCACTGCTGGACATACGCCTCACCCATGAGACTTATCAGATGCCTAGTCGGCTATTTGCCGGCTATTGCTATTTGCCCTGCGTACGCCTACTGACGTGGAAATTTATTACAAGGCCCACGTTTGAAACACTAAGCGAGCACTTCTCTGCACGAGAAGATATCTCGGAGCTTCCCAAACACTGCCTATCCGAACCTTGCCGAATGATTGACGACATATTACAAAATGAAAAGAGTAATGTGAGTACGAACCTTGCCTCGGAATCCATGACTCTGTAAGAAAATCAAAAAGAAAATGTAATTTAACTTCACACAAACACAGCATTCGTTAAGTATAATTATAAAAAAGAAAGTTAATAAATGTGAGAAATTAATCTAGAAAACACTTTTTTACAATAAAACATTGAATAACATATTTAAAATCTCACTGTGAATTTAACACTAGAGCCTACGTCATATTTTCATAGTGTTCATTCTTTTGTGCAATGTCCAATTAATATGAATCGTTCTTTATTCGATCAACAAGGTAGGTACTAGATACTAGGTAAACCTACGTAACGAGGTGACCATCGCTAAGTTAGTTTTTGACAATGTTTAAGATCGAAAGTAACTTAAAATTTCTTAATTAATTCTCATACTACACCTACGCAACAGGAACATAGTAAGATTTTAGGAATGGAGTCGCTAATAACATATATATTTTTTAAATGTCTGTAAATTTTAATTTATTTTTAGTTAAAAGTGATAAAATTCGGATATAGAGAATGGCTCAAACTTCAAGTATACTCTGTCTGCCATTTTTTTTTATGACAAACAATAAAATTCAAAGCTCCTGTAAGAACAGAAATATGTATACTTTTCTACTTTTATCAAAGCATAAACTAATATAGTGAAGGAATGGTATTAATATTTTCAAATTTTTTAATATTTCAAATGAAATCAATACAACTGGACTTATTGCACATAACCTGCCTAATCTCCACAATGCCTAAACCATAAATAAATCAAACATTAGGCGCTTAACTTCCCTCATGCTGAGACAGAACAGGATGTCTTAACACATTTGGCCCGAGAGATGGTAGACATTTGCGGGTAGGTATTTGAGGCGAGCTGAAAAATTGTCCTTCTATAATACTCTTTACTCTTGTATAATACCTGCTCAATGATTTCAATAATATTTTCAAACTACTCAACCTAATCCATACTAAATTTTATTATTATTTTTCTTTGTAAATAATACGTCTTATAGCTCACAACCACCAATGTCTACATTCAAATAGCAGAAAAATCCTAACATCATCTGAATGCGAGACTATCGAGGTTGTAAATAAACACACGTATCTTGGACTAGTCATAGACAATCGACTTAACTGGTTAGAACACATTAATTACGTATGTGATAAACTAAGAGCAATACTGGGTAAATTCTCTGTAATAAAAACACAAAGCCCCTTACAAATTATGTACTGTTATTACTGTAAAAGTCATTGGCAGAACCAATAGTATGTTATGGACTATCTAGCTACAGAAGAACATTCAAAAGCAACTTGGACAAAAATTTTTCACTTCAATTGCGTATTCTAAAAGAGATTTTTCGTTAAAATTCCTTAAAATTCCTATTAAAAGAACAATATTTCAATGAAAACGTAAATATTCCAAATATAAATTATTCAAACCGATTGCTTGATGAATCAAAACTTAATTTACCCAACTATAACAACCTTCATTGAAAAAGACGTCTTGCTTATGTCATACCGAACCTAATTAATCAACTACCTAAAACATTAAAAAGCGAAATAACACACAAAAACATCACATATATGTATACCTATTTGTATATAATCTATAATATATTTTCTTTAAATTTATGGCTGTATGTAATCTTAGTAAATAAATAAATAAAAAATAAATAATTATTAGTTCTATTATTGATTGTGAGTCTAGCAAATTAAAAAGATGTGGACTATATGTAAGTTTATTGTGGACTGCCAGATTATTTTCAAAGAAAAAAATTAATAAAATTTAGTATAGATTAGAGGTTTGGTAGTTTGAAAGTATTACGAGTACATTTTAATTATTGAAATTATCGAGCAGGTAGCTATTATTGAAGTTATATAAGAAGAAGAAAAAAACAAGTTTTCTGCTTGCCTCAATACCTACCCGCAAATGTCTATCATCTGTCGGAATAATATACAAAACTCCTGTATCTAAAATCTAACTAAAATAACTCTTTATTTTGCAGCAAAATATAAAATGATATTAATACGATATTTACAAACACTATGGAAAATGTATCGCGAAGCAATGTTTCGTAAAATAAATATGATTCAGTTTCTCACCCCAGTAATAAAATTTTGTTATTTTTAAAAACATCATTACCTTAAGCTGAGGCGAAATTTCCACCAAATTTGGACTTGCATATAGTAAATATTAAAAAAATCAAGACGCCAACAACAAATAAAAGATGTTAAGTTTTAAGCATTATTTTCACTGTATAAATATTTTATCGTATAGACAAAGACCTATTTCTATATCAATCCACTAGACGAAAAATATAAAACACCGAGGCTATTTCTGAAGGATAACTAAATATTTCCACTAATATCAGGTAGGTATAGGAGGAATACACAAAAATATATGAAAGCATATAAAAGTTATGGCAAATGGAATAGAAATAATTATTAAACTGTTAGCACTTACCGGATTTCAATTCAAACTTTCGTGAAAACACTAAACTGAACTCTACGAACGATCAAACAGAAATGTGTTGTGTTGGTCCGAATTTGTCGGAGGACTGATGTTGAATGAAATAAAAGTGCTTAACGTGGTGACGTTGCAACGTCACCACCACGTTGTCGTATGATAGGACGGTCTGCGCATGCTCCGACACGCGCGAACCAATGGCGTGGCTCCGTTCAAATTGTTCAGTGTTCATCCTCCGATTTTATTTTTTTATAAAAAAGGTAAACAAACAATTCACGACATAGAATTTTCCAGTTTTAAACTTAATTACACATTCATATATACACGAATTAATTTACACTTACTAAACATAATATTCTTTACGAAATGTATCAAAAATTATTGCATAATTTCAGAGGAAAATGCAAAAAAACTCGAGATTTTCGTCACAGAGGTTTTGTCTATGGTTTTGGAGACAGGACATGTACACGACCTAAGTCATTTGGAGTCACATGAGGTTTTGATTCATACATAAATTATCAAGTTCACAATCTTATATACATTTTTAAAGTTTTAGTTTATCATAATTCATAACCGTAGACGAAAACACTTTATGAAATTATTTTTGATTAAATGGCATTAATTAAATAGATTACTTAAAATTACCACTGAACTAATAATTAGTATTTTATTTATTATTCTTATTAATAATATTTTATTCGGTTTTGTACAAATCCCATCTCTAAAACCCTAGCCCTGGCGACGTCATATTATCAAACAAATAAAATCGGAGAATTATACATATGCAGTTGAAATTGTAGTTCTGATGTATCGGTGAGTGAATAAAAGTATTGGGACTCAACATAAAGTGGTTTAATTAGTGTACCCGAAGTAGAGGATGCTAACATTAGGTAAGTGCAGGCAGGAAAATTATTTAGTATCTAATAATAGTGGGTAGTTGTTGCGGTTGTTAATTTTTTTTTTTCATATAAAAAGTCTAGTATATTTCCGCTGTTTTCCATCTTAACAGTAACTCTTTTTCGATTTTTGAATATTAAAAGCCATATTTTTATGTATAAAAATTTCAAATTTTCTTTCTATTCTCTACTACCATTAATAATAAATTAAACAAAAAGAAATAGTTTCACATAAAAATAAGAAAATACTTTCTTTTTGTTCCAAATGTTTATCTTGCCTTCGTGCGTCGATAGTAAAAGGTTGATTTTAAACTCAAATGTGTTGGACGCAAAGTCACATTTTCTTAAAATAGCATACCATTGTGCATACTTTATAATAAATCTCTTCAAGAGGGAGTTTTCCCGTCAGAGTGGAAGACAGCCCACATTATCCCAATATTCAAGTCTGGTGACCGTTCTAAATGCGAGAACTACCGGCCCATTAGTATACTCTCCTGTTTGGGTAAACTTTTCGAATCCTTAATTTATGACGCTCTTTACCATCACATTGAACCTTTTTTATCACCTAGACAACACGGTTTCGTTAGACACAGATCCACAATGTCTAACCTGTTAGAATATAAGCACTTTCTTTGCTGTGCTTTTGCAAAAAGAGGCCAGGTTGGCGCTACACAGATTTTTCGAAGGCTTTTGATATGGTAAACCATGAAATCCTTTGTAATAAATTGGCATCATATTATGGTATTCATGGTAGTTTACTGCATTGGATCGATTCATATCTTAGCAAACGAAGTCAACTTGTAACTATAAAGGGCTTTGTTTCTTTACCTGCTACGGCTACTTCTGGTGTACCACAGGGCTCACATTTGGGTCCCTTATTTTTTTTTGTTTTCATCAACGACTTAATTGAGCGATTGTCTTGTTCTTGTCTATTATACGCTGATGACTTAAAATTATACTCTGTTATAAACAGTCCCACAGATGCATATTTGCTTCAGTCAGACCTGGAACGTATTGATCGTTGGTGTATCGAAAATAGAATGCTTCTGAATGTAGGAAAATGCTTCACTATTTCTTTTTCAAGGAAAGCCCATAAAATCCTCTATAATATAATTATAAACTTAAAGGACAGAATTTAGAAAAAAAGTCAGTAGTAAGGGACCTAGGAGTTCTTTTCGATGATAAATTAACTTTCCGTGACCACTATGATAGTATTATCAGTAGAAGTACTAGAACATTAGGTTTTTTGACTAGAGCTACTAAAGATTTTAGGAACCCTAAAACATTTTTGTATCTATACAATACGTTAGTCCGCAGTGTTCTTGAATATAATTCCTGTGTTTGGTCCCCTTACTACGCTATTCAATGTGGCCGTATTGAAAATGTGCAGAAAAAATGTTTGAACATTCTTAGTTATAGATATGGCTTTCACCGGAGTCTTCCCTTGTATCGAGATAGACTAACATAATTTAATATGGTTACACTCGAGGACCGCCGTAATTGTCACAACCTCTTTTGTCTTTTTAAAATAATTCATTCCCGCATTGACTCACCATATCTTTTGTCGCTTATTAATCTATATAAATAAAATCAGAGTGTCTGTCTGTGATTTGCGAAAAACTGCCTCAAACTAAGCTTAGAGAGTCATTCGCATGCTGTTAAAACGTAAATAACTTTTTTTAGAATTGTTGTCTGTCTGTCTGTCTGTCTGTCTGTCTGTTCGGGGTAATCTCAGAAACGGCTGAAGCGATTTCGATGAAACTTTGCAGACATGAAGAGGGGGTCGTCAGGAGTAACATAGGCTACTTTTTGTTTATGTAAATTGCGGTACATACACCAAAATAATATTTTTTACAATTTTTGTCTGTCTGTCTGTTTGTTCCGGCTAATCTCTGAAATAGCTGGACCGATTTTGACGGGACTTTTATTGGCAGGTAGCTGATGTAATAAGGAGTAACTTAGGCTACGTTTATTTTAGACTAGCGACTCGTTCCCGGCTTCGCCCGGGTGCATTCGTGTACATAGACTTTTCGAGTTTAATGAGAATGATGCTTATGCATTAAGATAGCCTCACTCTACTTCCTTCGAAATAAATATAACAAATCACCCATCAGGTTCTGAAATTTCAAAAAATCTTATTAAATTATCTGAAAAAGTGAAGAAAGTTTTCATATATGCGAGAATTTCCTAGAAACTTCTGGAATTTTCTAGAAATTTATGAAATTTTTGAAACTTCTAGAATTTTCTAAAAACTTCTAGAATTTTCTTTAAACATCTAGAATTTTCTAGAATGTTAGCGAAAAAAAATCCGTTTCTATTAATCTTCTTCTTCTTCTATATAAATAAAATCAGAGTGTCTGTCTGTGATTTGCGAAAAACTGCCTCAAACTAAGCTTAGAGAGTCATTCGCATGCTGTTAAAACGTAAATAATTTTTTTTAGAATTTTTGTCTGTCTGTCTGTCTGTCTGTCTTTCTGTCTGTCTGTTCGGGGTAATCTCAGAAACGGCTGAAGCGATTTCGATGAAACTTTGCAGACATGAAGAGGGGGTCGTCAGGAGTAACATAGGCTACTTTTTGTTTATGTAAATTGCGGTACATACACCAAAATAACATTTTTTACAATTTTTGTCTGTCTGTCTGTTTGTTCCGGCTAATCTCTGAAATAGCTAGACCGATTTTGACGGGACTTTTATTGGCAGGTAGCTGATGTAATAAGGAGTAACTTATGCTACGTTTATTTTAGAAAAAATACACCCCGGACGAAGCCGGGAGCGGGCCGCTATAAACAATAAAAAACGGGATCTATGCAATATATTCGAGTTTTTTAAACGCGATATTTTTTCTTTTACTGAAAAAAAGTTACTAACCCTGTGACAATAAAAAAAAGAATTTTTTCGTTCATAACAATTGCATTTGTTGTTAACAACTGAAACGAAGGTTCATGCAATACGATGAGTTCTCTTTGTGGCATATCTTTTCTTTGGCTGAGTCGCTCATTATGTATTATTAATAGGAACGGATTTTTTTTCGCTAACATTCTAGAAAATTCTAGATGTTTATGGAAAATTCTAGAAGTTTTAAGAAAATTCTAGAAGTTTCTCGAAAAATTTCAAAAGTTTCTAGAAAATTCTATGAAAACTTTCTTCACTTTTTCAGATAATTTAATAAGATTTTTTGAAATTTCAGAACATCGTCAAAATTTTTAGAAATTTAAAAATTTGTTAAACCTGATGGGTGATTTGTTATATTTATTTCGAAGGAAGTAGAGTGAGGCTATCTTAATGCATAAGCATCATTCTCATTAAACTCGAAAAGTCTATGTACACGAATAAGTTGAAACATTTATCTTTTCTGCCTAACGATCATCAGTCAGCTTGATATATACCCATATTTCGCCGAACTGCGTTCTCTTATCTCAGTTGAACTAATATACACAGGAAAAAGACAAAGTTACGCACAATTAAACAAAAATCAATTCGCTCACGCAGACAACATTATTAAATTTACGTTTTTTAATATTATAAAACAAAGTCCCCCCGCCGCGTCTGTCTGTCTGTATGTTTGCGATTCTCAAAAACTACCTAACGGATTTTTATACTATTTTCATTAATGGGAAGAGCGTTTAACGAGGAAGGTTTCTACGTTTAATTTGCAGAAAAAAAATTGCACCCGTGCGAAGCCGGGAACGGATCGCTAGTTTTAATATAAAACTTAGATATCGAAATCCTTTTGTAAATACCTTTGCCTTACAAGTACACACCAATAATACCTCTTTCTATAACCCCCTTGTCAGGATGTGTCGACAATATAACGATCTCCTGCTTAAGCATAGCAGTACAGTGGACATATTCGAAAATAGCTTAACTAAATTCAAAAAGCATATCACGGCCATCGTAACTGCGAGCGTCATTAAATAAAATTAATTGTTATGTATATATAAATAAATAAATAAAAAAACATATAAACTCTAAATAGATAATATTTTATTGCACTTATATATTAATGTATTATAATACTTGTTTTATTGTGGTTTTGTGTGGGCGTGCTTTCTTCTCAAATTGACTTCCTTTAGAATGTGGCTAAGCTTGCTTTTGGATGAAAGTGCGTCTGTTTTCTTCCTTTGTTTTATTCTGTAACACTGTTTTGTTTGGACATGCTGTGTACACATGTTTTGGGCCTCTGTCTAGTTCACTTCCATGTAACTATATCTATTCAATGTATTTAATGTCAGTGTCCTGTTTTGTGTACCTTATTAAATAAAATAAAAAAAAAATGACAGGCTGAGTTTATTCTGTACGCATATGTCGCTTATTTTATAGATTTAAATGTTCCATAATTATATGTAATATAAATCCAAATACTAATAATATAAAGAGAAGATTTGTATTTTTATATATTTATAACGAATAAACTCAAAAACTACAAGGCCGATTTTTAAAATTCTACTTCGATGGTTTGTATGATGTTTGTGAAAGAAATTTTGTATTGAAATTGCAGCTTAATAGCTTAAAATTCACGACGCGCCTTATGAAGTATGTATTACTGTGTACCTACATTATCTATCATCTACATTGAAACATTTTTTTGTTAGTGAAATTTATAAAATGGCTACTTGACTATGTAGATAAAATTTAGTAGCACAATATTTATTGCACTGAAGAATAATATCACAAAATTTAAATGTTGTCTTAGTAAAATACAATGTTATTTTAGGAGGTCTAAAGAACTCACTCTAAAAGATATTTCCAGATTCTCACCACCCCATACATTCATGCAGGGATCGTATTTGCCGATGTGGTTGAAGTACTCCCGATATATAGCGAACAAACCGCCAGCCATTGTCGGTGATTTTATTGGTCTCACAAAATCTTCCTCACCTGGAATAACGTATTGAAATCTATTTTATCTTGGCGAAGTCGATAAGAGACCTCAATGCGATGCTTGAAGACGTCAACTGAAGTTCCTCAAAGGGTAGGCCTTAAGATGAATATGGACAAGACGATAGTCATGTCTAATGTCAATGTTGTGCCCACCCCTGTAAAAGTTGAGAGTTCAATTCTCGAAGTTAATATGTACATATACTTAGGACAACAAGTCCAATTAAGTAGAGCCAACTCCTAGGAGGTCGATCGTCGAATCCAGTTCGGATGGGCAGCCGAAGACGCCTAAATTCCTCAGTGTCTTAAAACAAAAAAATTCTACCAATATGTGTTGAAACGTGGTTCTTATGAGCCTCGTAATAAAGCTCAACTTCGCTCAATCATTATGGTTGGATTATGGAGTTACTCTTTTTTTTGCTTCTATTCTACATATGGAGAGTGTTTATATATGTTTAACAAGTTTACATAATGAATGCATCACTTACTATTCAATGTGCCCTTAGGTAAATTATCCCATTTAAAATGCAAACCCCAATTGAAGCCGCCCCTCAATAGTGGACTTGCGGAATATTCAAATGTGTCCATGTTGATAACAACTATGATGGGTGCAACTGCCCTCATGGAATATTGGAGTTTAACACCGTCCACGTCTTCAGACAAACGCGCCAGAAGTGGCACCAACCAGTTCATGTTCATCTCAATATGAGAGTCAAGAAAAACTAACACCTGAAAATTATAAATAAAAGCAATCTATGACAAAAACAACGGTAGAGACATAAAATAATATTAAGAATTCTGTTTCATGACTCTATCTACTATCTATGTCTAAAGTTAAATAATCTTATAAAAAATTTGATTAAGTCGATTAAGTGGACAGGTAGACTGTCAAGAGGCTGCCTAGTTTATGATTGCAGAATCCAATGTCCAATGCCACTACTGGTATCTAAAAAGGCCATTCCGTCAGGCCAATCAGCTGTCAACTGTAGATCACGCTAACATAAAACAAAAAAATATTAAAGCCAGAACATACCAACAACCCCCACACTATTATCAGCTCCATATAACCTAGCTCTTATGAGACCTTCTCTTTTCCCAGTTCTCAAGAGCCTCACGTTCAGAGCTGCCTTTGCCTTGTCCGTCTTTTCGGTCGTCTTCTTATCAACTTTATTGCTATCGTCGTTTTTGTAATGAACAACATTGTCACCATCTATGTTATTCGTCTCTAATGCTACTGCTACACCTGCGTTAATGTTAACGTTAGTGTTAATGTTCAACTACGCGTTAATTAAGGCATTAAAAATACGCTTTGGCTACATTAAGGTTCTAACGCCGTTAAAAGCTAATTCATCCCGTTAACGCTCTAATACAAAATGGAAGTTGAAGCAGCTGCACTAGTTGCAGCAATGAGTGTAATTAATGATTATATGCATTTATGCAATTTAATAAAAAAGAAAAAAGAAGAAGATGGTGGATGATTCAAATGCATCGTCGTTGAACTCGGTCCTGCGGAATGAGACGATGTTAAGCCGTTAATGTAGCCAACATCGCGTTAAGCGTTAAATTACGCGTTAAAAACCTTTGATGTGTCAAAAAAATCGACACCCGAGCTATCGCTTAACGTCTAATGGCATTAGTATTGCCGTTAGCAAATTAACGCATTAAAATCTTGGCCACATCTGCGTAATGCCTTATTTAACGCACTAATTAACGCGTTAAGACGCAGGTGTAGCAGTAGCATAACATTTCTTCATCTTTGCGCATTTTACTATTTATCTCGTTGACCGCCTTCTGAACTTGGTCGTGAAGGCCTTCCAGGTCACTGTAGTCGTCCACCAAAATTATCTCCTTCAAATGTTTGTAATCTGTGTGATCCAGTATGGAATGTATTGAGCGCATGAGTGTTTCAATTTGTTCATTGTAAAAACAAATAACAGTTGACGCCTTCGGCAGTTTGTGTGGATACTTCTGCTTTCGGCATCTGAAATATTAAAAAAAAAAAAAAAATTTATAATGCACTTTGTCTCATGCGATTTGCGAGATCATCATTTAAATATAACACACAGTGGTTGCAAAACTTTTGAAATGAAACGCTATAATATGCAGATTACTTACAGTTTTCGTTCGTCAAAAATCAACGCTGACATGTAGAGTTATTCAATCCCGACCATAGTATTAAACTAAATTAAATACTTTCTTAGTATTATTTCGGTATAAATAACTGCATGCTGTAAATTGTATTGTATATTGTATATAAATCGTGTAAATAATATGTGGCGTTTATTTATCATTCACCCACAGTGTTGTTTAGCTTGATTGAAAAGCTGGTTCGATTTCATTTCCCCAATTAGTTGCTTCTAAATTTTGATTTTTGATTCTAAATTTTATAAATTTTGATATTGTTTCCGGTAGTCGGTAGACAGACTTTTTTAAATGACGTTTTAACAAACAAGACTGCACTTGTGATTGGTCCGCGCTTTTTAAGTTATGTGGCTTGTGTGCATAGAATTTGCAGAAAATAATTATATATAGTTTTATACATATGTGATGTGTTAAGCACAAACCTAAGCTTTGGTCTGGTTTTGCCATCTTCATTCCAATTGTTTTGCAAATTTCTCTTTCAGTATCTGCTACTTGTCATAATATGACAAGTTTAATTTATTTTAATATTAAAATTAATTGATAATTGTATCTAATATATCCTAAAACTTACCAGTCAAACTTAAAAGCCAATATAAATACAATATAATACTCCAAGTAGCGGAAGCAAAGAAAATGCCCCATAAAAATTAGTTATTTATTCTTCCCATTGCGTGTAGGGTAGTGTAAATATTGTGAACACTGTTTTTTCATTGAGAATAGTTACAATAGACAGACTGTCTCACTGAACTATTATACATTATATTACAGTTATGAAAGGCATATAACTTATTATAACGCATCCATACAATATAACACGACCAAAACAGACTGAGAAAATAATAAATGAGTTAATTAATACAAACAAATTAAAAATAAATAAATATACAAAAGTAATCGAGGAATAAGCTACACAGAGCAAAGCAATCGAATCGGTCGGTGATCATAGAAGACATCAATCACATGGACGTCACAGATCACCACAGTCTATATCGGTTGTCTAAAATATATGCGAAATAATAACATTAACGTATTGTCATGTCCATCAATTGATTGTCTTTTGAATATGTAACTACCATTTTAGCTGAAATATTAACATAATCGGTTCTTGCTTACTATCTTACAGCGTCCTACCTTCCGCCAAAACTCTATAGAAATTATATACACAATGATCATGAACCAGAGAGTTCGCTACCTAACATCTCCCCTGTTTTAATGAAAGTCTAGAGTCCAGGATCTTCATGAGGTAAGTTTATTATTTTATTTGGTTGTTTCAATGTTTACGTAAAATGAATATACGATATTTGTTATACCAAGATCCATTCGGTTAGACAAAAAAAAACTGTTACTTTTGACGTAATACATTTTGACAGCTGACATCTCTCCAATTTCTTATAATCCAATGATTATATACTGCGACACGCACGCCCTAGGCCTCCCAAACGTCGCACGGCCGAACTAACCGATCACATCACACGGTCGCTCGTTGGTATTCGGTGGTATTCAAGAATATTCGTTTTCCCCGCGCGCCTCAGAGTAGCCTTCGCGTCCCGCGCTTTTCGTAGTAACGGTCGTGCTTACCAAAGTGTTTCGTGCTTACCATGGCGCTCCAACGGGGACTGATAACTTTATACATATTATTTGTAGTAAGTTATCACCTCTCTATGCAGTTTTTAGTTCTGATGTGTGCCTTATTGTACAATAGTTGACCTCTGCCTCAGGGTTTAGTAGGGGAGTTAATAAGTATGGCTTCAAGGGATATGCTGTCGCGAACTGTTTGATTCATAGAACAATTTAATCAAGCAGTGGCGAATTACTAATAGAAGTATTTACCTGTACATATCGTACACACGTATCTGCCTCGCTGATTTACTGGTAGTACCGCTTCACACAAGCGAATCATCAACTGATGTCTGAATAGGCGAGTCCAAAGACAAGCTCAACTGATGTCTGAATAGGCGAGTCCGAAGACAGGCTCAACTGATGTCTGAATAGGCGAGTCCGCAGACAAGCTCAACTGATAACTGAATAGGCGTGTCCACAGACAAGCTCAACTGATAACTGAATAGGCGAGTCCGCAGACAAGCTCAACTGATAACTTGAATAGGCGAGTCCGCAGACAAGCTCAACTGATAACTGAATAGGTGAGTCCGCAGACAAGCTCAACTGATAACTGAATAGGTGAGTCCGCAGACAAGCTCAACTGATAACTTGAATAGGCGAGTCCGCAGACAAGCTCAACTGATAACTTAATTGGCGGGTCCACCGACCCTGAAAGCAAAGGCCTCCATCCTCCCCTTACAGCCTTCCCTGTCCTCTCAACTTGGTCTAATTTCTGATACTGATACTGAACTGATACTGATCTGATACTGCACTGATACTGAACTGATACTGATCTGATACTGATACTGCACTGATACTGATACTGCACTGATACTGAACTGATACTGAACTGATACTGAACTGATACTGATACTGCACTGATACTGAACTGATACTGATACTGCACTGATACTGATCTGATACTGATACTGAACTGATCTGATACTGATACGGCACTGATACTGATACTGAACCGATACTGAACTGATACTGAACTGATACTGATCTGATACTGTTACTGCACTGATACTGATACTGAACTGATACTGAACTGATATACTGAAACTGTTCCTGAGCTTGAGCCAGCCTGAGCCTGTTTCTGATAAGCAACAATAACGACTGTTCGCTATTCTATCGGTTCTACTCTAATACTCTGTTTTCAGACCGCTGCAGCGATCGTTACACATGGCTAGTATAAATTTACACTATAAAGTCTTAAAACACTAGTAACAAAGTACACAAATAAATAGGCACAAGAACTGAAGTTAAATATGGTAATCACTTAACATATTTAGTCACACACACACACACTGTATAAATATACGTCTGTCTAGTTCGGCCGCGCTAAGCGAAGTGAAGCCCGAAAAGGTTAAGGCGGCTCTTCTCATTTTTAATAATACATTATAATCTACCCGCACTTCAATCGACACTTACGAATTTGACTCTTATTGCGTAGGTAACGCGCGATAAGTTTGACTGAGTTGCGGAGGCATTTAATAATTTTCAATACATTGCAACCTACCCACCATTCAACCCAGCACACTCGGATTTGAATCTTATCGCGTAGGTAATACGCGATACGTTTGAATGAATTTGACTCTTCGCGTAGGTAATACGCGACATATGCACTATCTCCAAGCAACCACCTATTCCCTAAAGTTCTTCTTTCACATTTAGCTAAAAGTAAACATCTAACATCAATGGTTGACATCTATCACATTACCACTTATAACACAATGGATATAAAATTATAAGGCCGTTATTAAATATATTAATAGTGAGTTATTTTATAATTTATACTCATGCCCTACAACGGACGTACGGATCGTTATCGGTTGTCCTCCCGTCCGTTAGTAAAAGGATTCGGTAATTTCATCTACGAGTAGATGAATATAGGAACGCGTCACCCTTACGACTCGTGGCTATAAGTACCGTTGGTAGGCAAAAACCGGGCCATAGTCTATAATGATAGTTGCTTCGTAACCTTTAGTAATGTTTACTTGATTTATTTTTAAAATTTTCAATAATATTAAAATGTGTGTAATGTATTTAATTTCCAGATATGGTTCGAGACCGTACTAAAGGAGTTAGTATTGGGACGGACCCTCTGTCTTGATGCTTCCAACAATGTGACGCCATCTCTCGGCAAATGTCACGAGTTGGGCGGTGCACAGGAGTGAAAACACAAGGGATCGGCGAGTTCTAAAATTGTTGAAATCCATTAAGAATTAAATACATGCCATGCCATTAAGGTCTTGCGTCCCTGAGAAGCGAGGTCGATGACTTTCACCCGCCTCTGCTATGTTTATCACTAGTTGAAAAATACGGCCACCTTTCATCCACATCACGTGCCCGAAATGATGCAGCTTCCTCTCCTTCATAGCTCTCAACACTGCCATTCTATTTCTCATTCGATTCTAATCGCTTTCATTGTAGGTAGGTATACTGTAAAATACTAGATTTATGTTTTGAGGTGGTCCATTCCATTAGCCACCAGAGACGGATTTATCCGACAATTATTTTTGTTTCCAGACGCTCAACACAACTGAAGTTTACTCCTCAAGAAAGATTATATAAAAAATAATTAAATAAATATAATTTAAAATATTAATAAATTTAATAAAAAAATAAATAATTTAATAAATATAATTAAAACATATTATTATAATATATTATTTGTATTATATTATATTAATATGTATTGAATAAATTCTTAAGGAATAAAACGCTCAGCTTTTGGTGTCTAAAAACTCGCAGAAAAATCGATTTCTGATGCGAGCGTGATTTAACTCACAGGAATAAAATTTTGATTTTATTAGTATTTAACACGATTATTATTATTATTATTTTATTTAACACGAGAGCAAATTTTTTATGTCTCGTACCTTTAAATCACTCAGTGCGCTCAGTAGTTTAATCACTCGCTACGCTCGTGATTGAATTCTAGACTGCTTCGTTGGTTCGTGATTTAAAGTCGGCACTCGCAGCAAAAAACAATTTTACTCTCTAGTTGAACAATGATGACAAATACTGTTTTTAACCAATATCGGCTGACATAATAACGATGTTTTTTTTTTGTTTGTTTATAATACAGGCGATGAGTCCAATATACAACACGGCTGCCGGGATGTGTCTGGGAGTGGAGCGAGCTCACCGCGGCGAGCCTCTGCTTTTGGTCATTTGCGACAACCAACGACTAATCAGTGGGACTTTGTTAGATCTTAGATCTTATAATAGTCAATTCAATTGTACTCGGTAACAGAATAATAACAACAGGTTGTTGTTGTCCTGTAAGAAGCTTGTGTGTGGAAGTCGAGTGTGAACTTTAGTGTGTTCCATAATTCGAAGGAGTAATTTGACAGGTCCTAATGTCAAATTTTAAATTAATGTTACCAGTTTTGTCCGTAGTGATGTACTAATATCGGTGTTACTTAAATAGTTACATTTTACGGTAAAAATATCACAAAATTATTGTCACAATTTGATGTCAAAATTATAATAATCGAAAAGAATTGCGACTTATAGAAAGGACTGCAAAAAATTAAATTTTAACAATTAAATAATAATTACTATTAATTCCAAACTAGTTAAAGTTCTTGTGGTATAGGTAAATGTTTGTTACCTTCTTTGGATATCGGATGCAGTCACACAATAAAACTCAACCATCAATTACCATGTAGCTATATTCCAATATACAATTATAATTTACAAGGTTTCTATAAACACAAATTAATTTATTTACACGGCTTGCTCACATATATGATAAAACTTTTTATTATAGAATTCACCACGCACCATTTATTTTCGCTGTCTGTTAGAAGTCAAAATCTTCTAGCGCGTTCCACGCAGGCGTTGAAAAAGGTTGGTTTTGTATGGTGTATGGCCCAAGTTGAAATGCAATGCGTTAGGGTGGTGGTCCTAGTTGGACACCACATATTCCCCCCGGCCAGACCATGACTATGGTCGATAGTAGTCCGGAAATCTGATCCGACGACCACTGCGCGATCTCTTCTCATCAGGCACGACGTTAGGTACTTGACTTGAAGAGGGCTCATCGGGCAGCTCGCATCTGTCTTCGTTGAGGGGCGTCGCCTCGCTCATCAAAAATGCTGGTTTCAGCCTGTCGACGGAGATGTTCTGAACCTTGCCGCGGACATCGACAGTAAAGAATTTAGGCTGCCTCTTTAATATCTTATAAGGTCCAGCGTACGGCGGTTCTAGAGAACGTCTGACATGGTCTTGACGAACGAAGACATGTGTAGATGTATGCAGATCTTGGGGAATGTAGAAGGGTGAATTGCTGTGCCATGTGGTAGGTCGTGGAGTTAGTTTCGCCATGTAGGAGCGAAGCCGGTTGGCGTACTCGGTGACGTCTCTAACGTTGCAGTCGTCACTGGGTGTGAAGAATTGACCCGGTAAGCGCAGGGGTTCGCCATAAACGAGTTCAGCTGGAGACGACTGTAGATCTTCTTTCCAGGAACTACGCATTCCCAGAAGTACTAAGGGCAAAGATTCAACCCAGCTGGCTGTGTTGTGGCACATAATGGCAGACTTGAGTTGGCGATGCATCCTCTCGACGATGCCGTTCGCCGCAGGATGGTATGCCGTGGTGCGAAAGTGGCACGCACCAATCAAGGCAGTGAGGGCCTTGAAGAGACTGCTCTCGAACTGTCGACCACGGTCCGTAGTCACTCGAGCAGGACAACCGTACCTGGCTATCCAGCCAGAGACGAGGGCAGTTGCACAGGATTCCGCTGTTATCTCCTTCAACGGAAACGCCTCAGGCCAACGAGTAAATCTGTCGATGACTGTAAGGCAATATCTGAAATCATAAGACACAGGTAAGGGTCCTATGATGTCGAGGTGTATATGGGAGAACCTCGAGGAAGGAGTTTGGAAACAGGAAAGAGGTGATTTAGTGTGGCGGAAAATCTTGCTTTTCTGGCACTGTAGGCATTCTCTTGTCCATTCTTTGCAGTCCTTTTTTATTCCTGGCCATACGAATCTCTGCGTGACCAGTCGCACAGTTGCAGATGCTCCGGGATGATGCAGGCCATGAATCATGTGGAAAACTTGTTTACGTAGATGAGGAGTGATATACGGTCGAGGAGTTTGTACAGAGGTATCACAGTAGACAGGTAAGTTATTCTCCATATATTTCCTTTTTTTCAGTTTCAAGGCTGAACCGTTTAGCAGGAGGTCTTGCAGTTCAGGGTCTGATTCCTGATAACGTGCAAGTTCCTCGTAATCAATGGCAGTTGTAATCTCTTCCACTCGTGACAGTGCGTCAGCTACGACGTTTTCTTTGCCAGGCTAATATCTAATGTCAGTTGTAAATTGTGCAATAAAGTCTAGGTATCTAAATTGACGTGGAGTACATGTACTCTTGTTCGTAGAAAAAGCAAAAGTCAGCGGTTTATGATCAGTGAACACGACGAACGTTCTTGCCTCCACCATGTATCGGAAGTACTTAACTGCTTCATAAATTCCTAATAGTTCACGATCGTAAGGACTATATTTCTTCTGTGAGGTGGAAAGCTTACGCGAGAAGAACGCTAAAGGTTTCCAGTCTTGATCGGATTGGCAACGTTGTTGCAGTACAGCACCTATAGCAGCGTTTGAAGCGTCCGTGATCAACGCTAATTCTGCAGACGGATCCGGATGGTTGAGAAGGGTAGCTTCTGACAACGATACTTTACAGTCTTCGAATGCACGTATCAGTTCCGGAGTCATTTTGATAGGCTGTGATCCTTTGACTTTGGGTCCGGCAAGCAAGGCATTAAGAGGAGCTTGAACTTGTGCAGCGTTTGGCACAAATCGGCGATAAAAATTAAGCATCCCTAAAAAACGTCGAAGTTCCTTTACAGTTTTAGGAATGGGGTACTCCTGTATAGCCTGAACTTTGGTATTCAGAGGCTTGATACCAGCTGTCGACACGGAATATCCGAGGAAAGTCACTTCTGATAGACCAAATTTGCACTTGGCTGTGTTGATCAGAATGCCGTATTTTTTAAGTCTCTCGAATAATTGATGCAGATGTTCTTTATGCTTCTCTGGAGACTGCGAAAACACAATTATATCGTCAATATAGCCGTAACAGAATTCGAGACCACCCAAGACTTCGTCAATGAACCTCTGGAAAGTTTGCGCAGCATTCCGAAGTCCAAAAGTCATATAGGGAAATTGGAACAATCCGAATGGTGTCGTGATTGCGGTCTTGGGTATATCCTCAGGGTTGACGGGAATCTGGTTATATGCCTTCACAAGATCAACTGTGGAGAAGATTGTAGCTCCAGCAAGCTCATAGGTAAAATCCTGTATATGTCGGATAGGATACCGATCAGGAATTGTTCTGGAGTTTAGTGCTCGATAGTCACCACAAGGTCTCCAACGGTTGTCTTTCTTCTTGACCATATGTAGTGCAGAGGACCATTGACTCTCTGAACGTCTAGCAGTTCCAATCTCAAGCATGTCTTCAAATTCCTTCTTGGCTGCTTGGAATCGAATTGGGTCGAGACGTCTTGGCTTGGAATAAACTGGAGGACCTTGCGTTGTGCGGATGTGATGAAGAGTGTTGTGCTTCACTATAGACTGCAAACCTGCTGGTCTCATAATTTCGGGATAACTGCGCAAAATATCGTGAAACTCTGATTCTCCCGAAACTACTTTGACAGAGGAGATACCATCTGAAGATTTGGACAGTTGGGCGTTTGCAGTTAGCGACGTAATACTGTCGATCAGGCGCTGATGTTTACAGTCCACTAGTAATCCATAGTAACTAAAGAGATCCACTCCAATGATGGGTTTTGAAACGTCAGCGATTATGAAATTCCAAACAAAATCTCTTCTCAGTCCTAGATTTAGATGAAGACGGATTGGTCCATAGGTGTGTATCACTGTACCATTAGCAGCTACCAACTCGTAAGATGTTTTGGTACAGGGCGTCTTGACTGCTGCTCGCGGAAAAACACACAAGTCGGAACCAGTGTCCACCAGGAACTGCATTTTTGAGGCGCGATCAGTCATATATAGACGGCCTGTAGTAGATGATGGGCAGTCGTTGGCCGCTACTTCCGACTGCCCTTCGAGTTTACCGACTCGAAGCTGCATGGTTGCTTGCCTTTTCTAGCCTTGTCAGCGTATGTGTAATGGTAATAACAATGTGGATGGTTCGGTGGTGGCTGTCGTGGTCGGGAGCGACTTCGTGAGCGAGTTCGGCACATATCCGTATTCCAGCGGTAAGTGGTGTGACTGTGGTCTCTTCCGTTTGGTCTGGCAGTAAGAGCTGAGACTTGTTTTGTTAGCTCTGCGACCTGTGCTACAAGATCATCTTCTGCTGATGCAATTTTTAATTTATTTGAAAAAACGCTCCACTTATGTTTGCACCACACTCCAAGTTGTTTTTTCCGAATACGTATATTTAAAACTTTTCCATATATCTTATGCGGTTTCTATTAACTCACAAATATTTTGTGAGTCGTCGGTGGTCACCAGTTTGTGGTATAGGTAAATGTTTGTTATCTTCTTTGGATATCGGATGCAGTCACACAATAGAACTCAACCATCAATTACCATGTAGCTATATTCCAATATACAATTATAATTTACAAGGTTTCTATAAACACAAATTAATTTATTTACACGGCTTGCTCACATATATGATAAAGCTTTTTATTATAGAATTCACCACGCACCATTTATTTTCGCTGTCTGTTAGAAGTCAAAATCTTCTAGCGCGTTCCACGCAGGCGTTGAAATGCAATGCGTTAGGGCGGTGGTCCAAGTTGGACACCACATTCTAAAAGCATTGATTACGGTTTTATAAAACCGCAAGTTTTTTAATAAGTTTGATTAGGTGACCACTATTTCTGTATGGTGAAAAACCTGCAACAAAGGAAAGGAAATGTTAAATTACTCTTTCGAATTAGTATAGTTTGTAATTAAACGCGATTCATTAACATTATACAACGACACCTGTTGTTTCCAATTGTACTACATCACTTGTGATATCTGTTTATGTCGAACAGATGGCGTCGTGCCGACAGGTTATATCGCGCTATCGTTTCGTTTTTCCATTTGGTAGGCGTGGGCGCCGGTTGTTTAACTCGACACGTTACGCATCATCACAATTCACTTTTTTGGTGAAGTAAACGGAACATCACAATGTTACGCTTACAAAAAAACTATTTAAAAAAAACGTTGTAGTGGTCTAGCTAGGAGCTACTAGGCTAACGCTAGGCCAGGCTAGGCTTACTACTAGTTTAGTAGTAGAGCTAGTCCAAGGAACATATAGGGCTAGGCTTTATTAAAACGTAGTGATTATATACTCTTTGGGCTTTATAAAACCGCAATTTTTCTTAATAAGTTTGATTAGGTGACATCACTATTTTTGTATGGTCTGATTAAAAATTGATTACCTGCAACCCAGGAAATGTCAAATTAAAACGCAGTATAGTTGTTAAAATATTCATGTTTTTGAATCTCATTTGTTGAAAGTTTGTTGGGCTACGCTACTAAAAAAAATATGTTAATATTGTGAAATTGATCTGAATGAGCTTTTTTCTTAGTAAAAAATAAGAAGAAATTGTATAAGCAATGTTATATATATATCTATTTCAATTTAAAAAGAGTTTTTTATCAATTGTAAAATAACAATCGATTATTATTTACATACAGACTGTAGGTACTGACTTTAATTTGAATTCGATCTTGATGTATTTTATTAGTGAAATTTTAATTCGTAGCAAATTTATTGGATTTCTAATGTTTAGTGCCAAAATAAAGTAATATTATATATAAACTGTAATTTTAAAATGTTGTTCAGTATCATATTGGTTGTTTTAATATATAAATTTAGTAAATAAATTATGTGACAATATTATAATTACCATTTTGTAATGTGATTAATAATAAATTATATTTTTTATTAGCGAGTACGATACCAGACATAATATTACTTATTTCATAGTAATTTTTTTTTTCTACTTGGAATTTTGTGTATTCAAATTGTTGATAAAGGAAAAAGTTGGGAAATATATATAATCCTATCGAAATTTATACTAGAGCCTGGTCTCACCTAAGTTGATAAGTCTAAGTGACGCTAATGAATAATTTTTTATTCAACTCTTCTCTCAATATACAAATTCGTCTCGACGTATAAATAATATAGTTTATTCTAAACTAGCTCTTGCCTACGGTTACGCCCTCGTGTGCAGCTAACCAGTAGCCTATGTTCCATCCCTTGTTTCCTAGAACCATCGAAAAGCGATGGTTATTGTAGCCAGACAGGCTGCTCAGTTTAATAACTGCGAAATGCATTGTGCCCTGCATTTAAGACTAATATTAATTGTAAAAGAACGGTCAATTCTTTTCTTATTATAAGTAAGTACGTATTACTGGCACATGTGCTCTGTCTCAGGAGTCTCAAGTTCGATACCCGTCAGGGCCAATTTTGTAAATGAGCTTATAAAGCTGGATCTGGCAAGTAGTGGCAGGGCACACCGAGTTTCGCAATCTTATGGGCAGCCCGTCTGGCGGCAGTAACCACCTCCTCACAGAAGACCACAGTGAAATTATTATATTGTGAGCTGTTGTGTTTCGATGTGTAAGTAAGGGACGCCAGAGCCAATTTCCTGATCCCTTATCCTTAATCCTACTGTACCGTTACTTGTGTCGTGGGTGACGGTAGCCACCTACCACCATCCTTTACTACCTTACCGTCACCCTGTCTGATGACCTTCACATGAAAAAAGTGAGGTCACATTATAGGACCTACTCTCTGCCTCTAAAAGTAGGTAAATCTCAATAAACAATAAAATGGTCTGTCTAATTTTATATTTAAAATGTAATTGTTGGAATATGAGGGAAGAAGATATATTTAATGTATAAAGAAAAATAATACTCGTATGTGTTGCTACGAACATGTTTTTTATTGAAGTCACTTAATATTTTAAAGAACAATGAAATATAAAAGAGTATGTATATAAGTACATAAAAAAGGTTACCTATTCAATTAGTACTATTTACAACAATAATAATATACAATTTGTGTTAATATAAAGAAAACCACGAAATAAATGTACATATTTTATTGTGAACTTCCGTTTTTGTAAGTTTAATAAAGATAATTGAAATAGAAACGATTTTTTTATTAAATTTTTCCTAAATATGTATGTATTATCTTGCATTGCTGAGTGTGTTAGACTAAGTAACAGGCGACCACCATTTCGGCGCTCGACTGATATGATGGCAAAGTGGCATAGAAAAAGACAGATTTCACTTTGTTAAAACCAGCTTTTGAAAATACCAGCTAATGAAGAATAATTGTTCTATTTTTAATGGCCTCCCGCTCCCCTATACTGCGTCTCACCTTGGAAGTCAGGATCTGTATAGGGGACCCAGCTTTCTCCATCGTTGACGATTTGCGGGTTACACTCCCCTGTCTTCCCCTGTTGGGATACGGATACCAATCATTTTTCTATAAAACTTTTGAATTTCGTTAATTTACTACAAAATAAGTGAAATTACAGGATTAAAATAAAGCCAATCAAATTAACTTCAAGTGAATTTGCAATTGGTCGAGATTGTTGTCGGCCCTTATTTCACAAATAAATAAATAGTATTATTAATGCTATATCCGTGTAGCAAGTTTAAAGGTCTTGCTACGCGAATTGACTCGGTTAAAATTTGGTTAAAATGCAGTAAAATGAAAATGAATATTACAACTTACGTCAGATTAAATTCGAAATTTTTGGGTCAAAATTAAGGTAATAGAATCAAGATAGTAAAGGGACTTTTTCAAACATAGGTAGGTGGCTGTATACTGGCCTTGTCGGTTAAAATAAAGGCTGTAAAACGGCCTAGTCTTAAATAAAATATAATTTTACAACCTACACAATATGGAACCTATCGTTATAAATATAGGCGCAACATATGCGAATTTGTAAAAGTTAAAATTACAATTGATTTCGACTTTAACTTAAGTCAAAATTTAATTCAAACTATATTACAGAAAATATTTGTCAGATAATAACACAAAATTCATTGAACAGAATAAGTTTTGATTAATCAACTCTTTAGTTACTGGAGTAATCTAAAAATAAAAAAATCCAGATACCGTCAATTTAAATAGTTTGCCTCAAAACTTATACAGTCTATAAAACTTCCACTAAAAATCCAAAAGTTTATATAAAGAGATATAACTCCTCGCTGAGGCGAATGAAGTAGGTAGCGTGTCTTCCTCCGCTCCAGCACCATCGGGTCAGTGGCCTCGTGGCTAAATTTTTCGCACTTGTGCGTTTGGCCGTTACCCGTAAAAATGCGCGTGGGTACTCGTTCTGTAGATCTCTTTGAGGCAATAGAGGCAATAGAGGTCTTAAAAAAAAACAAGAATTTATTCTTTTTAAATAATATTTTTATTAGTTTTTATTATTTTTGTAATGTGATTTATTTATTCACTCACAAGCACTACAAACTACTTAAAAATAAAACATAATCAACAAATAACTATAATAAAGTCAACAAATATCTAACAATTCAACAGATATGTTCGAAAACAGGAATAACACAAGAGCGCATGTACACGGAAGCGTAGTTAACAGCACACTGGTCAGTTGGGATCAGTGTTGCCAACTTTATTTTCCAAGGGATCTTACAGTACATTTAAAAAAAAAGTCGTATTTCGCCTAGAATTCTAGAAAAAAAACCCCAAGTGCATATTTACAATAAAACCCGCACACGTAAATGATAGAACACAAGTTAAATCGAAATAAAATTCTTGAATGAATTTTGAACTTAACAGAAAAGCAAACTTAATTTATAAAAGATCTTATAAATACGATTTAAATCATACGGTTGGCAACACTGGCAGGGTATCAAAAGTGCTCTTATTGCATGAAGCGTAAATTAAGCTACATTTTTTATTTACACTTATAGTTTAATTATTTAATAGTTTTATTATATTTTAGTTTTATTTATATATTTTTTATCTAATTTTATTAGGTACTATGATGACTCGGATCATGTGAAGTTTGCAGCAAGTGCGATCCTATTCTTATTTGACACGTATAGTAAAAAGGTGTGGATCGTTTCCGAAGTTGAGTAAGATTTTTTTTTACTTATAAGGCTGGAAGTATACCAGTTCCAGAGAAACGATGCACGCATTAGATGCGCCTCGCCGACAGGAATCTTTTTATGTATGGCATTTCACTTAGCAAACACTACAGAAATAAAATTTAATTTTTTTTTTCACAATTTATTTGAGGCTAATACAGTAATAATTTTTTTTTTTCAAAATTTATATGAGGCTAATACAATATGAGGCTTAATTGGCATGCATTAATACAATTTACACTTGAAGCGGCTTGCTGTTCCGAAAGGTTGACGGTTAATTTTGCTTGTTACTTCACTATACATAAAAGTTTAGAACAAAACAATAAATCGGCTTCGTTGGTTTCGGCGGTGAGTTCGTCGGTGTATTCGGCGGTGGGGGCGGCGGTGGGGTAGACAGTGGGCTCGACAGTGGGGTCCACGGTGGGCTCGACAGTGGGGTCGCCGGTGGGCTCGACAGTGGGGTCGCCGGTGGGGTCCACGGTTGGGTCGACAGTGGGGTCGACGGTGGGGTCCACGGTTGGGTCGACAGTGGGGTCGACGGTAGATACCACCGTGGGGTCGACGGTGAGGTCAACGGTGGGGTCGACAGTGGGGTCGACGGTGAGTAGGTCTCGGAGTCTTCTTCCTCCCTATTAAAAAAAAATATTATTACATAGAGTCAGCACTGGAAAGACAGTACAAAAAAGTGGATTTATATGATAATAAAAATAGTTAATGTGTGTCTTCTACTTTAGTTAATGGGTAAGGCCGTCGAATTGGCCTCATATAACAAAAGTACCTAACATAAAATTTTATGTCACCGGGTAACTAAAAAGTAACATAAATGTTTCTAAGGGCACATCTACCGTGGGGAAACATTCATTCGTTTTTTGAAAAATTAATACATTCTCATAACTACACTTATTTTATTTTATTTCTAAATAAAATTCAAGAAATATATTCACGTAAAAAATATGTATATATTATGTTGATATATGGGTCAAAAGAGAAAGTAATTTTTCAGATATTTGAAAACGTAAAATACCTCTGATTTTGACCCATATATGTATGTATTTATAAGTGTATGTTTGTATGTGTGTGTATGTGTGTGTGTGTGTGTGTGTTTTTATGTTTTTGTGTGTATGTTTGTATATCGACGGTCCCCACGTACATAAAGACATGTCAAAAATGGCAATTTTTTTTATTGCATAATTGTCTTTAGATTACCATTAGAAAGTTCCTAAAGCTAATAAAATATTCTAGAAAAAACAAAATTTATAATTACTTATACATATAATTATTTCTAGAGCGGTTTGAACATAAATTACGCTCTCCTGTAAACCCCGGTTTTAGACATGTCTTTATGTACGTAGGGACCGTCGATATGTATGTTATGCTATTTTTGTGGTTCGGTTTGGTTTTTGGTTCATTTGGTTCTCTTGTATTTCGGTATTAGTTTGACTGTAGTTTCAAACAGTTTTAAATTCAAAGAGTTTCACTACAAATTATTGTAATTGTTTTTGCCATTATGAGCTATAAAATAATGTGATATTTATTTTCTAAAGGTTAATAACTTAATATAAATCATTGTTCAGAACTTCAGAGGGTATTTCTTTCTTCCATAATTTGTAATACCTAATGTATATATGAGTAAGTTATATTCATTTTATTTATTTAAAATTACCCTCACATTTGTAAAATCAAAAATGTGTACTTAAAATGTGTGTAAAATAGAATGGATTGTTGTAATAAGTGGAAATATTGTCACTAGAAGAAACTAGCGTCTAAGATACAGGCTCGGTCTAGTCTAGACGCTAGTACCTACTCAACCTGTTTACAGATTTGTTAATTAATAAATAAAAATTATTATCTTTTATCACAACTCAGTTTCATTTTCAAAGCTTTATTTTATTTATGAAAATAATAATTATAATAATAACTAATCAAACTAAAAATCGAATTCCGACTCTTTAAGACGTAAAAAAGATAGTGATGCAAAATAAGTACAAAAATTGACTTTATAACTTTTTGGATTTTAGACAAATAAGGAACCAACGGTCTGGCGAACTGTAACTTGACCTTTTTTTATGAATATTTTTTCCATATTTTTTTGTAAAATTAATGTATAAGACACATAAAAGTACAATATTTTACTATTAGATCAATACAATATAAAAATTTAAGTCTGGCACCCCGAATCTTGACATAAATTTTCTATATAAGGTATAAGAAAAAATTAAACGTCAAAATTTTTCTTTTTTATCCCTCCTATGAATAGAATTGGTCTGGCATATTAATACTTGACCAAAGTTCTGCCAGACAACGATTAAAAGGTGTTTTATTGGCCAAAAAAAAAAATAGGTCAAGTCACAGGTCGCCAGACCGTTGGGTTATTATTTGTCTAATATCCAAAAAGTTATAATGTCCATTTTTGTACTCACCACCCTTTTACGGTCGTCGCTTGGACTATGTAAAGGAAATGTTGTTGTTTGATAAAATAATAATTGTAGAAAAATATCCTGTTCTGTATATTCACGTTTTTTTTCCAGTTCCTGGACGCAAAGTCATTAATCAAATTATAATTTTTTGGCGGCCTCACCCTAATTAAGCAAAGTTAAAATAGTTGTGTAAATTATCATTGCAATTAATGAAATTTCACTTACAACCAGGCAGGATAGCAGCAACTGCAACACCATAGCCATAGTCGATATACACCGCCAAAATCCCGACGTTTCGGCAATAGAGATCTGTTAATTTAAAATTTATTTTAAAGACCAATATACATATCTTATTAACTAGTCCAATGACATGACGAGAAACCAATGAGGTCATTGGTTAACAAATGCTAGTATTGAACAACAATATTAATAATCAAATAATCCTATTCCCCACTGCTGGACATACGCCTCACCCATGAGACTTATCAGATGCCTAGTCGGCTATTTGCCGGCTATTGCTATTTGCCCTGCGTACGCCTACTGACGTGGAAATTTATTACAAGGCCCACGTTTGAAACACTAAGCGAGCACTTCTCTGCACGAGAAGATATCTCGGAGCTTCCCAAACACTGCCTATCCGAACCTTGCCGAATGATTGACGACATATTACAAAATGAAAAGAGTAATGTGAGTACGAACCTTGCCTCGGAATCCATGACTCTGTAAGAAAATCAAAAAGAAAATGTAATTTAACCTCACACAAACACAGCATTCGTTAAGTAGGTATAATTATAAAAAAGAAAGTTAATAAATGTGAGAAATTAATCTAGAAAACACTTTTTTACAATAAAACATTGAATAACATATTTAAAATCTCACTGTGAATTTAACACTAGAGCCTACGTCATATTTTCATAGTGTTCATTCTTTTGTGCAATGTCCAATTAATATGAATCGTTCTTTATTCGATCAACAAGGTAGGTATTAGGTACTAGGTAAACCTACGTAACGAGGTGACCATCGCTAAGTTAGTTTTTGACAATGTTTAAGATCGAAAGTAACTTAAAATTTCTTAATTAATTCTCATACTACACCTACGCAACAGGAACATAGTAAGATTTTAGGAATCGAGTCGCTAATAACATATATATTTTTTAAATGTCTGTAAATTTTAATTTATTTTTAGTTAAAAGTGAACAAATTCGGATATAGAGAATGGCTCAAACTTCAAGTATCCTCTGTCTGCCATTTTTTTTTATGACAAACAATAAAATTCAAAGCTCCTGTAACAACAAAAATATGTATACTTTTCTACTTTTATCAAAGCATAAATTAATATAGTGAAGGAATGGTATTAATATTTTCAAATTTTTTAATATTTCAAATGAAATCAATACAACTGGACTTATTGCACATAACCTGCCTAATCTCCACAATGCCTAAACCATAAATAAATCAAACATTAGGCGCTTAACTTCCCTCATGCTGAGACAGAACAGGATGTCTTAACACATTTGGCCCGAGAGATGGTAGACATTTGCGGGTAGGTATTTGAGGCGAGCTGAAAAATTGTCCTTCTATAATACTCTTTACTCTTGTATAATACTTGCTCAATGATTTCAATAATATTTTCAAACTACTCAACCTAATCCATACTAAATTTTATTATTATTTTTCTTTGTAAATAATACGTCTTATAGCTCACAACCACCAATGTCTACATTCAAATAGCAGAAAAATCCTAACATCATCTGAATGCGAGACTATCGAGGTTGTAAATAAACACACGTATCTTGGACTAGTCATAGACAATCGACTTAACTGGTTAGAACACATTAATCACGTATGTGATAAACTAAGAGCAATACTGGGTAAATTCTCTGTAATAAAAACACAAAGCCCCTTACAAATTATGTACTGTTATTGCTTTACAAGTCATTGGCAGAACCAATAGTATGTTATGGACTATCTAGCTACAGAAAAACATTCAAAAGCAACTTGGACAAAAATTTTTCACTTCAATTGCGTATTCTAAAAGAGATTTTTCGTTAAAATTCCTTAAAATTCCTATTAAAAGAACAATATTTCAATGAAAACGTAAATATTCCAAATATAAATTATTCAAACCGATTGCTTGATGAATCAAAACTTAATTTACCCAACTATAACAACCTTCATTGAAAAAGACGTCTTGCTTATGTTATACCGAACCTAATTAATCAACTACCTAAAACATTAAAAAGCGAAATAACACACAAAAACATCACATATATGTATACCTATTTGTATATAATCTATAATATATTTTCTTTAAATTTATGGCTGTATGTAAGTAAATAAATAAATAAAAATAAATTATTATTAGTTCTATTATTGATTGTGATTCTAGCAAATTAAAAAGATGTGGACTGCCTGATTATTTTCAAAGAAAAAAATTAATAAAATTTAGTATAGATTAGAGGTTTGGTAGTTTGAAAGTATTACGAGTACATTTTAATTATTGAAATTATCGAGCAGGTAGCTATTATTGAAGTTATATAAGAAGAAGAAGAAAAAACAAGTTTTCTGCTTGCCTCAATACCTACCCGCAAATGTCTATCATCTGTCGGAATAATATACAAAACTCCTGTATCTAAAATCTAACTAAAATAACTCTTTATTTTGCAGCAAAGTATGAAATGATATTAATACGATATTTACAAACACTATGGAAAATGTATCGCGAAGCAATGTTTCGTAAAATAAATATGATTCAGTTTCTCACCCCAGTAATAAAATTTTGTTATTTTTAAAAACATCATTACCTTAAGCTGAGGCGAAATTTCCACCAAATTGGGACTTGATGTTAAGTTTTAAGCATTATTTTCACTGTATAAATATTTTATCGTATAGACAAAGACCTATTTCTATATCAATCCACTAGACGAAAAATATAAAACACCGAGGCTATTTCTGAAGGATAACTAAATATTTCCACTAATATCAGGTAGGTATAGGAGGAATACACAAAAATATATGAAAGCATATAAAAGTTATGGCAAATAGAATAGAAATAATTATTAAACTGTTAGCACTTACCGGATTTAAACCTTTCGTGAAAACACTAAACTCTACGAACTCACTTAACACACTGAACTCTACGAACGATCAAACAGAAATGTGTTGTGTTGGTCCGAATTTGTCGGAGGACTGATGTTGAATGAAATAAAAGTGCTGTCACCGCCACGTTGTCGTATGATAGGACGGTCTGCGCATGCTCCGACACGCGCGAACCAATGGCGTGGCTCCGTTCAAATTGTTCAGTGTTCATCCTCCGATTTTATTTTTTGATAAAAAAGGTAAACAAACAATTCACGACATAGAATTTTCCAGTTTTAAACTTAATTACACATTCATATATACACGAATTCATTTACACTTACTAAACATAATATTCTTTACGAAATGTATCAAAAATTATTGCATAATTTCAGAGGAAAATGCAAAAAAACTCGAGATTTTCGTCACACAGATTTTGTCTATGGTTTTAGAGACAGGACATGTACACGACCTAAGTCATTTGGAGTCACATGAGGTTTTGATTCGTACATAAATTATCAAGTTCACAATCTTATATACATTTTTAAAGTTTTAGTTTATCACAATTCATAACCGTAGACGAAAACACTTTATGAAATTATTTTTGATTAAATGGCATTAATTAAATAGATTACTTAAAATTACCACTGAACTAATAATTAGTATTTTATTTATTATTCTTATTAATAATATTTTATTCGGTTTTGTACAAATCCCATCTCTAAAACCCTAGCCCTGGCGACGTCATATTATCAAACAAATAAAATCGGAGAATTATACATATGTAGTTGAAATTGTAGTTCTGATGTATCGGTGAGTGAATAAAAGTATTGGGACTCAACATAAAGTGGTTTAATTAGTGTACCCGAAGTAGAGGATGCTAACATTAGGTAAGTGCAGGCAGGAAAATTATTTAGTATCTAATAATAGTGGGTAGTTGTTGCGGTTGTTAATTTTTTTTTTTTCATATAAAAAGTCTAGTATATTTCCGCTGTTTTCCATCTTAACAGTAACTCTTTTTCGATTTTTGAATATTAAAAGCCATATTTTCATGTATAAAAATTTCAAATTTTCTTTCTATTCTCTACTACCATTAATAATAAATTAAACAAAAAGAAATAGTTTCACATAAAAATAAGAAAATACTTTCTTTTTGTTCCAAATGTTTATCTTGCCTTCGTGCGTCGATAGTAAAAGGTTGATTTTAAACTCAAATGTGTGGACGCAAAGTCACATTTTCTTAAAATGACAGACTGAGTTTATTCTGTACGCATATGTCACTTATTTCATAGATTTAAATGTTCCATAATTATAAGTAATATAAATCCAAATACTAATAATATAAAGAGAAGATTTGTATTTTTATATATTTATAACGAATAAACTCAAAAACTACAAGGCCGATTTTTAAAATTCTACTTCGATGGTTTGTATGATGTTTGTGAAAGAAATTTTGTATTGCAATTCCAGCTTAATAGCTTAAAATTCACGACGCGCCTTATTAAGTATGTATTACTGTGTACCTACATTATCTATCATCTACATTGAAACATTTTTTTGTTAGTGAAATTTATAAAATGGCTACTTGGCTATGTAGAATAAAATTTAGTAGCACAATATTGCATTGAAGAATAATATCACAAAATTTAAATGTTGTCTTAGTAAAATACAATGTTGTTTTAGGGGGTCTAAAGAACTCACTCTAAAAGATATTTCCAGATTCTCATCACGCCATACATTCATGCAGGGATCGTATTTGCCGATGTGGTTGAAGTACTCCCGATATATAGCGAACAAACAGCCAGCCATTGTCGGTGATTTTATTGGTCTCACAAAATCTTCCTCACCTGGAATAACGTATTGAAATCTATTTTATCTTGGCGAAGTCGATAAGAGACCTCAATGCGATGCTTGAAGACGTCAACTGAAGTTCCTCAAAGGGTAGGCCTTAAGATGAATATGGACAAGACGATAGTCATGTCTAATGTCAATGTTGTGCCCACCCCTGTAAAAGTTGAGCGTTCAATTCTCGAAGTTAATATGTACAATATACTTAGGACAACAAGTCCAATTAAGTAGAGCCAACTCCTAGGAGGTCGATCGTCGAATCCAGTTCGGATGGGCAGCCGAAGACGCCTAAATTCCTCAGTGTCTTAAAACAAAAAAAATGTACCAATATATGTTGAAACGTGGTTCTTATGAGCCTCGTAATAAAGCTCAACTTCGCTCAATCATTATGGTTGGATTATGGAGTTACTCTTTTTTTTGCTTCTATTCTACATATGGAGAGTGTTTATATATGTTTAACAAGTTTACATAATGAATGCATCACTTACTATTCAATGTGCCCTTAGGTAAATTATCCCATTTAAAATGCAAACCCCAATTAAAGCCGCCCATCAATAGTGAACTTGCGGAATATTCAAACGTGTCCGCGTTGATAACATCTATGATGGGCGCAACTGCCCTCGTGGAATATTGGAGTTTAACACCGTCCACGTCTCAGACAAACGCGCCAGAAGTGGCACCAACCAGTTCATGTTCATCTCAATATGAGAGTCAAGAAAAACTAACACCTGAAAATTATAAATAAAAGCAATCTATGACAAAAACCACGGTAGAGACATAAAATAATATTAAGAATTCTGTTTCATGACTCTATCTACTATCTATGTCTAAAGTTAAATAATCTTATAAAAAATTTGATTAAGTCGATTAAGTGGACAGGTAGACTGTCAAGAGGCTGCCTAGTTTATGATTGCAGAATCCAATGTCCAATGCCACTACTGGTATCTAAAAAGGCCATTCCGTCAGGCCAATCAGCTGTCAACTGTAGGTCACGCTAACATAAAACAAAAAAATATTAAAGCCAGAACATACCAACAACCCCCACACTATTATCAGCTCCATATAACCTAGCTCTTATGAGACCTTCTCTTTTCCCAGTTCTCAAGAGCCTCACGTTCAGAGCTGCCTTTGCCTTGTCCGTCTTTTCGGTCGTCTTCTTATCAACATTATTGCAACATTTGTAATGAACAACATTGTCACCATCTATGTTATTCGTCTCTAATGCTACTGCTACACCTGCGTTAATGTTAACGTTAGTGTTAATGTTCAACTACGCGTTAATTAAGGCATTAAAAATACGCTTTGGCTACATTAAGGTTCTAACGCCGTTAAAAGCTAATTCATCCCGTTACCGCTCTAATACAAAATGGAAGTTGAAGCAGCTGCACTAGTTGCAGCAATGAGTGTAATTAATGATTATATGCATTTATGCAATTTAATAAAAAAGAAAAAAGAAGAAGATGGTGGATGATTCAAATGCATCGTCATTGAACTCGGTCCTGCAGAATGAGACGATGTTAAGCCGTTAATGTAGCCAACATCGCGTTAAGCGTTAAATTACGCGTTAAAAACCTTTGATATGTCAAAAAAACCGACACCCGAGCTATCGCTTAACGTCTAATGCCATTAGTATTGCCGTTAGCAAATTAACGCATTAAAATCTTGACCACATCTGCGTAATGCCTTATTTAACGCACTAATTAACGCGTTAAGACGCAGGTGTAGCAGTAGCATAACATTTCTTCATCTTTGCGCATTTTACTATTTATCTCGTTGACCGCCTTCTGAACTTTGTCGTGAAGGCCTTCCAGGTCACTGTAGTCGTCCACCAAAATTATCTCCTTCAAATGTTTGTAATCTGTGTGATCCAGTATGGAATGTATTGAGCGCATGAGTGTTTCAAAATGTTCATTGTAAAAACAAATAACAGTTGACGCCTTCGGCAGTTTGTGTGGATACTTCTGCTTTCGGCATCTGAAATATTTAAAAAAAAAAAAATTTTATAATGCACTTTGTCTCATGCGATTTGCGAGATCATCATTTAAATATAACACACAGTGGTTGCAAAACTGTTGAAATGAAACGCTATAATATGCAGATTACTTACAGTTTTCGTTCGTCAAAAATCAACGCTGACATGTAGAGTTATTCAATCCCGACCATAGTATTAAACTAAATTAAATACTTTCTTAGTATTATTTCGGTATAAATAACTGCATGCTGTAAATTGTATTGTATATTGTATATAAATCGTGTAAATAATATGTGGCGTTTATTTATCATTCACCCACAGTGTTGTTTAGCTTGATTGAAAAGCTGGTTCGATTTCATTTCCCCAATTAGTTGCTTCTAAATTTTGATTTTTGATTCTAAATTTTATAAATTTTGATATTGTTTCCGGTAGTCGGTAGACAGACTTTTTTTTAAATGACGTTTTAACAAACAAGACTGCACTTGTGATTGGTCCGCGCTTTTTAAGTTATGTGGCTTGGCACACAACTGGTAAGAATTGTGTGCATAGAATTTGCAGAAAATAATTATATATAGTTTTATACATATGTGATGTGTTAAGCACAAACCTAAGCTTTGGTCTGGTTTTGCCATCTTCATTCCAATTGTTTTGCAAATTTCTCTTTCAGTATCTGCTACTTGTCATAATATGACAAGTTTAATTTATTTTAATAATAAAATTAATTGATAATTGTATCTAATATATCCTAAAACTTACCAGTCAAATTTAAAAGCCAATATAAATACAATATAATACTCCAAGTAGCGGAAGCAAAGAAAATGCCCCATAAAAAATAGTTATTTATTCTTCCCATTGCGTCTAGGATAGTGTAAATATTGTGAACACTGTTTTTTCATTGAGAATAGTTACAATAGACAGACTGTCTCACTGAACTATTATACATTATATTACAGTTATGAAAGGCAAGAGATTGTTTAGCTACAGGTCAGGTAATAATATTGTTTCTTTCACTTATTATAACGCATCCATACAATATAACACGACCAAAACAGACTGAGAAAATAATAAATGAGTTAATTAATACAAACAAATTAAAAATAAATAAATATACAAAAGTAATCGAGGAATAAAGGCGCGATTACACCTTTCAATTTCAAGGATTCCAATCTAGGTACCTAAGTAGTGAGCTTGTGATCACACTATGCAATTTAAGAAATCTAACTTGTAGTGTTGCCAGAATACAGATTTCTCGGTATACATTACAGATTTTTAGCATGTCATACCTACCGATAAATTACTAAATGATAAGCCTTGTTATGAATTAAATGATGATTAGGATTTTATATCTAAGATGAATAAAATCAATAACATTTACAAATAGTTATTGATTTTATTTCTTTAAGTTTAAACCAAATATAATATTACTAGCTGGTGCCCGCGACTTCGTCCGCGTAGAAAAAGAAAATATATGAGTAATAATGCCTGACATCGTTATAAATGTGACGACGGTAGCGCCGCCATGCGACAGTGGCGCCCTATTCTTTAAATTTTTAGCCGATTACTCGGGAACAGTACTTTTTTTCTGGTCTTCTGACAAAGACTGGTCTTCCTTTCTGGTCCTTCCTGTATCCCTGACAACGTGTATGTAAAATTTTATGATGATCGGTTGAGTAGTTAAGGCGTGAAAAGGTAGCAGACGAGTTACTTTCGCATTTATAATATTAGTATGGATTATACAGATTTTTGATATCTACAAATCGATATACGATTTTTAATACTTCACTCCGTATAATTAAATTCTAAAGAAACCTCTAACACGGAATTTCAAACAAATTTTGCTCTTGTAGTTTCATATATTATAGAAAATATTAAACTACAAAAAAGAAATGTTACTTTTATTTTTTTATTTCTCTATACATTTCTATTAATTAAATTAGTACAAAGTACATTGAATAGGCAGAGCTGCCGCTTCCGCAACAGTCATAGCACGTCGGTGTTACAGTCTGCACGTCCACTCTGATCAAAGCGCGGGCGCAGACTGACTAGGAAATTGTGACCGGAGCGATCACACTATCCTACTTCGATTTCAATTTAGCAAAGTAGTAAAGGCGTAGTGAAATGCGGTACGGATTTTGCCTCCACAAATGTGGCAACACTTGTGCATGCAGTAGGGATGCCCGATACTTCGTTTTGTATGGATATATCGTATTAAATTAATGAAATAAAACTATTACTTAAATTAAATATGTATGTAATTACTGTACTTAAGTTAGCTTTATTTATATGTCACAGACAGTTGATTGTTTATTATTTATAAAAATCATAAACCTATCACAATGTATGAATTGGTATGTGAAATCTTCAAATATGTCTAAAATAGGTATGTAATACATATAGTTACACAAGTTATTATAAGACATAAACTAAAATTATTTTTTAAATTGATCAATTCGATCGATTGTTCAAAGCCCAAGTAATTAAAAAATAATAATATATGAATAATATAATAATCTACAAAATTATGTTAGATTTTATGTAGGACCTACATAACACACCAATATTAATTATTATTTATTTATCAACATCATTTTTTGTCTTTAACCTTGCTTTAACTATTTACTTCAAAAACTATTGATTTACTCGATGTAGGTAGGTATCGATGTATTTTCATAAAATATCGAATCAAGTTCGGTTAGTATATCAATAGGTATATATTTGTAGAATTTATTTTAAATAGAATTTAAAAAATATTATTATAACTATTAATGGTTATTTAATTAAAATAAATAAGAAATCTACTTCCATTTCGGCTGCCAAAAGGCGTTTTTTCTCTAAGTTATATAGATTCCTTGAACATCCTTTAATACAAAAACAGGCGTGCGGACAATGTTGTAGGAGTAATAGATCATTAAAAACTGTGATTTGTTTTGTGACTACAGTTTTGTGATGCAATGTTAGAAAAAGTACTAGATTTTGAGAAAACATCGATGTTTCTAACAGATGCATAGCCTCGATGTATAATACTTAGAATATAGAACAATATTCTAAGGTATCGCATCGACAAAAAAACATCGATATATTTTCTAAGTGGACAGCCCTAAACGTCCTAAATCGAAGCGGCGCGATTACACTATTCAATTTAAGGAAACAGAGAGATTGGGGCCTCCTATTTGGCTAAGTTGAATACAATCTGTTCTAACTGCGATTACACCTTCCGATTTCCTAGATTGGAATCCTTGAAATTGTAAAGTGTAATAAGCCCTTAAGCTACACAGAGCAAAGCAATCGAATCGGTCGGTGATCATAGAAGACATCAATCACATGGACGTCACAGATCACCACAGTCTATATCGGTTGTCCAAAATATATGCGAAATAATAACATTAACGTATTGTCATGTCCATCAATTGATTGTCTTTTGAATATGTAACTACCATTTTAGCTGAAATATTAACATAATCGGTTCTTGCTTACTATCTTACAGCGTCCTACCTTCCGCCAAAACTCTATAGAAATTATATACACAATGATCATGAACCAGAGAGTTCGCTACCTAACATCTCCCCTGTTTTAATGAAAGTCTAGAGTCCAGGATCTTCATGAGGTAAGTTTATTATTTTATTTGGTTGTTTCAATGTTTACGTAAAATGAATATACGATATTTGTTATACCAAGATCCATTCGGTTAGACAAAAAAAAACTGTTACTTTTGACGTAATACATTTTGACAGCTGACATCTCTCCAATTTCTTATAATCCAATGATTATATACTGCGACACGCACGCCCTAGGCCTCCCAAACGTCGCACGGCCGAACTAACCGATCACACGGTCGCTCGTTGGTATTCGGTGGTATTCAAGAATATTCGTTTTCCCCGCGCGCCTCAGAGTAGCCTTCGCGTCCCGCGCTTTTCGTAGTAACGGTCGTGCTTACCAAAGTGTTTCGTGCTTACCATGGCGCTCCAACGGGGACTGATAACTTTATACATATTATTTGTAGTAAGTTATCACCTCTCTATGCAGTTTTTAGTTCTGATGTGTGCCTTATTGTACAATAGTTGACCTCTGCCTCAGGGTTTAGTAGGGGAGTTAATAAGTATGGCTTCAAGGGATATGCTGTCGCGAACTGTTTGATTCATAGAACAATTTAATCAAGCAGTGGCGAATTACTAATAGAAGTATTTACCTGTACATATCGTACACACGTATCTGCCTCGCTAATTTACTGGTAGTACCGCTTCACACAAGCGAATCATCAACTGATGTCTGAATAGGCGAGTCCGAAGACAAGCTCAACTGATGTCTGAATAGGCGAGTCCGAAGACAGGCTCAACTGATGTCTGAATAGGCGAGTCCGCAGACAAGCTCAACTGATAACTGAATAGGCGTGTCCACAGACAAGCTCAACTGATAACTGAATAGGCGAGTCCACAGACAAGTTCAACTGATAACTTGAATAGGCGAGTCCGCAGACAAGCTCAACTGATAACTGAATAGGTGAGTCCGCAGACAAGCTCAACTGATAACTTGAATAGGCGAGTCCGCAGACAAGCTCAACTGATAACTTAATTGGCGGGTCCACCGACCCTGAAAGCAAAGGCCTCCATCCTCCCCTTACAGCCTTCCCTGTCCTCTCAACTTGGTCTAATTTCTGATACTGATACTGAACTGATACTGAACTGATACTGATCTGATACTGATACTGCACTGATACTGATACTGCACTGATACTGAACTGATACTGAACTGATACTGAACTGATACTGATCTGATACTGATACTGCACTGATACTGAACTGATACTGATACTGCACTGATACTGAACTGATACTGATCTGATACTGATACTGAACTGATACTGAACTGATCTGATACTGATACGGCACTGATACTGATACTGAACTGATACTGAACTGATATACTGAAACTGTTCCTGAGCCTGAGCCAGCCTGAGCCTGTTTCTGATAAGCAACAATAACGACTGTTCGCTATTCTATTGGTTCTACTCTAATACTCTGTTTTCAGACCGCTGCAGCGATCGTTACACATGGCTAGTATAAATTTACACTATAAAGTCTTAAAACACTAGTAACAAAGTACACAAATAAATAGGCACAAGAACTGAAGTTAAATATGGTAATCACTTAACATATTTAGTCACACACACACACACTGTATAAATATACGTCTGTCTAGTTCGGCCGCGCTAAGCGAAGTGAAGCCCGAAAAGGTTAAGGCGGCTCTTCTCATTTTTAATAATACATTATAATCTACCCGCACTTCAATCGACACTTACGAATTTGACTCTTATTGCGTAGGTAACGCGCGATAAGTTTGACTGAGTTGCGGAGGCATTTAATAATTTTCAATACATTGCAACCTACCCACCATTCAACCCAGCACACTCGGATTTGAATCTTATCGCGTAGGTAATACGCGATACGATTGAATGAATTTGACTCTTCGCGTAGGTAATACGCGACATATGCACTATCTCCAAGCAACCACCTATTCCCTAAAGTTCTTCTTTCACATTTAGCTAAATGTAAACATCTAACATTAATGGTTGACATCTATCACATTACCACTTATAACACAATGGGTATAAAATTATAAGGCCATTATTAAATATATTAATAGTGAGTTATTTTATAATTTATACTCATGCCCTTCAACGGACGTACGGATCGTTATCGGTTGTCCTCCCGTCCGTTAGTAAAAGGATTCGGTAATTTCATCTACGAGTAGATGAATATAGGAACGCGTCACCCTTACGACTCGTGGCTATAAGTACCGTTGGTAGGCAAAAACCGGGCCTTAGTCTATAATGATAGTTGCTTCGTAACCTTTAGTAATGTTTACTTGATTTATTTTTAAAATTTTCAATAATATTAAAATGTGTGTAATGTATTTAATTTCCAGATATGGTTCAAGACCGCACTAAACGAGTTAGTATTGGGACGGACCCTCTGTCTTGATGCTTCCAACAATGTGACGCCATCTCTCGGCAAATGTCACGAGTTGGGCGGTGCACAGGAGTGAAAACACAAGGGATCGGTGAGTTCTAAAATTGTTGAAATCCATTAAGAATTAAATACATGCCATGCCATTAAAGTCTTGCGTCCCTGAGAAGCGAGGTGGATGACTTTCACCCGCCTCTGCTATGTTTATCACTAGTTGAAAAATACGGCCACCTTTCATCCACATCACGTGCCCGAAATGATGCAGCTTCCTCTCCTTCATAGCTCTCAACACTGCCATTCTATTTCTCATTCGATTCTAATCGCTTTCATTGTAGGTAGGTATACTGTAAAATACTAGATTTATGTTTTGAGGTGGTCCATTCCATTAGCCACCAGAGACGGATTTATCCGACAATTATTTTTGTTTCCAGACGCTCAACACAACTGAAGTTTACTCCTCAAGAAAGATTATATAAAAATAAATTAAATAAATATAATATAAAATATTAATAAATTTAATAAATAAATAAATAATTTAATAAATATAATTAAAACATATTATTATAATATATTATTTGTATTATATTATATTAATATGTATTGAATAGATTCTTAAGGAATAAAACGCTCAGCTTTTGGTGTCTAAAAACTCGCAGAAAAATCGATTTCTGATGCGAGCGTGATTTAACTCACAGGAATAAAATTTTGATTTTATTAGTATGATAATTACTATTTAACACGATTATTATTATTATTATTATTATTATTTTATTTAACACGAGAGCAAATTTTTTATGTCTCGTACCTTTAAATCACTCAGTGCGCTCAGTAGTTTAATCACTCGCTACGCTCGTGATTGGATTCTAGACTGCTTCGTTGGTTCGTGATTTAAAGTCGGCACTCGCAGCAAAAAACAATTTTGCTCTCTAGTTGAACAATGATGACAAATACTGTTTTTAACCAATATCGGCTGACATAATAACGATGTTTTTTTTTTGTTTGTTTATAATACAGGCGATGAGTCCAATATACAACAAGGCTGCCGGGATGTGTCTGGGAGTGGAGCGAGCTCACCGCGGCGAGCCTCTGCTTTTGGTCATTTGCGACAACCAACGACTAATCAGTGGGACTTTTTTAGATCTTAGATCTTATAATAGTCAAATATTGACTATATTCAATTGTACTCGGTAACAGAATAATAACAACAGGTTGTTGTTGTCCTGTAAGAAGCTTGTGTGTGGAAGTCGAGTGTGAACTTTAGTGTGTTCCATAATTCGAAGGAGTAATTTGACAGGTCCTAATGTCAAATTTTAAATTAATGTTACCAGTTTTGTCCGTAGTGATGTACTAATATCGGTGTTACTTAAATAGTTACATTTTACGGTTAAAATATCACAAAATTATTGTCACAATTTGATGTCAAAATTATAATAATCGAAAAGAATTGCGACTTATAGAAAGGACTGCAAAAAATTAAATTTTAACAATTAAATAATAATTAATATTAATTCCAAACTAGTTAATGTTCTTGTGGTATAGGTAAATGTTTGTTACCTTCTTTGGATATCGGATGCAGTCACACAATAAAACTCAACCATCAATTACCATGTAGCTATATTCCAATATACAATTATAATTTACAAGGTTTCTATAAACACAAATTAATTTATTTACACGGCTTGCTCACATATATGATAAAGCTTTTTATTATAGAATTCACCACGCACCATTTATTTTCGCTGTCTGTTAGAAGTCAAAATCTTCTAGCGCGTTCCACGCAGGCGTTGAAAAAGGTTGGTTTTGTATGGTGTATGGCCCAAGTTGAAATGCAATGCGTTAGGGTGGTGGTCCAAGTTGGACACCACATTCTAAAAGCATTGCTTACGGTTTTATAAAACCGCAAGTTTTTTAATAAGTTTGATTAGGTGACCACTATTTCTGTATGGTAAAAAACCTGCAACAAAGGAAAGGAAATGTTAAATTACTCTTTCGAATTAGTATAGTTTGTAATTAAACGCGATTCATTAACATTATACAACGACACCTGTTGTTTGCAATTGTACTACATCACTTGTGATGTATTTGTGTCGCCGATTATGTCTAACAGATGGCGTCGTGCCGACAGGTTATATCGCGCTATCGTTTCGTTTTTCCATTTGGTAGACGTTGGCGCCGGTTGTTTAACTCGGCACGTTACGCGTCATCACAATTCACTTTTTTGGTGAAGTAAACGGAACATCACAATGTTACGCTTACAAAAAAACTATTGAAAAAAAACGTTGTAGTGGTCTAGCTAGGAGCTACTAGGCTAGCGCTAGGCCAGGCTAGGATTACTACTAGTTTAGTAGTAGAGCTAGTCTTAAGTTGGTCTTAAGTCTAGTCCAAGGAACATATAGGGCTAGGCTTTATAAAACCGCAATTTTTCTTAATAAGTTTGATTAGGTGACATCACTATTTTTGTATGGTCAAAAACCTGCAATTGTGAAATTGATCTGAATGAGCTTTTTTCTTAGTAGAAAATAAGAAGAAATTGTATAAGCAATGTTATGTATATATTTCAATTTAAAAAGAGTTTTTTATCAATTGTAAAATAACAATCGATTATTATTTACATACAGACTGTAGGTACTGACTTTAATTTGAATTCGATATGGATGTATTTTATTAGTGAAATTTTAATTCGTAGCAAATTTATTGGATTTCTAATGTTTAGTGCCAAAATAAAGTAATATTATAGGTATATAAACTGTATATAATTTTAAAAAGTTGTTCAGTATCATATTTGTTGTTTTAATATATAAATTAAGTAAATAAATTATGTGACAATATTATAATTACCATTTTGTAATGTGATTAATAATAAATTATATTTTTAATTTACTTTTTATTAGCGAGTACGATATACCAGACATAATATTACTTATTTAATAGTATTTTTTTTTACTTGGAATTTTGTGTATTAAAATTGTTGATAAAGGAAAAAGTTGGGAAATATTTATATATAATCCTATCGAAACTTATACTAGAGCCTTGGTCTCACCTAAGTTGATAAGTCTAAGTGAAGCTAAAGAATAATTTTTTATTCAACTCTTCTCTCAATATACAAATTCGTCTCGACGTATAAATAATTCAGTTTATTCTAAACTAGCTCTTGCCTACGGTTACGCCCTCGTGTGCAGCTAACCAGTAGCCTATGTTCCATCCCTTGTTTCCTAGAACCATCGAAAAGCGATGGTTATTGTAGCCAGACAGGCTGCTCAGTTTAATAACTGCGAAATGCATTGTGCCCTGCATTTAAGACTAATATTAATTGTAAAAGAACGGTGAATTCTTTTCTTATTATAAGTAAGTACGTATTACTGGCACATGTGCTCTGTCTCAGGAGTCTCAAGTTCGATACCCGTCAGGGCCAATTTTGTAAATGAGCTTATAAAGCTGGATCTGGCAAGTAGTGGCAGGGCACACCGAGTTTCGCAATCTTATGGGCAGCCCGTCTGGCGGCAGTAACCACCTCCTCACAGAAGACCACAGTGAAATTATTATATTGTGAGCTGTTGTGTTTCGATGTGTAAGTAAGGGACGCCAGAGCCAATTTCCTGATCCCTTATCCTTAATCCTACTGTACCGTTACTTGTGTCGTGGGTGACGGTAGCCACCTACCACCATCCTTTACTACCTTACCGTCACCCTGTCTGATGACCTTCACATGAAAAAAGTGAGGTCACATTATAGGACCTACTCTCTGTCTCTAAAAGTAGGTAAATCTCAATAAACAATAAAATGGTCTGTCTAATTTTATATTTAAAATGTAATTGTTGGAATATGAGGGAAGAAGATTTATTTAATGTATAAAGAAAAATAATACTCGTATGTGTTGCTACGAACATGTTTTTTATTGAAGTCACTTAATATTTTAAAGAACAATGAAATATAAAAGAGTATGTATATAAGTACATAAAAAAGGTTAACTATTCAATTAGTACTATTTACAACAATAATATTATACAATTTGTGTTAATATAAAGAAAACCACGAAATAAATGTACATATTTTATTGTGAACTTCCGTTTTTGTAAGTTTAATAAAGATAATTGAAATAGAAACGATTTTTTTATTAAATTTTTCCTAAATATGTATTATCTTGCATTGCTGAGTGTGTTAGACTAAGTAACAGGCGACCACCATTTCGGCGCTCGACTGATATGATGGCAAAGTGGCATAGAAAAAGACAGATTTCACTTTGTTAAAACCAGCTTTTGAAAATACCAGCTAATGAAGAATAATTGTTCTATTTTTAATGGCCTCCCGCTCCCCTATACTGCGTCTCACCTTGGAAGTCAGGATCTGTATAGGGGACCCAGCTTTCTCCATCGTTGACGATTTGCGGGTTTCACTCCCCTGTCTTCCCCTGTTGGGATACGGATACCAATCATTTTTCTATAAAACTTTTGAATTTCGTTAATTTACTACAAAATAAGTGAAATTACAGGATTAAAATAAAGCCAATCAAATTAACTTCAAGTGAATTTGCAATTGGTCGAGATTGTTGTCGGCCCTTATTTCACAAATAAATAAATAGTATTATTAATGCTATATCCGTGTAGCAAGTTTAAAGGTCTTGCTACGCGAATTGACTCGGTTAAAATGCAGTAAAATGAAAATGAATATTACAACTTACGTCACATTAAATTCGAAATTATGCGAATTTGTAAAAGTTAAAATTACAATTGATTTCGACTTTAACTTAAGTCAAAATTTAATTCAAACTATATTACAGAAAATATTTGTCAGATAATAACACAAAATTCATTGAACAGAATAAGTTTTGATTAATCAACTCTTTAGTTACTGGAGTAATCTAAAAATAAAAAAATTCCAGATACCGTCAATTTAAATAGTTTGCCTCAAAACTTATACAGTCTATAAAACTTCCACTAAAAATCCAAAAGTTTATATAAAGAGATATAACTCCTCGCTGAGGCGAATGAAGTAGGTAGCGTGTCTTCCTCCGCTCCAGCACCATCGGGTCAGTGGCCTCGTGGCTAAATTTTTCGCACTTGTGCGTTTGGCCGTTACCCGTAAAAATGCGCGTGGGTACTCGTTCTGTAGATCTCTTTGAGGCAATAGAGGCAATAGAGGTCTTAAAAAAAAACAAGAATTTATTCTTTTTAAATAATATTTTTATTAGTTTTTATTATTTTTGTAATGTGATTTATTTATTCACTCACAAGCACTACAAACTACTTAAAAATAAAACAAAATCAACAAATAACTATAATAAAGTCAACAAATATATAACAATTCAACAAGAGTAACAAAAACAGCAGATATGTTCGAAAACAGGAATAACACAAGAGCGCATGTACACGGAAGCGTGGAAGCGTAGTTAACGGCACACTGGTCAGTTGGGATCAGTGTTGCCAACTTTATTTTCCAAGGGATCTTACAATACATTTAAAAAAAAAGTCGTATTTCGCCTAGAATTCTAGAAAAAAAACCCCAAGTGCATATTTACAATAAAACCCGCACACGTAAATGATAGAACACAAGTTAAATCGAAATAAAATTCTTGAATGAATTTTGAACTTAACAGAAAAGCAAACTTAATTTATAAAAGATCTTATAAATACGATTTAAATCATACGGTTGGCAACACTGGCAGGGTATCAAAAGTGCTCTTATTGCATGAAGCGTAAATTAAGCTACATTTTTTATTTACACTTATAGTTTAATTATTTAATAGTTTTATTATATTTTAGTTTTATTTATATATTTTTTATCTAATTTTATTAGGTACTATGATGACTCGGATCATGTGAAGTTTGCAGCAAGTGCGATCCTATTCTTATTTGACACGTATAGTAAAAAGGTGTGGATCGTTTCCGAAGTTGAGTAAGATTTTTTTTTACTTATAAGGCTGGAAGTATACCAGTTCCAGAGAAACGATGCACGCATTAGATGCGCCTCGCCGACAGGAATCTTTTTATGTATGGCATTTCACTTAGCAAACACTACAGAAATAAAATTTAATTTTTTTTTCACAATTTATTTGAGGCTAATACAGTAATAATTTTTTTTTTTTTCAAAATTTATATGAGGCTAATACAATATGAGGCTTAATAGGCATGCATTAATACAATTTACACTTGAAGCGGCTTGCTGTTCCGAAAGGTTGACGGTTAATTTTGCTTGTTACTTCACTATACATAAAAGTTTAGAACAAAACAATAAATCGGCTTCGTTGGTTTCGGCGGTGAGTTCGTCGGTGTATTCGGCGGTGGGGGCGGCGGTGGGGTCGACAGTGGGCTCGACAGTGGGGTCCACGGTGGGCTCGACAGTGGGGTCGCCGGTGGGCTCGACAGTGGGGTCGCCGGTGGGGTCCACGGTTGGGTCGACAGTGGGGTCGACGGTGGGGTCCACGGTTGGGTCGACAGTGGGGTCGACGGTAGATACCACCGTGGGGTCGACGGTGAGGTCAACGGTGGGGTCGACAGTGGGGTCGACGGTGAGTAGGTCTCGGAGTCTTCTTCCTCCCTATTAAAAAAAAATATTATTACATAGAGTCAGCACTGGAAAGACAGTACAAAAAAGTGGATTTATATGATAATAAAAATAGTTAATGTGTGTCTTCTACTTTAGTTAATGGGTAAGGCCGTCGAATTGGCCTCATATAACAAAAGTACCTAACTTAAAATTTTATGTCACCGGGTAACTAAAAAGTAACATAAATGTTTCTAAGGGCATATCTACCGTGGGGAAACATTCATTAGTTTTTGAAAAATTAATACATTCTCATAACTACACTTATTTTATTTTATTTCTAAATAAAATTCAAGAAATATATTCACGTAAAAAATATGTATATATTATGTTGATATATGGGTCAAAAGAGAAAGTAATTTTTCAGATATTTGAAAACGTAAAATACCTCTGATTTTGACCCATATATGTATGTATGTATAAGTGTATGTTTGTGTGTGTGTGTGTGTGTTTTTGTGTGTATGTTTTGTATATTATGTATGTTATGCTATTTTTGTGGTTCGGTTTGGTTTTTGGTTCATTTGGTTCTCTTGTATTTCGGTATTAGTTTGACTGTAGTTTCAAACAGTTTTAAATTCAAAGAGTTTCACTACAAATTATTGTAATTGTTTTTGCCATTATGAGCTATAAAATAATGTGATATTTATTTTCTAAAGGTTAATAACTTAATATAAATCATTGTTCAGAACTTCAGAGGGTATTTCTTTCTTCCATAATTTGTAATACCTAATGTATATATGAGTAAGTTATATTCATTTTATTTATTTAAAATTACCCTCACATTTGTAAAATCAAAAATGTGTACTTAAAATGTGTGTAAAATAGAATGGATTGTTGTAATAAGTGGAAATATTGTCACTAGAAGAAACTAGCGTCTAAGATACAGGCTCGGTCTAGTCTAGACGCTAGTACCTACTCAACCTGTTTACAGATTTGTTAATTAATAAATAAAAATTATTATCTTTTATCACAACTCAGTTTCATTTTCAAAGCTTTATTTTATCTATGAAAATAATAATTATAATAATAACTAATCAAACTAAAAATCGAATCCAGACTCTTTAAGACGTAAAAAAGATAGTGATCCAGAATAAGTACAAAAATTGACTTTATAACTTTTTGGATTTTAGACAAATAAGGAACCAACGGTCTGGCGAACTGTAACTTGACCTTTTTTTATGAATATTTTTTCCATATTTTTTTGTAAAATTAATGTGTAAGACAAATAAAAGTACAATATTTTACTATTAGATCAATACAATATAAAAATTTAAGTCTGGCACCCCGAATCTTGACATAAATTTTCTATATAAGGTATAAGAAAAAATTAAACGTCAAAATTTTTCTTTTTTATCCCTCCTATGAATAGAATTGGTCTGGCATATTAATACTTGACCAAAGTTCTGCCAGACAACGATTAAAAGGTGTTTTATTGGCCAAAAAAAAAAATAGGTCAAGTCACAGGTCGCCAGACCGTTGGTTTATTATTTGTCTAATATCCAAAAAGTTATAACGTCCATTTTTGTACTCACCACCCTTTTACGGTCGTCGCTTGGACTATGTAAAGGAAATATTGTTGTTTGATAAAATAATAATTGTAGAAAAATATCCTGTTCTGTATATTCACGTTTTTTTTCCACTTCCTGGACGTAAAGTCATTCATCAAATTATAATTTTTTGGCGGCCTCACCCTAATTAAGCAAAGTTAAAATAGTTGTGTAAATTATCATTGCAATTAATGAAATTTCACTTACAACCAGGCAGGATAGCAGCAACTGCAACACCATAGCCATAGTCGATATACACCGCCAAAATCCCGACGTTTCGGCAATAGAGATCTGTTAATTTAAAATTTATTTTAAAGACCAATATACATATCTTATTAACTAGTCCAATGACATGACGAGAAACCAATGAGGTCATTGGTTAACAAATGCTAGTATTGAACAACAATATTAATAATCAAATAATCCTATTCCCCACTGCTGGACATACGCCTCACCCATGAGACTTATCAGATGCCTAGTCGGCTATTTGCCGGCTATTGCTATTTGCCCTGCGTACGCCTACTGACGTGGAAATTTATTACAAGGCCCACGTTTGAAACACTAAGCGAGCACTTCTCTGCACGAGAAGATATCTCGGAGCTTCCCAAACACTGCCTATCCGAACCTTGCCGAATGATTGACGACATATTACAAAATGAAAAGAGTAATGTGAGTACGAACCTTGCCTCGGAATCCATGACTCTGTAAGAAAATCAAAAAGAAAATGTAATTTAACCTCACACAAACACAGCATTCGTTAAGTAGGTATAATTATAAAAAAGAAAGTTAATAAATGTGAGAAATTAATCTAGAAAACACTTTTTTACAATAAAACATTGAATAACATATTTAAAATCTCACTGTGAATTTAACACTAGAGCCTACGTCATATTTTCATAGTGTTCATTCTTTTGTGCAATGTCCAATTAATATGAATCGTTCTTTATTCGATCAACAAGGTAGGTATTAGGTACTAGGTAAACCTACGTAACGAGGTGACCATCGCTAAGTTAGTTTTTGACAATGTTTAAGATCGAAAGTAACTTAAAATTTCTTAATTAATTCTCATACTACACCTACGCAACAGGAACATAGTAAGATTTTAGGAATCGAGTCGCTAATAACATATATATTTTTTAAATGTCTGTAAATTTTAATTTATTTTTAGTTAAAAGTGAACAAATTCGGATATAGAGAATGGCTCAAACTTCAAGTATCCTCTGTCTGCCATTTTTTTTTATGACAAACAATAAAATTCAAAGCTCCTGTAACAACAGAAATATGTATACTTTTCTACTTTTATCAAAGCATAAACTAATATAGTGAAGGAATGGTATTAATATTTTCAAATTTTTTAATATTTCAAATGAAATCAATACAACTGGACTTATTGCACATAACCTGCCTAATCTCCACAATGCCTAAACCATAAATAAATCAAACATTAGGCGCTTAACTTCCCTCATGCTGAGACAGAACAGGATGTCTTAACACATTTGGCCCGAGAGATGGTAGACATTTGCGGGTAGGTATTTGAGGCGAGCTGAAAAATTGTCCTTCTATAATACTCTTTACTCTTGTATAATACCTGCTCAATGATTTCAATAATATTTTCAAACTACTCAACCTAATCCATACTAAATTTTATTATTATTTTTCTTTGTAAATAATACGTCTTATAGCTCACAACCACCAATGTCTACATTCAAATAGCAGAAAAATCCTAACATCATCTGAATGCGAGACTATCGAGGTTGTAAATAAACACACGTATCTTGGACTAGTCATAGACAATCGACTTAACTGGTTAGAACACATTAATCACGTATGTGATAAACTAAGAGCAATACTGGGTAAATTCTCTGTAATAAAAACACAAAGCCCCTTACAAATTATGTACTGTTATTACTGTAAAAGTCATTGGCAGAACCAATAGTATGTTATGGACTATCTAGCTACAGAAGAACATTCAAAAGCAACTTGGACAAAAATTTTTCACTTCAATTGCGTATTCTAAAAGAGATTTTTCGTTAAAATTCCTTAAAATTCCTATTAAAAGAACAATATTTCAATGAAAACGTAAATATTCCAAATATAAATTATTCAAACCGATTGCTTGATGAATCAAAACTTAATTTACCCAACTATAACAACCTTCATTGAAAAAGACGTCTTGCTTATGTCATACCGAACCTAATTAATCAACTACCTAAAACATTAAAAAGCGAAATAACACACAAAAACATCACATATATGTATACCTATTTGTATATAATCTATAATATATTTTCTTTAAATTTATGGCTGTATGTAATCTTAGTAAATAAATAAATAAAAAATAAATAATTATTAGTTCTATTATTGATTGTGAGTCTAGCAAATTAAAAAGATGTGGACTATATGTAAGTTTATTGTGGACTGCCTGATTATTTTCAAAGAAAAAAATTAATAAAATTTAGTATAGATTAGAGGTTTGGTAGTTTGAAAGTATTACGAGTACATTTTAATTATTGAAATTATCGAGCAGGTAGCTATTATTGAAGTTATATAAGAAGAAGAAAAAAACAAGTTTTCTGCTTGCCTCAATACCTACCCGCAAATGTCTATCATCTGTCGGAATAATATACAAAACTCCTGTATCTAAAATCTAACTAAAATAACTCTTTATTTTGCAGCAAAGTATGAAATGATATTAATACGATATTTACAAACATTATGGAAAATGTATCGCGAAGCAATGTTTCGTAAAATAAATATGATTCAGTTTCTCACCCCAGTAATAAAATTTTGTTATTTTTAAAAACATCATTACCTTAAGCTGAGGCGAAATTTCCACCAAATTGGGACTTGCATATAGTAAATATTAAAAAAATCAAGACGCCAACAACAAATAAAAGATGTTAAGTTTTAAGCATTATTTTCACTGTATAAATATTTTATCGTATAGACAAAGACCTATTTCTATATCAATCCACTAGACGAAAAATATAAAACACCGAGGCTATTTCTGAAGGATAACTAAATATTTCCACTAATATCAGGTAGGTATAGGAGGAATACACAAAAATATATGAAAGCATATAAAAGTTATGGCAAATAGAATAGAAATAATTATTAAACTGTTAGCACTTACCGGATTTAAACCTTTCGTGAAAACACTAAACTCTACGAACTCACTTAACACACTGAACTCTACGAACGATCAAACAGAAATGTGTTGTGTTGGTCCGAATTTGTCGGAGGACTGATGTTGAATGAAATAAAAGTGCTGTCACCGCCACGTTGTCGTATGATAGGACGGTCTGCGCATGCTCCGACACGCGCGAACCAATGGCGTGGCTCCGTTCAAATTGTTCAGTGTTCATCCTCCGATTTTATTTTTTGATAAAAAAGGTAAACAAACAATTCACGACATAGAATTTTCCAGTTTTAAACTTAATTACACATTCATATATACACGAATTCATTTACACTTACTAAACATAATATTCTTTACGAAATGTATCAAAAATTATTGCATAATTTCAGAGGAAAATGCAAAAAAACTCGAGATTTTCGTCACAGAGATTTTGTCTATGGTTTTAGAGACAGGACATGTACACGACCTAAGTCATTTGGAGTCACATGAGGTTTTGATTCGTACATAAATTATCAAGTTCACAATCTTATATACATTTTTAACGTTTTAGTTTATCATAATTCATAACCGTAGACGAAAACACTTTATGAAATTATTTTTGATTAAATGGCATTAATTAAATAGATTACTTAAAATTACCACTGAACTAATAATTAGTATTTTATTTATTATTCTTATTAATAATATTTTATTCGGTTTTGTACAAATCCCATCTCTAAAACCCTAGCCCTGGCGACGTCATATTATCAAACAAATAAAATCGGAGAATTATACATATGTAGTTGAAATTGTAGTTCTGATGTATCGGTGAGTGAATAAAAGTATTGGGACTCAACATAAAGTGGTTTAATTAGTGTACCCGAAGTAGAGGATGCTAACATTAGGTAAGTGCAGGCAGGAAAATTATTTAGTATCTAATAATAGTGGGTAGTTGTTGCGATTGTTAATTTTTTTTTTCATATAAAAAGTCTAGTATATTTCCGCTGTTTTCCATCTTAACAGTAACTCTTTTTCGATTTTTGAATATTAAAAGCCATATTTTTATGTATAAAAATTTCAAATTTTCTTTCTATTCTCTACTACCATTAATAATAAATTAAACAAAAAGAAATAGTTTGACATAAAAATAAGAAAATACTTTCTTTTTGTTCCAAATGTTTATCTTGCCTTCGTGCGTCGATAGTAAAAGGTTGATTTTAAACTCAAATGTGTTGGACGCAAAGTCACATTTTCTTAAAATGACAGACTGAGTTTATTCTGTACGCATATGTCACTTATTTCATAGATTTAAATGTTCCATAATTATATATAGTATAAATCCAAATACTAATAATATAAAGAGAAGATTTGTATTTTTATATATTTATAACGAATAAACTCAAAAACTACAAGGCCGATTTTTAAAATTCTACTTCGATGGTTTGTATGATGTTTGTGAAAGAAATTTTGTATTGCAATTCCAGCTTAATAGCTTAAAATTCACGACGCGCCTTATTAAGTATGTATTACTGTGTACCTACATTATCTATCATCTACATTGAAACATTTTTTTGTTAGTGAAATTTATAAAATGGCTACTTGGCTATGTAGAATAAAATTTAGTAGCATATTATTTATTGCATTGAAGAATAATATCACAAAATTTAAATGTTGTCTTAGTAAAATACAATGTTGTTTTAGGAGGTCTAAAGAACTCACTCTAAAAGATATTTCCAGATTCTCACCACCCCATACATTCATGCAGGGATCGTATTTGCCGATGTGGTTGAAGTACTCCCGATATATAGCGAACAAACCGCCAGCCATTGTCGGTGATTTTATTGGTCTCACAAAATCTTCCTCACCTGGAATAACGTATTGAAATCTATTTTATCTTGGCGAAGTCGATAAGAGACCTCAATGCGATGCTTGAAGACGTCAACTGAAGTTCCTCAAAGGGTAGGCCTTAAGATGAATATGGACAAGACGATAGTCATGTCTAATGTCAATGTTGTGCCCACCCCTGTAAAAGTTGAGAGTTCAATTCTCGAAGTTAATATGTACATATACTTAGGACAACAAGTCCAATTAAGTAGAGCCAACTCCTAGGAGGTCGATCGTCGAATCCAGTTCGGATGGGCAGCCGAAGAAGCCTAAATTCCTGTGTCTTAAAACAAAAAAAAATGTACCAATATATGTTGAAACGTGGTTCTTATGAGCCTCGTAATAAAGCTCAACTTCGCTCAATCATTATGGATGGATTATGGAGTTACTCTTTTTTTGCTTCTATCTAAAAAGGCCATTCCGTCAGGCCAATCAGCTGTCAACTATAGGTCACACTAACATAAAACAAAAAAATATTAAAGCCAGAACATACCTCCCCCACACTATTATCAGCTCCATATAACCTAGCTCTTATGAGACCTTCTCTTTTCCCAGTTCTCAAGAGCCTCACGTTCAGAGCTGCCTTTGCCTTGTCCGTCCTTTCGGTCGTCTTCTTATCAACATTATTGCTATCGTCGTTTATGTAATCAACAACATTGTCCCCATCTATGTTATTCGTCTCTAACATTTCTTCATCTTTGCGCATTTTACTATTTATCTCGTTGACCGCCTTCTGAACTTTGTCGTGAAGGCCTTCCAGGTCACTGTAGTCGTCCACCAAAATTATCTCCTTCAAATGTTTGTAATCTGTGTGATCCAGTATGGAATGTATTGAGCGCATGAGTGTTTCAAAATGTTCATTGTAAAAACAAATAACAGTTGACGCCTTCGGCAGTTTGTGTGGATACTTTCGGCAGTTTCGGCATCTGAAATATATTTAAAAAAAAAAATTTATAATGCACTTGGCTGTCAGTGATATATACCCTTTGTCTCATACGATTTGCGAGATCATCATTTAAATATAACACACAGTGGTTGCAAAACTTTTGAAATGAAACGCTATAATATGCAGATTACTAACAGTTTTCGTTCGTCAAAAATCAACGCTGACATGTAGAGTTATTCAATCCCGACCATAGTATTAAACTAAATTAAATACTTTCTTAGTACTATTTCGATGTAAATAACTGCATGCTGTAAATTGTATTGTATATTGTAATAATATTGTATATAAATCGTGTAAATAATATGTGGCGTTTATTTATCATTCACCAACAGTGTTGTTTAGCTTGATTGCAAAGCTGGTGACAGAAAATAATAATATAGTTTTATACATATGTGATGTGTGAAGCACAAACCTAAGCTTTGGTCTGGTTTTGCCATCTTCATTCCAAATTGTTTAGCAAATTTCTCTTTCAGTATCTGCTTCTTGTCATAATATGACTTGCCATTCTGATACTTCCACATGTTACCAGAGTACTTATCGTTTGAGCCCCGATTATCATAGAGAAGATTCTTTCCTTCCAAGGCCGCTATTGATTTGTCATTATTCTTAATTCTATCTTTTTCATCTGTATTTATAAGGCGATAAAATGTTTTATTTTCACTGCTGTTCACCAGGTTTTCATCTAGAACCAAAAAAATCCATTATAAATTTACTATCATTATTATAGTCAAATATTTGGATACCTAATTTAAATAGAAGCAAATACAAAATATTCTCGATAAACACTTAGACACAAAAGAAAAAATAATTGATAATTGTATCTAATATATCCTCAAACTTACCATTCAAATTTAAAAGCAACAAAAGTAATTATTACGAAACATGAGGACAGTAAAATATATTAAAATATTAATACAAAAATTTTGATTTCCCAATACTACTTATAAGGCGTTCACTACACTACTCATAGAGTTAAAGAACGAGGACAAGAGTGTGTTATTGGTTAAAATTTGTATTAGTTCTAACTCTTCATGTATATTGTGGGATCATCTCATTAAAAATCCAAACAACAACTGATGCTAAATTTTTCACTGTCAATAAAAACATTTTTCCTTTTTCTATATTTGAAATCAAACCTATTTAAATACAGCCAGTATTTAAGTTCAAAAAGTCATTAACATCCCCTCTGAATCTTAAATATCTGGCTGACTACTTCACAATCTTTACATACTAAATCTAAATTTAATTAATAACTCAAGACTCTATAACGTCTTCTCTGAATTTTAAATTCCAAGCTGACTTTACTTTACTACTACTCAACATCTATAACTATATCAAAACCAGCAATACTCATTCTCTACCGACCTTTATAACTCTTATCCACAAATAAAACCATCTATACAATAATTATTCAAACTACAACTCACAACTCTCCACTACTATAACTTTACTATATCTACTCTCTATTCATTAATTAAATCACAATATAAAATCTACTTTATCAATACAAAACTACTCATCATCTATGAGTCAACAACACTACTCAAATCCATGAGTCTTCAATACTACTCAAATCCATGAGTCTTCAATACTACTCAAATCCATGAGTCTTCAATACTACTCAAATCCATGAGTCTTCAATACTACTCAAATCCATGAGTCTTCAATACTACTCAAATCCATGAGTCTTCAATACTACTCAAATCCATGAGTCTTCAATACTACTCAAATCCATGAGTCTTCAATACTACTCAAATCCATGAGTCTTCAATACTACTCAAATCCATGAGTCTTCAATACTACTCAAATCCATGAGTCTTCAATACTACTCAAATCCATGAGTCTTCAATACTACTCAAATCCATGAGTCTTCAATACTACTCAAATCCATGAGTCTTCAATACTACTCAAATCCATGAGTCTTCAATACTACTCAAATCCATGAGTCTTCAATACTACTCAAATCCATGAGTCTTCAATACTACTCAAATCCATGAGTCTTTAATACTACTCAAATCCATGAGTCTTCAATACTACTCAAATCCATGAGTCTTCAATACTACTCAAATCCATGAGTCTTTAATACTACTCAAATCCATGAGTCTTCAATACTACTCAAATCCATGAGTCTTTAATACTACTCAAATCCATGAGTCTTTAATACTACTCAAATCCATGAGTCTTCAATACTACTCAAATCCATGAGTCTTTAATACTACTCAAATCCATGAGTCTTCAATACTACTCAAATCCATGAGTCTTCAATACTACTCAAATCCATGAGTCTTCAATACTACTCAAATCCATGAGTCAACAACACTACTCAAATCCATGAGTCTTCAATACTACTCAAATCCATGAGTCTTTAATACTACTCAAATCCATGAGTCTTCAATACTACTCAAATCCATGAGTCTTCAATACTACTCAAATCCATGAGTCTTCAATACTACTCAAATCCATGAGTCTTCAATACTACTCAAATCCATGAGTCTTCAATACTACTCAAATCCATGAGTCTTCAATACTACTCAAATCCATGAGTCTTCAATACTACTCAAATCCATGAGTCTTCAATACTACTCAAATCCATGAGTACTACTACCTCTCTATACTTCATCAATAGAAAACACTATATTTCTCCTACACTTCAGCATTAAAACATATAACTACATTAAACTATTCTCCCTATCACATTTCGGAAACATAAAAACCCACTTTAAAATTAATTTTAAAACAACGCTCAAAAACACGTGGGTAACAGTACAGTCTTCTCTTCACTAAATCTTGCCAAAATCCCCTCTCAAAATTATATTCCCTTTCACTCCTTGTTCCTCATAAACCGTCGAATATTTTCAATAAATTTTTATAGCATTTTCCGAAAATTTCATTACTTCCGCATTATACATAACATATTCCATCAATTCCGTAAAATTCCACATTTTTTAATTACATCTCTAAATGACATTTACATACATATCTGTCAATGATAACTAATTAAATAAAAAATTTCAATTCCTTAACATTTCCTATCAACATTCCATATATCGTTATTTGCATATGTACATCACTCATTAATACTCCCCTTTACCCTCTTGATGTACATCATCTTGAATTTATTTCTTTATATCCATCCATCTTTGTTTTAAATATATAAATATTTTATGTTAGATCATATCTATTGTTCAATACCTGTTATATTGTAAATACTTGATGTAGATATCACGATTCATCTTTCTGCTTTTCTTTTACATCCATATCATATCCATCACACTGCAAAGTAGGGCAAAAGATTAAAAATCGTGTTTTTTTTAGAATTTTCATTGAGGTTTTGACTTGGTTGCAGGAACAAACCCTTTCTTTGTATGAATTCTTTTTTTTTTGGTACTATATGTATTGCACATAGTGTAAATATTGTGAACACTGTTTTTTTATTGAGAATAGTTACAATAAACAGACTGTTTCACTGAACTACATTATATTACAGTTATGAAAGGTAAGAGATTGTTTAAGGTCAGGTAATAATATTGTTTCTTTCTTATTTTAACTTATTATAACGCATCCATACAATATAACACGACCGACACAGACTGAGAAAATAATAAATGAGTTTCCAAATTTACAACACGAATACAAACAAATTAAAAATAAATAAATATTAGTGTGATTATGTACTCTTTGAAATATACAATCGGTCGGTGATGATCAAGGAATATAGTACTCTCTAGTGATGATCATAGAAGACATCACATGGACGTCACTGACCCCCCACAGTCTATATCGGTTGTCTAAAATATATGCGAAATAATAACTAACGTATTTAACTGAAATATTAACATAATCGGTTCTTGCTCACTACCTTACAGCGTCCTACCTTCCACCAAAAACTCTAAAGAAATTAAATGCACAATGATCATGAACTAGAGAGTTCGTTACCTAACTCCCCTGTTTTAATGAAAGTCTAGAGTCCAGGATCTTCATGAGGTAAGTTTATTATTTTATTTAAAGTAGTTGTTTCAATGTTTACGTAAAATCAAACGTTATACCAAGATCCGTACAGTTAGACAAAAAAAACTATAAAATTAGTAAATTTTAAAAATTGACTACAAAATTTAAGAACCGAACGTTACACGTCAAGTTACTTTTGACGTAATACATTTTGACAGCTGACATCTCTCTAATTTCTTATAAGTCATTGTTATCAACACAGTCCACTGACGTGTAATATATACAATGACAGCTGTCCGATACAAATGACAGCTAATTTTTGTGCCTTTTTGAAACGCTACCCTCGATTGTCCCGAGAACTAACGTTTGCGTTTGCGTATTTTTATTCCATAGATGTATATGTATAATCACCAATTTTAGTCCCATCGACACTCGTTTTATAACCTACAGCGCCAAAATGGCGTTTTTCAAATAGGCACAAAAATAATTTGTCTGCAACCTATCCTGTGGTATATTATAGGTCAGTGACAGATTGAGGATTTTTTAAGAAAAACTTGTCACTAGCTAGGCTGACTGTCCACTTGATGGTTGATTGATAAATAAATGGCTACATATGCCTATAATGGATCAGTCAGTAAATAAGGAAAATCCTATAAACGCAACATGGATTTAATATAACAAGCTCCACAGAGTGCTTTATAATGTTGGAAAGAGTATATTCTGGGATTATTCTTGACACTTAATTACTTTTGACCGGCTTTTTTTCCAAGAAGAGCAGAAAATAATGATGGAGGAAATGTAAAATAAACAAAGTATAGAGTAAATAAACAGAGTCATTTGACATTGATAGTGTAAACTGTCAATGTCAAATTGACAATTGTCCATACAAAAATTTTACGCTACCGAGCGCGGGCTTTATAAACTCACACTAATTTATAAACTAGAACCACTGGTCTTAATTAAATTACAAACTGGCTTCTTCCTGACAAGACTTCTGTATGACGACGATATTTTGCAATGAATACCGCGACTAAGTCCAGAATAAGTCCGCGACAGCTGTTTATATGCCTACCTATTACAATATAATGGATAGAAAAAAGGGATTCTTGTTATTTATCTTATAACTACATATATATTTTTGGTTAAGGTAACGCCATAGGTGCTTTATCAATTGGACCCGTTAGCCTGTCTGTCGTTCTTAACGTAAAAAATATTATTATTAGTATATTGGTGTACTTTTTTTTACAATATTCAAGTTCAAAGATAAAGCTAGCATCTGCTACGATTAACGCTAAACAAAATAGTTCGTACTTGAAGTTAGGATGATAATAATAAGACGAGTTTATATTGATAGAGTAGGACTTGAAAATGTAACAGCAAATCCTAAAATATCGATTTAACTTCGCTTATTACAAATACTTTTTTTAAAATCTTCTCGTTCGTTTTCAAATCTTCTCAAAATCTATGTCTTTGACAAGAAGCAAAGGGCCTGAAAATTATTAAATGAAGATATAAAAACACTAAGAAACTATGTCTTTGATCGTTCACTCTCTTCATGATTTCCCACGATGATAAAAATAAGACGAGTTTATATGGATAGAGTAGGACTTGAAAATGTAACAGCAAATCCTAAAATATCGATTTAACTTCGCTTATTACAAATGCATTTTTTTCAATTTTCTCGTTCGTTTCCAAATCTTCTCAAAATCTATGTCTTTGACAAGAAGCAAAGGGCCTGAAAATTATTAAATGAAGATATAAAAACACTAAAAAACTATGTCTTTGATCGTTCACTCTCTTCATGATTTCCCACGATGATAAAAATAAGACGAGTTTATAAGGATAGAGTAGGACTTGAAAATGTAACAGCAAATCCTAAAATATCGATTTAACTTCGCTTATTACAAATGCATTTTTTTCAATTTTCTCGTTCGTTTCCAATTTTCTCAAAATCTATGTCTTTGACAAGAAGCAAAGGGCCTGAAAATTATTAAATGAAGATATAAAAACACTAAGAAACTATGTCTTTGATCGTTCACTCTCTTCATGATTTCCCACGATGATAAAAATAAGACGAGTTTATATGGATAGAGTAGGACTTGAAAATGTAACAGCAAATCCTAAAATATCGATTTAACTTCGCTTATTACAAATGCATTTTTTTCAATTTTCTCGTTCGTTTCCAAATCTTCTCAAAATCTATGTCTTTGACAAGAAGCAAAGGGCCTGAAAATTATTAAATGAAGATATAAAAACACTAAAAAACTATGTCTTTGATCGTTCACTCTCTTCATGATTTCCCACGATGATAAAAATAAGACGAGTTTATAAGGATAGAGTAGGACTTGAAAATGTAACAGCAAATCCTAAAATATCGATTTAACTTCGCTTCTTTCAATCTTCTCGTTCGTTTCCAAATCTTCTCAAAATCTATGTCTGACAAGAAGCAAAGGGCCTGAAAATTATTAAATGAAGATATAAAAACACTAAAACAATATGTCGTTGATCGTTTACTCTTCATGATTTCCCACAATGATAAAAATAAGACGAGTTTATATAGATAGAGTAGGACTTGAAAATGTAACAGCAAATCCTAAAATATCGATTTAACTTCGCTTCTTTCAATCTTCTCGTTCGTTTCCAAATCTTCTCAAAATCTATGTCTGACAAGAAGCAAAGGGCCTGAAAATTATTAAATGAAGATATAAAAACACTAAAACAATATGTCGTTGATCGTTTACTCTTCATGATTTCCCACAATGATAAAAATAAGACGAGTTTATATAGATAGAGTAGGACTTGAAAATGTAACAGCAAATCCTAAAATATCGATTTAACTTCGCTTCTTTCAATCTTCTCGTTCGTTTCCAAATCTTCTCAAAATCTATGTCTGACAAGAAGCAAAGGGCCTGAAAATTATTAAATGAAGATATAAAAACACTAAAACAATATGTCGTTGATCGTTTACTCTTCATGATTTCCCACGTTGATAAAAATAAGACGAGTTTATATTGATAGAATAGGACTTGAAAAATGTAACAGCAAATCCTAAAATATCGATTTAACTTCGCTTCTTTCAATCTTCTCGTTCGTTTCCAAATCTTCTCAAAATCTATGTCTTTGACAAGAATCAAAGGGCCTGTAAATTATAATATGAAGATATAAAAACACTACAAAAAAAAAGTGTCGTTAATCGTTGACTCTCTTCATGATTTTCCCCAGTTTATATTGACATCATAGGATTTGTGTAAAGGGTTGTAATTCCCTTACATAGAATTTTGTCTAATTGTCAAGTCAGTTAGTCCGTTTGTTTAAGACAAATGCTAGGGAACTAGGGATGCAAAACAAACCAATTTCTCTCATAATTTACTCGTGGCACTTATAACTAATACAATTTTAACTTTATACTTTAACATTAGTACATAACTTTAACAATTAGTATGTCAGTTAAGTGACATACAGAGTATGAAGGCTTAACGTGAATACTCGTCTAAGAAGAATACCAACTATCGTTATATATCGTCAACTTGACTTTAGGTGAACATTAAATATTTTGTACATACCTAAATTTTTTTATATACATATGACCTACTCTCTTATTATCACGTTTCCACGTTCCAATCGTGAATTTTATTATAGATATAACAAATTCATCTATTCCTAGTTTACTTATTACAACGTAGCAAGAGAAACGTGCGTTTATTTAAATATAATTTCCTTATTAACCTAGTTAAAATCAAAGAAACACTTGAACGTGTCTTTAGATTGTTTTTCCTGTGGATAGTTCAATCTGCCTAATAAGCTCATTTTGTTAACATACTTTTTATCCCGGCTTTTCATTGTTATTATAATGTACCAAAGATCGTATCTTGTATGAACTCAGTATCTTTTTAACATGATTTCAACGATGAATATGATTAAACGAATTGGTATTGAGAGCGTAGGACTTGCAAATATTCCAAATTTTGCAAGGGCTACTTCTCATTTCAACTGTATTTTTCAAAAATTCGTCTTCAAATTTTCTCCTGAAATAAAACACAAAAAAGAAATTCAACAAATTTCATACCGACGATATAGGCGATAAAACGAGCTTATATTGATAACGTACGATTTGCAAATGTAACAGCGAATGCTAACGTGTCAATTTAACTTCGCTTATCAAGAAAATTTGCCTTCTCAAATCTTCTGAAATAAAACAAAACTTAAATTGACATTTAACTGAGTGTTATGATGAAATTGTTTTTTTTTTAATTAAATTAAAATTATTAATTTTCAGGCAACTGAACCTATAAGTTAAATTATTATGTATTAATTAATATCGACGACAATAGTAATCAATGGTAACTATCTGTATAGCTCAGTGTGTACAATCTCATCAAACTTGTAGGCTATTCAGAATTTTAAAAATATAATATTTTTATTTTTCTATAGATTATGAGCATACGGCAGTTCAATTGTTAAATAGTTTAAGCCTTAAAATTGTTAAAATCAACAACTAATAATAAATCTGTAAGGGTCGGTCATGGAGTAAGTTACTTTGTTTTCAGAGATATCGTATTTATAGGCTCTATACATGATACTGAAACTAAATTGACGATTTTTAGATTTTTTTCTGTATGTATGTATGTTCCTCCATAACTCTGAAACGAATTAACTGATTTTCATGAAACTTGGTAGATAAACATTTGGACGTACAGAACACAGGATAGGCTACTTAATATTTTTCAACGCGGACGAAGTCGTGGGCACCAGCTAGTGTGAGATATTTTAGCTTCTTTAAATTCAAAAATCTAAGTTGAAGGGTAAAATTTTTTCTTAATATCTGCTACGTTTATTTTTCAATAAGGTACCAATGACCCTAAATAAAATATTCAGTAAGTACTTAAAGTTAAGAAAAAAATTTGTTAATATGTCTGGAAAAAAGCAAAGGCTGAAAGGAACATGTGTAAAAAACACAAAAAATTATGTCGTTGATTATTTTATAACTCTCTTCACGTTTTCTCACGACGAATAGGTATAATAAAATAAGGTCATATTGACAGCGTAGGGATTTGCAAATGTAACAAGCAAACCCGAACCATGTCAATTTAACTTCGCTTATCAAGAATAGATTGCCTTCGTCTTCAAATTTTATCCTGAAATAAAACACAAAAAAGAAGAATGATTAACCGTTTTTGTTTTTGTATTTGTTCGATTAATTATTATAATTAAAAAAAATAATTAATTGGAATTATGTTTTCTTGTGTACAGTGTGGAGTCCTGTTGAGAAGATCTTCTGATGAAAAAATATGACCGACGGCAAAGCAGCTCGACGCTTAAGATACCTTAAGTTTGAAATGAGGAACTAAACCTCATTTGATATATATTAGTTGAATGATCAATAATTATTAATTTCAATTATAATAAAAAAAATAGATCAACATGTGTGTGTATTTCATGAAAAAAATTTCACTACATATAAAACCGTCAATAATATTAGTGTTCGATTCTGAGAATTTCATTATAAAATATATACAAATAGGGGTCCTAGGTTGGCGTTTGATATAGCTGTAGGTACTTTTTGTTTGGCACTCCACATTATATAATAATTGTTATTATTTCGACTTATGTTATATTATATAATTATATTCTTAATATAATCTACGTGAAAAACACCATATAAATAAATTTATATATAAAAGATAAAGTAATTAAAATGATAAAAGTAAAAACTACATCTGCCCAAATGCAATACTATATTTGGTAATCATTTTTGTACCTCAAAGTTAATAAAGAAATTTATATACAGGGTGGAAAAATAAGTCGGGCCCTGGAGGGAAACTACCTTAAATCCTTAAGTTAGCTCATTTTACATAAAGGAGCCATTCCTTTATTTTTAAAAAGAAACAAAACTGCATTCAAAGTTTTTTTAAAACTCGCTTGGCTCGCCCGGGACTCGAACCAACTAAAATTAAAAAAAAAAACAAACACTCGCTATTTTATTATACTAATCGATTGGATTATTACCAAGGATAAAATTTCTCTAACAAACATTTGGTCTTAACCTCGTGAATAACATTGTATATATCGATTACCCAGCGTATACGAGATTCTCATACGTATAAACTATTTATGCCCAAAGTTCCACCCTGTATATGACAAACTATACTCTAATTGTAAAAAACTTATCACGGATTACATCTATTTAAAAAAAATATTTTTTTTCTTGTTAAAAATATAACATATTATATAATTAAATTATTAGTACTAGCTTTTATGGAAGAGCGAAGGCTCCTAGCACAGGCTTCCTCTTAAAAGAAGTCTTCAATCATTATTGTTGTAAAAACGATTTTTCAAACTGTTAATAAACATTTTTCATTTTCATTTTTTCAATTTATTTTTAACAGGATGAACATTGTAACAACTAGACATATACAGGGTGACAGGGTAAGTCGTGCTGAATATTAAAGGACGTTATTATTCAGGTCATTTATAATAGATTTTATCATATAATATGGTGTCCTAAACTTAACCCAAGCAGAAAGCTGCTTATATCAAAGCAGAATAAAAGGGATTTTTTAAAAAAATCTTTAAAGTTCAATATCTCCATAAGGGTTAAGTTTAGGACACCACATTATATGATAAAATCTATTACAAATGACCTGAATAATAACGTCCTTAAATATTCAGCACGACTTACCCTGTCACCCTGTATAATGTATACTTATATATAGGCAGGTTTTCATTTAGAAGATTGCAGTAGCCCAATCATGATAAGCTGCTAGAAGTTTTTCAGCAGTGAGTTTACCATGCAGAGGCGATGGCTTTGCTGGAAAAAGCAATCGAACCTTTAAGGTTAAATCACAACTGAATTCGCTTTTCAGGAGGGACTCAAGCTGATTGTAATTAGTAATATGTAAAGTAGTTTGACCACAAAAATAAAGATTACATCCCAAACTTTGATCTATTCTACTATGTAATATAAAGTACATATTTCATAAATAAATTAATAATAACAATCAAGCCTCTAAGTTATTTAATCTTAGAACAACCCGTGTTAACGTATCATCCTATGTTTGAATAAAATAATGACACATCATTTCATGAGACAAATAATTTGATTACGTACTTAATATGAATGAGAATGTGTTATCATATTTTTAAAAAATCATTTTTAAAAGATATCTAAACTTATTTAAATTTATTTAAATACTTACCCTTTAAAAAGAGGTTTTACCTTTCACCTTTTAAGCTGGGTCGCTTGCGAGTCGCTTTTAAATAATAAAATATTTCTTTGTCATAACATAAAAATTAGTTACAAAGATTTGGACAAAGCGTTTCTATTTATTTGGCATTGAAATTTACATAGGTACTTAAATCAATATACTAATAATAAATCTGTAAGGGTCGGTCATGGAGTAAGTTACTTTGTTTTCAGAGATATCATGTTTATAGGCTCTATACATGATACTGAAACTAAATTGACGAATTTTAGAATTTTTTTCTGTATGTATGTATGTTCCTCCATAACTCTGAAACGAATTAACTGATTTTCATGAAACTTGGTAGATAAACATTTGGACGTACGGGACACAGGATAGGCTACTTAATATTTTTCAACGCGGACGAAGTCGTGGGCACCAGCTAGTTATAAATAAATTTATACATAAGTAATTACCTACATAAAACTTTTAGAACTCGTCAGATATTAGGATGAAATATAAATAAGAGGGTTTGTAGATCACCGATCACAATGGAATTAAATTTATCCTCGACCCATTTGGAAATCAGTTGCTATAGGGAAGAAATATACAGACTACGGAGGGCAAGAAACTTCCGTTAACAAAAATGGTTATAAAATATACATTCCATGTCAATACCGTGAACTGGTCATTGTGTATATGTTACGGCTAAAGATAGGTGTGAACGTAAACTTAAGATTAGCCGGCTAAACTTAGGTTTATCTCCGAGGAGATGTTAATGTTAGTTTCATCTATCATTAGCCGGCTAAACTTAAGTTTAACTGCAGGCCCTTGGCTAAAAATGTAGAAGCAAATGAAAAAGGAAACTGTATAATAATGTTTACTATTTCAACACGAAAACTTTTATTAAAAAATAATCACTCTCATTACACATACTTATGTAGGTATACAAAATTACAAATTAAAACTTCTGCAGTGTTAATAACTTAAAACAATATCTAGTCATTAAAATAAAATAATAAGGAGCCCCATTCCTCCCTTATACCTTATCCTTAATCCTTCTATGGTCGGCAGCGTACATGTAGCACTTATGGCGTTGCTTGTGTTATAGGCAACGGTAGCCACCTACTATCAAGTGGACCGTCAGCCTGTCTGTCGACCTTATCATAAAAAAGGAGCTATTTGTTGGAACAAGATAAACTAGAATGGCATTTCGAATTACAAAGAACATTATTATTCGATGAAATCCATCGAAACATTTTTAGCCGTTTCGTTTCGGTTAATATATGGAAATTTACGACACAAACTAACATGATATCGAACTTTAGCTGCAACTCGAAGATAAACTTAAGATTAACCGGCCAATATACAAAACAAAAACAATAATAAATATTTTTCTCTTACTATAGTAGGTCATTGTGTACAATTTTATTTTGATAAATAATTTAAATTTATTCAAAGATAGTTGTTAAGCATCGATTGGTTACATTTTTCTAGTATTTATGGACGACATTGAATTTTAAAATAATTATTTATTTTATGGATCTTATTTTATTTTTATTTGCTAAGTTTAAATGGCAAAAGTCATAATTTGTCTTTAATTTGTACCTATTGGATGATGAATACACAAAATTTTGTGTATACACAAAATGAATACACAAAATAAAATTGTAACAAAAGTCACATCTTTTGTTACAAATTTCCTCCTTGATCTCTTTGCGCAGGTGGATGTTATAAATAATGGATATTTTTGTACTTAATCAATAAGGTAGGTTATATGATTTAAGAATTATTTACTTAATTTACAATTATAAATTTATATCGACGAACGCATTTTAAATATTTTCATTATTAATTCATTACTCATTTATTAACTATAATAATTGTTCATTATGCACACGTATGTATGTACTTCATAAAGCATTCTAAGTAACAATTAAGATAAGCTTCTATTGTAAAAGTTGTGTCAGCGAAAGTCGTTCCCAGTATCCTTCGCCAGATCATTTTGATTTGTAATTTGAATTATCTATTGCAAGAGAGCAAAATAAATAACAAACGAAACTTGATGTCAAGTAATTCTGAAATTCTATACATATATGTAAATGAAGTTGGTTTCACTTCATTTAATTTGAATTTCCCGCGTTGTAAACTTCTTAGTAGACGCGGGAATAACACGGAGGTATAATATTATATGATTGTAAAACGAGACGTGTGAATAAATAATAAATAATTTAAAGCAGAAATAATAGCTTTAAATGTTATTTCTCTTTCAGGTAAGATTAGTATTTAGTATGGTGAAATTGTATAAAACAGAAATTGTGAAATTATTTTGTTTAATATAAAAATATAATTTCTCTTTCAGAGCAACGCATTTCGGTTTTTTTATTTCTACAGTATACAAAATAATACTTATTACATATATTTTATTTACACACCAAAAAAAATACAATTGGTGATGCACAGTTTAGGTTTACTTTAAACTTAATTAAGTTTCTACCGTACACCTGCAATAATAAATACTAATAATAAATCTGTAAGGGTCGGTCATGAGTACTTTATTTTCAGAGATATCGTTTTTATAGGCTCTATACATGATACTGAAACTAAATTGACGATTTTTACAATGTTTTTTCTGTATGTATGTATGTTCCTCCATATCTCTGAAACGAATTAACTGATTTTCATGAAACTTGGTAGATAAATATTTGGACGTACGGGACACAGGATAGGCTACTTAATATTTTTCAACGTGGACGAAGTTGTAGGCACCGTGGCTAGTAACAAATAAATTATTACAACAGATCACGCTATATCTGTTTGAAATTGCGAAATCCTGAACAGATCTGATAAATTATAGCTAATAATAATCCCGATCAGGTCAGATTTCAAATAAAAAAAACATTGTGCGTGTCAGCTCCGACGCATGACTGGAGTTTACTCTTTAAGTACGATTGTCCTTGACTATGCAATACGAAATGGGGTAAATAAACGCATATATTATAAAACTGAAAGTATGTATATACTTAAAGGGTGATTTTTGCTGTTTTGTTTTTCATCGCACTATTTTTGACAGCACGTGTTATGTCGTTTTCTTTGCCATTTCATATGAATATACTTACAAAGGAACAACGCTTACAAATTATTGAATTTTACAATAAAAGTCAGAGTTCTGTTAAAAATGTATTTCGCGCACAATGTTACTGTCAATGGACTTCGCTATGGTAAAATGATTTTCAACTTTTATTGCCCAAAATACGCGAGGTAAACCTGGTTGACATGTGGTTTCACAACGAATTTAATGAGCAATTCATCTCTCGTTTTGGATCAGTTAGTTGGCCGCCTTAGATCGTGCGATTTAACGCCTGGACTATTTTTTGTGGGGGTACGTAAAACCTCTTGTTTATACAGATAAAACAGCATCGATTCAAGCACTTGAAAACAATATCACACGTGCTATAGGTGAAATACCAGCCGATACGCTTGAAAAAGTAACTCAAAATTGGACTTCACGTATGGATCACCTAAGACGTAGTCTTAGGTCAACAATTACATGAAATAATTTAAAAATAAATAAATGGCAAGTAAATATTTCTAACTTGCCATTATAAATTGTATATTTTTTACAATTTTCTAGTGTTTATTTTTCAAATTAAAAACCAAACGAGTAAAAAATCACCTTCTATTTTTATTGTATTCACGATTTTCATATTGGTAAAATAATATAAATCAATCATGTTACATAAATGCATATTATTATACTTATAATACCTGAAATAGTAAATACATGCGTCAGCAGTTGCCACACAGTCGCACAGCATATTCTGTACACGTCGACTGTATAGAAGTAGGTTACGTGCGTGCGCTTGTACGATATTTAAAACTTGTATTCATTTTACTCATAATAAAATTACAATACCGGGACCTTTGAAAATCGATTCTTAAGGAGTAAGGAGTAACTTCAAAATCAGTCCATCCGTTTGGGAGATAAGATGCCACAGACAGACATATTATGTCAAACTTACAACACGTTTTTCCGTCGGGCGTCGGGCGTTAAAATGTAAAATCTCGAACGAACATGAAATATGAATAGTGTTAGGTTTTGAAATCCTAAAATAATTCATAGTTAAGAAAACAGTTTCAATGTAAAGTTAAACCTGTCGCATTTTCATATTACTTAGGGATACGTAATTACTTTATAAGTCAAAAATAAGAAGGCTATGTTTAGAAGATTCTACGTAAACAACATAATTAGATATTTTATTCGGCACGTGTTTCGTTGGAATAAAACAAACAGAATTCGCACTACATGAACTGACGAAGGTATTTATACGACGAATTCTCTTCAAGTATGAACGGAAGTCCTTTGTAGGTACTTACAATAATTAAGTTAGTTAGCAGCTCATGAAATAAGCAATGGAAAAATCGAGGGAAACAATGAATATGTTATATTTATAAGAGAAATCACGAACCTAATTGAATTACGTAAAACTAAAATTTCTAATATTTTTTTCCGATAACAGTATGTAACCCCCCTGGTGTGCTGTGCTTGCTGAAAGCTATGCTGCAGCACCAGTGCGTTTACCACCGAATGAGACTCAGTCGATAGGAGCACGAGACTATGGGCGCCTTTTGCTTGAGGCTTACAAGGGGAGATCAGCCTAACAAATCAAACTCAGTACTCACCACAACACAGGTTTATTACAATAAATGTTTGATAACTAGGATTCACACAATCTGATAGCTTAAATATTGATATTTGGCGACGAGGGCGCCAAATATTTGGCATTACAAGTAAATATATTGAATATAAAAATATTTTGGGTTACTTTAACTGAGGCAACATAAACTGGAGTTAGTACACATAAAATGCTTACATTGTACCACCATTTGGCAGTCATTTGTGGATTATAGTCAAGAACAATCTCAATAAAAAACCAGATCAAAATTAGTCCTTCCGTATGAGAGCTACGATTGTTCTTGCGTTGGGCGTTAAAATTCGATTCCCACATGTATGACGTATACCGTCTTTTGAACACGGCAACCGATTTTGCTGTTTGATTTTTGCTATGTTCGTAATTTTTATGTTGCCATGTTCGTAATTTTTGTACTATGCTCGTAATTCGTATTGAAGTGAATACGTCTTTAAATTTGCTTCCATGGTGGGAGGAAATTAAGAAAAGTGATGATAACAAAATTGATGGGCTACATCTAAAATTTGGTTACACTACTCGATAGCTTAAGGATCAAACAAATTCTTGATATATATGGTAAATTCGAATTCGTTGATTATACATATATATAATGGCGTACCTCACTTTCAGGTACGCCGAGGATCTGACATGGAGCGTAGGCTTCCCCGCGCTGGATAGCCGAAGCGGGGCACCGAAGTCGTGTCATAACGTCCCCCGACGTTCAACGGCCGCGCTAGAAAATCGTTGGGTTTTAGCCGGTACGAATCCGGCATAACCCCGCAGTGTCCTCTACACTGTCGGGTATCCAAGAGGATTCTTGGAGGATACGTTTTTAGAATAGTGTTCTGATGCATTTTAAATTTGACTAATGTAATAAGATGTAATAATTTTATGTAATAATTTAACTTAGCTAACTGAAGCTGACATGTATTATTTTGCACACCAAATGTGGTAGTATATGGTGGGACGTTGTTTTATCTATGGTATCTGGTTTTACACCCATGTACATGCAAATAAATGATTTGATTTGATTAAAAAAAAATGGATATAATACGCTCAAAGAAAATATTACTCATAACGTACATATTGCATGTTCTCGAAAAACAACCCATTTTTTATATCAAATTGACAGGGTTACTACTGTCGAGTCAGTTAGCTTAATTAATTAGCTAGCTTTAACGTTTTTAACTGAGTTATTCTGTTGTGCTTTCGGGAACCTACGTCATTACTTCTCGTCACCGCTGCCGCAATGTCTGAAGACTAAGGTCTACGATGCGTCATATAGTGCGTCATTCCAATGACGTAAGGTGCCGAAACGTAGCCTCTCCCAGCAGAACTGGTCCACAAGTTCAAAGGCTCAGCGAGCTGTGAAGCTATGGAGAAATTTACATTACTTTTAGTGCTGCAAAATTCGTTTCTGACTATATGTATGTAGGTATATATTATATATAAATATTATATATAACCAACTACGCTATGTATATGAATGTATAACAATTATACTCAGCGAGCTATAGAGCGATCTATATTTGGAGTTTCTTTGATCGATAGAATCAGAAATTCGCGAAGAATCTAAGTTGTCGACATAGTCAAAAAGGTTAGACGAGTTCTCGAATGGAGGCTATATCCAACAGTGGAAAAATACAGGCTGATACGCAAAAATGGTCAATTTTATTATACTTACAATTTCTGATGTCACTATACTTACGACATTTTACTCACTCACTGGCACGACAATTATTTAATAGAGTTCAATAAATTTCTAACTTGATTATGATATTAATCAAAATTGTACGGACCGGATCATACGGTGATAAAATAAAAGTTTGTCAGAGATTTATAAATAATAAATACTAGGCAAATAAACAGGCTTTTCTATCTATTATTATATTCTTTTACCAAATAGAAAAATTGTGACTAACTCAATATTTCAGACAATTTTGCTTACAAGTAGCTAGGGGCGTCTTACCCTTAGTGAAACACACCGATACTGAATAATTTTCTTAATGGCGACGTCTAGTCCTACCTTCGTAAGAAAACTCATTAAGATGCGTTTACACTCGTCTCGTGACTCGCTTCGAAAAATATCTCTTTCATTCACACTTTTATTTTCATTAATTATCTCCATAAACTAATAAGAATTATAAATTTTAAATATTTTTTTGACATGAATGAATACGTTTTTAAATTTGCTTCCATAGTGGGAAACTATGGAAGCCAATTCGGAAAATTGATGACAAAATCCGGGGTTAAAGTTGCTATAAGCTACATCCAAAATATAATTACACCACTCGATAGCTAAAGAATAAAAGATTTCTTTTGACATGTATTTATTTATACATATCAAAACAGCTTCCGACGCGAGCCCTGTAGGCTATGAGACGCGCCCTAAGTTGAGCCACGAGTGCTAGCGGCTCGTAGCACGTTTCGTAGCTCGTGACAGTGTAAAAGCACCACAACATCTCGAATCGCTATATCTTATATGTATTTTACTGTAAAAGTCTTTCAATCCTTGGCCCTAAGACATATATACAGGGTAGTTAAAAAATCGTGGTTACAGGGCGGTTAATTGCAATAAAAATTTCTGTAGAGTCCTACCCTAATTCGGTCCTATTAAAAATTATGCCTGATTGGGTGTTTTGTAAAAATTCTAAATAGTTCAATCTTGGTGGCATTTCAAAAGTTACCAGCTGTCCTCTAATGAAACCAGAGCCCTCGTCTGGGCCCCTGCTTACGTCTCTACGTCCCTGCTTCGTTTGCGACATGACAAGACTATGCGACATGGAATGGAAAGTACCTTAAATATCGTAGATAGGATATTTTGCTGAAAGAAGACTTTATGTTATTTTTAAAAGTTAGTAATACTGTATTCAAAGATTTTCTAAAAATTACTTGCTTCGTCGGCATTAAATAATATTCTTGAAATTTGAATCTATAATGCATCAGGCCAGTGATCACTTATGGTGCCGAAATGTGGCCTCTTCATGCAGAACTGGTCCAGAAGTTCAAAGTCGCCCAGCGACCTGTGTAGCTATGGAGAAATTTACATTACTTTTAGTTCTGCAAATTTCGTTTCTGACTGTATCTATATATTACTAGCTGGTGCCCGCGACTTCGTCCGCGTGATGATAGCCTAAAGCCTCCCTCGATAAATGGACTATCCAACACAAAAAGAATTTTTCAATTCGAACCAGTACTTCCTGAGATTAACTCGTTCAACCAAACAAACAAACAAACTCTTCATCTTCATAAAATTAGTATAGATATATAAGGAACTAAGCTATATATAATGAATGTATAACAATTATATAAGTTTTTAATAGGAACATTTTATACTAAAATGTATAAATAAAATCACACATGCGTAGAAGAAATATTTTGTAAGTATCTAATTATTATATTTCCCACATACTCTTGAACAAAGGATTTAATCTTTACATACTATTAAAGTCGCTTCTCGCCGTCTGTCTCTCTGTACCCTTAAATTTTTTAAACCACGAAAAGGATTTTAATACGGTTTTCACTAAATAAAAGGAAAGAGTGTTAAACGAGAAATGTTTTTATATATAATTGCAGAAAAAAATTGGCTCTGTAGTTTGAAGGTGTCTTCTGTAAGGGGTTGGTTACTGCCGCCGGGACGGACTGTCCAAATGACTGCGAAAAGCAGTGTGCCCTGCTACTACTTTACAAATCTTCCGACGCGAGCCAGTGTGCCACTGATTTCCAAAACACAGGTCATCCTAGCTTGGAGGTCAGGTGACAACACACACACACACAAAACACACACACACACACACACACACAAAAATATACATGTATTTTGAGGCCTATTATGTTAACTATTGTAGGGTTCATCATCAGTCGCTCTTGCCATTCATCATTATAAACGTTTTTTGTTACTTATATATATTATAACCTTTTTTAATATGTATTTTCATGACTGGCCGGCGGAGTTTCGAGAGAAAGGAAAAATGACGTTTTAGAAAGGAAAATAAAAAAAGGGGTTTGGAAGAAAAACAGACTTGAGGCAGGAAGGTTGTGGAACAAAGGGAGAAAGGAAAAAGAGTGCTTGAGGAGATCTACCATCAAGTTTCCTAATTTTGCCGGTGTGTTCCGGACTACCGCTGTGATCAGCGGTTTTGCTGCGGGAGTGCTCCTGGCTGCCACTGAGAATATATCTAAGTCCGATTTATCCGGCCTTCTTAATTGAGGGTTTTGCGGCCCCTGTTCGGACACCATATACCTTCACTATTATTCCTGATTTATTATTATTATTATTATTATCCTGATTAATAACATTGATTATTCCTGATAACTGTATATATTGTCTGCGGCCTGCTCTTCAAGGAAGTATTTAGGGACTCTAGTGATTTGGTGATTAAAGTGTTAAAGTGATACTCAAGTTTTTCCTATTTTTAGTAGTCAGACTTCCTTTTGTTTAAAGTTCAATAGGAGTGTAACACTACACAATGTTAACCTGACTAACTACCATTATGCATTAGACATGTGTTTGTGCAAATAAACATTTTTATTATTATTCATACATATTTATTTTCTTTCTTAATCCTAAATTTTTTTACAATATAATTATACAAAAACTATAAATATTATATAAAATATTAAAAATAGAGGGCCGCAAGTAGTGAGGGCAAGGCCCAAGCTACCGGCGGTTAGGGCTGCAGAGTGAGGAACCTCCTGACAATTCGTTCCGTGTCAAGAAGTATATACATCCTTCTGTATCTGTCCCTTGACCCAGCCATCTAGTGAGAGCCTCTTGAGGTGCTGGTCGAGGCTCTTCGCTATAAGACCGTTCACCGACACGACTATCGAGACGATGATAGTCGAATCAACATCCCACATGGCAGTCACCTCGTGAGCCAAGTCTAAATATTTACTCAGTTTATCTTTTTCGGCTTTCACGAGGTTATTATTATTATAATCCAGACCAAAGCCAACTTTAAAAAGTCCATTTCCATAGTTGACCGTACCTGGGATTGAACTCGGGACCCGTAAAACGGAGCGTACGTACGCGCTGTAGTTCGTTTATTGATGATCCCACAGGAACCTAACGTTTGTCCAGCATAAAAAGCATCCTATATGTTAATCCAGGTAATAAACTATCTATGTGCCCAATGTCATCCAATCCGTTAAGTTTTTTGTGAAAATATCGTTCAACAGACAGAAATTCTAAAAAACATTTTTTTTTTTTTGAAAAAATACCTACAGACACGGCTCGTTTATTATATGTATAGACAGCGACGGCCTTAGGGGGTGGCGAACAGGGCAATCGCCTGGGGCCTCGCTCTTGCAGGGGCCACGCATAACAACCCAAGCAAATTTTTAAAAATATAGATTTTTTGGTCTATTCCCAGTAGTACGGTTAACAGTCCGGTTGACCGAACTAGTGAGACTTTTTTTTCCCATTAATTCTATCGTACAAATCAACCCGAATAGTGAGACCATATTTCTTTCATTCCGGTTGTAAATTTAATTCCGCTATTCCGGTTGATTTGTACGGTCGGACTACTGGGAAAAAAAGTCTCACTAGTTCGGTCAACCGGACTGTTAACCGAACTACTGGGAATAGACCGATTTTTTTAACTATATTTTTTTTATTTAAAACTTGATTTTGATAATTATTTATTCAAGTTATAACATAGCGGTAATTTAAAATAAAGGTAGTTAACTAATTCATTCATTGATAACATAATTGAAAAATTTCCTTCCTTCGCTAAATATCATATTCTCAAAAGACCACATTCGTAAAACACCACATTCGCAAAACACGTTATTCGCGAAACATCATATTCTCATAACATCATATTGTTATGACTTACTGGTGCATCTGCCGTCGGTATTATTTTATTTGGAGCCCAATGTACTTTTTTATTATTTATTTTAAAATTATTTTCAAACTCAAATTTTATTTATTTGTTTAACTTTAGCATTTCTCGTCAAACATGACAAATACCTAAACCAAACAACCAGACCTACTTTCGCATCACATACTTTTCACAAAGGACAAAGGGCCTCGCAAAGACCTGCCCCCCGGAGCCTCGCAATGGGTAAGGCCGCCGCTGTGTATAGATATGTATTGATTTACTGTCCTAGCCATGTCCTAGCGCACAAAAGACCACTAAGAGCAACTTCTTTTACATCAGTCTCTATTGTGTTTAGGTGTAATATGATATGGATTCTTATGTACAGTTAAGACCTTTTTAATAACGTTAGTTAGCAAAAAAAAAATTTTTTTTGGGGTATAAAAAATAGTATAGTTTCTCAGACCTATAGTATAGACCTATACAATAGTACACTCGTACACAAAAAATTTCATAAAAATCGGTCAAGACGTTTCGGAGGAGTTTTGTGACAAACACTGTGACACGAGAATTTTATATATGTTAAGTTGATATGTGTAAGCTTCAAAAACTCGAGAATGGGTAGACTGATTTTGATTTGTGGGGGATAAGTGGGGAAGGTTTGTATATATAAAAATTGCACCACAGGCGAAGCTGGTAGCGGGTCGCTAGTTAATATATAATTGAATAAGCAATGTGTAGATATATATGTTGACTAGCTAGAGTTTAATTTGTCAACATTACCTATTAGACTTAATTGAGACTAATGAATATTTATTTATTTGCATAAAACATAGTATTAGGGTAACTAGGGGTAAGGTGTTACAAAAAAGTTAATTTGTTACAAAAGGAACATCATGTTTCGTCTTTATATCACAGGCATGCAAAAATTCATTTAACAAGAGTTCAACAACATCATTATCGATATTTAAAATAGTCAATATTCAATAATTTAATAAAATAAGTCAAATAATTATTTATGTCACTATCAATTCAATTACAATTGTCAAACTATTACAAAGCTAATGTTGTCACACAATGATAAAACAAGAAAAAAAAACAGAACTATTTCATTTAATAGATTTCAGAAATTCATTTACTATATACTTTCATGTAGAAAGCGTTTGCTAAAAACTAAACAAATTCTCGGATGCATTAAGCAAATTGAATAAATCCTCAGGTACACAAACTGCACTTATTGCATACTATGGTTATGTGCAGTCGACGCTTAGGTATGGTTTGATGTTTTGGGGTAACTCAACTAATAAAAACGACGCTTTTAAAGCTCAGAAAAGGTGTATTAGGGCTATATGTAATCTTGGTCAACGTGAGTCATGCAGACCATACTTTAAAAGCCTGGGCGTCCTGACGTTTGTATCATACATATTGGAAGTTGTAATGTATGTAATAAATAATAAACATTTGTATGAAAGTAATACAGCCTCACAGCGACGAGCACATACCCTCAATCTAACCAAATCCAAAACTAAATATTTGCATAATAGTGTTTTCTGTCTAGCTCCTAAATTATATAATAAGATACCTGTTTCTATTACTTGCATTTCAAATACAAAATTAATAAAGAAAATACTAAAGGAGTTTTTGGTAGGCAAAGCATGTCTTAAAGGACACGTTTTTAGAATAGTGTTCTGATACATTTTAAATTTGACTAATATAATAAGATGTAATAATTTTATGTAATAATTTGACTTAGCCAACTGAATTAACATGTATATTATTTTGCACACCAATTGTGGTAGTATATGGTGGGACGTTGTTTTATCTATGGTATCTGGTTTTATGCAAATAAATGATTTGATTTGATTTATAAAAAAATTTATTCTTCGGCCACAACGTAAGATTTTCTTTTATATTTTTTTCAAAGACAAAAGTTTAATATCATTTGGTATCTTATTATATGTATATTTTACCACTCATATATATGAGTGCAACTTTTACTGCATTTTGTCAATCATTAATTAATATCTAGGTTAAATTATTTAATCTTATTAAAATGTTGTTGTAATAAAATAAAATTTTATTTTGAACGTGATTTTAAAAGAAACCAAAGCAAAAATTATTACAGTGCTTATTTGGTAAATTATAAAATTAATACTCGTAAGCTAAACTTGAACTCTGCATAAAATATAACGAGATAGCGAATTTATTCGCAAACCCTGTGCTAGCTGATGTAATCAGCAAGTATATTGTTCTCGGTATTAAAATGACAGGTGGACAGTTTTTAATTATATTTCTATGAATGCATTGTCGATAAATATGAATCATAACTGTTTCGAAACGGCTTTGTCCTCATTTTGTGATTTGTCAATTAATTAATTTAATTATTTATTTAACTTGACATAACTATAACTTCATAATGAAATTTAAATATATCTACTATATATATGGTCATATAAAAGACAATATGTTGTATGTATGTATAGACTCCAAAACCGCTGAACCGATTTTGATGAAACTTTCATACAATCTTCAGATTAGTCCAGCGGGTATCGAAATTTATTAATAATTTTCATCTATACTAATATTATAAATAGGAAAGATTCGATTGTTTGTTTGTTTGAATTGAACTACTGGACCGATTTGAAAAATCCTTTCACTGTTGGGAAGCTATATTATCAGCGAGTAACATATACTTTATAAAGTTTCGTGGACGAAGTCACGTGCAACAGCTAGTGATATCGGACATACAGTTATCATCATCATCTTGTAGAAATCCCTCTTTTTCGGACCAAGTGTTTTAAAACATCCTTCATAATGCCCACTGCCAAGGTTTGGAACTCCCTGCCCGCGTCTGTATTTCCGAGATCATATAACCCAAATCTTTTCAAAGTTGGAGTGAATCTTCTGGGTGAGCTCGCTCCATCATAGGCCTAAGCCTCATCCTCGCTACACAGCTGGTTGTTGGCCAAGAGCAAACCATCTAGAATCCCTAGATGTGTTGCTAAGCGCAAAACTCGAGAACGGGTGGACCGATTTTAATTCTGTCTTCACTCATGGATAGAGGAATAATCAGAGAAGGTTTTTACGTAAAAAAATGCACCCGGGCGAAGCCAGAAACGAGTCGCTAGTCTCTAATAAGAAAAAAATACAATGATTCATCATGGCTGCGGATCGAAAGTATTTCATTCGACAGCTAGTGCAAAATTCAACTTTGCTTACTTTACAGATACCAAACGTTTAATGATAATGTTAATTTTATGTTCTCGGGTACCCTAATTGCTGATTTCACAATTATTAAATATGTTCACGACAGGATGTTTATGTGTGGCTTTGATTACAATGTTGTAATTGTTTGCAGAATCCACCTTGTGTTTTAAATGCAAATGAAGATTTAATCAGTCGATTCATACTAATATTATTAATGTGAAATTAATTATGACTGGTCTGTCTGTGTACCTTTTTACACCTTAACAATTTAATCGATCATCATAATTTCTTTCCATAAATGTTGCAAGGATACAGAAACGGACATAGGGTACCTACCTACCTTTAATCCAGCGAAAAAAGTACTGTTCTCGAGGGAACAATATTTCTCATATATTTTGTTAGATGTTATATTTTTTATTTTTCAAAGCGGCAGAAGCGCGGGCTTCAGCTAGAGCTAGTGTGTATGTGAGTTTTAATATTAATAGGGGAATGTGCAAAATATACTATGAATCATTAATACCACCCATTGCGCAGTTATATGAGTACCTACATTACGCCGTAAACTTATATCCGCGGGTAACAATGAAAAATTCGTCTTATTTCAGCATGAAACACAATGTGTACACGCAGTTAACAATTCCCCTTAAAAGTGCAGTGCCCTGGTGAGAAAGGCACGCCTTATTAATAAATTATTATGTATAGAAAAAAAACATTTAATGTTCTTTTATCATTAAAGACAGGCGAAGAAGAGTTTAGATTACTGACAACGATATTTAGGTATACTATACTTAATCTAAATGCTAAGTTATTAGCTTTACATTTACTGTTTGAAGAGTAATTAAGAGCATTCATCAATTAGAATCACGCTGGAGTCAAAATTTATGATTTCAGTAGTTTCAGATGTTTTAGTTTGCAGATAAGATGTTAACGTCATATTATTTGTAGTTGTATAATATAGTAAATAGCTGAAAAATATTTTAAAGTGAATTTTCATTAGAACATTTTTAAACAGCCCTTTTTTTAAACTAGCGGTCGACGGCCTACGCAGATAAATATACAAGTTATTAAAAAAATTATAACACAATCTTTTAGAACATCAATGACTTCACATACTACAAAAACAGAAATATCTCAAATTTGATCCTAAAATAACACGTTTAATATCACGAAAAATTACTAAAAGTGACACTTTTGATTATACTTTTCTTGAATGAAAATTTACAGAAATCGTATGTTTTTTTTTTACTATTATCTAATAAATGATATGAATTTTTTGAAATCAATATTTCTATAAGTTTGTCGCATATAATTTTACTAATATCTCGCTTAGTTCTGCGTCGACCGTCGACCGCTAGTTTTAAAAAAGGGTTGCTTAAAACCGGTTCTAATGAGAAAAGTATCCCAATATTTTCAAAAATATTTTTGGACAATTATCTAGATTATAAAACTACAAATAATATGACGTTAATATCTTATCTGCAAACTAAACACATCATGTCATTATGATCCGCCGGGAATCATTAATTTCTTATTCTGATTCTGTAACGCTCTTAAAATATTGAACAAAATAAGTATTAGACAGATCCATTTGACGCCTTGCAACGTCGAATTATTCGAATTGTCAATGATCCAACGCTCACACAAAAACGGTTAGAACCCCTTAGTTTAAGAAGGGATGTAGCCTCTCTTTGTGTGTTCTACCGGCTGTACAATGGTGAGTGCTCTGATGAGTTGTTCCAACTAATGCCTATCCCAAGTTTTTACCACCGTACTGCGCGTCATAGATGTGGAGTTCATCCGCATTACTTGGATAAGGTGCCACTACGCACAGTCCGGTTGGGTAGAAACTTTATTCCGCGGACGCGCGAACTTTGGAACAATCTCCCTTCTGAGGTGTTTCCACCTAGCTACAATATGGGCTTCTTCAAGCGAGGGGTTAACAAATATCTACAGGGTAGGCAGCGCACTAGCACTCCCCTTGGTGTTGCTTGTGTCCTTAGGCGGTAACCACCTACCATCAAGTGGGCCGCCTGCCTGTCTGCCACCTTTATATTATATAAAAAAAAAAAATCAAAATGATAAGTTAAGTAGCGGCAGGGGCATATACTGCGTCCAATGAGCGGGCCCACGATGCGGTCCCCTGGCTGACCTGCTCAGGCGTCGAAGAGCCGGCTGACGTGCCCGGGGGTATGCCGCGGCGCACGTCACGTGACAACCTCAGGGCGTCAGAAGGGGACATCTGACGTCCTGAAACACCCGACAAGGACGCTTGACGGCTCACGGCATTCCAGTGGGCCTTCACATACGATCGAATGACGCAAAACAGATTCGCCTAGAGATGGGTACTAAGGAACATAGCGGTGTGTGCGGATCCGAGGATAAATAAAGGCCTGGCTGTGATCTCTGCTGTGATCACCGCTGATTTTGTATTTTGTAAATATCTTTAGATATAGTACATATATAATTAAAGTTGCTTTCCGCGTCTGTCTGTATGGCGCTAACTAATCCCTCCTGAACCACGCATCGGATTTTGATGCAGTTTTTACTATCAGTTAGATTATTTTTAAGGAAGTTATATGTATATAAAAAACTAATGTAGACGTTGAAAATAATAAAAATAATAATAAGGATAGTTTTTATTTTGAACACGGGCCGAAGCCGGGAGCGTGTAGCTAGTATATATATAAATCTTCCCCTTTTATCCCTCTTTCCATATTTGAAAATCGATTTAAAATCGAGTTTACCCATTCTCGAGTTTTTGAAGCGTACACAAACCTACAACGAGTTTTTTGTATAACATATATTTTTAATATAAAATTTACTATAGTATGTATATACTAAATTCATAAATTCATCAACTTTGTAATTAATCTTGACAAAGTATTACGTGTGTTCATTTGATTTTTAACTTGTACTCATTTATTCGCATACCTACTACATTTGGTCCACGGTTCGTATTTCATTTGAAGAATTTATTGTGGACTAAGAATTTCTCCAAATACAACCGTCATAAAATACGGTCACAAGCAACTTAATACAATGATATCATTTATCTGTACCAAGAATTTTATTATAATTAGAGAACTTGTGATTTACTTTGTATAACAACAATCAATACTAAGAATATATCTGTAAGTGTAGGTATTGTATGTATGTATGTGTATGTTCCTCCATAACTCTTAAACGAATTAACTGATTTTCATGAAACTTGGTAGATAAACATTTAGACGTACAGGACACAGGACAGGCTACTTTTTTCTTTTTAAACGCGGACGAAGTCGCGGGCGCCAGTTAGTACTCAATAAGTTTCAAACACTGAACTCGCTGTATAGTTTGCTGAAATCGAGAGCTATGCGATTATTATAAAATTAAATAAATAGTTCTTTTTTTTATGTCATGGTTGACAGAGCAGCTGACGGTCAACTTGATGGTAGGTGGCTACCGTCGCCTGTAACACAAACAACTTCACAGTTGCGCAAGTACGACGCGCAACTGTGTAGGATTAAGGTTAAGGGTTTAGGAATAGGATCCCGGGTTCGATTCCCGGCACTTTGGAAATGAAATTTTCAAAGATTAGAAGTCTTCAGAAGTCGTACAATGACAAATTATCCTCGGCAGACTTGTTCTTTTCGTCGTTGCTTTCATTCAGGAACAGCATTGGCAAAATTCTTGCAGGCTAACGATTACATTGCTTATGTTTATGTTATTACTAGCTGGTGCCCACGACTTCGTCCGCGTTGAAAAATATTAAGTAGCCTATCCTGTGTCCCGTACGTCCAAATGTTTATCTACCAAGTTTCATGAAAATCAGTTAATTCGTTTCAGAGTTATGGAGGAACATACATACATACAGAAAAAATATTTAAAAATCGTCAATTTAGTTTCAGTATCATGTATAGAGCCTATAAACACGATATCTCTGAAAACAAAGTAACTTACTCCATGACCGACCCTTACAGATTTATTATAAGTATTGATTATTTAAGACAGTGAGCACTTTGGCAGTTCTATGTGAGTGGTATGAGATAAACTTCTCTGTATATGTGTATGTATATGTATATGTATAACTCACAACCGCGGCAGCACGAACAATCTAGTACATGGGTGGCCAACCTTTTTAGCAGCTGGCCTAAATTTTTCAAAAGAGATTTCCTAGCGGGCCGCACTACCTAATTTAAACAAAACAAATTTTTTTGTTTGTTTTGTTTTTGTTTGTTCCAAAATTTATGTATACTCTTAGATGTTGTCAGCTTTGGAATCATCCTTTTCTTACACAAAAACTCGACAACATTATAAGAGATACACTCATCTCCATACTAAACACACCTTTTGATGACCGTGCTTGGCGCCAGGCCTCCTTGCCTATAAGGTTAGGTGGCCTCGGCATTCGCAAAATTTCTAGTGTTTCATTGCCAGCTTTCTGTTCTTCTATATACAGCACTTCTAAATTGGTGCACTCTATTTTAGCTCAATCAATTCCTAATTGCCAAATATGCTATTTTGTAGAAGCTACAGAAAGTTGGAAAAAAGTCTGTTTGACAAAATTTCTGCCCAAATCCCCTATTCGCCAAAGGCAATGGGACGATCCTCTCTGTGTTTTGGAATTTAACAATCTGATAAATTCAACAATTTCTAATACAGAGAGTGCTCGTCTACTTGCCGTATCGCGATGGGAATCAGGCCTCTGGCTACATGCTTTACCGTCCCGTAACATTGGCAATCTTTTAGACAATAATACTTTTAGATTGGCAGCATCCCTACGAGTTGGCGCTCCTTGTACAGTTCCTCACCACTGTAATTGTGGAGAATCAGTAGATCGGTTCGGCCACCACGGATTATCCTGTATCAAGAGCGCAGGACGCATACCGCGACACGCCAGTCTAAACGACATCATTCGTCGGGCGTTTGTTAGTGCCGCCGTCCCATCAGTTTTAGAACCTAACGGACTAATGAGAGACGACGGCAAGAGACCCGACGGCATGACTCTTGTTCCCTGGAAGCTGGGAAGACCCCTGGTGTGGGATGCCACATGTGTAGACACCCTGGCTCCTTCTCATCTTTCAGGAAGCACGTCACAGGCTGGTGCTGCCGCTTATAAAGCCGAAAATCTCAAGCGGCGCAAATATGTAAACTTAGATAGAGGTTACATGTTTGTGCCGCTTGCGGTAGAGACCATGGGTCCGTGGGGGCCAGCCTTTCATGAACTTTACAAGGAGCTGGCAAAACGGTTGGTAGACGCGTCGGGTGACAAGAATGCTGGCTCTTACTTTGCCCAGAAGATAAGCATATGCATTCAACGGGGCAATGCCGCCAGCATTCTCGCCACTTTTCCGTCTACCAAAGGCTTAATAGGATTAAATTATTTATAAGTATTTTTTGGAAATAATTAGTTAGTTTTTTTTAAGTTTTTGTGTTAAGATTGTAAATATTTGTTGTTTTTTATTTTTAGTACTGTATAATATCAAACTACTAATGAAGGTAATCATATCATAATATATTATGTCACATATTTTGGCAAAGCAAAGCCTTTGTAACCTTCCAGTTTTGTACATCTACCAATTCCAGTAACAGGTACTTACTTCAAGCTGACCTAGAAACATGTAATTTGGCAACAAATACGGTCTCATAGCACAAATACAAATATACAAAACAAAACAAACAAGATTTTTTGAGGAAAATGAAACAAAACTTTTGAGACAAATTTTTTGAGGAAAATGAAAACCCCGCATCTTGTAAAGGCGCACACGCACGCCCATGCTATATTTTTATTGAGGGGCGCGGGCGCTTTTTGTAATCATCTCTTTTTGAATTGATTTTAAACACAAGTTTTAGCTAGAATCTAGAAGAAATTCAGTGTTGTTCATTTGACCGAGCTCCGCGGGCCTCAAGTTCACATCCGGCGGCCCCCAAGCGGCGGCGCGTGTTGGCTACCTATGATCTAGTATTTAATATTTGACTTGTATAGTTTGTTTAGTTTGTAGGTAATTGTATAATTTTGTTTCTTAAAAAAAAATTTTTTTTAATTCTCATTGTATGAATGTAAAATCCGTAATTAGCTGTACTGTAAGGTATGTATTTGTTTGTAAATTTTATGTTGAGAGCTGTAAATTTTGTGATAAATAAATAGATTAATAAATTATTAAGTTACATTTGGTACAAATTTCGAGAAGAGAAAAACCCATCTATTAAGTTTCTTTGATCTATGGTAGAAAAGTAATACGATTCAGCTCGAAAAAGTACTTTAGCCTTTAGGCACGTGGCTGCATAACATGGCAATTAGCACCTTTTTTAAAGGGATTTATTTTTAATAACACTATTTAGAAGCAAATGTAAAAAATTTGGATTGCGAAATTATTTCGAAGTAGACCTTATTTTATCAAATGTGACTTCCCATATAAGATGCACCAGGGTTATTGCAACTGAAAAGAATAGGTTCTAATTTTGTCCGTGAGAAATTCACACATTGAAGGCTAATTTGTTTTTTGAAAGATTAAAAAAGTTAGCCAATTATTGTACATTTCATTACCGTTACCAACTAAAGGATTAATGTAATAAATAAATAACAGTTCCATAGTTTCTCCATTCAGATAGAAGTTGCATTAACCCCGATTAGGGGGAAAATGCAACTAATTTAAATGAAGTAGGTATGTAGTAAAGAATTCACAAATACAGTGATATCGACAACATATTCATTCCCTTCGGTGTTTAATCTCTGGGTCCGTGGGGTCCTAATGCTCTTAATTTTTTTAACATCTTATCAAAACGCTTGGTCGACATATCCGGAGATTCTAAAACTGGCTATTACCTCGGTCAATAGATTAGTATTGCCATACAAACGAGGTAATTAATGCAGCCAGCTTGCTGGGGCATGCTAGTTGAAGAAGGGATCTCACTAACTTCCACAAATTCGATTGATTTGTAATTTGGTGTACTGTTACTTGGTGGTATGTCCATGACATGGTAACGTTGACTTGATTCTACAGCATCAAGTAGTCTACGAAATACCCAACTCTTCAAACACTTACAGAAGATGTAGCTTGTTGGGCTCATTGGAATGGTCTCAACAGAATGTTGGGAATTAGTTTATAATTTTTAATAACAGCATTTAAGCCCTGTTTATCTTTCATTAAGCTCTAGTGTAGTTCATTTATAAGAACAACCTGTTATTTATTTAATTAATTTACAAAGAACAAAAAATGTATAACAAGTAAAATTTTCTTTTTATTGCCATGAGTAGGTGTTCCTGTAAGAGAAATGTTGTAGTTATTAGTTTTATTTTAATTTTAAAATTGATTTATTGTAATTAATTCACTTTAATAAAATTTAAATATAATTTATGTTTGATTTTACACTGACCAAATGAAACTCTGACGATTTGAAACTGACGATATGGGACCAAAATCGTATATTGTACCCTGACGGCGTTGTAAGTGTTTTGAATTTATTTGTCCTACAATTTGCATGTGTAAAATGAAGAACATTTTGTTCTTCATTTTGCTCTAAACAAAGTGATCTTTACTTTTTTTAGAGCAAATTGCAAACCAAAGAAAGCAATTTTAAAGAATTTTTTTATGAAACACATTAATTCATTTATGTATTAAATTAATATTTAATAATAGTTATTTTAAAAAAATATATCGAAAAGTTATAATAAATGAAAACAGCTAAACATAAATATTTGTAAGCCCTTGTCGGATAGAATTCGAAGGGTAGAACATATTTTGTACTGTAACTGTTAGCATAAATTGATAATTAGTTTTTGAATAACAAATCAATACTAATAATAAATCTGTAAGTGTAGGTAATGTATGTATGTATGCTCCTCTATAACTCTGAAACGAATTAACTGATTTTCATGAAACTTGGTAGATAAACATTTGGACGTACAGAACACAGGATAGGCTACTTAATATTTTTCAACGCGGACGAAGTCGTGGGCACCAGCTAGTTAAAAATAAAATATACTTTTAATTATTGCTAAGCAATAACACTGGCTCACGCCACACGCTGTTGCTCGTAGCAGAGCTACGGCGCGAGGTGCCTTGTGATCGGCTACGTATATTTCGGATGCTACGACGGAGCTACGAAAACTGTAGAGGCAGCGTGTGAGTGAGAGAGATAGATAAAATTACATTTTTGTCTCATTTTATCGATTTGTCATGCGTGTCATACGTGTATACATATAATGGCATTTATTTTTATTATATACTAATGACCCGCTCCCGGCGTCGCCTGGCATTCAATTTTTATACACAAAAACCTTCCTCATTTGTCCCTCTTTTTTTGTACCTTAATTGAAAACCGATTTAAAATCCATGAGGACAAACATTATTTACATTGATTTTTATTTGTATAGGTAATAATAATAATATGGAATCAAGATGAGAAACTACCGGAAATATATTTGCAAGGACGGGAATTTTCGGTTGTTCTCATCTTGTTAACGGCGAGTGTGCACAGATATAACCAAGTAGCCAAAATTTTCATCAACAACTTGATCTTCAATATCACCTTGTTGAGTCTGTTGTACCCATCGATGGTTGTACCATATTATAAATATGAACTATTGTCGCCAATAAGTCTGACATCGTGGTTATTGACTGATCGAAGCGCCGGACGATACTTGGTACATCGCTGTCCCACATGACGAAAACCTCGTGAAAGCCGTAAAAGATAAGCTTACTAAATACATAAACTTGGCTCACGAGGTGACCGCTATGTGGGATGTCGATTCGACCATCATCCCCGTCCCGAGTCAAGAGCCAAGAGCTTCGACCAACACCTCGAGAGGCTCTCACTAGATGGCTGGGTCAAGGAATAGATACAGAAGGCTGTATGTACTTCTTGACACGGTACGAATTTTTAGAAGGTTCAGCACTCTGCATTCCTAACCGCCGGTAGCTTGGGCTTTGCCCCGCTACCAGCGCACAACTAATTTTAAGTTTTTTTTTTATAATAGATATGGTATTGTACAAAATTTAACATTAAGAAAAAATAAGTGAATATAACTAGTAAAGAATGTCAATATTAGCCTGAAATAAATGGTTTTTAATATCATTATTATTATTTCGGCAGACGGTCCACTTGATGGTAGGTGGCTACCGTCGCCTATAACACATCATCGGGAGTGAGTCTCTAATCTATACTAATGCTAGTGGCCCGCTCCCGGCTTCGCTATCCTATCTTTTAAGTTGGACCAAACTACACATATTTACGAAGTTTTATCAAAATCGGTTCAGTAATTTAGCAGTTCATCGGCGACAAACTCTATATATCTATATATATGGAGATTTATATAAATTTATATAGAGATTTATATAAATTTATATAGAGGTTATAAAGCTGAAGAGTTTGTTTGGTTGAATGCGTAAATCTCAGGAACTACAGGTTTGAATTGAAAAAATCTTTTTGTATTGGATAGTCCATTTATCGAGGAAGGCTTTAGGCTATATAAAATTTTGAACGCGGACGAAGTCGTGGGCACCAGCTAGAATAAAATAAATGCTGACTTCTAATCCATCTATGATGCGGACGCAGTTGCGAGCACACAGCTAGTTAATATACTATAAGCTTCTATATAAATAAAAATTAATGTATGTTTCTCTATGTCCAAAACCGCACAGCCGATTTTATTTCCGTTTTCATTTATGGAAAGACGGATAAACGAGGAAGGTTTGTGTATATAAAGTTTGTATTCCGGGCGAAGCCGGGAGCGGGCCACAAATAGTTTTAAACTAAAAAAAAAATGGTCTCAGAAATTTTACTTGCTTATCTCATCGTCAGTTGCATTATATTTTTGCAGAGTATAAACAAAACCATCCATGTGATATCAAAAGCAGGTAGCAGAAATATTTATTGCAAATGTTTACAATATGATTTCTAAGAAGTAAATGAAGCCCACTGTTGTTTCTATGAACACATACGTCCGGTACTTGAAAGGCAAGGCATATTGCGTTTCGCGGTCGCGAATATCTGTTTGACCTCTTAGACCACCCCTTTTTTGAACACCATCGTCAAATAATGGTAAATGTTGTATACTAATGAATGAGTATGACATGCTATATTCCCTTTTCCTCTCTAATCCCGTATAACTTAGCAACTTTAGCGATGCCTGTGTTAATAGGGGACAGTAGGGACAGGGTCTACAATTAAGTGAACAGTCAGAAACAGTCAGAACAGTCAGATAATAGTAGAGGAGCCCAAGAGGGGATTTTGGGATTTACTGGAGCGCGTCAGATATTGCCAATGTATATGCCCTACGTGTCTCTGATAACGGATATATATTTATTTTTTAATAATATAAAGGTGGCAGACAGGCTGGCAGATCACTTGATGGTTACCGTCGCCTAAGGACACAAGCAACACCATATATGTGTTAATCTGCCAGTTCGGATGGTGAGGTGGGTTGGTGGAGGTTGGGTTAAAAATTTAAGTACCACTTTCAGAGGGGATAGTAAGTGAACCTAAACTCCCATTTCAAATACAGACGATTCGGATGTTACGCAAGATCGTGGCAGGTTTTTGAAAATGCAAAAAAGAATATTGGCAATTGTCATTTTGAAATACTTGAGCGCGTCAGGATTTCATACACATTATGGTTCAGCCTGAATTCCTGATCGTGCTGATTGTTAATTTGACGAATATTTGGAGGATTTTTCTTAATACAGCATCTACAAACTTTTGAACGCCTGTAGACGCTCAACCCACCGTTAAAAAGTAAAACATCATATAACCTTTTTTTTCTTCATACCATCTAATCTTCAAAATCTAGGTCCCCACGACGCATGAGTGACTCCACATTTAGCATCGTGGGCTCCCCTACCATAAACTCAAAAACTACTGAACCAATTTTAATACTTCATTCATATATAGAAAGCTACATTTATCAGCGAGTAACAAGTTAAATGTTATTTTCAAAAATTAGATATCCCTACGTAAATTAACACATGTTATCAAAAATGTGCTTTTAAAAGTCATTATTTATTTGTCGTATATTGAAAAAACCATTGATATATAAAATAATCTATACCACAAAAAATTTCAGGAGGCAATGTCTAACTTTTATATTTAAGTCACAATTTTTTGTTCAAACAAAAATATATTATTAATCCATATTCAACTTAATCATCAAATTTTACACATACAAGAAAGTACGTTGCCACTTGACGTGGCACGCATAGCGTCACCAGTGTTGTCAATTGCGAATATTTTCCCTGAATTGTGGGGAATGAGAGATTGCATGGAATTGGCGAATTTCGGAAAACATACAATTAAATATTATTTGATTTTCATTGATGTATTTTGTGGACGCAGTTATTAATAAATACCCTGCAATAACTGAGCCAGATGGCAGCATGGCGCGTGCAAGGATATAGCAACATCTTAAATAGGGTGAAGCGATGCTTTACGCCTGGACAGCTCCTTTCTTTATAAGGCGCAAGTTCGATCTTGCATGGAGTATTGCTCCCACCTTTGGGATGGTTCAGCCAAATACCAACTTGCCGCACTCGACTCGGTGGAACGCAGAGCTCATTGGCGACAGTACGTTTTTAAAAACTAAGATGCAGAGCCTGGCACATAGACGCAAAATTGCCAGTCTATGTGTCTTTTATAAGATGTACTTCGGAGAGTGTGCTCAAAAGCTGCATGAACTCATACTGCCTTCCCCTTTCTTCCATCGGACATACAGACATACGGCTGGTTACCATCCTCATCTTGTCGATATCCCTCTATTTCGGACCAAGCGCTTTAAAACATAATTTATAATGCGCACTGCCAAGGTTTGGAACTCCCTGCCGGCGTCTGTATTTCCGAGCACATATAACCTGAATCTATTCAAAGTTCGAGTGAATAGGCACCTTCTGGGTGAGCTCGCTCCATCATAGGCCTCATCTTCGCTACACACCTGGATGTTGGCCAAGAGCAAACCCATCTCTACTTAAAAAAACGTATAAATATTTTACTTATTTAAATTACTTTTGTACGTTTTTTAGGGACATTTTTTAAAAAAGTATTGTAGAATATACCATTTTCTTTTATTTTATAAATAAATCTATGACTATTTATTTGTTTAGCTTCTTTTTTTTTTCTTTTTTTTTATTGTTGCAAATTATTATAATATTACTTTGTGTATATTTGTACCGTCTCATATACACATTTGCAAAAAAAGATGGGCAACTAAACAAAGAATCATGTATTTGTTTGATAAATGTAGGCAATCTTAAACTCTGTTTTTTTTTTTTGAAAATTAAATAGCAAGAAATAGTTTTACTCAGTTTTATTAAGAAGTAATGTTAGTTTTTAAACGGTTTCATCTCTAGCAGTGTTACTGCTCGGCTCGCTACGTAAAAATGAAACAAATATAACTTCAGGTATATATCGGTATGAAAACAATGTGCCTTTTACGATGAAGACTATCGCTTTTGGGCAAGAATGAATTCGTTGAATCGTACATTCGACGAATTTATTCCTGTTTCTTCAAAACAGGTCTCTGCAAAGCGTCCTCCTCTTCTTCGTAGCACTCACCGACGTCTATTTTCACCGTACCGAGATATCCCAGCTTCATCAGAGAACAATAGTATTTTTGAATCTATGACACAAAATTTCGAGCGAAGCTAAGCCTAGCGACTTGGTGCTCATGGAGTAATTTAGGGCCGCGGCCCGGGCGATGACTGCGAATATTGGCAGCGAGAAGCCTCCTCCAACCCTCGTCGAGCCACGCAGTAATTTTTCTAGCTTTTATCACTTTATCTACCATTTTCGAGATCATTAAACAACATTAATAATACTTTAAAATGTGATGAAAATTTACTGTTATTTAGAATCGCGTCACAAATTGTAATAAAAATGTTTTACTATCAAATTCAGCCTCAATAAAAAATTTGAATTTGGAACTACGGCACTTTTAAAACCATCTAGTAATACGTTTCAGTGATTATATCAAAACCGTCCGCTTTTTTTGCAAATGGGTATTTTCGTTTCTTTTTCTCACATTTGTAACAATAGCTACTTAACATATCTATTGTCTTCTTTTTGAACGTAAGTTTGTATGCTGTGCTTACTGTGAAGTAATAAATAGACATTAATGATAAAACATTTTATCATTTTCGAGACGGAACGGTTAATTTCAGGAAACCGATGAAATTATATTGGCAACACTGGTCAAAGGGTCCTACTTAAAGCAGGCACTCCCGCGCAGCCTGTCATTCTCGGGGAGTTTTCGTTCGCTATAGGTCTCTGTATCGGTTTAATCGGAGCACCTGAGCGACGATGTTGGTCCGTCAATTCGCGCGACGCACTCCACTTAAGCGGCGGCCATCGCAACTCAATCAACTATTACAAAATCTTTTGTATAGTTGATTGGTTCTATATTAGAATGTTGTTTTGAAATGTGCGCGCGGCTTCACGATTCGGAGTGAGCCAACCCTAAAAGTGATTCGTAGATACATTTTGTGACATTGTGATTAGTGACATACTGAATAAAATTATAGGTGAGTTCTTCTTTTTTTAACGCGTTCGGTTATTTCGGTGAAATTATTAAACAACTTTGTAACGGCTTGACATTATGTGGATTTCAAATATTAAAATAAAGCGTATTTTCTCTATTTTTTTATCAATATAATATAAAGATAATTTTATTTAAACTTAAATCTAGCCTATTGTTAATACCCTAAAGGGATTCGTAGATACATTTTGTGACATTGTGATTAGTGACATACTGAATTATAGGTAAGTTCTTCTTTTTTAACGCGTTCGGTTATTTCGGTTTAACGGTTACAACTTTTTAACGGTTTATTAAACAGTGCCGGATTAAGATGCGCGGGGCCCGTAGCAAATTCTATTAAGAGTTAAATCTAGAGACGAGTTAAATCAAGTGAATACATAATAATAATAATTTATTTCCATACAATTTAATATTGGCCAATTTTTACACTGGCCACTAGTATTCGTTATTGCTTATTAAAGCAATTTTTTTTTGCCAAAATTGCATGAATAACGGCTGCGTAAAAAAGTTATACAGAAATTAAGCAGTCAGCTATATCGCTTGAAGTTTCCAGAAATGCATTTATTCAAATATTATTCAGCCATTCTGTGTTGCTTGGGTAGTAATTGCTACTTCTGCTACGTAGCTAATACGGCACTGGGTTTAAACTATAAGTTTTGTCATCGAAATTCGGATTTTATTTTAATACTAGCTGACCCGACTAACTTCGTAACGCTTCAGAATGAAAACCCCTCTCATACATTTTATTCATAATTTTTTTTGTGATTATTTTCGTTGCTTCAATAGTTATTCTGCTATTCGGGGAGGAGCTTGTGTAAGATTACAGGTACCGATACAAACTAGTGATTTACATTAGTTTATCGCAGCGTGTGTGTTAACCATACAGTTAGCAATTTTTTTTTATAATATACTAGCTGTTTTAAGAAAACACTTAGTTTATTTATCTAGTCACGGTCGGTCATATCATGATAATAAATAGTATACAACCTTCATCAAGATTTGTGCTATGAAATGCTCTCAGCGTATCTCAACATTAGTTACCATTAGTTAACGGTTTATATTTATAAAAAGTCATGAATTGATTGCATGCTATTGATAAAAGCTGTTTGTTTTATTTTGGGCTGATGAAATAGTTTTCTTATTAGCTTTTAGCATAGAAGAAAATAATAACGAACAACTAAAAAACGGAATAAACAACAAACAAACCTTGGCAGTGAATAAAAAATGAAATTATTTATATACTAAATCGCATCTTCTATCTTTCTTAAGAATCTTAGTCAGAGTAAAATGTTGATGAACTTTTTAATTCGACCAACAACTTTTTTTCAACAGCTATCATTTATAACTTGGAAAGACTTTCTTGACCCTGTGTATTTCTTAGATAAGTATGTATTCGCTTAAGTGACGAGTAAGCAAGAGGAAGAGTTACGACAAGATACAAATTTTAATAGTTTTGGAAAGGCATCTCTTCAAGACTATTTTCATTAATAAAATGAATTAACTCCAAATTTACTCCAGGGAACTTTTAATTCAGGGAGGAATACAAACAAGTCAATTGGCTTTTTAAAGATTGTTTATCAAAATGACTCGCGTAAATGTCGAACAATGAGTATTGCTTCTGTAGGAAAATTTTAGCGGTAATTGTAAATTTTTTTATTGTCAATTAAAATTTCAATTTAAAAATTTCTGAATATCGGTTATCGATTTTGAGTCGTAAACGAGGAGCTGAGTTATTTTGCAAGCTGTCATAAATTTGGCCGAATTCAGTTAAATTCAACGCGTAACCATGACTGAAACTCTTTTATTTTGTTACTACAATAACCAACGTCAAATTGTGATTTTTGTAAAATATTATACAAGCAGTCGGTTTTTTCAAATATCTGACAGAAAACTGAATGAAAAAAAATTGAAGTTAAACGAGCGCAATATGCTGTCAAAATTCTCTGCAGCTAAAATCGTATATCCGTCCCAGTCCTGCTCGTTATCGCCGCACATTTCATAAAACAAAATATTAAGATTAGTTTTTTGTTAAAAAACTGTATTTACTATTCGTGACATGTATGCCCAACGAGTGGCGGATATATTAGGTAATTTTTTACTACAATGAGAATTATAAAAAGCGACTCGATTTCTACTATTGTTACACATTGCCTACACATTTGGCCTGAAGCGCCGAAACAAACGACTTGTCTTCTCAAATTCTGTTGCATGATTTAGACCAGGGTTCCCCAAACTATTTTGGACAAGTGACCCCTTTTCAACAATGAACTGTTACCTCAGACCCCCATGGTCAAATTACCTACTTTTAAGACCAACCCCCTTATTCATAATGGTCCGCTAACTTAAAGCAGCTATCTATCTTAGTCTATCTTTAGTTTTTTCCTATTGGTACAAAATACCTAGGTACTAAGGTGCCAATTAGAAAACTTTGCACTTGGTTAAGTGAGTGAAGTTGATTTCATTTTCTCGTCAAAATTTAACAAAATAAAAAGACAATCCAATTCAGTAAATATCAAGTTTAATTTATAATTATTACAAATTAATACATAAAGCATCTTAAGTTGGTAGGAAATTATATTTTAAAAACTATTAATTCGCAAAGAGAAAATAAAACATTCAGTGCGATGGATGAACCTGGTGACTATCTACCAATCTAGCTACATCCGGTTCAATATTAGTGAGTTGCAGCCTTAAATCTCCACGTTCGTTGATTTTCAAACGGTTTCTTTGTTTTGTCAAAATGTTTGTTACCACACTGAAGCTTTTTTCAACTAGATATGATGATGGAAAAGCGATAAGGTATTTTTCAGCAATGTTCCACAATGTAGGATACTGTGTTTCAATTTTGCGTTGCAACCAGAACTTCTGATAGCCTTGGTTGAACTTTTGCTTAAGCTCTTCGTCTGTGCTGATGGTAATCAACTCTTCTTGCATTATCACATTGGCTTCTTCTATGGCTGTGGTGTTATACGGATTTATTATCCATTGAGGAATTTGTAAATTTAAAAGATCATCAAACCTCTCCGTAAAATCCTTGTGTAATGCGTCCAAGTGAGTAACATATAATAAAATGTCATCATCTTGAAGCATTTTTGGTAATTTTGACAAATGCGGAAACTGCGAATATTCTTTTCTGCCTAAATTTTGTTTATAAAGAACTAGTTTACCCACGAAGGCCGATATTATTGATTTTGTTTTAATCAAGTTAAGATCATCACCCTGTAGTTGCAAATTAACTTTGTTGAACATTCCAAAGATATCAGTCAAGTAATAAATATCTGTTTTACAATTGTTCAGATTTTCTTTCAAATTCGGATCTTTTTCTTGTAAAAACTCCAACACAGATTCAAAAAGGGCTGAAAATCTTTCTAAGCAAGAGCCTCTTGATAGCCAGCGAACTTCAGTGTGCAGAAGTAACCGAGTAAAGACTTCGTCGTTTTCGTCACATAGTTGAGCAAATAACCGAGAGTTCAAAGAATTGCTTCGAATCTTGTTGATAGCATTTATTACATATTGTAAAGACTTATGCAATCTAGGACTCAGCTTTTTTGCTGCTAAATGCTGCCTGTGAATCACACAGTGAATAACCAGTACATCAGGCAGTTGTCGCTTTAAGTGAGCTATAAAGCCACGATGACGACCAACCATAGACGGTGCACCATCAGTCGCAACAGAAACAATATTCTTCCATGGAATAGCTTTATCAGTAAAAAAATGTTCCACGGCCTGAAAAATCGATTCTCCTCTAGTATCAGTCTCTAAATATGCAGCAAAAATCAGTTCTTGGCACATATTTTCATCTTTGATAAATCGAACATATCCTAACAATAGAGCTTCATTGCCGGGTAATGTAGACTCGTCCAACTGGAGAGAGAATCTGCGGGTCTGTAAGAACTTGCATAAAATGTTTTCCACATCGCGTCCCATCTCATCTATGCGTCTCTGAACGGTGTTGTTGCTCAAAGGTATTCTCTTTAAAATATCATGTGCGGGTTTGTGCAATACATTGTTAAGGACCTCCGCAATGGCTGGTAAGATAAGCTGCTCTCCAATTGTATGGGGTTTCCCCGACTTCGCTATTAGTAAAGATATATTATAGGACGCTCGTAAACCATCATTGTCTCGAATAGATGATGACGCAAACATCGATCCTATGGATGGCCTTTTGTCTAGTTTTTCTTTCAGTGCTTGAAAATATGACAAGGGCTTACTTTTTTTGTTAGCATGTACTCTTGATAAGTGGTCATCCATTTTTGAAGGCTTCATGGCATCGTTACTAAATACTTTTTCACATATGAGACACATCGGGAAGTGTTGATTTGATGGAGATGCAATAAATCCGAACTTCAAGTAGTCCAAACTGTATTGTCTGCATTTTTTTTTCGTGTCCGCCATCATAAAACTTTCAGTAATTCTGCAAACAAAAAAATAAGGAACCTAAATAAAAAACAATAATAAACTGTTAAATTTGCACACTATCTTATTTTTATCACACTCAGTTAATGGATTCTTGTTAAGTATTACTGACTTACTCTTTGATAAACTTTGATACCTATATTGGGAAGTAACTACAGTAGGTAATTAGGTATAGAAACTTCGTATTAGGTAATTAGGTAGAATAAGAACGAAAACCAAAGACTTAAGTGTTAGTAATTTTTACAAATACAATTATACATACCTATTTAAAATATGTTGTATGTTGTGTTTAACACTTTTTCAGTCACTTTACTTCACTTAATTTAGCTTTGTAATAAGTTTGTAATCTCTTGAAATAAATGAGTACTTAGCTATATGAGTTTTTATCGTTCAAGCTCCAACGAATTTCAAAACGCAAATGAACTTTCAACCTAAATGCAAGCTCGTTAAATAGTAAAATATCAGGAACATGTTTGGACTTGATCATGAATTCGTTCGTCTTAATTCGCGTAAAGCCGCTATCACACTATTCAATTTGAACGATTCCAATTTAGGAAATCGGAAGGTGTGATCGCAGTTAGAACAGATTGGATTCAATTAAGAGTTTATCCATTTTCAACTCTATATCTTCGATTTAGAAATCAATTTAGCGTAGTGTGATCACGAGCTCACTACTTAGATTCCTAAATAGGAATCGTTCAAATTGAATAGTGTGATAAGCACTTTATCGTCAAATAGAGAGCAAGTCAAAACGCCGCTGAAAGACGTACGCTCCAACTCAATCTTGCACAAACTTGTCCACATAGACTTGCCGAGTTTTTCATCTTGTACGAACTTGAAACTTTACATTCCTGGAACATTATTTCCTACAAAAATATTAATTATTCTTAGTACACGTAACACAACATAAACAATACAGTAACTACCTACTTACCTATCTTGAAAGTTTTAAATAAGAACTTGTGTTAATATAATAGGGGTCGATTTTTAGACCTCGTCGACCCCCAAAATCACTTTTCGTTTATGTCGACCCCTAGGAAACCGATATCGACCCCAAGGGGTCGATATCGACCACTTTGGGAATCCCTGATTTAGACAATACCAAGGTCAAAATATATGCATTACACCTGCTGTAATGCAAGTAAATTGCTTGTGGACAAACATCTTTTATTTTTTATTGCACTCCATTCCTTACACCAAAAATTACAGAAGCACCGTTATTACTTTGAGCAACTAACTTTTCTGTGCATACATGTTTATTAAGTAAATCTAAAATTATATTCGAAAGTGTGTGCCTTGCGACTTTCAGATACATAAACGAATCCCAAAAAACGGTCTTGAATTTCATTTCTTGAATAATATCTGAGAATCAGACTCAGTTGCTGTCTGTGGCTAACGTGTAGGTTTTTTTTTACTTCGAACTAGATTCTAGTTTTCATGACATCGGCTATAGAATGAATAATATCGTTTTGTATTTTGTTAGACAAATAACTCAAACCCGGTTTATCGCTATGCTGATTTTGTATGTTTTTCTAAAACGACGTCGTAACTGAAAGTAATGAAACGATTTCTAAAAAAATTACCTTTTATTCAATTAAGTTTCCGACTCGTGGTGACCTCTGAAAGGGAGTTCCTGCTGTGCTATATGATAAACAATATCTACTAACGGTGTCTCATCTTCATCACAAGCTCGACTCAACAGATCTCCGCACCGCACACATGAAAACTTATTTCTAGTTCGTTTCTTATTAATGATTTGTGTAGAATAATCGTGACTTCTCAATTAAATATGCTTTTGGTTTCAGGAAAACATCGTCTCTGCGGGGTTTTAAGCTCCTGGAAAACTTCGCGCTGTTTTTCGTCATGGATATCCAATCCACTTTGATTTACCTAGCAAAGTTTAATTTATCAAATAAGGTTTATAAATTTCTCTTTGTTATTTTAAATTTTACGAGGAATCTCATCTTTCACCACAAGCTCGTGTCAACAGATCTCCGCACCGCACACATGAAACCATGTTTTGGTAAGTTTCTTATTAATGACTAGCGATCCGTTCCCGGCTTCGCACGGGTGCAATTTTTTTCTGCAAATTAAATGTAGAAACCTTCCTCGTTTAACGCTCTTCCCATTGATGAAAACAGTATAAAAATCCGTTCGGTAGTTTTTGAGAATCGCAAACATACAGACAGACAGACAGACAGACAGACGCGGTGGGGGGACTTTGTTTTATAATATTAAAAAACGTAAATTTAATAATGTTGTCTGCGTGAGCGAATTGATTTTTGTTTAATTGTGCGTAACTTTGTCTTTTTCCTGTGTATATTAGTTCAACTGAGATAAGAGAACGCAGTTCGGCGAAATATGGGTATATTCTATCTCAAAACTTCGATGATGAATACTAAAGCTGTCTATCAAGCTGAGTGATGATCGTTAGGCAGAAAAGATAAATGTTTCAACTTATTCGTGTACATAGACTTTTCGAGTTTAATGAGAATGATGCTTATGCATTAAGATAGCCTCACTCTACTTCCTTCGAAATAATTATAACAAATCACCCATAAGGTTTAACAAATTTTTAAATTTCTAAAAATTTTGACGATGTTCTGAAATTTCAAAAAATCTTATTAAATTATCTGAAAAAGTGAAGTTTTCATAGAATTTTCTAGAAACTTCTGGAATTTTCTAGAAACTTCTGAAATTTTCGAGAATTTTCTAGAATTTTCTAAAAACTTCCAGAATTTTCTATAAACATCTAGAATTTTCTAGAATGTTATCGAAAAAAAATCCGTTCCTATTAATAATACATAATGAGCGACTCAGCCAAAGAAAAGATATGCCGCAAGGAGAACTCATCGTATTGCATGAACCTTCGTTTCAGTTGTTAACAACAAATGCAATTGTTATGAACGAAAAAAATCTTTTTTTTTATTGTCACAGGGTTAGTAACTTTTTTTCAGTAAAAGAAAAAATATCGCCTTTGAAAAACTCGAATATATTGCATAGATCCCGTTTTTTATTGTTTATGACGCTTGGAGAATCCTCTGGAAACTAAAGGAAGGGCGAAGAATGGAAGCAAACAAACAATCTGTGCGAGCAAATTCTAGAACACCTTTTTTAACACGTGTACATAGACTTTTCGAGTTTAATGAGAATGATGCTTATGCATTAAGATAGCCTCACTCTACTTCCTTCGAAATAATTATAACAAATCACCCATAAGGTTTAACAAATTTTTAAATTTCTAAAAATTTTGACGATGTTCTGAAATTTCAAAAAATCTTATTAAATTATCTGAAAAAGTGAAGAAAGTTTTCATAGAATTTTCTAGAAACTTCTGAAATTTTCGAGAATTTTCTAGAATTTTCTAAAAACTTCTAGAATTTTCTATAAACATCTAGAATTTTCTAGAATGTTATCGAAAAAAAATCCGTTCCTATTAATAATACATAATGAGCGACTCAGCCAAAGAAAAGATATGCCGCAAGGAGAACTCATCGTATTGCATGAACCTTGGTTTCAGTTGTTAACAACAAATGCAATTGTTATGAACGAAAAAAATCTTTTTTTTTTATTGTCACAGGGTTAGTAACTTTTTTCAGTAAAAGAAAAAATATCGCGTTTGAAAAACTCGAATATATTGCATAGATCCCGTTTTTTATTGTTTATAGCGGCCCGCTCCCGGCTTCGTCCGAGGTGTATTTTTTCTAAAATAAACGTAGCCTAAGTTACTCCTTATTACATCAGCTACCTGCCAATAAAAGTCCCGTCAAAATCGGTCTAGCTATTTCAGAGATTAGCCGGAACAAACAGACAGACAGACAAAAATTGTAAAAAATGTTATTTTGGTGTATGTACCGCAATTTACATAAACAAAAAGTAGCCTATGTTACTCCTGACGACCCCCTCTTCATGTCTGCAAAGTTTCATCGAAATCGCTTCAGCCGTTTCTGAGATTACCCCGGACAGACAGACAGACAGACAGACAGACAAAAATTCTAAAAAAAGTTATTTACGTTTTAACAGCATGCGAATGACTCTCTAAGCTTAGTTTGAGGCAGTTTTTCGCAAATCACAGACAGACACTCCGATTTTATTTATATAGATTTGTGTAGAATAATCGTGACTTCTCAATTAAATATTCTTTTTGTTTCAGGAAAACATCGTCTCTGGGGGTTTTAAGCTCCCGGAAAACTTCGCGCTGTTTTTCGTCATGGATATCCAATCCACTCTGATTTACCTAGTAAAGTTTAACTTTATCAAATAAGGCTTATAAATTAATCTTTGGTATTTTAAATTTTGCGAGGAATCTCATCTTTCACCACAAGCTCGTGTCAACAGATCTCCGCACCGCACACATGTAACCATATTTTTAGTAAGTTTCTTATTAATGATTTGTGTAGAAAAACGTGATTTCTCAATTAAATATGCCTTTTGTTTCAGGAAAACATAGTCTCTGCGGGGTTTTAAGCTCCTGGAAAACTCGTACTGTTTTTCGTAATGGATATCCAATCCACTTTGATTTACCTAGTAAAGTTTAACTTTATCAAATAAGGCTTATAAATTCCTCTTTTGTATTTTAAACTTTACAAGGTACTCATCTTTCATCACAAGCTCGTGTCAACAGATCTCCGCACCGCACACATGAAACCATGTTTTTGGTAAGTTTCTTATTAATGATTTGTGTAGATTAAGGGCGATAGCTAAATACAATATGCTTTTTATTTCAGGAAAACACCGTCTCTGGGGGTTTTAAGCTCCTGGAAAACTTCGCGCTGTTTTTCGTCATGGATATCCAATCCACTTTGATTTACCTAGCAAAGTTTAATTTATGAAATAAGGCTTATAAATTCCTCTTTTGTATTTTAAACTTTACAAGGTATCTCATCTTTCATCACAAGCTCGTGTCAACAGATCTCCGCACCGCACACATGTATCCATATTTTTGGTAAGTTCCTTATGAATGATTTGTGTAGAATAATCGTGATTTCTCAATTAAATATGCTTTTTGTTTCAGGAAAACATCGTCTCTGGGGGTTTTAAGCTCCTGGAAAACTTCGCGCTATTTTTCGTCATGGATATCCAATACACTTTGATTTACCTAGAAAGTTTAGCTTGTCATATAATGTAAATAATTTCCTAGATGGCAAGTTGAATTTTACAAGGTATCTCATCTTTCATCACAAGCTCGTGTCAACAGATCTCCGCACCGCACACATGTAACCATATTTTTAGTAAGTTTCTTATTAATGATTTGTGTAGAATAATCGTGACTTCTCAATTAAATATGCTTTTTGTTTCAGGAAAACATCGTCTCTGGGGGTTTTAATCTGCTGGAAAACTTCGCGAAGTTTTTTGTCATGGATATCCAATCCACTTTGATTTACCTAGTAAAGTTTAATTTATCAAATAAGGCTTATAAATTCCTCTTTGGTATTTTAAACTTTACAAGGTATCTCATCTTTCATCACAAGCTCGTGTCAACAGATCTCCGCACCGCACACATGAAACCATATTTTTGGTAAGTTTCTTATTAATGATTTTTGTAGAATAATCGTGATTTCTCAATTAAATATGCTTTTTGTTTCAGGAAATCATAGTCTCTGCGTGGTTTTAAACTACTGGGAACCTTCGGGCTGTTTTTCGTCATGGATATCCAATCCACTTTGATTTACCTAGTAAAGATTAACTTTATCAAATAAGGCTTATAAATTCCTCTTTGGTAATTTTAAACTTTACGAGGAATCTCATCTTTCATCACAAGCTCGTGTCAACTGATCTTCGCACCGCACACATGAAACCATGTTTTTGGTAAGTTTCTTATTAATCATTTGTGTAGAATAATCGTGACTTTTCAATTAAATATGCTTTTTATTTCAGGAAAAGAACGTCTCTGGGGGTTTTAATCTGCTGGAAAACTTCGCGAAGTTTTTTGTCATGGATATCCAATCCACTTTGATTTACCTAGCAAAGTTTAATTTATCAAATAAAGTTTATAAATTCCTCTTTGGTATTTTAAATTTTGCAAGGAATCTCATCTTTCACCACAAGCTCGTGTCAACAGATCTCCGCACCGCACACATGAAACCATGTTTTTGGTAAGTTTCTTATTAATGTTTTGTGTAGAAAATCGTGATTTCTCAATTAATATGCCTTTTGTTTCAAGAAAACATCTTCTCTGGGGGTTTTAAGCTCCTGGAAAACTTCGCGCTGTTTTTCGTCATGGATATCAAATCCAATTTGATTTACCTAGTGAAGTTTAATTTATCAAATAAGGTTTATAAATTCCTCTTTGGTATTTTAAATTTTACAAGGTATCTCATCTTTCATCAGAATCTCGTGTCAACAGATCTCCGCACCGCACACATGTAACCATATTTTTGGTAAGTTTCTTATTAATGATTTGTGTAGAATAATCGTGACTTCTCAAAAATTAAATATGCTTTTTATTTCAGGAAAAGAACGTCTCTGGGTGTTTTAAGCTCCTGGAAAACTTCGCGCTGTTTTTCGTCATGGATATCCAATCCACTTTGATTTACCTAGCAAAGTTTAATTTATGAAATAAGGCTTATAAATTCCTCTTTTGTATTTTAAACTTTACAAGGTATCTCATCTTTCATCACAAGCTCGTGTCAACAGATCTCCGCACCGCACACATATAACCATATTTTTTGTAAGTTTCTTATTAGATTTGTTTAGATTAATCGTGACTCCTTAATTAAATATGGTTTTTGTTTCAGGAAATCATAGTCTCTGCGTGGTTTTAAACTACTGGGAAACTTCGCGCTGTTTTTCGTCATGGATATCCAATCCACTTTGATTTACCTAGTAAAGTTTAACTTTATCAAATAAGGCTTATAAATTCCTCTTTGGTAATTTTAAACTTTACGAGGTATCTCATCTTTCATCACAAGCTCGTGTCAACAGATCTCCGCACAGCACACATGTAACCATATTTTTAGTAAATTTCTTATTAATGATTTGTGTCGATTAAGGGTGACAGCTCAATACAATATGCTTTTTGTTTCAGGAAAAAATCTTCTCTGCGGGGTTTTAAGCTCCTGGAAAACTTCGCGCTGTTTTTCGTCATGGATAACCAATCCAATTTGATTTACCTAGTAAGGTATAACTTATCAAATAAGGCTTATAAATTTCACTTTGATATTTTAAACTTTACAAGGTATCTCATCTTTTATCACAAGCTCGTGTCAACAGATCGCCGCACCGCACACATGTAACCATATTTTTGGTAAGTTTCTTATTAATGATTTGTGTAGAATAATCGTGACTTCTCAATAATTAAATATGCTTTTTATTTCAGGAAAAGAACGTCTCTGGGTGTTTTAAGCTCCTGGAAAACTTCGCGCTGTTTTTCGTCATGGATATCCAATCCACTTTGATTTACCTAGCAAAGTTTAATTTATGAAATAAGGCTTATAAATTCCTCTTTTGTATTTTAAACTTTACAAGGTATCTCATCTTTCATCACAAGCTCGTGTCAACAGATCTCCGCACCGCACACATGTATCCATATTTTTGGTAAGTTCCTTATGAATGATTTGTGTAGAATAATCGTGATTTCTCAATTAAATATGCTTTTTGTTTCAGGAAAACATCGTCTCTGGGGGTTTTAAGCTCCTGGAAAACTTCGCGCTATTTTTCGTCATGGATATCCAATACACTTTGATTTACCTAGAAAGTTTAGCTTGTCATATAATGTAAATAATTTCCTAGATGGCAAGTTGAATTTTACAAGGTATCTCATCTTTCATCACAAGCTCGTGTCAACAGATCTCCGCACCGCACACATGTAACCATATTTTTAGTAAGTTTCTTATTAATGATTTGTGTAGAATAATCGTGACTTCTCAATTAAATATGCTTTTTGTTTCAGGAAAACATCGTCTCTGGGGGTTTTAATCTGCTGGAAAACTTCGCGAAGTTTTTTGTCATGGATATCCAATCCACTTTGATTTACCTAGTAAAGTTTAATTTATCAAATAAGGCTTATAAATTCCTCTTTGGTATTTTAAACTTTACAAGGTATCTCATCTTTCATCACAAACTCGTGTCAACTGATCTTCGCACCGCACACATGAAACCATGTTTTTGGTAAGTTTCTTATTAATGATTTGTGTAGAATAATCGTGATTTCTCAATTAAATATGCTTTATATTTCAGGAAATCATAGTCTGCGTGGTTTTAAACTACTGGGAAATTTCGCGCTGTTTTTCGTCATGGATATCCAATCCACTTTGATTTACCTAGCAAAGTTTAATTTATGAAATAAGGCTTATAAATTCCTCTTTTGTATTTTAAACTTTACAAGGTACTCATCTTTCATCACAAGCTCGTGTCAACAGATCTCCGCACCGCACACATATAACCATATTTTTGGTAAGTTTCTTATTAATGATTTTTGTAGAATAATCGTGATTTCTCAATTAAATATGCTTTTTGTTTCAGGAAATCATAGTCTCTGCGTGGTTTTAAACTACTGGGAACCTTCGGGCTGTTTTTCGTCATGGATATCCAATCCACTTTGATTTACCTAGTAAAGATTAACTTTATCAAATAAGGCTTATAAATTCCTCTTTGGTAATTTTAAACTTTACGAGGAATCTCATCTTTCATCATAAGCTCGTGTCAACTGATCTTCGCACCGCACACATGAAACCATGTTTTTGGTAAGTTTCTTATTAATCATTTGTGTAGAATAATCGTGACTTTTCAATTAAATAAGCTTTTTATTTCAGGAAAAGAACGTCTCTGGGGGTTTTAATCTGCTGGAAAACTTCGCGAAGTTTTTTGTCATGGATATCCAATCCACTTTGATTTACCTAGCAAAGTTTAATTTATCAAATAAAGTTTATAAATTCCTCTTTGGTATTTTAAATTTTGCAAGGAATCTCATCTTTCACCACAAGCTCGTGTCAACAGATCTCCGCACCGCACACATGTAACCATATTTTGGTAAGTTTCTTATTAATGATTTGTGTAGAATAATCGTGACTTCTCAAAAATTAAATATGCTTTTTATTTCAGGAAAAGAACGTCTCTGGGTGTTTTAAGCTCCTGGAAAACTTCGCGCTGTTTTTCGTCATGGATATCCAATCCACTTTGATTTACCTAGCAAAGTTTAATTTATGAAATAAGGCTTATAAATTCCTCTTTTGTATTTTAAACTTTACAAGGTATCTCATCTTTCATCACAAGCTCGTGTCAACAGATCTCCGCACCGCACACATATAACCATATTTTTTGTAAGTTTCTTATTAGATTTGTTTAGATTAATCGTGACTCCTTAATTAAATATGGTTTTTGTTTCAGGAAATCATAGTCTCTGCGTGGTTTTAAACTACTGGGAAACTTCGCGCTGTTTTTCGTCATGGATATCCAATCCACTTTGATTTACCTAGTAAAGTTTAACTTTATCAAATAAGGCTTATAAATTCCTCTTTGGTAATTTTAAACTTTACGAGGTATCTCATCTTTCATCACAAGCTCGTGTCAACAGATCTCCGCACAGCACACATGTAACCATATTTTTAGTAAATTTCTTATTAATGATTTGTGTCGATTAAGGGTGACAGCTCAATACAATATGCTTTTTGTTTCAGGAAAAAATCTTCTCTGCGGGGTTTTAAGCTCCTGGAAAACTTCGCGCTGTTTTTCGTCATGGATAACCAATCCAATTTGATTTACCTAGTAAGGTATAACTTATCAAATAAGGCTTATAAATTTCACTTTGATATTTTAAACTTTACAAGGTATCTCATCTTTCATCACAAGCTCGTGTCAACAGATCGCCGCACCGCACACATGTAACCATATTTTTGGTAAGTTTCTTATTAATGATTTGTGTAGAATAATCGTGACTTCTCAATAATTAAATATGCTTTTTATTTCAGGAAAAGAACGTCTCTGGGTGTTTTAAGCTCCTGGAAAACTTCGCGCTGTTTTTCGTCATGGATATCCAATCCACTTTGATTTACCTAGCAAAGTTTAATTTATGAAATAAGGCTTATAAATTCCTCTTTTGTATTTTAAACTTTACAAGGTATCTCATCTTTCATCACAAGCTCGTGTCAACAGATCTCCGCACCGCACACATATAACCATATTTTTTGTAAGTTTCTTATTAGATTTGTGTAGATTAATCGTGACTTCTTAATTAAATATGCTTTTTGTTTCAGGAAATCATAGTCTCTGCGTGGTTTTAAACTACTGGGAAACTTCGCGCTGTTTTTCGTCATGGATATCCAATCCACTTTGATTTACCTAGTAAAGTTTAACTTTTTCAAATAAGGCTTATAAATTCCTCTTTTGTATTTTAAACTTTACGAGGTATCTCATCTTTCATCACAAGCTCGTGTCAACAGATCTCCGCACAGCACACATGTAACCATATTTTTAGTAAGGTTCTTATTAATGATTTGTGTAGAATAATCGTGATTTCTCAATTAAATATGCTTTTTATTTCAGGAAAACATAGTCTTTGCGTGGTTATAAACTACTGGGAAACTTCGCGCTGTTTTTCGTCATGGATATCCAATCCACTTTGATTTACCTAGTAAAGTTTAACTTTATCAAATAAGGCTTATAAATTCCTCTTTGGTAATTTTAAACTTTACGAGGTATCTCATCTTTCATCACAAGCTCGTGTCAACAGATCTCCGCACAGCACACATGTAACCATATTTTTAGTAAATTTCTTATTAATGATTTGTGTCGATTAAGGGTGACAGCTCAATACAATATGCTTTTTGTTTCAGGAAAAAATCTTCTCTGCGGGGTTTTAAGCTCCTGGAAAACTTCGCGCTGTTTTTCGTCATGGATAACCAATCCAATTTGATTTACCTAGTAAGGTATAACTTATCAAATAAGGCTTATAAATTTCACTTTGATATTTTAAACTTTACAAGGTATCTCATCTTTCATCACAAGCTCGTGTCAACAGATCGCCGCACCGCACACATGTAACCATATTTTTGGTAAGTTTCTTATTAATGATTTGTGTAGAATAATCGTGACTTCTCAATAATTAAATATGCTTTTTATTTCAGGAAAAGAACGTCTCTGGGTGTTTTAAGCTCCTGGAAAACTTCGCGCTGTTTTTCGTCATGGATATCCAATCCACTTTGATTTACCTAGCAAAGTTTAATTTATGAAATAAGGCTTATAAATTCCTCTTTTGTATTTTAAACTTTACAAGGTATCTCATCTTTCATCACAAGCTCGTGTCAACAGATCTCCGCACCGCACACATGTAACCATATTTTTGGTAAGTTTCTTATTAATGATTTGTGTAGAATAATCGTGACTTCTCAATAATTAAATATGCTTTTTATTTCAGGAAAAGAACGTCTCTGGGTGTTTTAAGCTCCTGGAAAACTTCGCGCTGTTTTTCGTCATGGATATCCAATCCACTTTGATTTACCTAGCAAAGTTTAATTTATGAAATAAGGCTTATAAATTCCTCTTTTGTATTTTAAACTTTACAAGGTATCTCATCTTTCATCACAAGCTCGTGTCAACAGATCTCCGCACCGCACACATATAACCATATTTTTTGTAAGTTTCTTATTAGATTTGTGTAGATTAATCGTGACTTCTTAATTAAATATGCTTTTTGTTTCAGGAAATCATAGTCTCTGCGTGGTTTTAAACTACTGGGAAACTTCGCGCTGTTTTTCGTGATGGATATCCAATCCACTTTGATTTACCTAGTAAAGTTTAACTTTTTCAAATAAGGCTTATAAATTCCTCTTTTGTATTTTAAACTTTACGAGGTATCTCATCTTTCATCACAAGCTCGTGTAAACAGATCTCCTCACCGCACACATGTAACCATATTTCTGGTAAGTTTCTTATTAATGATTTGTGTAGAATAATCGTGATTTCTCAATTAAATATGCTTTTTGTTTAAGGAAAACATTGTCTCTGCGGGGTTTTAATCTCTTGGAAAACTTCGTGCTGTTTTTCGTCATGGATATCCAATCCACTTTGTTTTACCTAGTGAAGTTTAATTTATCAAATAAGGCTTATAAATTCCTCTTTTGTATTTTAAATTTTACGAGGTATCTCATCTTTCATCACAAGCTCGTGTCAACTGATCTTCGCACCTCACACATGAAACCATGTTTTTGGTAAATTTCTTATTAATGATTTGTGTAGATTAATCGTGACTTCTTAATTAAATATGCTTTTTGTTTCAGGAAATCATAGTCTCTGCGTGGTTTTAAACTACTGGGAAACTTCGCGCTGTTTTTCGTCATGGATATCCAATCCACTTTGATTTACCTAGTAAAGTTTAACTTTTTCAAATAAGGCTTATAAATTCCTCTTTTGTATTTTAAACTTTACGAGGTATCTCATCTTTCATCACAAGCTCGTGTCAACAGATCTCCGCACAGCACACATGTAACCATATTTTTGGTAAGTTTCTTATTAATGATTTGTGTAGAATAATCGTGACTTCTCAATAATTAAATATGCTTTTTATTTCAGGAAAAGAACGTCTCTGGGTGTTTTAAGCTCCTGGAAAACTTCGCGCTGTTTTTCGTCATGGATATCCAATCCACTTTGATTTACCTAGCAAAGTTTAATTTATGAAATAAGGCTTATAAATTCCTCTTTTGTATTTTAAACTTTACAAGGTATCTCATCTTTCATCACAAGCTCGTGTCAACAGATCTCCGCACCGCACACATATAACCATATTTTTTGTAAGTTTCTTATTAGATTTGTGTAGATTAATCGTGACTTCTTAATTAAATATGCTTTTTGTTTCAGGAAATCATAGTCTCTGCGTGGTTTTAAACTACTGGGAAACTTCGCGCTGTTTTTCGTCATGGATATCCAATCCACTTTGATTTACCTAGTAAAGTTTAACTTTTTCAAATAAGGCTTATAAATTCCTCTTTTGTATTTTAAACTTTACGAGGTATCTCATCTTTCATCACAAGCTCGTGTCAACAGATCTCCGCACAGCACACATGTAACCATATTTTTAGTAAGGTTCTTATTAATGATTTGTGTAGAATAATCGTGATTTCTCAATTAAATATGCTTTTTATTTCAGGAAAACATAGTCTTTGCGTGGTTATAAACTACTGGGAAACTTCGCGCTGTTTTTCGTCATGGATATCCAATCCACTTTGATTTACCTAGTAAAGTTTAACTTTTTCAAATAAGGCTTATAAATTCCTCTTTTGTATTTTAAACTTTACAAGGTATCTCATCTTTCATCACAAGCTCGTGTAAACAGATCTCCTCACCGCACACATGTAACCATATTTCTGGTAAGTTTCTTATTAATGATTTGTGTAGAATAATCGTGATTTCTCAATTAAATATGCTTTTTGTTTAAGGAAAACATTGTCTCTGCGGGGTTTTAATCTCTTGGAAAACTTCGTGCTGTTTTTCGTCATGGATATCCAATCCACTTTGATTTACCTAGTGAAGTTTAATTTATCAAATAAGGCTTATAAATTCCTCTTTTGTATTTTAAATTTTACGAGGTATCTCATCTTTCATCACAAGCTCGTGTCAACTGATCTTCGCACCTCACACATGAAACCATGTTTTTGGTAAATTTCTTATTAATGATTTGTGTATTAATCGTGATTTCTCAATTAAATATGCTTTTGTTTCAGGAAAACATCGTTTCTGGGGGTTTTAAGCTCCTGGAAAACTTCGCGCTGTTTTTCGTCATGGATATCCAATACACTTTGATTTACCTAGAAAGTTTAGCTTGTCATATAAGGTAAATAATTTCCTAGATGGCAAGTTGAATTTTACAAGGTATCTCATCTTTCATCACAAGCTCGTGTCAACAGATCTCCGCACCGCACACATATTACCATATTTTTGGTAAGTTTCTTATTAATGATTTGTGTAGAATAATCGTGATTTCTCAATTAAATATGCTTTTTGTTTCAGGAAAATATCGTCTCTGGGGATTTTAAGCTCCTGGAAAACTTCGCGCTGTTTTTCGTCATGGATATCCAATACACTTTGATTTACCTAGTAAGGTATAACTTATCAAATAAAGCTTATAAATTCCACTTTAATATTTTAAACTTTACAAGGTATCTCATCTTTCATCACAAGCTCGTGTCAACAGATCTCCGCACCGCACACATGTAACCATATTTCTGGTAAGTTTCTTATTAATGATTTGTGTAGAATAATCGTGATTTCTCAATTAAATATGCTTTTTGTTTAAGGAAAACATTGTCTCTGCGGGGTTTTAATCTCTTGGAAAACTTCGCGCTGTTTTTCGTCATGGATATCCAATCCACTTTGATTTACCTAGTGAAGTTTAATTTATCAAATAAGGCTTATAAATTCCTCTTTTGTATTTTAAATTTTACGAGGTATCTCATCTTTCATCACAAGCTCGTGTCAACTGATCTTCGCACCTCACACATGAAACCATGTTTTTGGTAAATTTCTTATTAATGATTTGTGTATTAATCGTGATTTCTCAATTAAATATGCTTTTGTTTCAGGAAAACATCGTTTCTGGGGGTTTTAAGCTCCTGGAAAACTTCGCGCTGTTTTTCGTCATGGATATCCAATACACTTTGATTTACCTAGAAAGTTTAGCTTGTCATATAAGGTAAATAATTTCCTAGATGGCAAGTTGAATTTTACAAGGTATCTCATCTTTCATCACAAGCTCGTGTCAACAGATCTCCGCACCGCACACATATTACCATATTTTTGGTAAGTTTCTTATTAATGATTTGTGTAGAATAATCGTGATTTCTCAATTAAATATGCTTTTTGTTTCAGGAAAATATCGTCTCTGGGGATTTTAAGCTCCTGGAAAACTTCGCGCTGTTTTTCGTCATGGATATCCAATACACTTTGATTTACCTAGTAAGGTATAACTTATCAAATAAAGCTTATAAATTCCACTTTAATATTTTAAACTTTACAAGGTATCTCATCTTTCATCACAAGCTCGTGTCAACAGATCTCCGCACCGCACACATGTAAACATATTTTTGGTAAGTTTCTTATTAATGATTTGTGTAGAATAATCGTGACTTCTCAATAATTAAATATGCTTTTTATTTCAGGAAAAGAACGTCTCTGGGTGTTTTAAGCTCAGCGCTGTTTTTCGTCATGGATATGCAATCCACTTTGATTTATCTAGTAAGGTATAACTTATCAAATAAGGCTTATAAATTCCACTTTGATATTTTAAACTTTACGAGGTATCTCATCTTTCATCACAAGCTCGTGTCAACAGATCTCCGCACCGCACACATGTAACCATATTTTTGGTAAGTTTCTTATTAATGATTTGTGTAGAATAATCGTGACTTCTCAATAATTAAATATGCTTTTTATTTCAGGAAAAGAACGTCTCTAGGTGTTTTAAGCTCCTGGAAAACTTCGCGCTGTTTTTCGTCATGGATATCCAATCCACTTTGATTTACCTAGCAAAGCTTAATTTATGAAATAAGGCTTATAAATTCCTCTTTTGTATTTTAAACTTTACAAGGTATCTCATCTTTCATTACAAGCTCGTGTAAACAGATCTCCGCACCGCACACATATAACCATATTTTTGGTAAGTTTCTTATTAGATTTGTGTAGATTAATCGTGACTTCTTAATTAAATATGCTTTTTGTTTCAGGAAATCATAGTCTCTGAGTGGTTTTAAACTGCTGGGAAACTTCGCGTGGTTTTTCGTCATGGATATCCAATCCACTTTGATTTACCTAGTAAAGTTTAACTTTATCAAATAAGGCTTATAAATTCCTCTTTGGTAATTTTAAACTTTACGAGGTATCTCATCTTTCATCACAAGCTCGTGTCAACAGATCTCGCACAGCACACATGTAACCATATTTTTAGTAAGGTTCTTATTAATGATTTGTGCAGAAAATCGTGATTTCTCAATTAAATGTGCCTTTTGTTTCAGGAAAACATCGTCTCTGGGGGTTTAAAGCTCCTGGAAAACTTCGCGCTGTTTTTCGTCATGGATATCCAATCCACTTTGATTTACCTAGTAAAGTTTAACTTTATCAAATAAGGCTTATAAATTCCATTTTGATATTTTAAACTTTACAAGGTTTCTCATCTTTCACCACAAGCTCGTGTCAACAGATCTCCGCACCGCACACATGTAACCATATTTTTGGTAAGTTTCTTATTTATTTATTTTTTAAATTCAAACACTTTATTATCTTGTTAGATAATTTACATGTTTTTATATAATAATGAATGTAAGTAATAATTAATACACATATATTTTGACTTTAAAACGAAACTTATAAACTAAATACCACTATATAAAAATAATCATAAAAATACATGCTAAAATAAATAAAAAATCTGCTCGAGGCTGGTACCTTGGGAGATGGTACCCAGGAGGCTGGCGGCATTACCTCTTTGAATGGCCAGACTTAGGCGTTGTCCGAGGTAAGCGCCAGCCTTCCTGTCCGTCGAGGCCTCAATGAGGCGCGAGGACAGCTCGTTAAACAGCTGCTTTGCCTCTTTGCCCCAGGGCCCCAAGGTTTCCACCCCGAAAGGAGAGAAGATATAGCCCTCCCCTAGGCCGGAGTATTTACGCCTTTTGAGGTTCTCCGCATTGGATGCCGCCGCACCCGCCTTATTTGAAGTCGCTTGGATGTGGGACGGTGCCACTGTGTCAACACAGGTAACGTCCCACACCAGCGACCTGCCTCGACTCCATGGGATTAGAGTTAAGCCCTCCGGACGCTTGCCGTCGTCACGGGCTATGCCAGATGGTTCCAGAACAGCTGGCACGTTGACGGTGGCAAGCGCCCGGCGGATTATGTCATTGAGGTTCCCGTGGCGGGAGAGGCGGCCCGCACTCCGTTGGCACGAGAGCCCGTGATGACCCAACTGGTGAACTCTGGCGCCACATTTGCACACGTGAGGCTCATTGGTTTTTGCGCCAAGTCTTAGGCAGACAGCGAAAGTGAGTGTTGAGCGCTCTAGCAACGTCCCGATATTCGCTGACGGGAGCACGTGTAGCCAATACCCTGACTCACGTTCAACTGCTGCCAGGAGGCGGGCACGATCTGTTGGGTTAAGGGATGTTTCTATGAGATTTCGCTGCACGTTGCTACAAATTGGGTCATCCCAGGCTTTTTGCGACTTAAAGGATTGGGGCCAGGGGTAGTTTTGGTTCGGGCATGAATGAGACCAGGCGTCCTTGGCCTCGGCCAAGTAGGTAACCTCGACATCACCGAGTGATGGGGAAAGGATTTTACCGAAGAGGTTATACGTACTATAGCCGAGGACAAGAACGCTGGTAATGCCACACTGGAGATTTTTCTTATCCCCAGGCCACCATGACGGACCGGGAGGGAAGCCTGGCACCAGCTTCTATCGTCAAAAGAGCAATTTAAAATTTCCAAAAGTGTTTTTCTAATTAGGTCGTCGAATGGTTTTAATTTTGATTCTTCTCTCCAGAAAGGGCAGCAGCGAAGGTAGTAAATGAATTTGGGTTTCAAAAAGGCAATAACGGATTATAGTTAGGGCCATGTGGGGGTGTATTTCGTGAAGACGGCGGCTGGTTGTGGAGAATTTAGTTAGTTGATTATTTAAGAAATTTGGTATTGAATCGAGAAGGACAGGACTTCCCAAAAGATGAAGAGATTCTCGATCAAGTATCTTTATATTTGGAGACAAACTATTGAATTTCGAGATTATGTCATTTTTGATTGGCTCGGATACAGATTGTGCTACATAAAGCTCACATTTAGAGTAGTTTAGCTCCAAGCCTATCTTTTTAAATTCCATGATTGGTATTTCTAAATCCTTGAGAATTTGGCTCGATTCCCCTCCGAAAGTCCCATCGTCAAGAAACCACACATTGAATTTAGATAAAATTTCTGAAATAACAGGATGTATAGCCAAACTGAAGATCGCGGGTCCGAGAGGGTCACCTTGTTGACATCCGACGGCTGAAAGGATAAGGTTATTTTTGAAAATTAATTTGGATGGAGAGCCGTAGCATTGCCACATGTAACTGTAGATAAGGGGGGCCTTTTCTTTGATTTGTGACAGCAAAGCCCCTCTATCTACTGAGTTAAAGGCGTTTTTCACATCGACCTTTACCAGCACTTCCCCGCCATTAAGTTCTAAAAAGATGCGTGCCGAGTGGACAGCTGCTTCGCAACCACCCTTACTACCGAAACCAAGCTGTATTGGTTGAAACAGTTTTGTTAAATTTGGCAGAACGTGTTTGCAACAGACTTTGGAAACTATTCGGCGGATGGTATTGCCTACGGCTATCGGTCTAATGCCCCCATCCCTTTTAACCAGCGCACAAAGACTAGCACCATAGAGGATGTCAATTATTTCTGGGCATACTTTACCGGCGAGCATTAAATTTAATAGCTCCACAATGTCGTTAAGAAGAGTTTGGCCGGCGTCACCGGCTGTATCACAGATGAGGTCTTTATAGTGTTGTGGTGATAGACCGTCGAGGCCGCCGGCAGAACCACTGCGGAAGGATAATATTGTGGCTCGGACCTCGTCCGCATTTGCTACCAGGATTTGGTCCGAAGGGAGGGGGGGATCTGGAAGTTGCATTGTTGGGTCTGCAGGTGGGTGTTTAGAATGCAGGGCGGAAAGGGTTTCTGGTGAATCAGGGGCAATGGCATCATTTGAAAAAAGGAGTTGGGCGGCTCCTTTTATATCTCCGACATTGATTTTGTCTTCTACTTTTCTAATAATGCTATAGGGTCGGAAAATGTTTTTGTTTTGCTGAGATTCCTGTGACTGCAGTGGAATGTTAGCCGAAGAACAGTTATCTTTGATCTTTTGAGTAAGGGAGGCGCTACTTCTCTCCTTTTTATTAACATGTAGTGTATGATATGGGAATGTAAATAATTGTTCCCAACTCTGTCTGTCATTATTTTGAATAACGTATTTTATACTTTGGGACAGAGAATTAGCCACAGAAATGCGGGCCCCGCGTGGTATTCTTTTAATTATAGGATAATTGTTTTTGAAATTGCTCAACGTTTGCCAGAATGGTGAAGAGGAGGGAGCAATTAATACAGGTGAACAATCGTCCGAAACCTGAAGGGCAGATTTGTGGACTCTTCCGATGTGGATTTTAAGTCCATTATTTCCTTTGAGAAATTTTGGCTTCAGACAGATCGGACACTGAACTAAATTATGGCCGCTGCTGGACGGGCCGGCTTCCTGAGACATTAAAAAGTGGTCTACGGAACAACATGCACACTGATATAGGATAAAAACTAAAAACTGAAAATGAAAACAGTCCCAGGTGACAATGATGACTACCGATGATGTTCGCAGCAGCGCAGACTTGGAGAACTTTCAAGTTGATAAATAAAAACTGTGTTGTTATGCTATCGCTCGGGAGACGCAGGCGGCCGTCCAATGAGGTGTGGGCGCGATACTAGTGTCGGCTCGTTGCCCTGGGATACGTCTTTGGGCGAGATGGCGTACTTTTCAAATTGGGTGTCAAGCACAACTGGTGTAACAAAAACACAGGCAATGGGTCACTGCTGTCTCGCCACAAGCCACCCACTCGCGCACAATTGAGCCAGCGCTTTGTGAATAGATCGCATATGTTCCAGGACCGCTTCCACTAACACAAGTAATTTTTCATGATTTATATAATTTTTATATTATATCAAGTATGACCCGGTTGACAGTTGACATATATGATTATTAATGATTTGTGTAGAATAATCGTGACTTCTCAATTAAATATGCTTTTTGTTTCAGGAAAAAATCTTCTCTGCGGGGTTTTAAGCTCCTTGAAAACTTCGCGCTGTTTTTCTTCCTGGATATCCAATCCACTTTGATTTACCTAGCAAAGTTTAATTTATCAAATAAGGTTTATAAATTCCTCTCTGGTATTTTAAATTTTGCTAGGAATCTCATCTTTCACCACAAGTTCGTGTCAACAGATCTCCGCACCGCACACATGAAACCATGTTTTGGTAAGTTTCTTATTAATGATTTGTGTAGAATAATCGTGACTTCTCAATTAAATATGCTTTTTGTTTCAGGAAAACATCGTCTCTGGGGGTTTTGAGCTCCTGGAAAACTTCGCGCTGTTTTTCGTCATGGATATCCAATCCACTCTGATTTACCTAGTAAAGTTTAACTTTATCAAATAAGGCTTATAAATTAATCTTTGGTATTTTAAATTTTGCGAGGAATCTCATCTTTCACCACAAGCTCGTGTCAACAGATCTCCGCACCGCACACATGTAACCATATTTTTAGTAAGTTTCTTATTAATGATTTGTGTAATCGTGACTTCTCAATTAAATATGCTTTTTGTTTCAGGAAAACATCGTCTCTGGGGGTTTTACGCTTCTGGAAAACTTCGCGCTGTTTTTCGTCATGGATATCCAATACACTTTGATTCACCTAGAAAGTTTAACTTGTCATATAAGGTAAATAATTTCCTAGATGGCAAGTTGAATTTTACAAGGTATCTCATCTTTCATCACAAGCTCGTGTCAACTGATCTTCGCACCGCACACATGAAACCATGTTTTTGGTAAATTTCTTATTAATGATTTGTGTAGAAAAGCGTGATTTCTCAATTAAATATGCCTTTTGTTTCAGGAAAACATCGTCTCTGGGGGTTTTAAGCTCCTGGAAAACTTCGCGCTGTTTTTCGTCATGGATATCCAATCCACTTTGATTTACCTAGCAAAGTTTAATTTATCAAATAAGGTTTATAAATTCCTCTTTGGTATTTTAAATTTTGCGAGGAATCTCATCTTTCATCACAAGCTCGTGTCAACAGATCTCCGCACCTCACACATGTAACCATATTTTTAGTAAGTTTCTTATTAATGATTTGTGTAGAATAATCGTGACTTCTCAATTAAATATGCTTTTTGTTTAAAGAAAACATCGTCGCTGGGGGTTTTAAGCTCCTGGAAAACTTCGCCCTGTTTTTCGTCATGGATATCCAATCCACTCTGATTTACCTAGTAAAGTTTAACTTTATCAAATAAGGCTTATAAATTAATCTTTGGTATTTTAAATTTTGCGAGGAATCTCATCTTTCACCACAAGCTCGTGTCAACAGATCTCCGCACCGCACACATGTAACCATATTTTTAGTAAGTTTCTTATTAATGATTTGTGTAGAATAATCGTGACTTCTCAATTAAATATGCTTTTTGTTTCAGGAAAACATCGTCTCTGGGGGTTTTACGCTTCTGGAAAACTTCGCGCTGTTTTTCGTCATGGATATCCAATACACTTTGATTCACCTAGAAAGTTTAACTTGTCATATAAGGTAAATAATTTCCTAGATGGCAAGTTGAATTTTACAAGGTATCTCATCTTTCATCACAAGCTCGTGTCAACTGATCTTCGCACCGCACACATGAAACCATGTTTTTGGTAAATTTCTTATTAATGATTTGTGTAGAAAAGCGTGATTTCTCAATTAAATATGCCTTTTGTTTCAGGAAAACATCGTCTCTGGGGGTTTTAAGCTCCTGGAAAACTTCGCGCTGTTTTTCGTCATGGATATCCAATCCACTTTGATTTACCTAGCAAAGTTTAATTTATCAAATAAGGTTTATAAATTCCTCTTTGGTATTTTAAATTTTGCTAGGAATCTCATCTTTCACCACAAGCTCGTGTCAACAGATCTCCGCACCGCACACATGAAACCATGTTTTGGTAAGTTTCTTATTAATGATTTGTGTAGAATAATCGTGACTTCTCAATTAAATATGCTTTTTGTTTCAGGAAAACATCGTCTCTGGGGGTTTTGAGCTCCTGGAAAACTTCGCGCTGTTTTTCGTCATGGATATCCAATCCACTCTGATTTACCTAGTAAAGTTTAACTTTATCAAATAAGGCTTATAAATTAATCTTTGGTATTTTAAATTTTGCGAGGAATCTCATCTTTCACCACAAGCTCGTGTCAACAGATCTCCGCACCGCACACATGTAACCATATTTTTAGTAAGTTTCTTATTAATGATTTGTGTAGAATAATCGTGACTTCTCAATTAAATATGCTTTTTGTTTCAGGAAAACATCGTCTCTGGGGGTTTTACGCTTCTGGAAAACTTCGCGCTGTTTTTCGTCATGGATATCCAATACACTTTGATTCACCTAGAAAGTTTAACTTGTCATATAAGGTAAATAATTTCCTAGATGGCAAGTTGAATTTTACAAGGTATCTCATCTTTCATCACAAGCTCGTGTCAACTGATCTTCGCACCGCACACATGAAACCATGTTTTTGGTAAATTTCTTATTAATGATTTGTGTAGAAAAGCGTGATTTCTCAATTAAATATGCCTTTTGTTTCAGGAAAACATCGTCTCTGGGGGTTTTAAGCTCCTGGAAAACTTCGCGCTGTTTTTCGTCATGGATATCCAATCCACTTTGATTTACCTAGCAAAGTTTAATTTATCAAATAAGGTTTATAAATTCCTCTTTGGTATTTTAAATTTTGCGAGGAATCTCATCTTTCATCACAAGCTCGTGTCAACAGATCTCCGCACCTCACACATGTAACCATATTTTTAGTAAGTTTCTTATTAATGATTTGTGTAGAATAATCGTGACTTCTCAATTAAATATGCTTTTTGTTTAAAGAAAACATCGTCGCTGGGGGTTTTAAGCTCCTGGAAAACTTCGCCCTGTTTTTCGTCATGGATAACCAATCCAATTTGATTTACCTAGTAAGGTATAACTTATCAAATAAGGCTTATAAATTCCACTTTGATATTTTAAACTTTACAAGGTATCTCATCATTCATCACAAGCTCGTGTCAACAGATCTTTGCACCGCACACATGAAACCATGCTTTTCGTAAGTTTCTTATTAATGATTTGTGTCGATTAAGGGTGACAGCTCAATACAATATGCTTTTTGTTTCAGGAAAAAATCTTCTTTGCGGTGTGTTAAGCTCCTGGAAAACTTCGCCCTGTTTTTCGTCATGGATAACCAAACCAATTTGATTTACCTAGTAAAGTATAACTTATCAAATAAGGTTTATAAATTCCACTTTGATATTTTAAACTTTACAAGGTATCTCATCTTTCATCACAAGCTCGTGTCAACAGATCTCCGCACCGCACACATGTAACCATATTTTTAGTAAGTTTCTTATTAATGATTTGTGTAGAAAAGCGTGATTTCTCAATTAAATATGCCTTTTGTTTCAGGAAAACATCGTCTCTGGGGGTTTTAAGCTCCTGGAAAACTTCGTCATGGATATCTAATCCACTTTGATTTACCTAGTAAAGTTTAACTTTATCAAATAAGGCTTATAAATTCCTCTTTGGTAATTTTAAACTTTACGAGGTATCTCATCTTTCATCACAAGCTCGTGTCAACAGATCTCCGCACCGCACACATGTAACCATATCTTTAGTAAGTTTCTTATCAATGATTTGTGTAGAAAAGCGTGATTTCTCAATTAAATATGCCTTTTGTTTCAGGAAAACATCGTCTCTGGGGGTTTTAAGCTCCTGGAAAACTTCGCGCTGTTTTTCGTCATGGATATCCAATCCACTTTGATTTACCTAGCAAAATTTAATTTATCAAATAAGGTTTATAAATTCCTCTTTGGTATTTTAAATTTTGCGAGGAATCTCATCTTTCACCACAAGCTCGTGTCAACAGATCTCCGCACCGCACACATGTAACCATATTTTTAGTAAGTTTCTTATTAATGATTTGTGTAGAATAATCGTGACTTCTCAATTATATATGCTTTTTGTTTAAAGAAAACATCGTCGCTGGGGGTTTTAAGCTCCTGGAAAACTTCGCCCTGTTTTTCGTCATGGATAACCAATCCAATTTGATTTACCTAGTAAGGTATAACTTATCAAATAAGGCTTATAAATTCCACTTTGATATTTTAAACTTTACAAGGTATCTCATCATTCATCACAAGCTCGTGTCAACAGATCTTCGCACCGCACACATGAAACCATGTTTTTCGTAAGTTTCTTATTAATGATTTGTGTCGATTAAGGGTGACAGCTCAATACAATATGCTTTTTGTTTCAGGAAAAAATCTTCTTTGCGGTGTTTTAAGCTCCCGGAAAACTTCGCCCTGGATAACCAAACCAATTTGATTTACCTAGTAAAGTATAACTTATCAAATAAGGTTTATAAATTCCACTTTGATATTTTAAACTTTACAAGGTATCTCATCTTTCATCACAAGCTCGTGTCAACAGATCTCCGCACCGCACACATGTAACCATATTTTTAGTAAGTTTCTTATTAATGATTTGTGTAGAAAAGCGTGATTTCTCAATTAAATATGCCTTTTGTTTCAGGAAAACATCGTCTCTGGGGGTTTTAAGCTCCTGGAAAACTTCGCGCTGTTTTTCGTCATGGATATCCAATACACTTTGATTCACCTAGAAAGTTTAGCTTGTCATATAAGGTAAATAATTTCCTAGATGGCAAGTTGAATTTTACAAGGTATCTCATCTTTCATCACAAGCTCGTGTCAACAGATCTCCGCACCGCACACATGTAACCATATCTTTAGTAAGTTTCTTATCAATGATTTGTGTAGAAAAGCGTGATTTCTCAATTAAATATGCCTTTTGTTTCAGGAAAACATCGTCTCTGGGGGTTTTAAGCTCCTGGAAAACTTCGCGCTGTTTTTCGTCATGGATATCCAATCCACTTTGATTTACCTAGCAAAATTTAATTTATCAAATAAGGTTTATAAATTCCTCTTTGGTATTTTAAATTTTGCGAGGAATCTCATCTTTCACCACAAGCTCGTGTCAACAGATCTCCGCACCGCACACATGTAACCATATTTTTAGTAAGTTTCTTATTAATGATTTGTGTAGAATAATCGTGACTTCTCAATTATATATGCTTTTTGTTTAAAGAAAACATCGTCGCTGGGGGTTTTAAGCTCCTGGAAAACTTCGCCCTGTTTTTCGTCATGGATAACCAATCCAATTTGATTTACCTAGTAAGGTATAACTTATCAAATAAGGCTTATAAATTCCACTTTGATATTTTAAACTTTACAAGGTATCTCATCATTCATCACAAGCTCGTGTCAACAGATCTTCGCACCGCACACATGAAACCATGTTTTTCGTAAGTTTCTTATTAATGATTTGTGTCGATTAAGGGTGACAGCTCAATACAATATGCTTTTTGTTTCAGGAAAAAATCTTCTTTGCGGTGTTTTAAGCTCCCGGAAAACTTCGCCCTGGATAACCAAACCAATTTGATTTACCTAGTAAAGTATAACTTATCAAATAAGGTTTATAAATTCCACTTTGATATTTTAAACTTTACAAGGTATCTCATCTTTCATCACAAGCTCGTGTCAACAGATCTCCGCACCGCACACATGTAACCATATTTTTAGTAAGTTTCTTATTAATGATTTGTGTAGAAAAGCGTGATTTCTCAATTAAATATGCCTTTTGTTTCAGGAAAACATCGTCTCTGGGGGTTTTAAGCTCCTGGAAAACTTCGTCATGGATATCTAATCCACTTTGATTTACCTAGTAAAGTTTAACTTTATCAAATAAGGCTTATAAATTCCTCTTTGGTAATTTTAAACTTTACGAGGTATCTCATCTTTCATCACAAGCTCGTGTCAACAGATCTCCGCACCGCACACATGTAACCATATCTTTAGTAAGTTTCTTATCAATGATTTGTGTAGAAAAGCGTGATTTCTCAATTAAATATGCCTTTTGTTTCAGGAAAACATCGTCTCTGGGGGTTTTAAGCTCCTGGAAAACTTCGCGCTGTTTTTCGTCATGGATATCCAATCCACTTTGATTTACCTAGCAAAATTTAATTTATCAAATAAGGTTTATAAATTCCTCTTTGGTATTTTAAATTTTGCGAGGAATCTCATCTTTCACCACAAGCTCGTGTCAACAGATCTCCGCACCGCACACATGTAACCATATTTTTAGTAAGTTTCTTATTAATGATTTGTGTAGAATAATCGTGACTTCTCAATTATATATGCTTTTTGTTTAAAGAAAACATCGTCGCTGGGGGTTTTAAGCTCCTGGAAAACTTCGCCCTGTTTTTCGTCATGGATAACCAATCCAATTTGATTTACCTAGTAAGGTATAACTTATCAAATAAGGCTTATAAATTCCACTTTGATATTTTAAACTTTACAAGGTATCTCATCATTCATCACAAGCTCGTGTCAACAGATCTTCGCACCGCACACATGAAACCATGTTTTTCGTAAGTTTCTTATTAATGATTTGTGTCGATTAAGGGTGACAGCTCAATACAATATGCTTTTTGTTTCAGGAAAAAATCTTCTTTGCGGTGTTTTAAGCTCCCGGAAAACTTCGCCCTGGATAACCAAACCAATTTGATTTACCTAGTAAAGTATAACTTATCAAATAAGGTTTATAAATTCCACTTTGATATTTTAAACTTTACAAGGTATCTCATCTTTCATCACAAGCTCGTGTCAACAGATCTCCGCACCGCACACATGTAACCATATTTTTAGTAAGTTTCTTATTAATGATTTGTGTAGAAAAGCGTGATTTCTCAATTAAATATGCCTTTTGTTTCAGGAAAACATCGTCTCTGGGGGTTTTAAGCTCCTGGAAAACTTCGCGCTGTTTTTCGTCATGGATATCCAATACACTTTGATTCACCTAGAAAGTTTAGCTTGTCATATAAGGTAAATAATTTCCTAGATGGCAAGTTGAATTTTACAAGGTATCTCATCTTTCATCACAAGCTCGTGTCAACAGATCTCCGCACCGCACACATGTAACCATATCTTTAGTAAGTTTCTTATCAATGATTTGTGTAGAAAAGCGTGATTTCTCAATTAAATATGCCTTTTGTTTCAGGAAAACATCGTCTCTGGGGGTTTTAAGCTCCTGGAAAACTTCGCGCTGTTTTTCGTCATGGATATCCAATCCACTTTGATTTACCTAGCAAAATTTAATTTATCAAATAAGGTTTATAAATTCCTCTTTGGTATTTTAAATTTTGCGAGGAATCTCATCTTTCACCACAAGCTCGTGTCAACAGATCTCCGCACCGCACACATGTAACCATATTTTTAGTAAGTTTCTTATTAATGATTTGTGTAGAATAATCGTGACTTCTCAATTATATATGCTTTTTGTTTAAAGAAAACATCGTCGCTGGGGGTTTTAAGCTCCTGGAAAACTTCGCCCTGTTTTTCGTCATGGATAACCAATCCAATTTGATTTACCTAGTAAGGTATAACTTATCAAATAAGGCTTATAAATTCCACTTTGATATTTTAAACTTTACAAGGTATCTCATCATTCATCACAAGCTCGTGTCAACAGATCTTCGCACCGCACACATGAAACCATGTTTTTCGTAAGTTTCTTATTAATGATTTGTGTCGATTAAGGGTGACAGCTCAATACAATATGCTTTTTGTTTCAGGAAAAAATCTTCTTTGCGGTGTTTTAAGCTCCCGGAAAACTTCGCCCTGGATAACCAAACCAATTTGATTTACCTAGTAAAGTATAACTTATCAAATAAGGTTTATAAATTCCACTTTGATATTTTAAACTTTACAAGGTATCTCATCTTTCATCACAAGCTCGTGTCAACAGATCTCCGCACCGCACACATGTAACCATATTTTTAGTAAGTTTCTTATTAATGATTTGTGTAGAAAAGCGTGATTTCTCAATTAAATATGCCTTTTGTTTCAGGAAAACATCGTCTCTGGGGGTTTTAAGCTCCTGGAAAACTTCGTCATGGATATCTAATCCACTTTGATTTACCTAGTAAAGTTTAACTTTATCAAATAAGGCTTATAAATTCCTCTTTGGTAATTTTAAACTTTACGAGGTATCTCATCTTTCATCACAAGCTCGTGTCAACAGATCTCCGCACCGCACACATGTAACCATATCTTTAGTAAGTTTCTTATCAATGATTTGTGTAGAAAAGCGTGATTTCTCAATTAAATATGCCTTTTGTTTCAGGAAAACATCGTCTCTGGGGGTTTTAAGCTCCTGGAAAACTTCGCGCTGTTTTTCGTCATGGATATCCAATCCACTTTGATTTACCTAGCAAAATTTAATTTATCAAATAAGGTTTATAAATTCCTCTTTGGTATTTTAAATTTTGCGAGGAATCTCATCTTTCACCACAAGCTCGTGTCAACAGATCTCCGCACCGCACACATGTAACCATATTTTTAGTAAGTTTCTTATTAATGATTTGTGTAGAATAATCGTGACTTCTCAATTATATATGCTTTTTGTTTAAAGAAAACATCGTCGCTGGGGGTTTTAAGCTCCTGGAAAACTTCGCCCTGTTTTTCGTCATGGATAACCAATCCAATTTGATTTACCTAGTAAGGTATAACTTATCAAATAAGGCTTATAAATTCCACTTTGATATTTTAAACTTTACAAGGTATCTCATCATTCATCACAAGCTCGTGTCAACAGATCTTCGCACCGCACACATGAAACCATGTTTTTCGTAAGTTTCTTATTAATGATTTGTGTCGATTAAGGGTGACAGCTCAATACAATATGCTTTTTGTTTCAGGAAAAAATCTTCTTTGCGGTGTTTTAAGCTCCCGGAAAACTTCGCCCTGGATAACCAAACCAATTTGATTTACCTAGTAAAGTATAACTTATCAAATAAGGTTTATAAATTCCACTTTGATATTTTAAACTTTACAAGGTATCTCATCTTTCATCACAAGCTCGTGTCAACAGATCTCCGCACCGCACACATGTAACCATATTTTTAGTAAGTTTCTTATTAATGATTTGTGTAGAAAAGCGTGATTTCTCAATTAAATATGCCTTTTGTTTCAGGAAAACATCGTCTCTGGGGGTTTTAAGCTCCTGGAAAACTTCGTCATGGATATCTAATCCACTTTGATTTACCTAGTAAAGTTTAACTTTATCAAATAAGGCTTATAAATTCCTCTTTGGTAATTTTAAACTTTACGAGGTATCTCATCTTTCATCACAAGCTCGTGTCAACAGATCTCCGCACCGCACACATGGGACCATATTTTTGGTAAGTTTCATATTAATGATTTGTGTATATTAAAGGTGACAGCTCAATTAAATATGCTTTTTGTTTCAGGAAAAAATCTTCTCTGCGGGGTTTTAAGCTCCTGGAAAACTTCGCGCTGTTTTTCTTCCTGGATATCCAATCCACTTTGATTTACCTAGCAAAGTTTAATTTATCAAATAAGGTTTATAAATTCCTCTCTGGTATTTTAAATTTTGCTAGGAATCTCATCTTTCACCACAAGCTCGTGTCAACAGATCTCCTCACCGCACACATGAAATCATGTTTTGGTAAGTTTCTTATTAATGATTTGTGTAGAATAATCGTGACTTCTCAATTAAATATGCTTTTTGTTTCAGGAAAACATCGTCTCTGGGGGTTTTAAGCTCCTGGAAAACTTCGCGCTGTTTTTCGTCATGGATATCCAATACACTTTGATTCACCTAGAAAGTTTAGCTTGTCATATAAGGTAAATAATTTCCTAGATGGCAAGTTGAATTTTACAAGGTATCTCATCTTTCATCACAAGCTCGTGTCAACAGATCTCCGCACCGCACACATGTAACCATATCTTTAGTAAGTTTCTTATCAATGATTTGTGTAGAAAAGCGTGATTTCTCAATTAAATATGCCTTTTGTTTCAGGAAAACATCGTCTCTGGGGGTTTTAAGCTCCTGGAAAACTTCGCGCTGTTTTTCGTCATGGATATCCAATCCACTTTGATTTACCTAGCAAAATTTAATTTATCAAATAAGGTTTATAAATTCCTCTTTGGTATTTTAAATTTTGCGAGGAATCTCATCTTTCACCACAAGCTCGTGTCAACAGATCTCCGCACCGCACACATGTAACCATATTTTTAGTAAGTTTCTTATTAATGATTTGTGTAGAATAATCGTGACTTCTCAATTATATATGCTTTTTGTTTAAAGAAAACATCGTCGCTGGGGGTTTTAAGCTCCTGGAAAACTTCGCCCTGTTTTTCGTCATGGATAACCAATCCAATTTGATTTACCTAGTAAGGTATAACTTATCAAATAAGGCTTATAAATTCCACTTTGATATTTTAAACTTTACAAGGTATCTCATCATTCATCACAAGCTCGTGTCAACAGATCTTCGCACCGCACACATGAAACCATGTTTTTCGTAAGTTTCTTATTAATGATTTGTGTCGATTAAGGGTGACAGCTCAATACAATATGCTTTTTGTTTCAGGAAAAAATCTTCTTTGCGGTGTTTTAAGCTCCCGGAAAACTTCGCCCTGGATAACCAAACCAATTTGATTTACCTAGTAAAGTATAACTTATCAAATAAGGTTTATAAATTCCACTTTGATATTTTAAACTTTACAAGGTATCTCATCTTTCATCACAAGCTCGTGTCAACAGATCTCCGCACCGCACACATGTAACCATATTTTTAGTAAGTTTCTTATTAATGATTTGTGTAGAAAAGCGTGATTTCTCAATTAAATATGCCTTTTGTTTCAGGAAAACATCGTCTCTGGGGGTTTTAAGCTCCTGGAAAACTTCGTCATGGATATATAATCCACTTTGATTTACCTAGTAAAGTTTAACTTTATCAAATAAGGCTTATAAATTCCTCTTTGGTAATTTTAAACTTTACGAGGTATCTCATCTTTCATCACAAGCTCGTGTCAACAGATCTCCGCACCGCACACATGTAACCATATCTTTAGTAAGTTTCTTATCAATGATTTGTGTAGAAAAGCGTGATTTCTCAATTAAATATGCCTTTTGTTTCAGGAAAACATCGTCTCTGGGGGTTTTAAGCTCCTGGAAAACTTCGTCATGGATATCTAATCCACTTTGATTTACCTAGTAAAGTTTAACTTTATCAAATAAGGCTTATAAATTCCTCTTTGGTAATTTTAAACTTTACGAGGTATCTCATCTTTCATCACAAGCTCGTGTCAACAGATCTCCGCACCGCACACATGTAACCATATCTTTAGTAAGTTTCTTATCAATGATTTGTGTAGAAAAGCGTGATTTCTCAATTAAATATGCCTTTTGTTTCAGGAAAACATCGTCTCTGGGGGTTTTAAGCTCCTGGAAAACTTCGCGCTGTTTTTCGTCATGGATATCCAATCCACTTTGATTTACCTAGCAAAATTTAATTTATCAAATAAGGTTTATAAATTCCTCTTTGGTATTTTAAATTTTGCGAGGAATCTCATCTTTCACCACAAGCTCGTGTCAACAGATCTCCGCACCGCACACATGTAACCATATTTTTAGTAAGTTTCTTATTAATGATTTGTGTAGAATAATCGTGACTTCTCAATTATATATGCTTTTTGTTTAAAGAAAACATCGTCGCGGGGGGTTTTAAGCTCCTGGAAAACTTCGCCCTGTTTTTCGTCATGGATAACCAATCCAATTTGATTTACCTAGTAAGGTATAACTTATCAAATAAGGCTTATAAATTCCACTTTGATATTTTAAACTTTACAAGGTATCTCATCATTCATCACAAGCTCGTGTCAACAGATCTTCGCACCGCACACATGAAACCATGTTTTTCGTAAGTTTCTTATTAATGATTTGTGTCGATTAAGGGTGACAGCTCAATACAATATGCTTTTTGTTTCAGGAAAAAATCTTCTTTGCGGTGTTTTAAGCTCCCGGAAAACTTCGCCCTGGATAACCAAACCAATTTGATTTACCTAGTAAAATATAACTTATCAAATAAGGTTTATAAATTCCACTTTGATATTTTAAACTTTACAAGGTATCTCATCTTTCATCACAAGCTCGTGTCAACAGATCTCCGCACCGCACACATGTAACCATATTTTTAGTAAGTTTCTTATTAATAATTTGTGTAGAAAAGCGTGATTTCTCAATTAAATATGCCTTTTGTTTCAGGAAAACATCGTCTCTGGGGGTTTTAAGCTCCTGGAAAACTTCGTCATGGATATCTAATCCACTTTGATTTACCTAGTAAAGTTTAACTTTATCAAATAAGGCTTATAAATTCCTCTTTGGTAATTTTAAACTTTACGAGGTATCTCATCTTTCATCACAAGCTCGTGTCAACAGATCTCCGCACCGCACACATGTGACCATATTTTTGGTAAGTTTCATATTAATGATTTGTGTATATTAAAGGTGACAGCTCAATTAAATATGCTTTTTGTTTCAGGAAAAAATCTTCTCTGCGGGGTTTTAAGCTCCTGGAAAACTTCGCGCTGTTTTTCTTCCTGGATATCCAATCCACTTTGATTTACCTAGCAAAGTTTAATTTATCAAATAAGGTTAATAAATTCCTCTCTGGTATTTTAAATTTTGCTAGGAATCTCATCTTTCACCACAAGCTCGTGTCAACAGATCTCCTCACCGCACACATGAAACCATGTTTTGGTAAGTTTCTTATTAATGATTTGTGTAGAATAATCGTGACTTCTCAATTAAATATGCTTTTTGTTTCAGGAAAACATCGTCTCTGGGGGTTTTAAGCTCCTGGAAAACTTCGCGCTGTTTTTCGTCATGGATATCCAATACACTTTGATTCACCTAGAAAGTTTAGCTTGTCATATAAGGTAAATAATTTCCTAGATGGCAAGTTGAATTTTACAAGGTATCTCATCTTTCATCACAAGCTCGTGTCAACAGATCTCCGCACCGCACACATGTAACCATATCTTTAGTAAGTTTCTTATCAATGATTTGTGTAGAAAAGCGTGATTTCTCAATTAAATATGCCTTTTGTTTCAGGAAAACATCGTCTCTGGGGGTTTTAAGCTCCTGGAAAACTTCGCGCTGTTTTTCGTCATGGATATCCAATCCACTTTGATTTACCTAGCAAAATTTAATTTATCAAATAAGGTTTATAAATTCCTCTTTGGTATTTTAAATTTTGCGAGGAATCTCATCTTTCACCACAAGCTCGTGTCAACAGATCTCCGCACCGCACACATGTAACCATATTTTTAGTAAGTTTCTTATTAATGATTTGTGTAGAATAATCGTGACTTCTCAATTATATATGCTTTTTGTTTAAAGAAAACATCGTCGCTGGGGGTTTTAAGCTCCTGGAAAACTTCGCCCTGTTTTTCGTCATTGATAACCAATCCAATTTGATTTACCTAGTAAGGTATAACTTATCAAATAAGGCTTATAAATTCCACTTTGATATTTTAAACTTTACAAGGTATCTCATCATTCATCACAAGCTCGTGTCAACAGATCTTCGCACCGCACACATGAAACCATGTTTTTCGTAAGTTTCTTATTAATGATTTGTGTCGATTAAGGGTGACAGCTCAATACAATATGCTTTTTGTTTCAGGAAAAAATCTTCTTTGCGGTGTTTTAAGCTCCCGGAAAACTTCGCCCTGGATAACCAAACCAATTTGATTTACCTAGTAAAGTATAACTTATCAAATAAGGTTTATAAATTCCACTTTGATATTTTAAACTTTACAAGGTATCTCATCTTTCATCACAAGCTCGTGTCAACAGATCTCCGCACCGCACACATGTAACCATATTTTTAGTAAGTTTCTTATTAATAATTTGTGTAGAAAAGCGTGATTTCTCAATTAAATATGCCTTTTGTTTCAGGAAAACATCGTCTCTGGGGGTTTTAAGCTCCTGGAAAACTTCGTCATGGATATCTAATCCACTTTGATTTACCTAGTAAAGTTTAACTTTATCAAATAAGGCTTATAAATTCCTCTTTGGTAATTTTAAACTTTACGAGGTATCTCATCTTTCATCACAAGCTCGTGTCAACAGATCTCCGCACCGCACACATGTGACCATATTTTTGGTAAGTTTCATATTAATGATTTGTGTATATTAAAGGTGACAGCTCAATTAAATATGCTTTTTGTTTCAGGAAAAAATCTTCTCTGCGGGGTTTTAAGCTCCTGGAAAACTTCGCGCTGTTTTTCTTCCTGGATATCCAATCCACTTTGATTTACCTAGCAAAGTTTAATTTATCAAATAAGGTTAATAAATTCCTCTCTGGTATTTTAAATTTTGCTAGGAATCTCATCTTTCACCACAAGCTCGTGTCAACAGATCTCCTCACCGCACACATGAAACCATGTTTTGGTAAGTTTCTTATTAATGATTTGTGTAGAATAATCGTGACTTCTCAATTAAATATGCTTTTTGTTTCAGGAAAACATCGTCTCTGGGGGTTTTAAGCTCCTGGAAAACTTCGCGCTGTTTTTCGTCATGGATATCCAATACACTTTGATTCACCTAGAAAGTTTAGCTTGTCATATAAGGTAAATAATTTCCTAGATGGCAAGTTGAATTTTACAAGGTATCTCATCTTTCATCACAAGCTCGTGTCAACAGATCTCCGCACCGCACACATGTAACCATATCTTTAGTAAGTTTCTTATCAATGATTTGTGTAGAAAAGCGTGATTTCTCAATTAAATATGCCTTTTGTTTCAGGAAAACATCGTCTCTGGGAGTTTTAAGCTCCTGGAAAACTTCGCGCTGTTTTTCGTCATGGATATCCAATCCACTTTGATTTACCTAGCAAAATTTAATTTATCAAATAAGGTTTATAAATTCCTCTTTTGTATTTTAAATTTTACGAGGTATCTCATCTTTCATCACAAGCTCGTGTCAACAGATCTCCGCACCGCACACATGTAACCATATTTTTGGTAAGTTTCTTATTAATGATTTGTGTATATTAAAGGTGACAGCTCAATTAAATATGCTTTTTGTTTCAGGAAAAAATCTTCTCTGCGGGGTTTTAAGCTCCTGGAAAACTTCGCGCTGTTTTTCTTCATGGATATCCAATCCACTTTGATTTACCTAGCAAAGTTTAATTTATCAAATAAGGTTTATAAATTCCTCTCTGGTATTTTAAATTTTGCGAGGAATCTCATCTTTCACCACAAGCTCGTGTCAACAGATCTCCGCACCGCACACATGAAACCATGTTTTGGTAAGTTTCTTATTAATGATTTGTGTAGAATAATCGTGACTTCTCAATTAAATATGCTTTTTGTTTCAGGAAAACATCGTCTCTGGGGGTTTTACGCTTCTGGAAAACTTCGCGCTGTTTTTCGTCATGGATATCCAATACACTTTGATTCACCTAGAAAGTTTAGCTTGTCATATAAGGTAAATAATTTCCTAGATGGCAGGTTGAATTTTACAAGGTATCTCATCTTTCATCACAAGCTCGTGTCAACTGATCTTCGCACCGCACACATGAAACCATGTTTTTGGTAAATTTCTTATTAATGATTTGTGTAGAAAAGCGTGATTTCTCAATTAAATATGCCTTTTGTTTCAGGAAAACATCGTCTCTGGGGGTTTTAAGCTCCTGGAAAACTTCGCGCTGTTTTTCGTCATGGATATTCAATCCACTTTGATTTACCTAGCAAAGTTTAATTTATCAAATAAGGTTTATAAATTCCTCTTTGGTATTTTAAATTTTGCGAGGAATCTCATCTTTCATCACAAGCTCGTGTCAACAGATCTCCGCACCGCACACATGAAACCATGTTTTGGTAAGTTTCTTATTAATGATTTGTGTAGAATAATCGTGACTTCTCAATTAAATATGCTTTTTGTTTAAAGAAAACATCGTCGCTGGGGGTTTTAAGCTCCTGGAAAACTTCGCCCTGTTTTTCGTCATGGATAACCAATCCAATTTGATTTACCTAGTAAGGCATAACTTATCAAATAAGGCTTATAAGTTCCACTTTGATATTTTAAACTTTACAAGGTATCTCATCATTCATCACAAGCTCGTGTCAACAGATCTTTGCACCGCACACATGAAACCATGTTTTTCGTAAGTTTCTTATTAATGATTTGTGTCGATTAAGGGTGACAGCTCAATACAATATGCTTTTTGTTTCAGGAAAAAATCTTCTTTGCGGTGTTTTAAGCTCCTGGAAAACTTCGCGCTGTTTTTCTTCCTGGATATCCAATCCACTTTGATTTACCTAGCAAAGTTTAATTTATCAAATAAGGTTTATAAATTCCTCTCTGGTATTTAAAATTTTGCTAGGAATCTCATCTTTCACCACAAGCTCGTGTCAACAGATCTCCGCACCGCACACATGAAACCATGTTTTGGTAAGTTTCTTATTAATGATTTGTGTAGAATAATCGTGACTTCTCAATTAAATATGCTTTTTGTTTCAGGAAAACATCGTCTCTGGGGGTTTTACGCTTCTGGAAAACTTCGCGCTGTTTTTCGTCATGGATATCCAATACACTTTGTTTCACCTAGAAAGTTTAGCTTGTCATATAAGGTAAATAATTTCCTAGATGGCAAGTTGAATTTTGCAAGGTATCTCATCTTTCATCACAAGCTCGTGTCAACTGATCTTCGCACCTCACACATGAAACCATGTTTTTGGTAAATTTCTTATTAATGATTTGTGTAGAAAAGCGTGATTTCTCAATTAAATATGCCTTTTGTTTCAGGAAAACATCGTCTCTGGGGGTTTTAATCTCCTGGAAAACTTCGCGCTGTTTTTCGTCATGGATATCCAATCCACTTTGATTTACCTAGCAAAGTTTAATTTATCAAATAAGGTTTATAAATTCCTCTCTGGTATTTAAAATTTTGCTAGGAATCTCATCTTTCACCACAAGCTCGTGTCAACAGATCTCCGCACCGCACACATGAAACCATGTTTTGGTAAGTTTCTTATTAATGATTTGTGTAGAATAATCGTGACTTCTCAATTAAATATGCTTTTTGTTTCAGGAAAACATCGTCTCTGGGGGTTTTAATCTCCTGGAAAACTTCGCGCTGTTTTTCGTCATGGATATCCAATCCACTTTGATTTACCTAGCAAAGTTTAATTTATCAAATAAGGTTTATAAATTCCTCTCTGGTATTTAAAATTTTGCTAGGAATCTCATCTTTCACCACAAGCTCGTGTCAACAGATCTCCGCACCGCACACATGAAACCATGTTTTGGTAAGTTTCTTATTAATGATTTGTGTAGAAAAGCGTGATTTCTCAATTAAATATGCCTTTTGTTTCAGGAAAACATCGTCTCTCGGGGTTTTAAGCTCCAGGAAAACTTCGCGCTGTTTTTCGTCATGGATATCCAATCCACTTTGATTTACCTAGCAAAGTTTAATTTATCAAATAAGGTTTATAAATTCCTCTTTGGTATTTTAAATTTTGCGAGGAATCTCATCTTTCATCACAAGCTCGTGTCAACTGATCTTTGCACCGCACACATGAAACCATGTTTTTCGTAAGTTTCTTATTAATGATTTGTGTCGATTAAGGGTGACAGCTCAATACAATATGCTTTTTGTTTCAGGAAAAAATCTTCTTTGCGGTGTTTTAAGCTCCTGGAAAACTTCGCGCTGTTTTTCTTCCTGGATATCCAATCCACTTTGATTTACCTAGCAAAGTTTAATTTATCAAATAAGGTTTATAAATTCCTCTCTGGTATTTAAAATTTTGCTAGGAATCTCATCTTTCACCACAAGCTCGTGTCAACAGATCTCCGCACCGCACACATGAAACCATGTTTTGGTAAGTTTCTTATTAATGATTTGTGTAGAATAATCGTGACTTCTCAATTAAATATGCTTTTTGTTTAAAGAAAACATCGTCGCTGGGGGTTTTAAGCTCCTGGAAAACTTCGCCCTGGATAACCAAACCAATTTGATTTACCTAGTAAAGTATAACTTATCAAATAAGGTTTATAAATTCCACTTTGATATTTTAAACTTTACAAGGTATCTCATCTTTCATCACAAGCTCGTGTCAACAGATCTCCGCACCGCACACATGTAACCATATTTTTAGTAAGTTTCTTATTAATGATTTGTGTAGAAAAGCGTGATTTCTCAATTAAATATGCCTTTTGTTTCAGGAAAACATCGTCTCTGGGGGTTTTAAGCTCCTGGAAAACTTCGTCATGGATATCTAATCCACTTTGATTTACCTAGTAAAGTTTAACTTTATCAAATAAGGCTTATAAATTCCTCTTTGGTAATTTTAAACTTTACGAGGTATCTCATCTTTCATCACAAGCTCGTGTCAACAGATCTCCGCACCGCACACATGTAACCATATTTTTGGTAAGTTTCTTATTAATGATTTGTGTATATTAAAGGTGACAGCTCAATTAAATATGCTTTTTGTTTCAGGAAAAAATCTTCTCTGCGGGGTTTTAAGCTCCTGGAAAACTTCGCGCTGTTTTTCTTCATGGATATCCAATCCACTTTGATTTACCTAGCAAAGTTTAATTTATCAAATAAGGCTTATAAATTAATCTTTGGTATTTTAAATTTTGCGAGGAATCTCATCTTTCACCACAAGCTCGTGTCAACAGATCTCCGCACCGCACACATGAAACCATGTTTTGGTAAGTTTCCTATTAATGATTTGTGTAGAATAATCGTGACTTCTCAATTAAATATGCTTTTTGTTTCAGGAAAACATCGTCTCTGGGGGTTTTACGCTTCTGGAAAACTTCGCGCTGTTTTTCGTCATGGATATCCAATACACTTTGATTCACCTAGAAAGTTTAGCTTGTCATATAACGTAAATAATTTCCTAGATGGCAAGTTGAATTTTACAAGGTATCTCATCTTTCATCACAAGCTCGTGTCAACTGATCTTCGCACCGCACACATGAAACCATGTTTTTGGTAAATTTCTTATTAATGATTTGTGTAGAAAAGCGTGATTTCTCAATTAAATATGCCTTTTGTTTCAGGAAAACATCGTCTCTGGGGGTTTTAAGCTCCTGGAAAACTTCGCGCTGTTTTTCGTCATGGATATCCAATCCACTTTGATTTACCTAGCAAAGTTTAATTTATCAAATAAGGTTTATAAATTCCTCTTTGGTATTTTAAATTTTGCGAGGAATCTCATCTTTCATCACAAGCTCGTGTCAACAGATCTCCGCACCGCACACATGTAACCATATTTTTAGTAAGTTTCTTATTAATGATTTGTGTAGAAAAACGTGATTTCTCAATTAAATATGCCTTTTGTTTCAGGAAAACATAGTCTCTGCGGGGTTTTAAGCTCCTGGAAAACTCGCACTGTTTTTCGTCATGGATATCAAATCCACTTTGATTTACCTAGCAAAGTTTAATTTATCAAATAAGGTTTATAAATTCCTCTTTGGTATTTTAAATTTTGCGAGGAATCTCATCTTTCATCACAAGCTCGTGTCAACTGATCTTCGCACCGCACACATGAAACCATGTTTTTGGTAAATTTCTTATTAATGATTTGTGTAGAAAAGCGTGATTTCTCAATTAAATATGCCTTTTGTTTCAGGAAAACATCGTCTCTGGGGGTTTTAAGCTCCAGGAAAACTTCGCGCTGTTTTTCGTCATGGATATCCAATCCACTTTGATTTACCTAGCAAAGTTTAATTTATCAAATAAGGTTTATAAATTCCTCTTTGGTATTTTAAATTTTGCGAGGAATCTCATCTTTCATCACAAGCTCGTGTCAACAGATCTCCGCACCGCACACATGTAACCATATTTTTAGTAAGTTTCTTATTAATGATTTGTGTAGAATAATCGTGACTTCTCAATTAAATATGCTTTTTGTTTAAAGAAAACATCGTCGCTGGGGGTTTTAAGCTCCTGGAAAACTTCGCCCTGTTTTTCGTCATGGATAACCAATCCAATTTGATTTACCTAGTAAGGTATAACTTATCAAATAAGGCTTATAAATTCCACTTTGATATTTTAAACTTTACAAGGTATCTCATCATTCATCACAAGCTCGTGTCAACAGATCTTCGCACCGCACACATGAAACCATGTTTTTCGTAAGTTTCTTATTAATGATTTGTGTCGATTAAGGGTGACAGCTCAATACAATATGCTTTTTGTTTCGGGAAAAAATCTTCTTTGCGGTGTTTTAAGCTCCTGGAAAACTTCGCCCTGGATAACCAAACCAATTTGATTTACCTAGTAAAGTATAACTTATCAAATAAGGTTTATAAATTCCACTTTGATATTTTAAACTTTACAAGGTATCTCATCTTTCATCACAAGCTCGTGTCAACAGATCTCCGCACCGCACACATGTAACCATATTTTTAGTAAGTTTCTTATTAATGATTTGTGTAGAAAAGCGTGATTTCTCAATTAAATATGCCTTTTGTTTCAGGAAAACATCGTCTCTGGGGGTTTTAAGCTCCTGGAAAACTTCGTCATGGATATCTAATCCACTTTGATTTACCTAGTAAAGTTTAACTTTATCAAATAAGGCTTATAAATTCCTCTTTGGTAATTTTAAACTTTACGAGGTATCACATCTTTCATCACAAGCTCGTGTCAACAGATCTCCGCACCGCACACATGTAACCATATTTTTGGTAAGTTTCTTATTAATGATTTGTGTATATTAAAGGTGACAGCTCAATTAAATATGCTTTTTGTTTCAGGAAAAAATCTTCTCTGCGGGGTTTTACGCTCCTGGAAAACTTCGCGCTGTTTTTCTTCATGGATATCCAATCCACTTTGATTTACCTAGCAAAGTTTAATTTATCAAATAAGGTTTATAAATTCCTCTCTGGTATTTTAAATTTTGCTAGGATTCTCATCTTTCCCCACAAGCTCGTGTCAACAGATCTCCGCACCGCACACATGAAACTATGTTTTTGGTAAGTTTCTTATTAATGATTTGTGTAGAATAATCGTGACTTCTCAATTAAATATGCTTTTTGTTTCAGGAAAACATCGTCTCTGGGGGTTTTAAGCTCCTGGAAAACTTCGCGCTGTTTTTCGTCATGGATATCCAATCCACTCTGATTTACCTAGTAAAGTTTAACTTTATCAAATAAGGCTTATAAATTAATCTTTGGTATTTTAAATTTTGCGAGGAATCTCATCTTTCACCACAAGCTCGTGTCAACAGATCTCCGCACCGCACACATGAAACCATGTTTTGGTAAGTTTCCTATTAATGATTTGTGTAGAATAATCGTGACTTCTCAATTAAATATGCTTTTTGTTTCAGGAAAACATCGTCTCTGGGGGTTTTACGCTTCTGGAAAACTTCGCGCTGTTTTTCGTCATGGATATCCAATACACTTTGATTCACCTAGAAAGTTTAGCTTGTCATATAACGTAAATAATTTCCTAGATGGCAAGTTGAATTTTACAAGGTATCTCATCTTTCATCACAACCTCGTGTCAACTGATCTTCGCACCGCACACATGAAACCATGTTTTTGGTAAATTTCTTATTAATGATTTGTGTAGAAAAGCGTGATTTCTCAATTAAATATGCCTTTTGTTTCAGGAAAACATCGTCTCTGGGGGTTTTAAGCTCCTGGAAAACTTCGCGCTGTTTTTCGTCATGGATATCCAATCCACTTTGATTTACCTAGCAAAGTTTAATTTATCAAATAAGGTTTATAAATTCCTCTTTGGTATTTTAAATTTTGCGAGGAATCTCATCTTTCATCACAAGCTCGTGTCAACAGATCTCCGCACCGCACACATGTAACCATATTTTTAGTAAGTTTCTTATTAATGATTTGTGTAGAATAATCGTGACTTCTCAATTAAATATGCTTTTTGTTTAAAGAAAACATCGTCGCTGGGGGTTTTAAGCTCCTGGAAAACTTCGCCCTGTTTTTCGTCATGGATAACCAATCCACTTTGATTTACCTAGCAAAGTTTAATTTATCAAATAAGGTTTATAAATTCCTCTCTGGTATTTTAAATTTTGCTAGGATTCTCATCTTTCACCACAAGCTCGTGTCAACAGATCTCCGCACCGCACACATGAAACTATGTTTTTGGTAAGTTTCTTATTAATGATTTGTGTAGAATAATCGTGACTTCTCAATTAAATATGCTTTTTGTTTCAGGAAAACATCGTCTCTGGGGGTTTTAAGCTCCTGGAAAACTTCGCGCTGTTTTTCGTCACGGATATCCAATCCACTTTGACTTACCTAGTAAAGTTTAACTTTATCAAATAAGGCTTATAAATTCCTCTTTGGTAATTTTAAACTTTACGAGGAATCTCATCTTTCATCACAGGCTCGTGTCAACAGATCTCCGTACCGCACACGTGAGACCATATTTTTATTAAGTTTCTTATTAATGATTTGTGTCGATTAAGGGTGACAGCTCAATACAATATGCTTTTTGTTTCAGGAAAAAATCTTCTTTGCGGTGTTTTAAGCTCCTGGAAAACTTCGCCCTGTTTTTCGTCATGGATAACCAAACCAATTTGATTTACCTAGTAAAGTATAACTTATCAAATAAGGTTTATAAATTCCACTTTGATATTTTAAACTTTACAAGGTATCTCATCTTTCATCACAAGCTCGTGTCAACAGATCTCCGCACCGCACACATGTAACCATATTTTTAGTATGTTTCTTATTAATGATTTGTGTAGAAAAGCGTGATTTCTCAATTAAATATGCCTTTTGTTTCAGGAAAACATCGTCTCTGGGGGTTTTAAGCTCCTGGAAAACTTCGCGCTGTTTTTCGTCATGGATATCCAATCCACTTTGATTTACCTAGCAAAGTTTAATTTATCAAATAAGGTTTATAAATTCCTCTTTGGTATTTTAAATTTTGCGAGGAATCTCATCTTTCACCACAAGCTCGTGTCAACAGATCTCCGCACCGCACACATGTAACCATATTTTTAGTAAGTTTCTTATTAATGATTTGTGTAGAATAATCGTGACTTCTCAATTAAATATGCTTTTTGTTTCAGGAAAACATCGTCTCTGGGGGTTTTAAGCTTCTGGAAAACTTCGCGCTGTTTTTCGTCATGGATATCCAATACACTTTGATTCACCTAGAAAGTTTAGCTTGTCATATAAGGTAAATAATTTCCTAGATGGCAAGTTGAATTTTACAAGGTATCTCATCTTTCATCACAAGCTCGTGTCAACTGATCTCCGCACCGCACACATGTAACCATATTTTTAGTGAGTTTCTTATTAATGATTTGTGTAGAAAAGCGTGATTTCTCAATTAAATATACCTTTTGTTTCAGGAAAAAATCTTCTCTGCGGTGTTTTAAGCGCCTGGAAAACTTCGCCCTGTTTTTCGTCATGGATAACCAAACCAATTTGATTTACCTAGTAAAGTATAACTTATCAAATAAGGCTTATAAATTCCACTTTGATATTTTAAACTTTACAAGGTATCTCATCTTTCATCACAAGCTCGTGTCAACAGATCTCCGCACAGCACACATGTAACCATATTTTTAGTAAGGTTCTTATTAATGATTTGTGTAGAAAATCGTGATTTCTCAATTAAATATGCCTTTTGTTTCAGGAAAACATCGTCTCTGGGGGTTTTAAGCTCCTGGAAAACTTCGCGCTGTTTTTCGTCATGGATATCCAATCCACTTTGACTTACCTAGTAAAGTTTAACTTTATCAAATAAGGCTTATAAATTCCTCTTTGGTAATTTTAAACTTTACGAGGAATCTCATCTTTCATCACAAGCTCGTGTCAACTGATCTTCGCACCGCACACATGAAACCATGTTTTTGGTAAGTTTCTTATTAATGACTAGCGATCCGTTCCCGGCTTCGCACGGGTGCAATTTTTTTCTGCAAATTAAACGTAGAAACCTTCCTCGTTTAACGCTCTAATGAAAACAGTATAAAAATCCGTTCGGTAGTTTTTGAGAATCGCAAACATACAGACAGACAGACAGACGCGGCGGGGGGACTTTGTTTTATAATATTAAAAAACGTAAATTTAATAATGTTGTCTGCGTGAGCGAATTGATTTTTGTTTAATTGTGCGTAACTTTCTTTTTTCTGTGTATATTTGTTCAACTGAGATAAGAGAACGCAGTTCGGCGAAATATTTGTATATTCTATCTCAAAACTTCGATGGTGAATACTAAAGCTGTCTATCAAGCTGAGTGATGATCGTTAGGCAGAAAAGATAAATGTTTCAACTTTTTCGTGTACATAGACTTTTCGAGTTTAATGAGAATGATGCTTATGCATTAAGATAGCCTCACTACTTCCTTCGAAATAAATATAACAAATCACCCATCAGGTTTAACAAATTTTTAAATTTCTAAAAATTTTGACCATGTTCTGAAATTTCAAAAAATCTTATTAAATTATCTGAAAAAGTGAAGAAAGCTTTCATAGAATTTTCTAGAAACTTCTGGAATTTTCGAGAAACTTCTAGAATTTTCTATAAACATCTAGAATTTTGTAGAATGTTAGCGAAAAAAAATCCGTTCTTATTAATAATACATAATGAGCGACTCAGCCAAAGAAAAGATATGCCGCAAGGAGAACTCATTGTATTGCATGAACCTTCGTTTCAGTTGTTAACAACAAATGCAATTGTTATGAACGAAAAAAATCTTTTTTTTATGGTTAGTAACTTTTTTCAGTAAAAGAAAAAATATCGCGTTTGAAAAACTCGAATATATTGCAGATCCCGTTTTTTATTGTTTATAGCGGCCCGCTCCCGGCTTCGTCCGGGGTGTATTTTTTCTAAAATAAACGTAGCCTAAGTTACTCCTTAATACATCAGCTACCTGCCAATAAAAGTCCTGTCAAAATCGGTCTAGCTATTTCAGAGATTAGCCGGAACAAACAGACAGACAGACAAAAATTGTAAAAAATGTTATTTTGGTGTATGTACCGCAATTTACATAAACAAAAAGTAGTCTATGTTACTCCTGACGACCCCCTCTTCATGTCTGCAAAGTTTCATGGAAATCGCTTCAGCCGTTTCTGAGATTACCCCGAACAGACAGACAGACAGACAGACAACAATTCTAAAAAAAGTTATTTACGTTTTAACAGCATGCGAATGACTCTCAAAGCTTAGTTTGAGGCAGTTTTTCGCAAATCACAGACAGACACTCTGATTTTATTTATATAGATTAATAGAAACGGATTTTTTTTCGCTAACATTCTAGAAAATTCTAGATGTTTATAGAAAATTCTAGAAGTTTTTAGAAAATTCTAGAAGTTTCTCGAAAATTTCAGAAATTTCTAGAAAATTCCAGAAGTTTCTAGGAAATTCTCGCATATATGAAAACTTTCTTCACTTTTTCAGATAATTTAATAAGATTTTTTGAAATTTCAGAACCTGATGGGTGATTTGTTATATTTATTTCGAAGGAAGTAGAGTGAGGCTATTTTAATACATAAGCATCATTCTCATTAAACTCGAAAAGTCTATGTACACGAATGCACCCGGGCGAAGCCGGGAACGAGTCGCTAGTCTAAAATAAACGTAGCCTAAGTTACTCCTTATTACATCAGCTACCTGCCAATAAAAGTCCCGTCAAAATCGGTCTAGCTATTTCAGAGATTAGCCGGAACAAACAGACAGACAGACAAAAATTGTAAAAAATTTTATTTTGGTGTATGTACCGCAATTTACATAAACAAAAAGTAGCCTATGTTACTCCTGACGACCCCCTCTTCATGTCTGCAAAGTTTCATCGAAATCGCTTCAGCCGTTTCTGAGATTACCCCGGACAGACAGACAGACAGACAGACAGACAGACAGACAGACAGACAAAAATTCTAAAAAAAGTTATTTACGTTTTAATAGCATGCAAATGACTCTCTAAGCTTAGTTTGAGGCAGTTTTTCGCAAATCACAGACAGACACTCCGATTTTATTTATATAGATTTGTGTAGAATAATCGTGACTTCTCAATAATTAAATATGCTTTTTATTTCAGGAAAAGAACGTCTCTGGGGGTTTTAAGCTCCTGGAAAACTTCGCGCTGTTTTTCGTCATGGATAACCAAACCAATTTGATTTACCTAGTAAAGTATAACTTATCAAATAAGGTTTATAAATTCCACTTTGATATTTTAAACTTTACAAGGTATCTCATCTTTCATCACAAGCTCGTGTCAACAGATCTCCGCACCGCACACATGTAACCATATTTTTAGTAAGTTTCTTATTAATGATTTGTGTAGAAAAGCGTGATTTCTCAATTAAATATGAATTTTCTTTCAGGAAAACATCGTCTCTGGGGGTTTTAAGCTCCTGGAAAACTTCGCGCTGTTTTTCGTCATGGATATCAAATCCACTTTGATTTACCTAGTGAAGTTTAATTTATCAAATAAGGTTTATAAATTCCTCTTTGGTATTTTAAATTTTACGAGGTATCTCATCTTTCATCACAGGCTCGTGTCAACAGATCTCCGTACCGCACACATGAGACCATATTTTTAGTAAGTTTCTTATTAATGACTAGCGATCCGTTCCCGGCTTCGCACGGGTGCAATTTTTTTCTGCAAATTAAACGTAGAAACCTTCCTCGTTTAACGCTCTTCCCATTAATGAAAACAGTATAAAAATCCGTTCCGTAGTTTTTGAGAATCGCAAACATACAGACAGACAGACGCGGCGGGGGGACTTTGTTTTATAATATTAAAAAACGTAAATTTAATAATGTTGTCTGCGTGAGCGAATTGATTTTTGTTTAATTGTGCGTAACTTTGTCTTTTTCCTGTGTATATTAGTTCAACTGAGATAAGAGAACGCAGTTCGGCGAAATATGGGTATATTCTATCTCAAAACTTCGATGATGAATACTAAAGCTGTCTATCAAGCTGAGTGATGATCGTTAGGCAGAAAAGATAAATGTTTCAACTTATTCGTGTACATAGACTTTTCGAGTTTAATGAGAATGATGCTTATGCATTAAGATAGCCTCACTCTACTTCCTTCGAAATAAATACAACCCATCAGGTTTAACAAATTTTTAAATTTCTAAAAATTTTGACGATGTTCTGAAATTTCAAAAAATCTTATTAAATTATCTGAAAAAGTGAAGAAAGTTTTCATATATGCGAGAATTTTCTAGAAACTTCTGGAATTTTCTAGAAACTTCTGAAATTTTCGAGAAACTTCTAGAATTTTCGAGAAATTCTAGAATTTTCTAAAACCTTTTAGAATTTTCTATAAACATCTAGAATTTTCTAGAATGTTAGCGAAAAAAAATCCGTTCCTATTAATCTATATAAATAAAAAATCAGTGTCTGTGATTTGCGAAAAACTGCCTCAAACTAAGCTTAGACAGTCATTCGCATGCTGTTAAAACGTAAATAACTTTTTTTAGAATTTTTGTCTGTCTGTCTGTCTGTCTGTCCGGGGTAATCTCAGAAACGGCTGAAGCGATTTCGATGAAACTTTGCAGACATGAAGAGGGGGTCGTCAGGAGTAACATAGGCTACTTTTTGTTTTTTAGAAAATTCTAGAAGTTTCTCGAAAATTCTAGAAGTTTCTCGAAAATTTCAGAAGTTTCTAGAAAATTCCAGAAGTTTCTAGAAAATTCTCGCATATATGAAAACTTTCTTCACTTTTTCAGATAATTTAATAAGATTTTTTGAAATTTCAGAACCTGATGGGTGATTTGTTATATTTATTTCGAAGGAAGTAGAGTGAGGCTATTTTAATACATAAGCATCATTCTCATTAAACTCGAAAAGTCTATGTACACGAATGCACCCGGGCGAAGCCGGGAACGAGTCGCTAGTCTAAAATAAACGTAGCCTAAGTTACTCCTTATTACATCAGCTACCTGCCAATAAAAGTCCCGTCAAAATCGGTCTAGCTATTTCAGAGATTAGCCGGAACAAACAGACAGATAGACAAAAATTGTAAAAAATGTTATTTTGGTGTATGTACCGCAATTTACATAAAAAAAGTAGCCTATGTTACTCCTGACGACCCCCTCTTCATGTCTGCAAAGTTTCATCGAAATCGCTTCAGCCGTTTCTGAGATTACCCCGGACAGACAGACAGACAGACAGACAGACAGACAGACAGACAGACAGACAGACAGACAGACAGACAGACAGACAGACAGACAGACAGACAGACAGACAGACAGACAGACAGACAGACAGACAGACAGACAGACAGACAGACAGACAGACAGACAGACAGACAGACAGACAGACAGACAGACAGACAGACAGACAGACAGACAGACAGACAGACAGACAGACAGACAGACAGACAGACAGACAGACAGACAGACAGACAGACAGACAGACAGACAGACAGACAGACAGACAGACAGACAGACAGACAGACAGACAGACAGACAGACAGACAGACAGACAGACAGACAGACAGACAGACAGACAGACAGACAGACAGACAGACAGACAGACAGACAGACAGACAGACAGACAGACAGACAGACAGACAGACAGACAGACAGACAGACAGACAGACAGACAGACAGACAGACAGACAGACAGACAGACAGACAGACAGACAGACAGACAGACAGACAGACAGACAGACAGACAGACAAAAATTCTAAAAAAAGTTATTTACGTTTTAACAGCATGCGAATGACTCTCTAAGCTTAGTTTGAGGCAGTTTTTCGCAAATCACAGACAGACACTCCGATTTTATTTATATAGATTTGTGTCGATTAAGGGTGACAGCTCAATACAATATGCTTTTTGTTTCAGGAAAAAATCTTCTCTGCGGTGTTTTAAGCTCCTGGAAAACTTCGCCCTGTTTTTCGTCATGGATAACCAAACCAATTTGATTTACCTAGTAAAGTATAACTTATCAAATAAGGCTTATAAATTCCACTTTGATATTTTAAACTTTACAAGGTATCTCATCTTTCATCACAAGCTCGTGTCAACAGATCTCCGCACCGCACACATGTAACCATATTTTTAGTAAGGTTCTTATTAATGATTTGTGTAGAATAATCGTGACTTCTCAATAATTAAATATGCTTTTTATTTCAGGAAAAGAACGTCTCTGGGGGTTTTAAGCTCCTGGAAAACTTCGCGCTGTTTTTCGTCATGGATATCCAATCCACTTTGATTTACCTAGCAAAATTTAATTTATCAAATAAGGTTTATAAATTCCTCTTTGGTATTTTAAATTTTGCGAGGAATCTCATCTTTCACCACAAGCTCGTGTCAACAGATCTCCGCACCGCACACATGTAACCATATTTTTAGTAAGTTTCTTATTAATGATTTGTGTAGAATAATCGTGACTTCTCAATTAAATATGCTTTTTGTTTAAAGAAAACATCGTCGCTGGGGGTTTTAAGCTCCTGGAAAACTTCGCCCTGTTTTTCGTCATGGATAACCAATCCAATTTGATTTACCTAGTAAGGTATAACTTATCAAATAAGGCTTATAAATTCCTCTTTGGTAATTTTAAACTTTACGAGGTATCTCATCTTTCATCACAAGCTCGTGTCAACAGATCTCCGCACCGCACACATGTAACCATATTTTTGGTAAGTTTCTTATTAATGATTTGTGTATATTAAAGGTGACAGCTCAATTAAATATGCTTTTTGTTTCAGGAAAAAATCTTCTCTGCGGGGTTTTAAGCTCCTGGAAAACTTCGCGCTGTTTTTCTTCATGGATATCAAATACACTTTGATTTACCTAGTGAAGTTTAATTTAATAAATAAGGTTAATAAATTCCTCTTTGTTATTTTAAATTTCACGAGGAATCTCATCTTTCACCACAAGCTCGTGTCAACAGATATCGGCACCGCACACATGTAACCATATTTTTAGTAAGTTTCTTATTAATGATTTGTGTAGAATAATCGTGACTTCCCAATTAAATATGCTTTTTATTTCAGGAAAAGAACGTCCCTGGGGGTTTTAATCTCCTGGAAAAGTTCGCGCTGTTTTTCGTCATGGATATCCAATCCACCTTGATTTACCTAGTAAGGTATAACTTATCAAATATGGCTTATAAATTCCATTTTGATATTTTAAACTTTACAAGGTATCTCATCTTTCATCACAAGCTCGTGTCAACAGATCTCCGCACTGCACACATGTAACCATATTTTTAGTAAGTTTCTTATTAATGATTTGTGTAGAATAATCGTGAATTCTCAATTAAATATGCTTTTTGTTTAAAGAAAACATCGTCGCTGGGGGTTTTAAGCTCCTGGAAAACTTCGCCCTGTTTTTCGTGATGGATAACCAATCCAATTTGATTTACCTAGTAAGGTATAACTTATCAAATAAGGCTTATAAATTCCTCTTTGGTAATTTTAAACTTTACGAGGTATCTCATCTTTCATCACAAGCTCGTGTCAACAGATCTCCGCACCGCACACATGTAACCATATTTTTGGTAAGTTTCTTATTATTGATTTGTGTATATTAAAGGTGACAGCTCAATTAAATATGCTTTTTGTTTCAGGAAAAAATCTTCTCTGCGGGGTTTTAAGCTCCTGGAAAACTTCGCGCTGTTTTTCTTCATGGATATCAAATACACTTTGATTTACTTGATGATATTTTAAACTTTACAAGGTATCTCATCTTTCATCACAAGCTCGTGTCAACAGATCTCCGCACTGCACACATGTAACCATATTTTTAGTAAGTTTCTTATTAATGATTTGTGTAGAATAATCGTGACTTCCCAATTAAATATGCTTTTTATTTCAGGAAAAGAACGTCCCTGGGGGTTTTAATCTCCTGGAAAACTTCGCGCTGTTTTTCGTCATGGATATCCAATCCACCTTGATTTACCTAGTAAGGTATAACTTATCAAATATGGCTTATAAATTCCATTTTGATATTTTAAACTTTACAAGGTATCTCATCTTTCATCACAAGCTCGTGTCAACAGATCTCCGCACTGCACACATGAAACCATATTTTTAGTAAGTTTCTTATTAATGATTTGTGTAGATTAATCGTGACTTCTCAATTAAATATGCTTTTTGTTTAAGGAAAACATCGTCTCTGCGGGGTTTTAAGCTCCCGGAAAACTCGCGCTGTTATTCGTCATGGATATCAAATCCACTTTGATTTACCTAGTAGAGTTTAGCTTATCAAATAAGGCTTATAAATTCCTCTTTGGTAATTTAAATTTTACAAGGTATCTCATTTTTCATCACAAGCTCGTGTCAACAGATCTCCGCACCGCACACATGTAACCATATTTTTAGTAAGTTTCTTATTAATGATTTGTGTAGATTAATCGTGACTTCTCAATTAAATATGCTTTTTGTTTAAGGAAAACATCGTCTCTGCGGGGTTTTAAGCTCCCGGAAAACTCGCGCTGTTATTCGTCATGGATATCAAATCCACTTTGATTTACCTAGTGAAGTTTAATTTATCAAATAAGGTTTATAAATTCCTCTTTGGTATTTTAAATTTTACAAGGTATCTCATCTTTCATCACAAGCTCGTGTCAACAGATCTTCGCACCGCACACATGAGACTATATTTTTAGTAATTTTCTTATTAATGATTTGTGTCGATTAAGGGTGACAGCTCAATACAATATGCTTTTTGTTTCAGGAAAAAATTTTCTCTGCGGGGTTTTAAACTTCTGGGAAACTTCGCGCTGTTTTTCGTCGTGGATATCCAATCCACTTTGATTTACCTAGAAAGTTCAGCTTATCATATAAGGTTAATAATTTCCTAAATGGCAAGTTGAATTTTACAAGGTATCTCATCTTTCATCACAAGCTCGTCTCAAGAGATCTCCACACCGCACACATGTAACCATATTTTTAGTGAGTTTCTTATTAATGATTTGTGTAGATTAATCGTGACTTCTCAATTAAATATGCTTTTTGTTTAAGGAAAACATCCTCTCTGCGGGGTTTTAAGCTCCTGAAAACTTCGCGCTGTTTTTCGTCATGGATAACCAATCCAATTTGATTTACCTAGTAAGGTATAACTTATCAAATAAGGCTTATAAATTCCACTTTGATATTTTAAACTTTACAAGGTATCTCATCTTTCACCACAAGCTAATGTCAACAGATCTCCGCACCGCACACGTGTAACCATATTTTTAGTAAGTTTCTTATTAATGATTTGTGTAGAAAAACGTTATTTCTCAATTAAATATGCCTTTTGTTTCAGGAAAACATAGTCTCTGCGGGGTTTTAAGCTCCTGGAAAACTCGCACTGTTTTTCGTCATGGATATCAAATCCACTTTGATTTACCTAGAAAGTTTAACTTGTCATATAAGGTAAATAATTTCCTAGATGGCAAGTTGAATTTTACAAGGTATCTCATCTTTCATCACAAGCTCGTGTCAACAGATCTTCGCACCGCACACATGAAACCATGTTTTTGGTAAGTTTCTTATTAATGATTTGTGTAGATTAAGGGTGATAGCTCAATACAATATGCTTTTGTTTCAGGAAAAGATCGTCTCTGCGGGGTTTTAAGCTAATGGAAAACTTCGCGCTGTTTTTCGTCGTGGATATCCAATCCACTTTGATTTACCTAGTAAAGTTTAACTTATCATATAAGGTTAATAATTTTCTTAATGGCAAGTTGAATTTTACAAGGTGTCTCATCTTTCATCACAAGTTCGTCTCAACAAATCTCCGCACCGCACACATGTAACCATGTTTTTGGTAAGTTTCTTATTAATGATTTGTGTAGAATAATCGTGACTTCTCAATTAAACATGCTTTTTGTTTTGGGAAAACATCGTCGCTGGGGGTTTTAAGCTCCTGGAAAACTTCGCCCTGTTTTTCGTCATGGATAACCAATCCAATTTGATTTACCTAGTAAGGTATAACTTATCAAATAAGGCTTATAAATTCCTCTTTGTTAATTTAAACTTTACAAGGTATCTCATCATTCATCACAAGCTCGTGTCAACAGATCTTCGCACCGCACACATGTAACCATATTTTTAGTAAGTTTCTTATTAATTAATTAAATACATTCAATATTTCATTTCTTATAATTAAATATTAAATGTATTCACAACACTATTATGTTAATTTCTTTGCGTTACATCAGAACAAAAAAGATAGATAAGTTTATTAATTACTAGCTTTGTTTAACTATTTTAATTACATTTACTTAATCTTTATTGTTCATATATTATTGTTAGGCGTTGAATTTCTTACTTTTTATTTTAAAGGATCTATCGGGAACAGTTTTCTTTTTTTATTAAAAGGTACCCTAAGACCTTTTCTGTATCCCTGACAACGAGTGTGCAAATTTTCATGATGATCGGTTGAGTTAAGGCGTCAAAGCGTAACAAACAAACAACTCACTTTTGCATTTATACCAAATAATAGGGGTTAAAGTATGAAATTGCCGTTTTATTGTAATAGGTACTTCGAATTGACATAGAACCTTCATGGTTTGAGATTTTTGAGTGAAACTTTTTTCATACGGTACCTATGTAGTTCTTCTTTTAAAAAATGTGCAACATTCGATTATCAACTTTCAGTTGTTTTTTTTTATTCAGCTTAGACAATAAAGATGGATACTTCGAAAATTCGTGTGATTTTTGAATACGAGTTCCGACGCGGAACTAACGCGGCAGAAACAGCTCGCAATATTAATGTTGCGTTTGGAGAGGGGACTGCTAATGAACGCACTGTGCGATTTTGGTTTAAACGCTTTCGTGATGGAAACTTCGATTTGAAGAACGAACCACGTGGAAGACCGCCCACACAGGTGAATAACAATGATTTGAAAGAGATGGTGGAAGCTACCCAGGAATTAGCGGCATGGTTTAACGTTACCTTACCAACAATATTGACTCATTTGCGTCAAATCAATAAAATAAAAAAATATGAAAAATGGGTGCCTCATGATTTGACTGATCTGCAGAAAGAAACGCGTGTTGAAACTTGCGTTGCCTTGTTGAATCGATACAGAAATGAAGGAATATTGGATCGAATTGTGACATGTGATGAAAAATGGATTCTTTACGATAATCGTAAGCGGAAAATGCAATGGCTGACCCCAGGTCAAACGCCGCAACAGTGTCCGAAAGCAAAGCTTACCAATAAAAAGGTAATGGTAACTGTTTGGTGGTGTCAGCGTGGTGTTATTCACTATAGCTTTCTCCGATCTGGTCAAGCAATAACGGCAGATGTCTACTGCGCCGAACTCCGAACAATGATAGCGAAACTAGCAGTGAAACAGCCCCGACTTATGAATCGATCTTCACCATTATTGCTCCATGATAACGCGAGACCTCATACAGCACGAGAAACCGTTTTAACTCTACAGGAACTGCAATTAGAAACCATTCGTCACCCTCCGTATTCGCCAGACCTTGCTCCAACGGACTACCATTTTTTTCGTGATTTGGACAATTTTCTGCGTGATAAAAAGTTTTCTTCTCAGGAGGCAGTACAAAATGCTTTCACACAGTTTGTCGAATCTAGATCACCAGAGTTCTATCGCAAAGGCATAAATGAGCTTCCTATTAGATGGCAGCAATGTATAGATAATAATGGTAATTATTTTGATTAAATAAATATGTTAAATTAAAAAAAAAACGAATTTTTATACTTATCGGCATCGTACAAATCGGCAATTTCATACTTTAACCCCTAATATTAGTTATGATTTTCGCCTGTCTGTCACCTTCTGCTAGTTTTTGAACCGAGACGCCTACGTTCGTTTCTAAACCTGCTTATCGCTCTCCATTGGTACTGTAATAACATGCTTACTCTAATAATGTCATGTTATATATTACTTTTTTTTAAACACGAATTGTCAAAGTTGGCTGCAAAGATTTTCAACTATGATTCAGTTTTAGTTTATTTTTTATACAAAACTTATAGAATGAACTATTGAATTTATTATTTTATTCAATAGCACATTTATTTGGGATTACACAAAACAATAAATAAGTGCAAAATTGGAAAATTAGTGATCACAGTACCCAAAAATGAAGTCCAGGGTTTTGAAGTCCAGGTATTTGGATGTGTGGAAAGACGATTTTCCACACATTCAAATATTGCTTTATTATTATTAATCACGTAAACTATTTTTTTCCCAGAGCTGACATTACCTTACCTACCTAACTATATCCAAGTGCCCGCTTGACGCTGATTTCTGGGACATCCTGTATATGTAATATTCATTTTTGAATTTAGTATTTAATTAAACAGATAAATTCGAAATTTCCAAATTGAACGTTAGGTATAAAACCCACATGTAGAAATCTTTTTTTTTTAATTTTTAAATTTCCTTTTATTTAAAATTTATTCTAATATATAAAAAAAATCATTATAACTGTAATAATATGGGACATACGATTTTTATCTTTACAAAATCGATCACAATATACGATCTCGATTTTCCCCGTGTATATCGTCTATCTAAAATTAGATAACAAGACGATCGAGACGAACTCAAACTTTGTGAAGTCTAAGTAGTGTTGCCAATTTATAAAATTACTTTTGCCTACATTGTAACCAAAAATGTCTGGTAAACGAGAAAGTACTAAATAATCTTCCAATGCACTTTAAGCGTAAGCTGTCTGTCTGTCATTAACATTATAGACAGACAGACAGGGTCCATAGCGCTGGTCTTTATATATTTTTATATCTTTATACATTATGGTTTCGCAATTGAATTGAATTGAAAAAAAAAACAGCCTACGTAAAATAAAATGCGTTTTTCTACAATACATAAAATGATAAATTAATAGTACCGTATTTAAAGATAACTAGATTTTTATTTAAAACTTATAGAATGAACTATTGAATTTATTATTGTATTCAATAGCACAGTTATTTGGGATTACACAAAACAATAAATAAGTGTATTTGAGGTTATCTTCAAATAGGGTACTATTATCTGCTAAATCTGTTTTGAAAGGTAGGTAAATCTCGGGAACGGCTGGATCGATTAGGCTATTTTTTTTTAATTATATTTGTTGGAGTGGAAATTGGAAAAGTTTGCCGGTCATATCTAGGGACGAGTCGCTATTTTGTAATAAAAAGTAGTATCTAAATGTGTGCTCTAAATTATACTTTAAATAAAATTATATTCTAAAATTATACTCTAAATGTGTGTAATACTTAGATATATTCGATTGACAATGAAAAATCCTTTCTAATTTCTCACCTTCCTACAAATTGTTTGATGTGGGTAGGTATATGAACCTACTATAGAAAGACTATTACAACGTTCTATTACAATATTATTCCTAATATTGTAATAGAACGTCTATTACAATATTAGGAATATGATGGCCGATTGATTAATGTGGGGAATCAATGACCATGAATTTGCACGCTTAGGCCTGTGTAAACTCTCCCTAAGTCATACATACTCGGTATGTATGTATGTATGTATGTATGTATGTATGTATGTATGTATGTATGTATGTATGTATGTATGTATGTATGTATGTATGTATGTATGTATGTATGTATGTATGTATGTATGTATGTATGTATGTATGTATGTATGTATGTATGTATGTATGTATGTATGTATGTATGTATGTATGTATGTATGTATGTATGTATGTATGTATGTATGTATGTATGTATGTATGTATGTATGTATGTATGTATGTATGTATGTATGTATGTATGTATGTATGTATGTATGTATGTATGTATGTATGTATGTATGTATGTATGTATGTATGTATGTATGTATGTATGTATGTATGTATGTATGTATGTATGTATGTATGTATGTATGTATGTATGTATATACATACATATTAGGATATGTATGTATGTATGTATGTATGTATGTATGTATGTATGTATGTATGTATGTATGTATGTATGTATGTATGTATGTATGTATGTATGTATGTATGTATGTATGTATGTATGTATGTATGTATGTATGTATACTAATAATAAATCTGTCATGGAAGGGTCGGTCATGGAGTAAGTTACTTTGTTTTCAGAGATATCGTGTTTATAGGCTCTATACATGATACTGAAACTAAATTGACAATTTTTAGAATTTTTTTCTGTATGTATGTATGTATGTTCCTCCATAACTCTGAAACGAATTAACTGATTTTCATGAAACTCGGTAGATAAACATTTGGACGTACGGGACACAGGATAATTTAATATTTTTCTTAATATTTTTCAACGCGGACGAAGTCGTGGGCACCAACTAGTTTTTAATTTATAAAAAGCATGAATAAGATATTTCGGAGACCAATTCTCTTCTCTAACCCTTTCTAATCCATCGTCATTGATTCTAATATTAGAGACTTGTAGCATCTGTGGGTTTGCTTGTGTTATAAGCGACGATAATAAGCTATGTACTCTCAAGTGTCTTCTGTAAGCCTGTATGACGTATGTTTTAAATTTTTATTTTTACTAAATATGTTTTAAAAAAGTGAGATTATGATTTTGATTACAATAAATATTATTAAACATAAATGCATAGTTTATTGTGGCACCTTTCTAATTACCCTCCCCTTATAGAGGACCTATTTTGTTTCATGTAAAGTATTTTAGAGTTCATCTTCCTATTGTCGTGAAGCGGCAGTTAAAATAAAAAAATGAAATAGATATTTACAGATATATTTTAGAGAATATTTACAAATAATAAATATATATAAAAATGGATGAATTGAAAGTTGTGTAGTGTTATGAATGATGTACAGGTGATTAAATACAGATTAAAAAAATAAAAACAGCGTCTGGGGTGGTGGTGAAGTGTGTCCGGGGTCTCAGCACTGACTCCCGGAACGATACAATGCAGACTGGCAGCGGCGATGGGTGCGTCCGGAGCTCTGCACAGACTCACGGAACGACACGAAGTGAAGCGTGCAGTGGTGAAGTGCGTCCGGGGTCTGAGCACCGACTCCCGGAACGACACGATGCAAACGGGCAGAGGCGATGGGGCGTCCGGAGTCTATGCACAGACTCACGGAACGACACGAAGTGAAGCGTGCAGTAGTGAAGTGCGTCCGGGGTCTCAGCACCGACTCCCGGAACGACACGATGCAGACGAAAAGCGGAGATGGGTGCGTCCGGAGTCTCTGTGCCGACTCACGGAACGACGCGAAGTGAAATTTGCTCTAGTGAAGTGCGTCCGGAGTCTCAGCACCGACTTCCGGAATGACACGAAGCAGATAGAGGCAAGACAGGCCAAATTTTAATGTTGTATCGCAGAGAGGAGCGACAACACACTCATTGATTTTCATCAGTCTAGCCGGCTGGAAAACCTTCGAAATAATATTTTAAAAATTAAATTTAGAAAATAATAAATATATATGGCCAGGACATTTCGAATTTAGAGGTGAGGTTGTATATAAAAAGGAATAAAAAATGAGCGAGAAAGCAACAATGTAGTGAGAAAGCATGATGTCAAAATACTATGGGAACTATGGCGACGAAATAAATAAACAAAGAGATTATGTCAAAAATATATAAATTTGCGTTTTTGAAATTATATGATGACTAAATGCATGTAAAACGTATGAGAAAATGTAGGAAAAAGTATAGCAGACATTCTGAAAACAGGCTGTCGGTAAGATAATAAGGAAACAAGGGAAAAATGTGATGTAAATGATACGTGAATGACATGTAGGCCGAAAAATATATAAAATACAGGATCTGAGGCGTTATCCAGGTTAGTAGCGCATCCAGCAGTGATGTATGAAGTGTATGAACACGCTACATTTCCCCGACAACCCCAGAAAAATTTTCGACCGAGAAAATTTTGATTAAAAACCAGACAGATCCAGGGGACACAGCTTTGCAGATTCATACATCAACAGACATGCTCAAGCATTCATCTTCAAACACACCGTCTTCTATCATTCTGGTACGGGTGGAGTTCACATTCAATGACTGCCACTCGAAAAGGGTGATCCCAAATGACGGGTAAGGCTTATTTAAGGAGTTGTCAGCCGCTCCTTTGTAAAAAAAATAATGACCTAGGGCTTAATTTAACGAGTAGTCAGCCGCTCGTGTAGAGTGCTAAGTATAGCACTTAAGAGGTGAAGATATAACTACGTAAGACTCATCTTACATAGTTAAACTTCAAGCTTTAGAGCTTGAAGTGGAGGCTTCGCGGCATTAGCATATGCGTAGAAGAAATAGAGCATTTGCTCCAAAACTTTAGTTTACAGGCTTAAAAGCTTGTATAATAAAATAAAAATTTTGAATAATGAATAAATGAGATGAAATGATTAAACTGAGTTTAATTAGGTTTTAATGTCTTTGATATGCCATTTGCCCTTAGTTCCGTTGGTGTCTTCGAGAATATACACTAACGGTGAAAGCTTTTTAGAAACTTTACTTGACGAACCAGCATTTCCTAATACTCGATTCTTAAGCCAAACGGTATCACCGACATTAAATTCCTAAAAAAAAACGTCGAAGTTCATAATGAGCACTATACATAGCGTGCGCTATGTATAAAGTAGATTGAACCTTATTTGTTCAGTAGGTCAAATTTATTTGTTTAGCCATAATTGCCAAAACACAAAACACAAAAATCAAATTTTAAATGAAATAATCAGAATACAAATAAAGTTCAAATTTACCTTATTTCCTTCTGTAAAGATAAAATGATATTAATGTGTTAAATGTAGTGAGATGAAACAGCAAAATGAAGAAAATAAAATTTCGAAGGTTTTAGATTGACAAAGAAATGTAGGTCCAAAAATAAATCAAAAAAAAAATGCACTAGAAGAAGTGTTATTTTAGAATTTAGGGGGGGGCTATGTAGATCCGAAAATAAATCAAAAGAAAATGCACTAGAAGAAGTGTTGTTTTAGAATTTACGGGGGATTATGTAGATCCGAAAATAAACCAAAAGAAAATGCACTAGAAGAAGTGTTGTTTTAGAATTTAGGGGGGTGTGGGAATTTAGAAAAATTAGTTGGGCGCCAAACTAATTTGGTTTGGTATATAATAAAATATAATATAAATAATAATAATATATATTAATAATAATAATAATAATAATAATAATAATAATAATAATCGACGGCGCTGCTTGCCGACTCTAATATTGAGCAGATTGATAGTGCGAACACGGATGTAAGTATCGAAATAAAAGAGCAATTGAGGAGGGCTTTGGAAGAGGCGGTTTTGCAGTACCGCACCACACCAAATATTAGACCATGTCTCCCACGTTTGCCAACACATAAACATAATATTGCACTGATGGGAGCCCTGAACACTCTGCTGACTCCTTATATAAGGGCCAGCAGAGACTTAACCGATACTCACTCGATTTTGTACTGCGGGGCCATCGCGGCGTGCCGCGTTGCACGTGTCAAATTTTTAAACACTGACCGGGCAACGCGTAACGCCGAGGATGTCCCTGCATGGCAAGTGCGAATCGAGCGACGTATTGGTACGTTCAGGACTCTCATTGCAAAATTAATTTCTTTTAGTAGGGGAAACCATAGACCCCGAGTCATGCGTTTCGTTGCCCAGGCCTTTGTAGGTACAAATATAAAATCAAAAGACTACTTGGCCTCGACAACGGAACGCATTGACTATTATAAACAAAAAGTTTATGCGTTGGCAAACCGTGTGAGACGATATAAAGAACGGGTGCATAGGTACCGACAGAATCGTCTCTTTCAAAGTGACCAAAGAAAGGTATACCGAGATTGGGAGAAGACCGACCAAAGTATGAACGTCGGACACCCACCTGACCCAGAAGTTATGTTGAACTTCTGGCGTAATATCTGGTCGGCGTCCGACGAGCATACTGAGGGTGACTGGATACACATTGTCGAGCAAGCGTGCGAACCTATTACAACCATGAAGGCGATTACTTTTAGCAAATTAGACATAAGTTGTGCAGTCCGTTCTACCCAGAACTGGAAAAGCCCTGGACCGGACGGATTGCACAATTTCTGGATTAAAATGTTTCCATGTTCGCACGCATGCTTGGCAATGCAGTTCCAAAAAGCACTAGAGTTAGGTACTCTCCCAATCTTTTTAACAACTGGTATCACCTCTCTACTCTATAAATCTGGTAGTACCACGGAAGCCAAAAATTACAGACCTATCACATGTTTACCCACCATCTATAAACTACTTACATCTATTCTGAGAACAAAAATTAATTCACACATATTAGAAAACAAAATTTTGGACACAGCTCAGAATGGATGTAAGATTGGGTCCCGTGGTACTAAGGAGCTCCTCCTCATAGATATGACCATTTGCCAGCGTGTCCGGCGTAACAGCGGGGCTCTCTCGGTAGCCTGGATTGACTACAAGAAGGCCTACGATTCGGTGCCCCACTCGTGGCTGAGAAGGATATTAGAGTTATATAAAATTGATACGACTCTAAGATCTTTCTTAGCTATGTGTATGGGGCAGTGGACCACTGTCCTTCGTCAACCTGGATATTGGGGAAACGCCGCTGGTCTGCGAGACACGATAAAGATAGAACGAGGCATCTTCCAAGGCGACAGTTTGAGTCCATTGTGGTTTAGCCTAGCTTTAAATCCTCTCAGTACTATACTGAGAAATTTAAAACTAGGCTATAGACTGCGGAGAGGAGGTGAAGTCATTTCTCACCTTCTGTACATGGACGACCTTAAACTATTTGCACCAAAACCCAAAGACCTGTTAGAGTTACTGAAAACAACTCAGTGTTTCAGTAACGCAATCAGGATGGATTTTGGTATAGATAAGTGCGCGGTCATGCATGTTCAGAAGGGGAAAGTTGTAAATTCTCCAAATTTACAACTTTCAAATGCAATGACTTTTAGATCCCTCTCCGAAGTTGAGACATACAAATACCTTGGTATGTCACAGTCGTTGGGTATTAGTGATAAGGAAGTAAAACAGACAATAAAGACACGTTTCTTTAATCGCCTGATAAAAGTTCTTAACAGTCTTTTATCAGGAGGTAACAAGGTACGCGCCTTTAATGGCTGGGTTATGCCCTTACTCACATACTCCTTTGGCATACTAAGGTGGACTCAAACTGAGCTCGATGGCTTAGATAGGAGGGTTCGTCGATTGCTCACAACGCATCGCATGCTACACCCACGCTCATCTGTTATGAGACTGTACATCCCACGGAAATTAGGGGGTCGCGGTTTTTTAAGCACCAAGAACCTTCATAACCGTGAGGTGTACAGTCTTAGGGAATATTTCCTAAACAACGAGAGTGGGATACAACGCGACGTTGTAGCAATCGACAAAAACTTCACGCCACTATCTCTGGCAAACGAGAACTGGCGTAGGCTAGTAGTTCTGAGCACTGAAGATCGTAAGAGTATATGGAAGAGCAAGGAGCTGCATGGGCGATTCTACAAGGCCCTGACGGGACCTGATGTAGACTCGCTCGTGTCGGTGAACTGGCTACGTTTCGGTGACCTGTTTGGGGAAACCGAAGGTTTTGTCTGTGCAATTGCGGACGAAGTTATCAAGACGAACAACTACCGGAAATATATCCTGAAGGACGGTACGGTCGACATATGTCGGGCATGCCGCCGTCCTGGAGAAACACTCAGGCATATTATTTCCGGTTGTGGTCATCTTGCTAACGGCGAGTATTTGCATAGACACAACCAAGTAGCCAGGATCATTCATCAGCAACTTGCCCTTCGATACGGTCTTATCGAGTCTGAGGTGCCGTACTACAAGTACGTACCTATGCCCGTTCTCGAAAATGGTCATGCTACGCTCTACTGGGACCGCTCGATAATCACAGACAGGACTATTGTCGCCAATAAGCCTGACATCGTGGTTATTGACCGATCCCAGCGGCGGACGATGCTTGTCGACATTGCTGTTCCGCATGACGAAAACCTCGTGAAAGCCGAGAAGGACAAGCTGTCCAAATACCTAGACTTGGCTCACGAGGTGACCGCCATGTGGGATGTCGATTCGACAATCATCGTACCGATAGTCGTTTCGGCGAACGGTCTTATTGCGAAGAGCCTCGACCAACACCTCAAGAGGCTCTCGCTAGATGACTGGATCAAGGGACAAATTCAGAAGGCGGTACTCCTTGACACGGCACGTATTGTCAGGAGGTTCCTCAGTCTGCAGCCCTAACCACCGGTAGCTTGGGCCTTGCCCCGCTACCAGCGGCTACCTAGTTTTAAGTTTTTTATAATATTTATTGTTTTTATATATATATATTGTAAAAAACCTAGAATTAAGAAAAATAAATGAATAAATGTGTATAATAATAATAATAATAATAATAATAATAATAATAATAATAATAATATAAATATAATAATAAAATATATAATAAATAATAAAACTAAAAGCGAAAACAGGCTGTCGGTAAGATAATAAGGAAACAAGGGAAAAATGTGATGTAAATGATACGTGAATGACATGTAGGCCGAAAAATATATAAAATACAGGATCTGAGGCGTTATCCAGGTTAGTAGCGCATCCAGCAGTGATGTATGAAGTGTATGAACACGCTACACTATACTCACTTCTCACATGTTGCTATACAACATTCTAGAAATGTTGTTTTTTTTTTTTTTTATTTCATTTTATCGAAATATCAACAGCACACCAAAATTAGCCAAGTCACATACATAGGTTACAAAAAAAAATCAATAATACATATATCTACTTGAATTTTAAGCATTCAATTAATTATATAAAAATCAATTAATTATACAAGTAATATATTTGTAAACAAGTGATTAAAACCTAAAATGTATCCACAAATAAAATTACTTTGTTTGGAATACAATAGTAGGTAGGGTAGCTACAGATCGTTTTGCATGAAGGTTTTAATGAGACAATAAGAGACAATAAATACATAAAATTGCATAGAATACACAGATGCTCGAGAAACGATTTTACACTACGGCCTGCAGTTAGAAACCATTCTCACATTTTCCATTTTCACTGGACCTCGCTCTAACCGACTACAACTTTCATCCAAAAAGAAAATCTTCCCAGGAAATAGTACAAAATGCAGTTCGTGGAGACCGGTTCCCCAGAATTCTATCGCGAAGATAGATGATCTTCCGATTAGATGGCGAAAATGTATAAGAAGCGAGAGAAAATGATTTGAATTAATAAAAATATATTTTATCCTACAAAAAAATCTGTTTTAATTTTTCACATTTTTTATATTATATTTTAGCTTATACAGAATCATATTTTACAGATCATCCTTATAATTTAGCTGGAACCATAGTTCGCTTTACGTTATATATGCAATATTTTAAGAAATTAAAAATAAAAGTTAGTTTTGCATTTATTTGTTTATGTTCCTACATAAGGTCGTCGTATGTTATGTATCTAACTGAACTATGTATGTATATGCTAACTAATTGTGGACTGAATACTTTACATATCATCAAAGATGTCTTCTGTAATACATTGGTTTCATCATCATGTGTTTCTTTGACCTTTGCCTTAACTTAATTAAGGCTAATATGAATTAAAAGCGAATTTGTAGAGGCCCAATGCTTAACTGTCAAAAAATATATCTTTTCATTGTAGTTATTTACAGCGTCAACCACAAATCGACCCTCCCAAATGATAGATACATTAATTTTTCCTTCAAATTACAACTGAAATTAAAGAAAATTTACGTGATATATCTAACATCATGTCAAAGACTTTTCAATTACCTACTTGTCAACATAATAATAATTATGTTGGTGTTTACAATAAGTAATTTATTAGATAAACGGTTGTGCTTCAAATATCTTTCTTATATATAAAATTCTCGTGACAGTGTTTGTAACAAAACTCCTCCGAAAAGGCAAAGGCGACAGGAAAAGGTATATTCGGTAGGTCTGAGAATAACCTATTCTATGTAAACTATTTTTTTTTTTTTTTGCAAAACAACGTTTGTTGTGTCAGCTAGTGTTTTAGAAAAGCCATTAAATAAGACTTAGCTATTAAATCGGACTTAAAACATAGCCAACTGATGTTAGAACTTTGATTGAAGACATACATTAGTGTAGAAATTTCCACAAAATCGGATATCCGGATCATTTGGAAAAAATAAAATAAACTGGCGTCCAAAGAGCTAGTTGTAAAAGCAACATTGATTTTTAGGTTAGGTACCCCTAAATATAACTTAACGATATTGACTCTATCCAACAACGAGTTGTAGGTACGTAACTTCTTTAATTGAGTTCCAATCTCTCAAGAGACATTACAAGTGTTCTATCGCCTACATTAAGAGCGCTCACAGCTTGGCTGAACAGCCCATTATGTAATCGATACTCGCACACTTTGCTTCAAAGACGACTACAGGAGTTCAAGAATCAAAGCATTTCTCTCTGTAACTCTCGTCACATGGACAGTACATTGTATTATAGTAGAAGATCCGAAACTAAGTCGACCTAGTTTAAATAAGCCGACCTAAGTTAAAAATAGTCTGTCCAGGATTTTTTTTTTGCAAACCCATTTTTAATATATTTTCTAATATACTAAATTCATGATAAAATATGTTTTATTCTATTATCAGCTCGGTGAAGGTCGACTTAGGTTCGGATTATTAGTACTTTTGATGTAATAGGGGTGAGTATGGTATACCTAAAAGTATATAAAGAATATTAGCGTTCTATAAATTATGTAAAATTATTTAGTGTTTATAACAACAATGTGAGATAATCATGGACTGTTGGTATGTAATTTTATTCTATCTTAATCTATGTAAATAAAATCAGAGTGTCTCTGTGATTTGCGAAAAACTGCCTCAAACTAAGCTTAGAGAGTCATTCGCATGCTGTTAAAACGTAAATAACTTTTTTTAGAATTTTTGTCCGTCTGTCTGTCTGAAACTTTGCAGACATGAAGAGGGGGTCGTCAGGAGTAACATAGGCTACTTTTTGTTTATGTAAATTGTTTATAACAATTGCAAGCGCAAAACTCGAGAACGGCTGGGCCGATTTTAGTTCTGTCGTCACTCATGGATAGAGGGATAATCAGGGAAGGTTTTTACGTAAAAAAATGCACCCGGGCGAAGCCGGGAACGAGTCGCTAGTAATAAATGTAGAAAGCCATATTATCAGCGAGTATTATTGAGATATTATAGAGTATATTGAGAAAAAAAAGTCGCAATAAAAATTACAATAATCAAATGAAATTATTTATGTGCAATAAAATAATGTAAACGAAAGTATCAAAAATTTTATATTTTTTAGTGTTCATTGTTACCCACAAAAACAATTCGCGGGGCTAACTATTATGTCTAATTACATATTACAGTTGCCACAACATTTTTTTTTTCAAAATGTCAATTAAAATATCATTATATTATAATTTGCAGAAAAAAATTGCAATCCTATGAAGCTGGGAGCTGGTCGCTAGTTAATTATATAGAGCACGTGCATTTTGTGCTTATAACGACCTCAGGGTACCATACAATTACGCTTTTAGGGTGTTGTTGGGATTACCTCGATTTTGTGGCACATTAGGTATGTTTACAAAGGCGCAAGTGGCCTGCTTTATGCAAAAATGCTTAAAAAATCGCCACCCAGATGAGTAGGGTGAGATTTAGTATCAACATCTTTCTGAATATGGTCTTCAGCAGGCTGGATTGTCTGCACATTAATCACTGCTGTTCCATATTTGACGACACGTTTGGTCTAGTGGCTAGTAACCCTAGCTGTTAACCAAACGGTGGCGGGTTCGAATCCCGCTAGGGGCAAATATTTATGTGTTAACATTTACCTTTGTACCTGAGTCATGGATGTTTGTATTTATAATATGTATGTATTTACAAAAAAAAAGTAATCTATGTATTATATCAACTGTCTGGTATCCATAATACAAGCATTAAGTTGCTTAGTGTGGAACTAGATGGTGCTGTGTGGAATGTGTGAAAATTTATTATTTATTATATCCAGTGGCATTCTCAAATAATTGTAAATTTAATTTTTAATCAATGGTAATTGTAAAAAAAATATGTGTGCGTAACTCGAATAAATATATATTCATTGTTTAAATTGATTTATTTGTTATTATTATAGTTAGTTATTAGTTATATAATTATTAGTTAGGTACAGTAATTGAACAGTAATGAACTTATAAATGAATGAAACCAAAAAGTAATTTTCCCAACAAATGTTGTCAACAGGCAACACTCCCTAAGAAAGAAATCAAGCCCTTTTGAGATTTATAAGAAGAGCTCTGTTTAGTTGTTCGCAGGTGTTACGCGTAGTGACAACTTATCTTTGATCGTACCGGCTTAAAATGGCGGCAAAAAAGTTGCTAGTTGCTGTGGCGATATTTTCTTTGGTGAGAACTAGAAATAAGTTTTAACTATATTATTTTTATTAGAGAAAAAAATTGGACAATTCTTTACACTCTTATTGGTCGGCTTGTTAAATTTATATTATATATTAATTTTATACGGTGTTTTATACGTATTTTTTCTTTCTTTCTCTTTTTCAACTCATCTGTCCTATAAGGTCTCAATTCTGCGCACACTTCAGCGTCGTCCTTGGCCTTCAGTTCGGAAGTTTCGGCTCCAAAATATTCAACATTTATCCAGATACATATTCAACGGATTTTGCATACTCTTGCAATTGTATAAAAATAACGGTAGATACTTCTCATTTAGTCCATTTACTTCGGTTTGGTTGCATAAAAATTATTATTGATATTTGTCCACGCTTGTTAAAGCTGGAAGCCTTTTAAATTAAAAATGAAACACTTTTTAGCACTTATATACCTACATCAAAATTTTGATTTCAACTTTAGATAATATTTTATTTTGCTAATAAATAAAAACTAAATTTTGCCTCTAAAGACGTATCTCTACATTCATATCAATATAGAGCCCATAATGCGATTTAGGACAAACATAATAAAATTCGTAAATAGTTTTAAAAATCACTGTATGCGCTCGCTGTGCGCCTTATATATACTACTAGTGACCTGCCCCCGACTTCGCACGGAGTTGACGTTATAACATTAACCTGTTTTCCAAATTTCATCTTTCTAGACTTAGTAGTTTTCACTGTGCGTTGATACTAAGTCAGAACAAACAATTTTATAAGTATATATTAATAAGTAGTCGGAAATAATGAGTTTCTTATTATAATAATAATAATAATTTTAGCCTTTGCACACCATAAATAAACTTAAAGAATACTTAGAAAATACCCTTTAAACAGCTTTGATTAAGGGAATGACTGTCTGATATGACATCATCATTTTATGAAAGTATTATCATTTTATAAACGGATTAGCTGGTGCCCACGACTTCGTCTGCGTTGAAAAATATTACGTACCCTATCCTGTGTCCCGTACGTGCAAATGTTTATCTACCAAGTTTCATGAAAATCAGTTAATTCGTTTCAGAGTTATGGAGGAACATACATACTGATATCTCTGAAAAACAAAGTAAATTACTCCATGACCGGATTTATTATTAGTATTGATATCGGTTATTTATAGTTAGAATTGTAGCCTCAATGGACAATTTTATTGTGCACACTGTAAGTACTTAATATGTGTTAAAAGTATTATTGAGAGTATTTTAAGAAATATTTATTGGAGTTGAAATTGTTGGATGATAACTGGAATACTATATAGTAATTTTTAGAATTCCCCGCCAGCGTTTGTGTTGCCGAACTCATATTAACTCAAGACCCAACCCACTTGAAACGCTCTGGGCGTTTTTTGTTATAGGCAACGGTAGCCACATACCATCAAGGGGAATGTCAGCTTTGACATAAAAAAAATCTTTTTATAGTTCGAGTGAATAAGTATCTTCTGAATGAGCTGATTTTTGCAACTCTTCAGCTGAATGAGCTGAAGAGCAAACTCATCGTTAATAAAAAAGAAACAAAAATATTTAATAACAATGACAAGTATACTTACTTGTCATTGTTATTAAATATTTTTGTTTAGGCAAGTAAGGGTATAAAAAAATAAAATAAACCACTGCCGGGGGTTGGTACTAGATGAAAGAAAACTATTATTTTAATAATAGTCGAACACTAATCAGGTATTTTGTGTACTTTTATCTTTTAAGATAAAATTTCTCACGACTTAGAAAAAGAATTTGTGATTATTGTAGCGTAAGTGAATTGAGCCCATTTGTAATGTGGTGTTGATAAGATTATATTTATATCATTTGATAACTAATATTTTCCTTTCGTATGTACGACTCGACGTCACGAGATTCCCATAGCCCGAATTTTTTTACTTGCCAAATGCGAATTTTATATGTATTATTATTAATTACAGCTCTTATGTGTTTATATGTGATATGTGAGCGAATGTATTCATTGTATTCGTCTTATTTGTATAAAGTTTCGTTTAATTTGTTTGTTTGTCTTTTGTTTTTCAATAATTAATTAATAGTTTGTGGGACAAGTGCGCTTGATGCCGAGTGCAGCCGAGTAAAGCCGATTCAGCGTCACCTACCCTTTTTTTACAAGAGGAATCCATCATGGATGCCCATCGGCCTGGGGACAGACCGGTGGGTTATGTCGGACTCCTGCCCCGAGATGATATTGGGGTAGACCTACTGACTAAACCTCTTGGCGTCTTGAAGTCTTGAAGTTGCGAAGTCGGACGAACACTCTTCCGCAACTCCGCCACGGGGGTTCTACCCCTTTTTTTAACGTTGAGTAATCCTCTTGGATGTAGGGGACACTACGGGGTTATGCCGGATTCCTACCACATAAAACCCACGACTTTCTTTCTATCGCGGCCGTAGCGTGTCGTTTTATTTACATTCACTCTCAGCAATAAAATTTTAATGTGAGGGTCTAGATGAATCATTTTTTCTAACTGAGTTTCAATGATTTAAAAGAGATGAAAAAAGTGAAAAGGCTTACCGGTGATTGTGTAAAAAAAGATACAAAATTCTTCTAAGTGTCTGTTTTCAGTGTTGTTGTTTGTTGTATTTGTGGCGTTGTATTTTGTTAGAATAACAAAAACGAGTATGCAGGTTCCAAACCAGGTCAATCTGAACTTCCAACTATTTCCAACATTATTCTGTACGGAATATAATAACGCATTAGGGTTAAAGTACCGGTTCGCCTCGTGTCTGAAAGTTTCGGTACTTTTTGAAAATTTTGCTGTCTCGAGTCCCGAGACTTTCGGGTCGAGACTCCAGACGAGACACGGTAGTAAAAATTGGTAGTCATGTCATTTTCAAAATTATATACTTAACTAGCTGGTGCTCGCGACTTCGTCCGCGTTGAAAAAGAAAATATATGACTAATTATTATACGATGAGATATCGCAAAAACAAATTTAAAAAATCAGTTCTCTGTGCGCAATCGTTCCGTAGGGAGCCAACCATGCGTCTGAGCCGCGCAGCATGGTACCTCGCAGAGCTACCGGCAGCCGGCCAGTGAAGCGCGTGCGTGAATTGAACCGACCCGAACGTTATCATACCTATTTTTAGGCGGAATTATTTTAATTACTCATAATATATTTTCAGAGTTATTTTTTTTTATTTCAACTCGAAATAAAATTATTATTATTATTATTACGTAATAAACTTTATTTACTATTTGCGTTCTGTTAGTACTTAAAGCTCCCATTTAAGAAGAATATTTTATTAAAGCACCAAAAAGTATAATTGTTAATTCATTATATTATTAGATAATTATATTTATAGATGTTGAAAAATAATAAAAATATATAAGCATATAACGCTTTGACCTCTTGTTGCTATAACACTTTAGCTAGGCGTTAGTTTTTAAAGTGTTTTTAAAAACTAACGTCTAGCTAAAGTGTTATATTTTTAGACTTAGTATCCCATTTGAAGGTAAAATTTGTTTATTGACATTTGTGTAATAATATGTACATTTTATCATTGGTTAGTTTCATAGATAAACTCGCCGGCAAGCGTGTATGGATACGTTCGATCGCCCACGCTATCTGTTACAGAGAGGTGACGATAGACGTCTTCCTAAGTTACCTTATCTGATAAAAATGAGTTTTCACTTTGTTTAACTACAGATAGAGTACCTACACTTGACATCACCTATCAAATATTACTCAAAAATTCGCTCCATATCCATTTAGGCTTCTACTTGTAATGATATACAATAATGCAACAATCTGATATTTCGTGGTATATGCATAGCACAATGTTTATTTACTGTATTAAACAAGTAATAAGTATAACAAAACTTAATACTTTTTAGATAAACAGTAAGAAAATATAGGTATAGCTTGAAGTCGTAACATATTATTTAACTAGTTGACTCGACGAACTAAATTCATTCCATACAAAAATGTTCGAGATAATTAATTTTATTGTCAATTTTTTTCATTAATATTACAGATGTTTTAATAGTATTATTCTGTTATTTGATGCTATTCGGGAACAAATTAAAAAATTAAATATTATCATAAATTATAATATATTGAAAATAATAGCTTTTGCCCGCGACTTCGTCCGCACGTATTTGTCTTAAACGAATAATTTTTTATTTCTTGAATGATCTCTCGGGAACATTACTTGTTAAAAATATATACATACATTTCTTGAAAAAATAGAAAAATAACCTCAATAGATGATTCCTGCAAAGTCTTTCTTCTAGTCTATATGCATAAAAAAAGCATAGATCTAAACAGAAAACTCCTGCAGTCCACAGTTTTTTACAATAATCAGTTATTCGGCTTTTCTGAAGAAAAAAAAAGTGTTTTTTGAGTTCATACCTGTTTTAGATATAGGTGAACAATATAATAATTTATACTCAAAATAATTTGTTTTATTTAAAAGCAATATCTAATTTCCACTTTAATGTTTATTAAATTTTTATATTATTTTAGTTGACAATGGGAAAATAAGGGTAAATTACAAGCAGGAGAACTCGCGGGCGCACGCGAGTTAATTACCAGCGAGTCGACTAATAATTCCAAATGAAAAATCGTTTATTATGATTATTACAATATAAAAAAAACCTCAACTGCATTTTAAAATTTTTTTTTTGTTTCAGATACAGGCCCTCCCACATTTTTTTATAATGGCGTTGGGAGTGTTTCAGTGGTTTTGCATAATTGATTTTCTTTCATTTTCGACCACGACTCTATTTATAAATGCAGTATATTTTCACAGTAAGTGCAAAGATTCATTTCTCAATAAAGTTTTTTACAACGATAAAAGCAGGGCAGGCTAACTGACGAATGATTTTTGATTTTTACAAATGTATATCGTCAACCTGTCTGCCACCCTTTGTAACAAAAAAAAATAGCCGACTAAAAACCGAGCGAGTTGCACACAAAAGTCTCAATACTAAACCTTAATATCCGAATATAATCAATACTAATAATAAATCTGTAAGGGTCGGTCATGGAGTAAGTTACTTTGTTTTCAGAGTTATCGTGTTTATAGGCTCTATACATGATACTGTAACTAAATTGACGATTTTTAGAATTTTTTTCTGTATGTATGTATGTATGTATGTTCCTCCATAACTCGGAAACGAATTAACTGATTTTCATGAAACTTGGTAGATAAACATTTGGACGTACGGGACACAGGATAATTTAATATTTTTCTTAATATTTTTCAACGCGGACGAAGTCGTGGGCACCAGCTAGTAAAACTAATAAATCCATATGAATTTCGGATAAGATAAGAAATAGAATAAATAAATTAATTAAGAATAAGATGATCAATAGAGCCCTTACTTTCAGGTCCTCAATCATGCGGAGTACGTTTATTTATAGGACCACATATAGATGGGTTACCGGACCAAGCCAGCTTGGTGATCCAAACTGAACCCTACACAAGTATCAAAACTTTGATGTCCAGTTGCGTTGGCTTTTCTTTAGCAGTACTTTGGATAGTGGCAAGCGGCGCATTGCTCAGTAAGTGCAATCTGAATATAAATCTGAAGATAGATCAGATGAAGGTAGTGTTAGCCTGAGGACTACAGGCTTGAAAATGGAGAAAATCGATACCCTGGACGACATCTTTGAGTATTGCGACACATTTTCAAAATTTGGCATTTATTTATTTTTTTGTTAAGTATGCTCTTGATTGCAATCATAAATTCAATAAAGCAATCTATAACTAAATAATAAACAGTTACAATTGTACATAATTGTTAATATTTTATTATTTTAAAGATAACACAAAGAAAATTATCCCGAGAGCCTTTCGGGGTTTCTTCTCAGGATCGTCATAATCTTGGCTGTTTTTCCGAGACCTTGGTAAATTTAAATTTATAATAACTATCAAGAGTTTCTTGAAGAAACCTATTTAATGAATAAATATTTTCAGCCAAATTTGACACATCGTCTTTTAAAAGAAAGTACTACACTATCCTTGGCAAGTTATTTAAAAAAATATGACACATTAAGGGCCAGTTTTATAACAATCCGTTAATTAAATTTTATATCAAATAGACGAAAAAATGATCTAATAGTATAATATAGTGTATTATAACAATATATTCGTACGTCAACAGTATAATTTGACAGCTAGCGTTTACTGGCTCGTTACTGACTATGATAGGGTTGGTTTGTCTTGCGTATTGTTTATTTTGTTATTTTTGTAAATAAATGTGTTTGTGACGCGACACTTGACAGTTCTTGACAGACTACAACGAAACCGTCGACAATATTCATAAACTTGGGCGTATTTTTACGGGCAGCTACCGAATGTTTAATTTTTTTTATAGAACCACCGTCAGTAAACGTTATTGACGGACCGTTAACTGTTCGCTTACCAGCACTGTAACGAACGGGAAAAAGGTATGTCGTTTATAAAACTGGCCCTAAATCAAAATTTCAAAATGGTACAACACAAGCTACTAATCTTTCGAACTTTTGAAGTTAAAACTTCTTAGGCACGTTGAGCACTTTTTGTATGGAAAAGCACTAAAGTCGCGGTGTATATTTGTGAACCATATAGTCCTACGAATGACAGCTTTTTTTTTAGTGGGTGGCGCTGAGAACTCCAAGTCGATACACGCAAGGTGGCCATGGATGGTCGTTACTTCATTATTCGTGATATTAGATTTGGTGAACGCTGTGATGTATTTCGACGACCACAGGCATACTTCGGTATGGTACATTCACTTTCTTTTATTGTCATTTAAAATGTCATAATTTATTTAATTCACATTACTTGCTATTTTAATTATTATTCTAAATATTTACTGACCATATTTATTCTTTACTATCTGGTGCCCACGACTTCGTCCGCGTTGAAAAATATTAAGTAGCCTATCCTGTGTCCCGTACGTCCAAATATTTATCTACCAAGTTTCATGAAAATCAGTTAATTCGTTTCAGAGTTATGGAGGAACATACATACATACATACATACATACAGAAAAAAATTCTAAAAATCGTCAATTTAGTTTCAGTATCATGTATAGAGCCTATAAACACGATATCTCTGAAAACAAAGTAAGTTACTCCATGACCGACCCTTACAGATTTATTATTAGTATTGATTGATTTTTATCCCTATGAATTTAAAGACCGAAACTTTATGATCCGATTTCGTAATATCACATCTGGTTCGGTAAATTCTTTACCAATCATTTGCATAATCTCTTTCGCTAAAACTAATAGTCCCGTCCTAAGACAGATTTTATAGTGAGTCATTATAATCATCTCAGCCGTAGTACATCCACTGTTAGACATTATGGGGGACATGCCTCCCTCATAATTTTCATATACACAGTTAACCCGCAGTCCTTATAAGCTCGTTTGTCCGCCTTGTGGGTGGACGTCCTACGCTGCGCTTGCCAGTCTTTGGCCTTCACTTAAGAACCTTCAGAGAAGTCGAGGCCACATTGCACGGAGGCCTTGCCAATGTTTCTTTTTCTAAGCATTACCTTATTTCTGATTCCATATCGTAGTGTAAAACCGCGCCTAGTTCTCTGTTACGTGACACACCTCATCCATAGCTCCATAGCTCCATCCATCATCCATAGCTCTCTTACGTAGTTAGAGACCACGTTTCACTGCCGTATGTCATCGATGGCAACACACATTGGTAGAAATCTTTTGTTCTGAGGCACTGTGGAATTTTGGACTAAAAGAAGTCTCAGAGCTTGTGACTCAATAAATTAATAATTATAATTCACCATTTCCAAACAAAGGCTTGTCTTAATGTCATATTTTTATTTTTCATACTATCGAATCAAACTGTTTTCTGTGTTTGTAACAGAACGACTGAACCGATTTTATCAAAACTCTCAATGGTAGACAGAGCGCTATTTAGAAAGTTATTAAATACAAAAATTATTTTTTTGTACACGAACACCTTGACATTGACTTTTTTTTTCAGAACTTCGATGATTTACTCAATTACATAGATGGCGTCGCCAGTGGATTTGGTGCTTTCGCTAACGAAATAGACACTTACTGGGTGTCTATTGTTATGGCATTAGTTTACTCACGATTTCTTATCTTTAGTTTTGTTAACTTGTTCTTATTAACTGCTATTCTATTCGAGTGCAAGAGTGACACACATAGAGTCCATGTAAGTAAATATTTTAGTTTTTTTTTTTAAGTAAAAGTCGACAGACAGGCTGACGTTCCGCTTGGTGGTAGACAGCTCTCGTCGCCTATTAAAAGAAGTAAAAGTAGTAAAATGAAGAATAAAGGTTTGGGAAAATGGTACTGCCGTTCCCACACATGCTATTATTTTACGGTTACTGTTAGTTTACTGTAAGCGCATGGTTACTGCAGCCAGACGGAAAGCCCAAAATAATTACAAATAAACATAATATTTTCAGAAATCTAATTCTTTCTTCATAGTTTTCTTTGTGTTTTGGAAACAGGAAAACCTCGCGAACAAAACAGTCGTTCACGACTTGTTAAAACCTTTATTAAATGACACGCTCACACAATCATACATGTTTTAAGATATGTATGTAAAAAAAACAATTTACGTTAAAACTTAACCACTGTTACTCTGAACTTAAATAATTATTCTGATTTCGGTTCCTTAACAGTTAATTTTATTTTTTATTCCCAGTTAAGTAGTTAGTTTGTGTTAATACACGACTGTCATTCAACTTTTATGTTTGTTTATTTTGCTGACCCTAGAATGATGGTTAAACTAATGATGTAATTCATTATTAACCATACCAAAAAAAAACTCTGTTCCACACTGGTGTGACGCAGTGTCTAAACCGGCAAAAAGAGATAATTTATCGAGATATTAACAGCCTATGCTCTTCTAAATGCTGTTGCCCTGTTCTCTTCTATTCATTTTCATTTTATCCCCTTAGGCGGCTACGTCTGTATCCGGCGAGATAACCCGACAACATACAAGCACATTTATAAACATGGCACCTGGATACACCATAGACAACCAAGTAGAAATTCAAGACAGACGTATTTCACCTTCAACATCGACACCGTAAGTTATTATATTTTTATTTTCATGTAGTTTGCTAGAAGATGGTTACCGTCGCCCATAAAAAAACACAAATTACACCAGTGATGGATGTGGCAAGTTCACTGCAGACCCTGACACGTTATAACATAAAGGAGAGTAGAGATGAAATTGCTGATAGGTGAACTGGTTGTGTCATGTGTCAATATTTTCGTGAAATGTGGCTACTGCCCCCAAATAGTTATGCAGTTTAATATAGCAGGACTTAGTGTGTTCTGACCATACAATATTGTAACTATAGTGTCTTTTTTTGTTCTTTTAGAAGTTCACAAATATCATGTCATTTGACCGATGAATCCTATCCTATGATGACAATACCACGACCGGAATTTTCTTACAGGTACAAATAAGCATGAGCCTTATTTTTTAATAACTGCTTTTAGATTCGGTTCGTAAATAAACTAAAAAATAAGAATTAGTTCAGATTCTCAATTAGTTTTATTGTTTTTGTAGAGATATACTCAAGAAACACTATGAGTGATTCTCAATGAAAGATATCGCTTTTTGTTTTTATCAGATGATGTCTTAAATGTATTTTTTTTATGTAATTTAATATACAATTTTAAAAGTATATCTTAAAAGTTGAGCTGTATACTTATAAATAAATTTTTTCATATGAGCTTATACTACATATCTGCTTGACAGGCCACTTATTTTATTCACCACGAGACTAAATAATGAAGTGCTTCAACCTATAGAGGAGGAAGATGTTAATGTTGTATCTCCTTCTGAAAATACCACCACCGGCGACCAAAGGTATATAATAAACGATATGTCGTATACAAAATTTATTTATATAGGAAAATATGCAACAAAAGTTTACAAATAAAAATCCATGTATGAGCTTGTTCTATAGGGACTCCAAAACCGCTTAACTGATATTCGGTTTTCACTTAAATAGAATGAGTATATAAACGAGGAAGGTTTATGTGTATAAAAAATCGTATAGCGGGTCACCAGTATAACTTAACAGTATAACTTAACAGAACAACAACGTACCACTGTGTCTGGGTTTAAGTTCAGTGGAGGTTCCTGCTCTCTGAATCTGCTTGATATCACTTGCTGATCAATACTAATAATAAATCTGTAAGGGTCGGTCATGGAGTAAGTTACTTTGTTTTCAGAGATATCGTGTTTATAGGCTCTATACATGATGCTGAAACTAAATTGACGATTTTTAGAATTTTTTCTGTATGTATGTATGTATGTTCCTCCATAACTCTGAAACGAATTAACTGATTTTCATGAAACTTGGTAGATAAACATTAAGACGTACAGGACATAGGATAGGCTACTTTTTTCTTTTTCAACGCGTACGAAGTCGCGGGCGCCAGCTAGTTTGAAATAATAATCACGGAATCATCTAGTGAGTGGAGTTACCCCATCCCTTCCTTATTCCTTCCATTAAGTGTACCGTTAGCCTGTCTGTCGTTAACATTAAAAAAAAAATCCTTAAATAAACTCTTAAATTTACCTGACCACGGCTCTTGAATGTACATATATGTAAAATATATTATATTAAAATATAAAATATATATAAAAAATATTAGGGGTTAAAGTATGAAATTGCCGATTTGTACTGAAAAATAAAAATTCGTTTTTTTTTTAATTTAACATACTTATTTAATCAAAATAATTACCATTATTATCTATACATTGCTGCCATCTAATAGGAAGCTCATTTATGCCTTTGCGATAGAACTCTGGTGATCTAGATTCGACAAACTGTGTGAAAGCATTTTGCACTGCCTCCTGAGAAGAAAACTTTTTATCACGCAGAAAATTGTCCAAATCACGAAAAAAATGGTAGTCCGTTGGAGCAAGGTCTGGCGAATACGGAGGGTGACGAATGGTTTCTAATTGCAGTTCCTGTAGAGTCTGCAGATCAGTCAAATCATGAGGCACCCATTTTTCATATTTTTTTATTTTATTGATTTGACGCAAATGAGTCAATATTGTTGGTAAGATAACGTTAAACCATGCCGCTAATTTCTGGGTAGTTTGGCTCGGATCGGCTTCCACCATCTCTTTCAAATCATTGTTATTCACCTGTGTGGGCGGTCTTCCACGTGGTTCGTTCTTCAAATCGAAGTTTCCATCACGAAAGCGTTTAAACCAAAATCGCACAGTGCGTTCATTAGCAGTCCCCTCTCCAAACGCAACATTAATATTGCGAGCTGTTTCTGCCGCGTTAGTTCCGCGTCGGAACTCGTATTCAAAAATCACACGAATTTTCGAAGTATCCATCTTTATTGTCTAAGCTGAATAAAAAAAACAACTGAAAGTTGATAATCGAATGTTGCACATTTTTTAAAAGAAGAACTACATAGGTACCGTATGAAAAAAGTTTCACTCAAAAATCTCAAACCATGAAGGTTCTATGTCAATTCGAAGTACCTATTACAATAAAACGGCAATTTCATACTTTAACCCCTATTATCTGTCTATACAGCGGCGTTCAGAGAGGTCTGGCCAATCACTTGCCTTGGGCCTATATAAAACCATCAGGGCAGCCCATGCGCACTATTCTGAGACCCGAAGAGGATCTTCCTCCAGTACCCCTACAGGATTACACGGTCACCGACCCCCAAAGGAAATTTTGTAAGTATATAAACATATTATAATATTTCAACTCACAAACATATACACAAGTATCAAGAAAGATGATTAGGCGAGGCCAAGACTAATAATAAGAGGAATATGAGAGAGAATGGCTGTATATAAATTCATTACTTGTGTACTTTAAACCATGGAGAATGGCTTATATGGGTTTAAAGTGACAAACTGACAGGCTACAACCATTAAATAGTGGCTCTTGTGTAGCATTGGTGTTTGATATGATTGGCTGCTTACGCAGTTCATGAAACTTTTATTCCCCATGCTTAAAACGGGTTAGTCCAACTAGTTCTACTATTAATTCTACGATAGAACAGATTGGACAGATTAAATCCAAGTAGTTCTAATATGCAGGTCTTCTTGTAATGGTGTTATTACCTACTATAGCCAGTCTAACTAACTGGCCTTTAAAATACGCTTGCTTTATTACTAACTTTTATATTAAGTTAGTAATATAAAATATATACCTTTTTTCTTACAAGAGGCATCCATCATGGATGCCCACCGGCCTGGGGATAGACCGGTGGGTTATGTCGGACTCCTGCCCCGAGATGATATTGGGGTAGACCTACTGACTAAACCTCTTGGTGTCCTCCGCGTCCACTATAAGGCGAAGTTGCGAAGTCGGACGAACACTTTTCCGGTTGCGGTCCATAGTCCATCCTTCCGGTCCGTAACCAGACATTGCTCATTGGGACGGCGCACCTGAATTGCCAAAGTGCACCGTGCCTCTCAAGATGAAGCGGGCGGTAGAGTACACACCTACCGCCTTTTTTTTTAACGTTGGGAAATCCAGTTGGATACCCGGCAGTGTAGGGGACACTGCGGGTTTATGCCGGATTCCTACCGGCTAAAACCCAACGACTTTCTTTCTACCGCGGCCGTTGATGGGCGGGGTCGTGGGGACGTTATGCCACGGCTATCCAGCGCGGGGAGGCCTGTGCTCCCTGTTAGAACCTGGGCGTACCCGAAAGTGGAGGCACGCCGGCCATCTCGGGGCCCATCTACCGCCCTAATCCTGTCAGGGATCCAGGTGGCGAGCGTCCAGTTCGTCGGCGACGGAGGGGATGAGACAGGACGTCGTCCTCTTGTTGTCTCTCCGCCGCCTCCTTCCGCGAGATGACATCTTCGCAGAAGGATTCAGTCACTCGCCAAGCGGCTCTGCTGCCGACCTTTTACTACGGCCGGCAGAGAGAAGTCCAGTCCAATGGTCGCATCGAGCTCAGTTACCTAAAATATATACCTAATGTATAATGTAATCTAAATCTAATTGTATTCTTTATTTCTTCCTATGCAAAGCGCGCTAGGGAAGTATGTAAGTATAGGAATAGTTATTGATGCATGATTTTTTATCTATAGTACTCTGACTTAATAAGGACAGCGGGTCAATGGTGCATCCAGGCTACTTCTGGCCGACCTTATTGGGAGGCCTATGTCGAGCAATGAACGTCCTACAGCTGAGTTGATGACAATAATGAAGAAACATTGAATAAATGTTTCATCGCCATAGAAAAAGGGACGCGCATAGTTCAGTCCTAGTTTCATTAATAAGATATTTTCCTTTTTTTTCTTAATTTTTTTTCTTAGTAGATTTTTTCAGGCACATTAGTGCTAACATTTTATTGGGTGTGTATCATCTCGTTTTCTTGCAAAGTTGTTTCCTATATAGGTACTTGTCTACTATTTACATCTTCCCACTGTGTATTAATTTTTGTTACATATTGTGTTACTTTCAAATTCTATTCTATTGTATTACTTTTCAGTGAGTTTATTAAGCTTTTATTGATTTCAAATAAAAGCTCTGGGTCGCAACTATTGTTCAAATGTTTCATATACATATGAAACATTTGAACAATAATAAGGAAAGCTTATACCATGTGTCTTTCAATCTATTGAATATGTTTCTGTAAGCTTTTACCGTCGCAAAACCGTCCACTGTCACAACTTTTCACCGATCCTTTTACGTGCGAGTATAGACACATTATGTTCATGTCGCGATATTAACACATCTATGACGCAGGTATCTTCATTAAAGCGGGGGCTTACAGAGTTCACAATTCAACAAACTATTGTATAACCATCGATAAGTTTAATAATTTTTTCGTTAAATGCATTTTTGCTCATATTTTTATATTATATTGATTTTCATATACATATATCACATTTCCTAGTCACGTGATAAATATACGTAGTTGTCACCCGCGTCGTGATTTTTCTTTAGTAAAGCTCGTCAGCCGTGGCTACCGTAGCCAATAACACAAGCAACGACACAGGTACCGCAAATGCACTGCCCACCAATTTATTAGGCATGGGGTAGTGAATGGGATCTGGAATTAAAAGGTGGTCTTCCGTAAGGGGGTGGTTACTGCCGCCAGACGCAGTGTGCCCTGCCACTACAACTTTTTGCAAGAAAAAGACTTTCATCCAACAAATATAGCGATGAGGATTCATTACATCTAGTAAGTTAATGGAAACAGATCATACGAATGATAGATGATATCGTAGATTACATGAAGTATAGATTACTTATAAATAAAATTTAAATATCTGAAATGTCAAAATAACTGTATTTTATTAAATATATATCAAAGTACAGGTGGTTAAATAAAAAAATTTAAAAAAAAAAACCATTTTTCAAATATAGTTTGTCAGATAGACTGTCGATCTTTATATTCCACCTAATATCACAGAATAGAACTTTTCACAGATGGTGGTACAAGGAGTAACTTAGACTACTTAAATTTTAGAAAAAATAAAATAAAATCAATCAATACTAACAATAAATCTGTAAGGGTCGGTCATGGAGTAAGTTACTTTGTTTTCAGAGATATCATGTTTATAGGCTCTATACATGATACTGAAACTAAATTGACGATTTTTGGAATTTTTCTGTATGTATGTATGTTCCTCCATAACTCTGAAACGAATTAACTGATTTTCATGAAACTTGGTAGATAAATATTTGGACGTACTGGACACAGGATAGGCTACTTAATATTTTTCAACGTGGACGAAGTCGTGGGCACCAGCTAGTATTGTATATAAGTACAGTACCTGGCGAGCCCCAAGCGCACGTTAGAGCGAAGTATGGCCGGGTTCAGCTAATTTACGATAAATATTTCCAGCAATGGCTTATAACATTATTAAAAAAAATCATTTGTATTTGTTGCAGCTGTTCATCGAGCGGGCACATTAAGCAACGCAGCAGTAGCAGCAAGAGATGCAACCGTAAGTCGGGAGGAGTCAGGTAAGTCGACATCTGCCTTTTAAACTGTTTCATACATATGTCATCAAATTTTATTACTCAATTGAGATTTCTCAGAAGACCATATGAACCGCGACACATTTATGGGAACTTTTTGTTTTTCATTAGGAACACGTCAGTCTTCACGTTCTTGACTACACCGGGGTGATTCAGAAAAGTGATTTTATTCGTATACCATTAAGTCGCGTATATATTTCGTCAGCCCTTGACCGTAGACAAGGGCGTCAGAGGGCACTATCCGCTACGAATTACGATAGATTATGTTATATTGAAGTTATAGTTAGATTATGTAATAACAAAAAAATATATATCACATCATTCAGATTGTGTAATTTCTGTTATTTGCAGCAAACCCAGAAAAGTGGGATGTGCTGTATTGAAACATTTACAGCAAATTAGCGACAGAGAGGTTTACGTTTGAAAATTGAATGTTGGCTGCTTTCATTGTAATAATAATTACTAGCAAACAATGTGAAACAATATCGTCTTTGGCATAAGTAATACGATTTATTACATGAATGTTAGCAGTTAATGGGGTGGTTTAAAAACTCTCCCACCTATATTCATTGTTCATTATTCAATATGTAATAAGTACCTCTATTTAATAGTAAGTGTATCTACTGTGCAATATTATTAGCTATTACACACCTTGAAATGATGGGTAGAGGACAATAGAATGTCTCCTACGCGGCTAAGTTAAGTTAAAAATAAGTTTGTATATTCTGTATGCTCTGGTTATAAAAAAACAAGTTAATTTTAGTGAAATAAGTACTTAAGTAATTTCTTTCAGATGAGTCAGAATGCTTGATGAAATTTATACTGTCTTTAAAATGCATATAGCCGTCTCACTCTTGTTACACGTCTACATGTTTACAGGAGTTACTAGACTTCTCGCCGGAATTTATCTCGCCCGAACCGGCGAGTTATCAATTATGTTTGATTTTTACCTATTATTTCACTAGACAACTCGCTAACAATCGGTGATTCTGTACAGTTGAACATAAAAACTTAATAAAATATTAAAGTGGAAACTAGATATTGCTTTTAAATAAAACAAGTTGTTAGTATAAATTTCTATATGTGAATAACATTTACAATAATTAACAAAAATTAAATGCATATTAAAAAATATGAAATTAAAAATATTGATACCTATCTAATCAATCACATCAGTATACATAAATTATCTGGTTTACGTTATTAAGTAATTATTTGTTCAAGACAGTGTTTTACACTTACAAAAAAGCCAACTATAACTAAACTTTAGAAGACTTATTTAAAAAAAGGGGATGCATGAAATCGACAAAAGACCATCAAAATTTAGAAAACTAAACCTATCATTAATTAATTATATCACAATAAATCTGGGCTACGTTCTTATACTAAAATTTTACGACAAAATACATATTATTTTGTACAAGAAATAAAAGTTAAATGTAAAGTCTAAATTAAAAGAAAATAAAGTTAAACAGCTTAAACGACCTGTGTTTTTTAAGACTTAATTAAATGTATCTTTTTTCTGTTTTAGTGTTATATAATAAGAAATCGTACAAGGCTATTCACTACAGTACATTACGAGCAAGAACAAGAACAAGAAAACGTATAATATTTTTATTTTATTTTATAGTATACCTATTAAACTTAAAACCTATTAGTACCTGTAGTAAGAAATAAGAATATTTCTATTCTAGTTTAAAAATTCGTTTAATAACTTTATGTAACGTGCGAGTTGTCTAATGAAATTATGGGTAAAAATCAAACACGATAACTCGCCGGTTCGGGCGAGTTAAATTCCGGCGAGTAGTCTAGTAAAGCGTTTACAGTAGAGGCAAACGTGCGACGTCATTTAGTAGATGACATAAAAGACATGAGTCACATTTGTGCTTATAATAATAAAATTAGTTGTCCATAATCATAACGTCATATTAAACTTAATATGATTGTTTTGTGTATCATATTACAAAGATCACTGTATAACGATATCTACAATTCTTAAAGTGGATATTGCAAATTTGAAATGATCTCTGATGTTGACTTAATTATTGAATTTATTAAAGTCTGTATTTACTTAATTATTAGTTATTAGTCTTCGTTATAGATTGACTTCATAAACATATTCATTGATGCCAATAGCGAAACCTCAACTAATTTTAAAATAGGTAACGACATACCTACATATACAGATACATTATTTTTTTAATAATTTTATGGTATTATTTCTTATTCCACCATTTTGTTCTGATTATTTTCACTTTTTCACTTTTAATATCACAAGGATCCATTTAAATGTGTTTTTCGCTTAAAAGGTTCATAAGGTTCATAAGCCAAAGCCAAAGATTTATAGGTAAATCGAGCGAAGCAACTTCAAGGGGTTATTGGTCAATTTGCGGTCAAAAAAAAATCTCGTGCGCAGCCTTTTGATTCTAGATTTGCTTTTAAATAAAACATAAATATTGCCAGTATAAATTATTGTATTTATAATTCAATAACATTATTAATAAAAAATAATAACGAAATGTCATATCAGAGAAATATTAAAGCTGGAATTCAAACAATGAAATATTTATACTTAGATACTAATCAATAATATCAGTATATAAATCTGGTTATATTTCTGGTTTACGTTATTTACTAATTATTTGTTCAACACAAAGTGTTTTACACTTTTAAAGAAAAAAGCCTAATAATACGAGTATAAAGATTTACTTTATAAGATCTATTTCTTTTTTTTTCGTGAATACGTAGAAAAGTGATGATAATAAAATCTTGGAATCTATCTATCATCTAAATTCAAAATTAAAGAATTTTCTAGTATATAGTATATTCGAATTCGTTGGATATATATACATAATATAATTACTCGTAACGTGTACACCTATAAAACACGGCCGTGTCCACGACACAGGCGAACCCCATATTTTTTACAACAAAGAAGTAGCTGTTCTGATGATGATGATATCAACAATGATGTTGACATCATCATGCATGTCTTAAGTTCTTCGTATCCAACCGCTTCCTGCGAAGCCTTTCAGGTTAGCTCTCCACCTCGCCACAGAACGTCCCACGTTGCGCTTTCCAATTGGTGGCCTCCATTCGAGAACTTTTCTAACCCATCGATTATCCGCTCTGCTACTAATGTTACTGGTCCATTAATTGCCACTTCAACTTACTGATTCTCTCAGCTATGTCGACAACCTTGATTCTTCGGCGAATTTCAGAATATCTGATCATATCCATCAATGAAACTCTGAGTTCGCTCTTAAGTCCGCTGAGAGACTAAACACGTGGATCAGTCCAGCCGTGAGAGGCCACGTTTCAGCACTATACGTCATCACTCATTATATAACTTAGTCTTCAGACATTGCGGCACTGGTGACGAGAACAGATGACGTAGTTCTCGAATGCAGTACAATTATAATAGTATAGATGATTACACTTATTTTGAGTGTTCAAAAAGTATGAGTATTAGTCAAGACCTTTTAGTCCCCGCAGACTACAGACTTTCTATCGGCCGATAGTTTGGTCGGCTTTTAAATCAGTATGAAAAGGTAAATCACTGAATTCTCCTATTGATGAATTCTTTAGTTTGCATTTCCCCTGATATGATGTTTCCAATTACTTCAAAAATCAAAATATGTAAATACTCGTATGATAGGTAAGTAATTGTATAGAGAGATTTAAATAATTTTTTAACCATTTGAATCAAAATTTTGTTAAAAAATCATTAATGATAATAAAACTTTTTTTTGTTTAAGTTTAAATCTGAAAAAAATATATATAAAATCTTGATTAAGGTAGCAAAAAAACATGTGTTCACAATTACCCTGGTTGACTATATCAGCACTAATCAAAATTTTAGGTGTTTGAACCTAAAATAATAATGGCGCTTTCACACTAACCGCACCGACACGGACAGACCCGCACCGCCAGACAAAACACTACGCTTACGTTACGGTAAATGTAAATACTTCTTAACTCGTAACCACCAATGTCTTCATGTTTTAATAACAGAAAAAACCACGTGAATACGAGACTATCGAGGTTGTAAAAAAGACATGTGTAATGCACTAGTCATAATTACGTATGTATTAGGCCAATAGTAATACCATAAAAAATTTCTTTAATAAAAAACATTACAAACTACTAGAAATATTGCTTTATAAATAGAACTGTCTAATTTAAAAGAACTTTTAAAAGCCACCTGGGCAATATTTTCTCACTTCAATTACTTCAGAATAAAAAAAACTTCAAAAAATCATTCAGATCGCAAATCATCCAGATTTTGTAAAATCTTACACATCGAAGAAACAACAAAAAAATTTATTGTTAACAACAAATTTTTGCCTAAAACTTGAAAATTACAAAGACGACTTATTCACACATTGTTTGATGAACTAAAATTGTGATGACTTTTATGAAAAAAGACGTCATAGAAAATTAATTTCATGAAATACTTAAAACATGCTTAAAACATTAAAAATTGACATAACACCTAAAGCGTTAAACTTCACTATTTACAATTAACAACTGATAAATATACTTTTTAACAATAAATAGGAAATATTAATTTTTGGTGTACAGTCCGGGTACGAAAACCTTCGTCAGTTTTCAAATTCATTCCTTTATCAAATCTTAGTCTCAATCAACTCTTTATCAATCAACTCTTAGTACCTTTTGAAACTAAAGCACTAAGCACAGAAATGACAAATGTTTTGTATGAAATTTTTGGCTTGACTGATAATTACCCTGGTGCAAGCAAATGTCGACTTTAACATTACGAACTTTTTCTTACCTAGATTTTACATATCTATTTCAACACGGATATGGCACAATATACTCATGTTTCGGTATATGAAGATACGAGTACTAAAGAGGCAGCAAAAGAGGCTACTGTTGTGATTGTAATGGAACTTAAGGGTAGTCTTATATTTACTTATTATAGAATAAATATTAAGATCTACCTGATGTACAATTTTTGAATGATTCATTATAAAATAAAGTTAGTCTCAACAGCATGTGAATATATTTACATTATATAATCTATAATATAAAAATGAATCCCTAAATGTGTTGCTAAGCGCAAAACTCGCGAACGGCTGGGCCGATTTTAATTCTGTCTTCACTCATGGATAGAGGGATAATCAGGGAAGGTTTTTATGTAAAAAAAATGCACCCGGGCTAAGCCGGGAACGAGTCGCTAGTTATCAATAAAAACACAACATGGTGTCAGGTGTGGGGTTCGAACCCACGCTCCCTCTCGGGAACCAGAGGCTTACTAAGACCTCTTAGTAAGCCTTTATGAAGCTACTAAAGGCCATGAAATTAAATTAGCAAAATATTCATTGAAAATCTATCAAATCGAGTTCATAATCATGTTCAAATAAAAACAAGCTAGTGTCGTTATTGAATCAGTGATATAGTAAAATTGCTACATAACGCCACAATCAAATTTTTCGCGAAACCCATTGTGTTATGGTGAAATACGATTTATGGGATCCTACATAGACATACTAATATGGTGGACTACGAAATTTAATACATTTTATATAACTGCAACACATATAACTAACACGTTATCACAAACGTGGTCTTATGTTTGTAATATGTCTTAATTTCTTTGCTGAATGATACGAATGACTATTTAACTAGACGTTTTAAAAATGTACCTAAAAGCTTTTATCTCTCATTCAAAAATGAAAGATCAAAAGTAAATTAATGAAATGGTTTTTTTTTCTATTTTTGTATACCAGGTTCCTTTTCTTTGATTTCTTATTATAATTTCTTATTTTAATTAATTTTAATAAATTCCCTTGAACTATTTATTAATTTAATATAATTTTTAATAAAAATTAATAGAAAAATAAATGGAATTTTAAAAATAAAGTTATAATTTGACGACACGTTTGGTCTAGTGGCTAGTAAACCTTGCTGTTAACCAAACGGTCGTGGGTTCGAATCCCGCTAGGGGCAAATATTTATGTGTTAACATTTTATCTTTTTATCTGAGTCATGGATGTTTTATATTTATAATATGTATGTATTTGCAAAAAAAAAGTAATCTATGTATTATATATCAACTGTCTGGTATCCATAATACAAGCATATAGTTGCTTAATGTGGAATGTGTGAAGATATTTATTTATTTATTTAATATTTCATGTAAACAAGGTCTTTCGTTGCGCATTAAAAAAAAATTCTCTTAGAAATGGAGCCTGGTGTTACAGTGTCGAAGGTTGTTTTTTAAAAATGTAAAAAACACATCTCTTCGTACATACTTAGAAAATGGAAATTTTATATTTAAATCACACATTAATAATAATTTAAAATATTTTACCTACTTCGAACATTTTCATTTTTTTAAATAATTTTCTAACTTACCTGTTTTTAGTTATTATATTATGACTGTATACTTTATTTTTTAGACGTTATTCATATATAAGTGTAAATAAAATTATGTTAATATTTAATTATTTAAAAAAATTTATATTATATTCAAATATTTTAAACCAAAGTGATATAAAGTTAAATAATGTAACTTAATTTTTAAATAAATTAGTGGTTATAAAAAAGTTCCTTATTAAAATACTAAAGAATATATGTTTGTTTTAATTAGAACCGATTTAATTATTTAGGTTTATTGTGTAACTATGGCAAGGCACTCTACGTCGTATTTGTATCGTAAATAACTGTATCAGTTGTAAATAAATGTAGGTAGTTTATTTATTTTAAAGATAAAATTGTAGTCTTCAAACGCGTGAACAGATCTTCAAAAATTATAACTAGGTAAGAACAATCCCGATCACGTCTTCAAACTAAAAAAAAGGATCAAAATCGGTGTTAGAAACATTAAAAAATATCTAATATATAAAATTCTAGTGTCGCAGTGTTTGTTGCCAAACTCCTTCGAGACGGCTGGACCGATTTTGATGAAATTTTGTGTGCTTATCGGGTAGGTCTGAGAATCGGCCAACATCTATTTTCTATACCCCTAAATGTTAAGGATGATCCACCCCAATTTGCTAGTATTTTATACAAATATGGCAACTCTGTTCTCTAAAAATGTAATGGTTATCATTATACGAAAAGTAAATAAAAATTGAAATATACAAAATAATAAATAGAAATTAACAATCGGTCCACCTGTTTGGGAGCTACAATACAGATAGACAAATACACAGGCACACATGTCAAACATATAACACGTTTTTGCGTCTGGCGTCAGAGGTTAAAAAGAAAAATTTTAAACAAAAATGAAATATAATAGTTTTAGAGTATGGGGATAATGAAACGGTTTTGAATTTTGAAGTTAGATGAACATGTATACATTATCTAATTTAAAATTAGATGAACATGTATACAAATTCATTTCAATGTAAAAGTAAACCTGAGTCAGTCGCATATTCATCTAATTAGGAGCACGTTATTCACTTTATAAATCAATAAGAAAGGTTATATATCTAGGACATAACTGGTTACGATGCTCAGGTTACGTACGCGGCCGAAGCGGAATTTCACGTAAACAGTACAATTATATATTTTTCGTTTAGCTATTGAATAACTGTGCACGTGTTTCGTTTAAAGTAATGTAAATACTAGGTGATTGCTAAACAGGATGTGCACTAAATGAACAATATGATATATATAGGAAGAAATCTCTTCGATGACTAATAAATGTTAAGCGAAAATCCTTTGTTATTAAGTTAGTTAGCGGCTATGATATAAGCAATGGAAAAATCGGAGAAAACAACGGACATGATCTATTTATAAAATGAATGACGAATATGATTGGGTTATGTAAAACTTATGTTTCTAATTTAATAACAGATGAAAATACTCACAAATTATGTTTTTTTTTTAATTAATAGAAGACAAAATCATAAATATTCTTAAAATTATTTAAGAAATACACAAATTTAAGTCGAACAGATAACGTGTGATCACAAGAAGAACCATTCAATATCATTTACAAGAAATTTCCAACAAAAAATTTTGCTAATTACGCCAATTTTTTTTTTTCATGTTAAAGTCGTTGCACATGCTGACAGTACACTTAATGCAAAGTGGCTACCGTCACCTATCACACAGCAAAGCCACAGGTGTTGCAAGTGCCCTGGCTACCATCTATTAATGATATGGGATTACGAAGGTATAGCGTCTCCAATCACTCAATATAATAGTGGCAGGGCTCACTGCGCAGTCATTTTGGCTGCTCGTCTGGCGGCAGTAACCACCCTCTTACAGACAGCAGCAGCAGGCTTGCTGTTGTTTCATGGTAGTTGGCAGCGTATTTGCAAAAGCTGTGGTGCTGCTTGAGTTATAGGCAGCGGTAGCCATCTACCATCAAGTGGACCGTCATCTTGTCTGCCGACCTTTACATGAAAAGAAAAAACGAAAGCACATGCAGACCAGAGCCAACTATGAAAATTCATTTCCAAAGTTGGCCGGCCCTGTCGGGAATTAAAGCTGTACCCCTAAAACAGGGTATTAAGGCAAGCACCTTAATAACCACTCGACTAAGGAGCTCGTCCACAAAAATTAAATAGCCATCGGAAAAATAATTAAAAAATATTTTGTATGTAAAAAATAACATAATTAAAAGCCTTATAACTTATAGCCTTATCAAACATATAAACTTATTGAAATAACTTGCCCTTTTATCAGGTTTTAAACAAACTTTGTAAACTAACTTATCAAAGACCAGTATCAGATAATATTTGATTTTTATCATTAAAAAAACAAATGAAAATTGCATTTAAAGACGTAACTGTAATATATCTTAACTTAGAATTAATTAAGAGTTTAAACTTTTTATTTTTATTAGCTAATTTAATACAAATTATGTTTTATATACAGACAACTTCATTTGAAAATAATTGGGACACTCAATTGCTATCCGTGGAAAGGTGGATACTGTAATTATGGAAAATTCAAGTATCCAATGAAAACAAATAATATCCGTTCGGGCATTCACCATTGTGAAATCTTCCCATAGGTCTCGATTTATAATTCTGGTATTATGTTACAATCATTTACAATGAAACGAAAGAACATATTTACACACCTGTAGTTCTTCGAAGTGTTTATGAAATCGTTCTCTTAGTATTGTTTACTTTTAAATTAATTAACAGATATCAAAGGTAGCCTTGCAATGGTCAAAGCGAAGCGACAATCAAGCAAGAAATAAACAAGACACTTATGCAGTGGAATATGTTGATTCATCCTTTTTTTTATCACTCAAAGAATTATCATAAATAAAAATAATATTTTCTATGGTTTTCTAAGCATTCAAAAAAGTTAGGTAGAAAATTTCAATCTTGTTTTTATGTCTGTAATTAGTCACAAAGCCACAAACTAAGATAAACTTGTACTATTGGTACCTTACTAGATAACTGAAAAGTATTTATTAAACATTACGTAAATATGAAAATTTTCTAACATTGTTTCAATGTCTCAAGGATTCATGTATAAGCAAACTTAATAATAAGTGTCCAAATAGTTTCAGTGCCAAATCAAAACTAATAATAAATCTGTAAGGGTCGGTCATGGAGTAAGTTACTTTGTTTTCAGAGATATCGTGTTTATAGGCTCTATACATGATACTGAAACTAAGTTGACGATTTTTAGAATTTTTTTCTGTATGTATGTATGTATGTTCCTCCATAACTGAAACGAATTAACTGATTTTCGTGAAACTTGGTAGATAAACATTTGGACGTACGGAAAACAGGGGCCCTAGCCAAGATGCAAACGCAGTGCTTTCTACAGTCGTAAACGCTACGCTACGCTACGGACAAAGCTTTGTGATTGGTCAAAATTTTATGTGGGCGTTACAACAACCAATCACCGGGCTTTATTTTGTTCGCTTCGTAAAGTTCGCTAGGGAGCGTTTTCTTTAATGTACATCTTGGCTAGGCCCCCTTGATAGGCTACTTAATATTTTTCAACGCGGTCGAAGTCGTGGGCACCAGCTAGTAAATAAATATATCTGTCATCGAGAAAGCAGTATTTAGCGACGTACTTGGTCGGTTGTGACAATCAAACAAAAAAAGTAAAACGTATATATACGAATTTGTATATATACGTGTTCAAAACTGAATGTTCAACGGTCTAAGTTTAACTACATTCCTAAAATTCCTAGAAAGTGGACAAAATAAAATTTTATTTATTTGTTCTTGTAATACTAAACAGAATACAATCGATTCATTAACAAATTTTAAAAAACCTACCTATAGTTTTGTCTTAGACTTAGTACACGCCCAGTTGTAGAAATTTTGGTAAAATAGTGGTAAAAATGTTCTTTTCAAACTGTGGAAAAAAAACTAATATAAAATATATATAATTGGTAAAGCTCGCCACGTTAGATACTAAATGGAAAAAGGAATACCTAGGTACGGTTCTCAAAAAAATTACAATTTGGTAGTAAACTGGATATGATTTAAGCTGTCATCAATTTAATTGGTTTTGAATTTTTTAAATAATAGGTTTAGTAATAATATATATACGGTACATACACCAAAATAACATTTTTTACAATTTTTGTCTGTCTGTCTGTCTGTCTGTTTGTTCCGGCTAATCTCTGAAATGGCTGGACCGATTTTGACGGGACTTTTATTGGCAGGTATCTGATGTAATAAGGAGTAACTTAGGCTACGTTTATTTTAGAAAAATTCTTTTATTAGAAAAAATACACCCCGGGCGAAGCCGGGAGCGGGCCGCTAGTAATATATAATTTAAAAAAAAAAGAGATATAAACTATCCTATCTTTTAAGTTGGTCATTTAATACTTATGAAGTTTGATCAAAGTCGGTTCAGTAGTTTCAGAGTTTATCGCGAACATACATCGTGACACGAGATTTTTATATATATAGATATAAGCCCGTGGTATGAAAATTTATAGGAGTAAAATCAAAATTGTCACACGGAATGAGAGCGCGAATGCGTTACGTTCTATTTTTTTTTTTATTATTTTAGAATATCTGAAGTTTCAGAGATATTGCGCCATAGATACACAATATTATTTTTAAAAAGAAAAATGTTGTTCTTTCGGTGTGTTCGAATTGTGAAAAATGTTTGTGTTTTTTTTTATAATTTAGATATAGTTATTACAAATATATTCAAATAATAATTTCTAGTAGAATAATAAAATGAATAAAATGAGCCCCTTTAAACATTTTTTCATTAAATTTATAAACTGAACTAAATTGGTAATAAATTGTATTATTTTAACTTAATTATTTTAACTAACTTTTGTAACTACTATACTGGTGGCAAAATAACAAATAAAAAGAAGTCACAATTTGGCGACTGATCTATCTCATTTTGTTTAAGTATATTTATTATTTATTTTATTATTTACTTTATTTTTACTCTATTATTTAAGTATAAACCTATTATATTATCAAAACATAGTTTTATTCATAAGACAAACTACGTTTTTTTGATAATAATTTGTTATTTTATATACATATTGACATTAATTTGGTAATTCATACCTGGCGAGAGTGGCGAGACATTTATTTGTCTGACAATGAAAATATTTCGTGCCGACATATCTATTAATCAGATGATACAAGTTGATGACAAAATAAAAATTTTGCTGACGAAAAATATAGTTCCCGTAAACTTTTTGTTTTTACTTAAATACTTATACGTAGTTATGCATGAAATACTGTTCAAATTCATTTCGAAGAGGCGGAAAAGAATCTGTATATATTTTTTACTAAGAACATAAAGAACATGATCAATTTACAAATAAATTAAAATAAGCGCTGAAATGTTTTGTCTTACTTATCTCTTTTATTATAAACAAGGTTAGCTAGGCGATTATCAAAAGTGTTTCAAAACTTATAATATAATTGAAATGTAGCGAGACGCCTGGCAGATGTGAAACATCTAAAATATTTTATTTCAAATATACTTCATTTAAAAATAATATTAATTTCGTTAAAGTTATATTAACATCGTTGACCAAATGTTGGCGTCACCGCGCCAACGGCCGGTCTCGCCTGAAAAACCAAAAGTACTTTTGAAAAAAAAAATGATATAACATTTTACCGATATTGACGTAATAAAAAGATTAAATTTAAAAAAAATGTGTCGCCACGAATCGATCGGACAAAAGAAAGAGAGGATAAAAATTAGTTTTGTAAAAGTGTTGGCCAAATGTTGGCGTCACCGCGCCAACGGCCGGTCTCGCCTGAAAAACCAAAAGTACTTTTGAAAAAAAAAATGATATAACATTTTACCGATATTGACTTAATAAAAAGATTAAATTTTAAAAAAAATGTGTCGCCACGAATCGATCGGACAAAAGAAAGAGAGGATAAAAATTAGTTTTGTAAAAGTGTTGACCAAATGTTGGCATCACCGCGCCAACGGCCGGTCTCGCCTGAAAAACCAAAAGTACTTTTGAAAAAAAAAATTGATATAACATTTTACCGGTATTGACTTAATAAAAAGATTAAAATTAAAAAAAAAATGTGTCGCCATGAATCGTTCGGACAAAAGAAAGAGAGGACCAAAGTTATACGTAATAATTTTGTTTGAGTTGTTTATACTGCGTCAGTCCCCACTTTACGGCCTAGTGTTGTTAGGGCCTGCTATTATAGGCAAAAGACAATCAGTACAGTACAGTATAACTTCTACTCTCGATGAAATCGGGTCTCATACGAATTATACCGAGCATATTTCAAATTGACTCGACATTCTTACAGTTTGATAACAAATTATCAATTTATGATTAACAAATTGATAAAGATAAGTGTTTTAAATTGTTCCTCGTCAATACAATTAGTGGTTATATGTGACTGGTGTTGAATTTCGTGCATGTGAATTTTATTTGATAGCCAAGACATTGAATAAACACTTTAAAATGATTGATTATTCTATAAGGCGGCGGCATTCAGTTTTTAAGGATCCGAAACCTAAGCCGATGGATATACCACCGGATGCAGTACAGGTTGCATCCTTATCTGCGATTACAACAATTGTAAGTACACTTTAATTTTTTTTTTCTTTTCTTCTTTACTCTTCTCTAGTTTTGTTTTATTTGGTAAAAAAAAATTCTTTCACCAATATGTGCGCATTTATATTACCTACATACATTTTTTTTTAATAATTTTATAGATATTCACTTGTGTTTGATACTTTGTGGACAAAACGTGTTTTGTGATATTTATTTTCGTTGTGCGAATTTTCATTAAAAAATTTAGAAATATTATGTGGAAGCGTATGTTCCTGTGAACTCATATTTTTTTGAATTTAACGTAACATTGAAACGGTTTTGTTTATAATCTCTTTTAAGATAGAAATGCAATAGTGTAGAAGTATAGAGAAATTTTATTGTACACGTAATGCAAAAAAATAATGTTAATTCGGCGTAAACTAAGTAAAGCTGGCTTTATTTTTGCCATTGTATATAAATTACATTAAATTAAATAACATTCCGAGCTGAGTAAAGTATTTTTAAAACAGTTTGGAATTGTAGCAACGTTTCTAAGAATTAAGGCTTAGATAATATTAAAACTTAGATTAAAAAATACAGTGCATAATAGACATTTTATAAAGAACTAGGCAGATTTATATTCTTACTAATGAGACAAATATTTTTTAAGTTTTTAAGCTTACTTGTACTAAAGTTTTAAAAGTTTACTTTTTTTTTTTTTTTTTTTCATATTTTACAACACTTTATTTGAGAAAAAAGCTTCCAAAAGTTGTGCTCCGTTTTTGTCTTTATCGAAAAGAAAAAAACAGACAGGCATATTTATGTAAGAAGTTCTGTTTTATAATATTTAGACACTTTTAAATATTGAGAGCCCTATGGGTCAAAAGTTGGCGACACTTTGGTGCGAGTTCGAATTCCCGCGATCGTCGAGGTCGCGCTATAAAATAGTTTGGACTCATGGACCCATCAGCATCCATGAGGATTTCCCAACATTAAAAACAAACAACGGGGTATAAAACTATTTTTAGATTTCTTCTATGGACTTAGATTAATTTTCTGGAAAGTTCGGAGACTTAAGACTTAACTTTTAATTGACAAAATGCAAAAATATCGATTCATATTATTATACTATCACATAGGAATAACTCATGCTTCAATTTTACATAACTCAAACACTAAGTAGGTATGACGATAAGATGATTTAAAACAAATTAACAAAAAAGATTTTGTGACGAAGCATCACAATATCTTATCGCAAAGAAGTAATTGATTCTTTCCTAACTAACTCGAACATAAACAACGCTCTACACAAGTTATACACAAGTACACAATATCCACAAGTTATTTAATCACACTTGCTCATAAATTTAAATGTTTATCTATTACTCTTAGTGCAAAAAATGACTAACGAGAATCGGACAGGACGACATCTAAGACTTAATGAACATGGATGAAACACTTGAGTTGAAACATACCGATCTATGTTCATAACCATCACTTAATTTTCTAGAATCGTCACTGCGATGTAATAACTACATACTAGCGACCCGCCGCCGGCTTCGCACGGAGTTGAAATTTCAAAAATATATTCTTAGTGAAGATATGTTCGAAATTTCAGCTTTCTAGACTTAGTAGTTCTAGCTGTGCGTTTTTAAATTTTATATCTATAGTTTATACAGTATATACTCTATAGCGAAAGCAACCAAGGTGAAAGCACAGTGAAGTTCACAAATTTGCCATCTTAAAATAAATAAAGCAAAGGTAGCGCAGAATTAGTCACAGATTATGTCTGAATTTGAAATATTTATTAATTTTTTATCTGATATATTTATAAATTGTAATCTATCACAGAGAAAATTCATCCAACCCCCATACAATTTAAATGTAGGTACATTTAGGTTCTTCTCGGTGAGGCTCGGCCCTGAACGAGCGGTCGCGTAAACTCTGACTCACGCACCTCATCGCAACACACGCTTGCAATATTCCATCGTATTTGCTTAGCGTCTTTTACTTGACTGTTCAAGGCTTGACGTGATTTTAAATAGCTTTAACTTAACTGCTGGCGTTAACTTTAACTTAACAAGTGCTTAAATAGTACATGTAGGTAAGGTAATACAGAGCGTAAGTAGGTTATAGCTGTAGGTCACTGCCAGCCAGAAGTTTCCAGAAAAATCGGCGGGAATATGAATGAATATGAATTCTGATATGAAAAAGTAATAGGGATGAATCGTTATCAAACAACAGAAAACCCGAGATCAATTCAAAATGCTCTCTTGATTGACTGGTCAATCGCGATTGACAGTTTGAGTAGCCCATGGTTCAACTCCTCTCATAACTGACCAAAAAATATATAATAATACATTATATGTATTGTATGTACATTATATGTATTGCATGTACATTATATGTATTGTATGTACATTATATTATTTATTACATATAAATTGTATATGCATTATGTATGAGGAGGAACTCTGTTATTCATTACTATGAGGATTGATAAGACTTCGATGAACTGTGAAGATTTTGGGATTCCAATTTTTTATTACGTTTTTTTAGTTACTAGTTATAAAAAAAGTCACAACCCGAATTCTACTTTGAATCATATTCAAAAACCACATGTCCAGACACATTTAAGTGTCATATAAGGACACAAACGAATGAGGACACATAGATAGATATTATAGATGATCGAGAGAAGTTATATAATCGATGTGTTGTCTGTTATATAAATTAGTACAAGAAAATATAGCTCATTTTCTTGGCGACTTGGGTTTACATCATAGATTATAAACTATCTTCACAATATTATTTGTTTACCTCTTATAATAACAATTTAATTTCATTGAGAATTCTAAGTAATTTTGCAGAAAAGTGTGGAAAATATAAATTATAAAGACATATACGATGTTTTATAGAAGTTATTATTAGGATCTATGTCTTGTCTGTTATATACATTAGAAAAAGAAAGTACAGTACATTTTCCTAACGATTTTTGATTACAAAATTGTTTACTTCTCATATAAATAAGTATTTTTTTCATAAAAGAATAATCGTCCAACAATTTAATTGAACCGAAAATTCTAAAGAAGCAATTTTGCGAAAAACTAAACCAAATAAATTATAGGGACACAAAAGGTTATATATAGATGTTCGAGAGAAGATATTTTTTAATCTATGTCTTGCCTATTATATAAATCAGAACAAGAATATACATATATATGGGAAATTTCTAAATTTGGAAGTTTGACTCAATAAATTCGTGAGTTTTTTTTTTAGTTTATATATGTTACGGCTAAAGATAGGTGTGAACATAAACTTAAGATTAGCCGGCTAAACTTAGGTTTATCTTCGAGGAGATGTTAATGTTAGTTTCATCTATCATTAGCCGGCTAAACTTAAGTTTAACTGCAGGCCCTTGGCTAAAAATGTAGGAGAAGCAAATGAATAAGGAAACGGTATAATAATGTTTACTATTTCAACACGAAAACTTTTATTAAAAAATAATCACTCTCATTACACATACTTATGTAGGTATACAAAATTACAAAATAAAACTTCTGCAGTGTTAATAACAAAACAATATCTAGTCATTAAAATAAAATAATAAGGAGCCCCATTCCTCCCTTATACCTTATCCTTAATCCTTCTATGGTCGGCAGCGCACTTGTAGCACTAATGGCGTTGCTTGTGTTATAGGCGACGGTAGCCACCAACCATCAAGTGGACCGTCAGCCTGTCTGTCGACCTTATCATAAAAAAGGAGCTATTTGTTAGAACATGATAAACTAGAATGGCATTTCGAATTACAAAGAACATTATTATTCGATTCGATGAAATCCATCGAAACATTTTTAGCCGTTTCGTTTCGGTTAATGTGCACATTAACCGGCTAAAGATAATTCACGACGCAAACTAACATGATATCGAACTTTAGCCTCCTCTCGAAGATAAACTTAAGATTAGCCGGCTAAACTTAAGTTTATGTTCACACCTAACTTTAGCCGTAACATATATACGACTTGGTGTAGGCTAAGTCCTCGTGATGCACACCCGACGGGGATTCGAACCTGCTCTTTCTAACTAAAGTTGTTTATATTGATCTTATTCGACAAATAGTCAATGCCGAGCTAAACGAAACTGTTGAATACGATAAATCTACAGCCGTGTGAGAAATAAATTATTTTTGACAATACGCCTGCCATATATACACACTAGATTTGCCTCACGGTTTTATATAGGATACGTGTTATATAAGTTGTTTTAGAATTGTTGTTTTCTAAATATTTAAGCTCTTCTCGATAATGCCTAGTATTTTTTTTAATAATATACAGGTGGCAGACAGTAGTAGAATAAATGATGGTTCGTGCCTAATTCTAGCAAAGCATATGTCAATATATTATGTATGTTGACATAAAAAGGCCTATTTAATTGGTGACTATATTAGGTGAGAAAGATTGAGATCTAAATTTAAGTTTAAAAGTTTAAAATCGCAATATCGTTAACAAGTTACGACTTCACTGTTACTAACTTAATGAATCACAGATTACAACTAAATAAATTATACTTAATATCGAAGAATATACAAAATTTATTTTCAAATTTCTGTTCCAGATTGTGACTATTACTTACATGATATTTTACATCATTTATATAATATACAGATTCGGACAAAGTACTGACTTAGAAGATCTGCAAGGATCTAATTATTTCGTATATGTTCTAAGGGAGGTATACATAAAAGGTTAGTTTTATTTATAAATTTTTAAAAATAAAAATAATTATAGTGAAAATTTTAACATTATTATTTCATTCGTTATAATTTTCTTTCAAACCAATTTTTTATACTAATTACCTACTATTTGTGTTAAAACAAATTTTAGACCATATTATTTATATGTTTTATGTTTTTAAATACATGGACAGATTTGGAGAATCGCAATTCGAGGAATTGGCGAATAAAAAATGAAATTAATTTATATTTAAGTTCTTGGTTTGTATAAAAGTTAACATAAAGCGACATTAAAAAAAATTACTAGTTTTCACTCGCTACTTAGACCAAGGATTTTTATAAATTATATCCTACTAGCTGACCCGGCAAACGTTGTTTTGCCATACAAAAAAATATTACTTAGGGGTATGGTAAATAGATGTTGGCCGATTCTCAGACTTACCCGATAAGCACACAAAATTTCATCAAAATCGGTCCAGCCGTTTCGGAGGAGTTTGGCAACAAACACCAATATAGATATAAAATAGCTTCCAATACGCATTCCCAAAATTTCTTGCGGTAGCTACACTAAGTTAAGGTGATAAATCTAAATTAGTTGTGCCTTGGCTAATATAATAATATCCCTTCCTTATCTGTATCCTTAATCCTTCTATGGTCGGCAGCGCACTTGTAACACTAATGGCGTTGCTTGTGTCATAGGCGACGGTAGCCACCTACCATAAAGTTGACTGTCAGCCTGTCTGTCGACCTTATCATAAAAAAGGAGCTATTTGTTGGAACAAGATAAACTAGAATGGCATTTCGAATTACAAAGAACATTATTATTCGATGTAAATCCATCGAAACATTTTTAGCCGTTTCGTTTCAGTTAATGTGCACATTAACCGGCTAAAGATGGAAATTCACGACGCAAACTAACATGATATCGAACTTTAGCTGCAACTCGAAGATAAACTTAAGATTAACCGGCTAAACTTAAGTTTATGTTCACACCTACCTTTAGCCGTAACATATATGTATAAACAATATTGCATACATAATATAAAAATCACAATGTCATTCAATGTCAATGACACTTGAAATTATGTTGCGAATGTTTGCTTTTTTTCAGTTTTTCCTTTATATTTGACAAATTTGACAATTTGACAAATTATTTTGTTTTTTTTTTTAATGGGAATTGAAAATTTCGCAATCGACAGAATTGTCGTTCAAATAAAATCCAATAGAATTGCTTCATAGTATACTGCCGACCTTGTTATATTCCGATATAGGTTACGTTACCCCGATATAGGTACCAATACTCTGATATACTGCGTCCAAGGTAACGTTACCCTGTATAAGCTAACGCTATTACTTACTTTGTGTTCTACTAGATAACTTATATACTTACTTTGCATTCTTCTAAATTTGTCCATATAAATTTTTCAATTCGACCATGGTTACTGGTTTGTGCTTGCGTTATAGGTAAATGTTTAACCAGTTGTAACTAATAGTCTAGTGCAGCAATTTCGGGTTCGATTCCTGACAGGGGCCAACTTTAAAAATCAACTTTTGAAAGTTTAGTCTGGCCTGAGTGTGCAATTATTCGCATTCTGTCCGTTGAAAGAAAGAAAAATTGTGTGTCAAAATGTCGATGTGTTTTTATCCTATATATTACAAGTGTTACGTTTACTTTACAGGAACATTTGTTGCTATTTACTTAATTGTTTCATGCGAAATGTAATAATAAACTTTTCGATTACTACAACATATTAAAGAAGGTAAAATTTCAGATCAACATTCGATCAATGGACTGCCTGCATACTTGACGCAGTCTTTCACCATATATAAATTTGTCTTGATTGCTCTTAGCGTATCAGTTGTATCTCTAATATGTTCTGCGGGATTATTATGGAGTAAGTATTGTTTTCTTATTTATTTATTTATTTACAAAGGTACACCAACAGCACAAACAATAAACTTACAATATATATAGGCAACACAAGGCAATTTTAAGGTATACACAGATAGACTACAAACTAGAAATTAAGACGAACGATAACAAACGCATAGCAACTAAACAATCAATATTAAAACCGAAACATAACTTAAATTATATTAAAATAAAATCATAACAAAAAGAAAGAAAAAATGAAAAGAAAAGAAAAGAAAACCGCTCAGCTAAACAGTATAGCCGTCAATTTACTTATATGTATATGTTTCTTGAATTTATTGCCAAGACTCATATCTTTGAACACTCTTCATAGACAACTTATTTCGTTATTCAGGCAGAATTATGGTGCACTTGATGATAAATGATTTATCGTCGCCTATACAACGCCATGGAAGCCACAAGCACTCTGTCGACCTATTAAAATGAAGTTAAGGATGGGGACGAGTAAAAGAGCTCTGGATTTCCTTACTCGCTCACCGTAACACAACAACAAGTATACTGTGGTCTTCTGTGAGACGATGGTTACCTACTGCCCGACGCTATTAGATATTTTCTACGAATAGTTACTTATTATTCAAAAACAGTCTAGTTTAAATCATTTTTCACCTCTCCAGCACGAAAAGGGTGCTGTTGCTGCCTAAAAACTTGCAGAAAAATCGATGTTTGATGCGAGCGTGATTCGAAATTCGAACACGCGATTTAACTCGCAGGAATAAAATTTTGATTTTATTAGTGTGTCCAGCCAATGTCAACTAGAGTCGGCCCAGCTGTGAAGATAGGTTCACAGTCGTTCAGAAATTGGTTCAGCATTAGGTCTTGGTGTTTTTGTACAGTTTTGGTAAATATAAAAAAAAATGAGTACGTCCAGTGGTGATGGTCTAACTCCAGAGGAATTAATAGAACAAGTTTCAAACGCCGAACTTAGCTTTCTTCCAGAAGTCCCGTGTAAAATATCTTCATTCGTACAAACATAGACAGGACTTAAGAGTACCTAGTACCTAACACCTACAGGACCTAACACGCAAGTAAATAATACGGCCATCACGGTTCCAAACAAAACTGTTACCTTTAATCTTACAAATTGCAGTAATTTTACTTACAACTTTTAATATGTATTTTTGTTAATTTAGTTATAATTTATGTGAATTTGGTTATGTGAATGTTAGCTATAATATACGTAATATTTAAAAATGTCTTGATTGATTGATTGTCTTAACTAAATATGACATATAAAACGCTTTTCTCGCTGTTGAGGTGAAAAATTGTATGTTTAACACGAGATCAATTTTTTTTTGTCTCGTGCCTTTTAATCACTCACTTCGCTCAGTATTCTTCTATATTATAATCACTCGCTACGCTCGTCATTCAATTCTAGACTACTTCGCTAGTTCGTGATTTAAAGTCCGCACTCGCAGCAAAAAACAATTTTGCTCTCTAGTTGAACAAATAACTATTTCTGATAACAATAAATAACATGTGGATTTTTTTTTATAACTTATTAAGTATGTAACTTTCACGTGGGAGTGACGCCAGGGAAACTTCGAGCAAAATAAATTTGTGAGCTCAGGAATAATTGAAAATTTCATTTTCTCTATTCTCTATTGGAAGATGTTTTTTAATAAGAGAAATTATTATTATTTCGTATTTTTATACGTACCTTTATCAAGCGGAACGATTAGTTACTGAGTCCACTTGATCTGGCAACAGTTTGTCTAAGATCACCTTGAATTAACAGCATATGTGCTGTTGTGTTTCAGTGAGTGAGTAACGGATACCAGAGCTCATAACCCCATCCCGTCCTTATGTCTTAACCTATGGTTTTGCTTGTGTTAAAGGCGACTGTAGCAGGCCTCTTTCACTTCATGTACTTGCGCGCGCTAAGTGCCTACGCGCCGCTGTACTTTCCAAGGTACACATTCACGCGGTTGCCACCGACGCGAGCGCGCGCATTCACATTTATTTTTTTCTTCTTTGATCTCTGCCAGGAGTAATTGTGTTCCGTGTCTTTGATTTACATTTCGGAAAGAATAATAGGTATTATGCCTCGTAATAACATTTCTTTAACAACATTTTAGTTAACAACATTTCTTTATCTGTTACAACTCCCTGTAACTAAATAAAACTATTTTAACGGATTTAAGTTGTGTATTGATTTTTAATAAACCCAACTACCACGGCTGCTATAAAGGTGTCGAAACGATGGGTTTTGTTATAAAGCAATACACAATTTAAATCTGTAAAAACAGTTTTATTTAGTAACATAACAAATACTTACTTTACTCAATACTTACATACTTTACATAAATACTCTCCGCCGTTGTTCAAAATTTTTTTCACTATAGAACAATAATGTATCGCCAAATAATTTTATGTCGAGAACAATTTAGCAGCGAGCTCTCCGACTATTTCATCAAAACTGGATGTTTGGTCGACTTTGTGTTGTGTGGATTTGTGGACTAATGATATACACAATTTAAGCTTTTTTATTTGGTCTCTTCAGTGGAAATAGGAATAAGTACCTACCAATATGAAAACCTTTAGGTACCTACAAGGTTTTTTATCATTGCTCGTTACCTACTAGTACTTATTTACATCTTAAAAATCATGTTATTCTGATCAACTTGAACTGAGAAGTTGTAAGCTTATAGTTACTAGTTAATTACTTAATAAATAGTTACTAGCGGCTTAATTAGCTTTGTATTTTGGGACGGCCTAGAAAAACTCAGTAGTAGTAGCCCTGACTTTATTACTATTACTTCAATGTCACGCGGGCGCGTGCGGCTGCAGAGCAATAACAACTCAACGTTTGAACTATAAGGTATATTTTTCCGCTAAGCAGTTGGCGAGGCAAAACGGTAGGCATTTAAAAAAGTTGTGATGGTCTTTTTGTTAGGGAGTGATTTATCTGTTACGGTAGTAACTACTTATTAATCTGTGACTGTAGCCACCATCAAGTGAACCGTCAGCCTGTGTGACGACCTTAAATACTTAGTCTTTGTAATTTAGTGCATAAATTTACAGGAATCTTTCTATTAATTTTAGAACTAACTTTTATTTTCGTTGGTTTTTTTACAAATGAAAGATGAACTAGCAGTTAGGAATGTTTCGATTTTTTTCAGCTACATTCGACAAAAAGAAATCCCACTATTTTATCAACATGGCTTATTTGGGAGTTATACCATTCATCTGTTGCCTGGCCGTTGACATGATTATGGCATTCTTATTTAGTTGGGATTACGGTAACCTATCACAACTGTTGGTAAGTCAAAGTTTTTTATTTCAATGTATATCTTAACATTCATAGAACATTCATAGAACAATGCTGCTTTCAAAATGGTCAATTGTTTTTATACGATTTTTAATAATAATAATAATAATGGGTTTTTTACGATATTTATTGTTTGTTTTTTTTTTTAATATTGTTTGTAAAAAATTTAGAATTAAGAAAGAAAATAAATATGTGAATAATAAATAACTTTATTTCAGACATATGTCCATAGCTTAAATTATACATACATATTATACAAAAAACAACAAGTCAAATAAAAATTAACATAAACTGACGAATTAATTATTAAGCATTAATAATACATAATTCTGCATATCTAGCTAATTTACAATTAAAACATATTGCAATTAAAGCAATTGACATTACAATTAATTAAATTAGTTCACAAAATTTCAAGTTATTTTGTGTTGCAGGTTTTATACCCATTATTGATTAATTTGTTTTATTTTTACCTGATTTAACATTATTGCTTTCACATTTATTTTTAAACTCTACAAATCTTCGAAACCTTATTCCATCAGGAACATATTTAGTTTGTGTTTTGGCACCATTAAGAGCGTTACACGATCAGAATCAGAAATTTATGATTCCCGGCAGATCATAATGCCATGATGTGTTTAGTTTGCAGATAAGATATTAACGTCATATTATTTGTAGTTTTATAGTCTAGTAAATGACTGAAAAATATTTTAAAATATTGGGATAATTTTCTCATTAGATCAGTTTTTAAAGTGCCCTTTTTTGAAACTAGCGGTCGACGGTCGCTAGTCGAAGCGAGATATTAGTAAAATTATATGCAACAAACTTATAGAAATATTAATTTTCAAAAATTCATATAATTTATTAGTACATGGCTGAAAAAAACATACGATTTCTGTAAATTTTCATTCAAGAAAAGTATAATCAAAAGTGTCACTTTTAGTAATTTTTCATAATATTAAACGTGTTATTTTAGGATCAAATTTGAGATATTTCTGTTTTTTCTTAGACTCAGTATGTGAAGTCATTAATGTTCTAAAAGATTGTGTTATAATTTTTTTAATAACTTGTATATTTATCTGCGTAGGCCGTCGACCGCTAGTTTAAAAAAAGGGCTGTTTAAAAATGTTCTAATGAAAATTCACTTTAAAATATTTTTCAACTATTTACTATATTATACAACTACAAATAATATGACGTTAACATCTTATCTGCAAACTAAAACATCTGAAACTACTGAAATCATAAATTTTGACTCCAGCGTGATTCTAATTGATGAATGCTCTTAACTTGCATTATATATACTCTTTATTCCATTTCTTGTTTATTTTTTTGTAGAGCAAGTGACACGTGTACACTTTTTATTATTTTTAGGACAAAAAATTCGCTGGCGAATACGAAAATTACACCGTGGACACTATTCGCTTGATAGCATTTTTTCTAATGACATTTTCTTTAAAAGGATATGCTCTGTACCTGATCCAAGCAACATTTCTGGTCCTATTAATTGTGAAAGCATACGATATGGACGTGGCCATGGAGGTAATTTATATTTTTTAATATTATTTTATATGTCCTGGAGTACTGCAATGTTGTATGGAGACCTCATTCCCTCAGAATAGAACGCTTACAAAAAAAAGATTTGTCACTAGTTTAGCTTTTAGCAAAGGAGTCACCAACAAAGTACTATCATATGAGAGCAGGCTTCGTCTCTTCTCTATAACATTTCTGGAGAGGAGGCGAAATATGAGTCATATAGTTGCAAAGACAGAAACATCCATTTTTTTTTCAACATGCAATTTTTGCTAATTTTAACAAAAATGTTTAACTATATAAGAAAAAATCGATTTGCCGTTTTTTTTTTGTAAAAAATTGATGTTGCTGCCTTTGCGACTATATGACTCATATGTCTTGATATTTATTTTGCGTATAAAATTCTTAGAAATTATATTGATTGCCCTCCGTTACTGCAGCGATTTAATCTTCGTGTTCCCCCCAGAATCCCTAGAGTGGGTACCCATTACTCCACTGTGTCCACCTATTCGCAGATTTGCATTTGGTTCAAGCTCTCCTATTCCAAGGCTATGCAAATCGATTAACGTAATGCGCGATCTTATCGATATCTTATCGTTCACCAAACTTCTCAAAACTGTACTTGAAAATAATAATTGATAATAATAGTTTTTTAAGTTACTTTTAGTTTAGTTTAGTTTTTTTTAGTTACTTTTAGTTTAGTTCGGTTTTTTCTTTGTTACTTTTTTTAGTTTTTTGTTTTTTTTTTTAGTTCATCTATATTATGGGAAGCAATGAAAGATGGAATTTGTATTAAATGATATTATTTAATTAGTCTCTTTTAGTATAGTAGAAAGGTGTGTTCGTATCTACTACTAAGGGGTGCAGTTTGAACAGAACTAACTCTGAAGCTCAAAGTCAAATAAAAAGTATAAGACTCTTGTATGAAACAAAGAGCTATTGTATGAACAAAACTCTCAATCTACTTGTTAGAGTGAGACAGATTTATTTTGATATATTCCAACATGATATAACCTACTTCGTATTTTTATTTTTTTTAAATTTTGTTTGTACTTGTTGTAATCACTTTTTGTTGTTTCTTTTACCTTTTATAGTATTTTATAATCTAATTTTATGTCAAATTGTCTTTAATTAAATTTAGTAAAGGTGAATCCTTTAATTGGTTGCCACACATGTTTGTTATAGTTTTTCATTAAGTTGTTAGTTATGTGTATAATATGTGTGAGCAAATGTTGGTGGGTCTTTTGTAAAAATAAATAAATATATGGAGGTAATTAATAAATCTGTGCGGGTCGGTCATGGAGTAAGTTACTTTGTTTTCAGAGATATCGTGTTTATAGGCTCTATACATGATACTGATACTAAATTGACGATTTTTAGAATTTTTTTTCTGTATGTATGTATGTTCCTCCAAACTGATTTTCATGAAACTTGGTAGAAAAACTTTTGGAGGTACGGGACACAGGATAAGCTACTTAATATTTTTCAACGCGGCCGAAGTCGTGGGCACCAGCTAGTTATAAATAAAAACATCCATGACTCAGGTACAAAGGTAAATGCTAACACATAAACATTTGCCCCTAGCGGGATTCGAATCCGCGACCGTTTGGTTAAGAGCTGGGGTTACTAGCCACTAGACCAAACGTGTCGTCAATATAAATATATTGTCTGTAAAATATCTGCTAAACACACAAAGTGGCCATCTAGTTCCACAATAAGGCAATAATATTGCACTATTGCTACTCGTACTCCAGGTTAGTAATTCGTTATTATTATATATATATCTATATATAATGACATATAATGATACTTTATTTTTCAGCACCCAATTAACCGGAGGAGTATTTTGAAGGCATACGCGTAAGTATACGTTGCATGTTTTTATAAGCAATTCCATACACTTGTTATAACTTTAAAATTCTTAATATCTTAAATATCTGTCGTTATTATTTTATAGTTATTTTACCATATTTGAAGAAGCTTTAATTAGTTAAACTGTTTTTAGGGACGGACCAAACAAGGAAAAGATGGAGGCCGAAAGACACCAGAGGGAACTTAATTATTTCAGAGGGTAAAATAATCAATCTATGTTTATGAAAAGAGAGAGTATCGGTATTTTGTATAAAATTTTGATCACTTTGGTTTATTATTTTTAATAGTTTTGAGTTATGTGAGAGTTAAGAGTTATATAATTAATGGTATTTAAGAGTTCCAGGGCAATTCCAGGTACACGACGATTGACAAGTTATAAGTGTATACCAAATGCTAAACTTCGCAATAAATTGCAAAATAACTGACTAAATTTTATGACATATTATATGTATTGTGTTCCTATGAGTTGACAGTTAGTATAAATTTAATATCTCCTGTATTTAGATACATGATTTTATAGTTTTATCAATAAAACGTGCAACGCCAGGGTGTTGCAACATTCAGCAAATAAACAAGTATTAATGATAATTAATAATAATTTTTTTGTTATAAAAACTATATCTACTTTAGATTAGATTTACAAATTTAACATAAGAACTTAAAAACTAACTAATTATTTTCAAAAAACAAATAAATAATTTAAACGTATTAAATTATTACTATATATACTTTTTGATATTACTTAGTGGTTAGACTTTTATAATTAATTTATTGCGTTCGATTTTATTAATAATATATTATTATTATTTTTACGAAATAAGGATAAATATTAAAGAGCATATGTTTTTATCTATTTATTACTAATTTTGAAGCGACAGAGAATAATTTGAATTTTCTAGTGAAAGAGAATGCTGTACTCAGATAAAATTACATAAAAACGACTAAAGTGTTTTTGCTCTGAAAACACAACAGACAAACAACCCTATAAGGTTATTTGTAGTGGACTGTAGACCTTGACAAGTATCTTATCCACTCACCGAAACACAACAGTGTTGTTATATAATAGTGTTCTTTTTGTTTTATCATATAATACAATTTTATTATTATTATTGGTATCTAGATTGAAGAAAACACGATATAATGAGAAGACTGGGCAAGCAGTTAGTGAATTCGGCACTTCTCGTCACGGCGCAATCGATGATGAAATATCTAAGTAAGTAGAATTTATAAAATTTTAAAATAATCTTTAATTACTTCAATCTGAAACGTATTTTTATTATAACTATTTTTTTAACCAGTTTTATAGCCTTTTAAGATTCGTCGCACTGGTTTGAAAACCTTTGCTTTTTCAAGGCAATGAGGAATTTTTGTCTAGTAGAATTTTTTGATGGATTCGACAAACAGGATAAGGGATAATGAGATTTGTCCATTCCTGGCATCCCCTACTCACTCACCGAAACACAGCAGCACACTTGCTGCTATTTCACGTCAGACTGGTGCCCAACCCAAATGATTGAGAAACGCAATGTGTCTTACCACTCTAATAGGTAAAATACAAACAGGGTAACTGGCGGGAGCACGCCACAGCCACTGCTATGAGATTTTCATTTAGTGGTCTCTAACTATAGGCCATGGAGAAGGCTATGCTCGAGGGCTATGCTGAAAATGAGGAGTTCCGTAGACGTACGAAAGTAACCGACATAAGCCTACGGATCAGTAAGTAGAAGTGGCAGTGGTCAGGACACATATTACGGAGAGCCTTGAGCCGCAATTCTCTAGTGTGGTCACGGACAGGCGTCCACACACTAGGTCGTCTGTCCACCTTGTGAGAACCAGGCTGCTTGGAGGACGGGTCTTATTGGAAAATTATGTTACAAGTTGAAAATGTATACTGACTTTGTCTATCTTTCAGCTACAGCAGCCGCTCCTTTGAACCGGTGGCAATTAGCAAACAACCGATCGCTGTGGACGTTCAATGGCACCGTGATGATATCCCGTCTACTTCGCGCGCCCGCTCACCAATGGGTATAGAACTAGTACCAATACCGGCCCCTGATTACAGCCCGGAACCTGCGCGCCGCCTCAAACCGGCACTTAAGTCCACCTACCAAATGTAACATGACACCGATTCATATCTCTATCCTGTATTCATGATACCTCTAAGGGAGACTCGTATTTAAATTAAGTGAAAATTTATGTATGGCATATGAAAAAAAGTATAAAAAAAATCAAAATCAATGTTTTTCAAATTGAAAACTTTATTAACACAACAAGTTTAATCAAAGTATAGTTTATTAAGTTGTTTTGAATTCATTTAGATAGTAAAAATGTAATTTTATGTATTATTAATAAATCATTAGATTAAGGAAATAGATGTCTTTTATTTATAAGTTTAATTATCAACAAGATACTCCATTGCATTCAAATTTCTAGTGTCCGTTTTATTTTCTCTCAAACTTTCTATAAAGTTTGACTTATTGCAGCGGCTGGCAGTAGGACGTGTGGAGAGACGGCCAATAAGGCCTATGTCCAACAGTAGACGCTTGTGAGCTAATAATATGAATCAATTAATCTATACTTATAAAACTATCAACGCACAGTCAAAGTGCTAAGTCTTGAAACGTGAAATTCGGAACATGGGTTTATTTTGTAACGTAACCATCCGCTAAGAAAGGATTTTGTAAAAGAAATCAATCAGGACAAACTATTTTACAAGTATAGACAATCTTAGCCGATCTTAGCCGTACATCTCGCTCTTGTTCCCGACGAACGGTGAAAAATATTTCACTTGCTACGAAGTACGAAGCAAAGCGGTGATACTCGCTCATACAGCGTAAGCGAGACAGACAGATTGACTGAACTATTTCAATCCTGCTCGAACGGAACGTTCCGAGTGGGCGTGCCTTTCCATATCAGATCTTAGCCCATAGTATTTTTTTAAGTGTACGATTTTGTTTCATCGCAATTTTAATATTTAAACTTATTCTTATCTATAATTTTATCTCTGGGTAATGTATATGGATAGGGCGTATACTCTGCAAGATCGAACCAGTTAGATAAACGTAAGTCACCAATATAATCCTGGACTTAGTATGTAACTGGAAGTGACGGCGGACAGGACACAGTACGGAGAGCTTCGGGCTGCTGTGGCCAGAAGCTCAGATTAGATAATAGTTACTTCCGGAAGGTTCTAGAGTGGAGACAATGGACAGGCAAGCGCAGCGTAGAAAGGTCTATCCACAAGATGGAATAATACATGTTGGTCGATGCTAGATTCCGTTGCTTCTGATCGGCTCCACTGTCAAATCATGAGTGAAGACTATGTCCAGCAGTGGATACATACGTTTCAAATGATGATGTCGATACTAGACAGCCTTTTGGTGGTAGTAACCACCCTTACAAGACCGCCATGAAATTACTCTTATCTCCTCTTAATTAATCCATGAAGTTTAAACACTGCGGGCCATACCCTATCTGTGGCTATCGATAAACTCGAAAATTACCGTGGTTATACATATCGATATGTCGATGAAGTTATTGGCGCGTTATTGTTTGGTTTTACCTTTAAAAAAAAATTTCAATTTAATGTCAACATTAGAGTCGATACGTTATAAAAACCAAACCACAAATAGAGAATAGGACAGCTGTATTTACGAATCGTGTGACGTTGCTTATGTATAATGGCGACGGTAACCTGCTTGCCTGTCAGATGTTACGTGAAAAAAAATCTTAAATATATGTTTGGTTGTCTAGATTTTCACCAACTAGGTAAAGACATCAACGCGTTTACAGAGGGCGTTTCTATGTCAACAATTTTAACGATTGAATTGTTTGACTAGTGTATATCAATACATACTAAAATGAATTGTCTTCAATACTGATTTTAATGTGTAGTTCGCATAAAACGGCTTGTTTCACTATTTCGAAATAAACAGTTACGAATATTAAATAACTAAAAAATTTATAAAATACTAGCTGGTGCCCATGACTTCGTCCACGTTGAAAAATTAAAAATATGATACCTGAAAGAAATGTATGCCACGGCGACAGTGATCCAAATCTATACAACAATAATATTACAAAGAGAAAATATTTCAATGTTCACAATGGCTATCTATACAATATCCATACTAATAATAAATCTTTAAGGGTCGGTCATGGAGTAAGTTACTTTGTTTTCAGAGATATCGTGTTTATAGGCTCTATACATGATACTGAAACTAAATTGACGATTTAGTTTCAGTATGTTTCAGTATGTATGTATGTATGTATGTTCCTCCATAACTCTGAAACGAATTAACTGATTTTCATGAAACTTGGTAGATAAATATTTGGACGTACGGGACACAGGATAGGCTACTTAATATTTTTCAACGCGGACGAAGTCGTGGGCACCAGATAGTAAAGAATAAATATGGTCAATAAATATTTAGAATAATAATTAAAATAGCAAGTAATGTGAATTAAATAAATTATGACATTTTAAATGACAATAAAAGAAAGTGAATGTACCATACCGAAGTATGCCTGTGGTCGTCGAAATACATCACAGCGTTCACCAAATCTAATATCACGAATAATGAAGTAACGACCATCCATGGCCACCTTGCGTGTATCGACTTGGAGTTCTCAGCGCCACCCACTAAAAAAAAAGCTGTCATTCGTAGGACTATATGGTTCACAAATATACACCGCGACTTCAGTGCTTTTCCCCATACAAAAAGTGCCCAACGTGCCTAAAAAAGTTTTAACTTCAAAAGTTAGAAAGATTAGTAGCTTGTGTTGTACCATTTTGAAATTTTGATTTAATGTGTCATATTTTTTTAAATAACTTGCCAAGGATAGTGTGGTACTTTCTTTTAAAAGACGAAGTGTCAAACTGATTTTCATGAAACTTGGTAAATAAACATTTGGACGTACGGGACACAGGATAGGCTACTTAATATTTTTCAACGCAGACGAAGTCGTGGGCACCAGCTAGTGTAATGAATAAACTAAAAAACTACTCGACTGAAAAATTCTTTCATCTATATAAAGCGACTCGTACGTTATCACTGAGTACCAGGCTATATTTTATAAATTTACGCGGACAAAGTCACGTGCAACACCTAGTTTTTTTTATATTTTTAGACGAATATCTCGACGCCGTATCGTTTTCTTCTTTCAGTGAACGGAGTCGGTAAGTGCACCTTTGTTACCGTAACTTGATCAGCGGATGTCACATGCGACGTTTGCTATATTTAAAAAGTTCACAAACAAATTAATTGAAATATTGTTGAATGAAATATAAAACCGCCGGCACGATGTTTGTAGATACTCGTACAATGGTAAGTATATTACGAAATATGATCATGACTATAATTATGAATGATGAATCATATTTGTTAAAACATTTATTCCTTTTGGGGTGCTCTTGCTTTATAATAGACTAGCTGGTGCCCACGACTTCGTCCGCGTTGAAAAATATTAAGTAGCCTATCCTGTGTCCCGTACGTCCAAATGTTTATCTACCAAGTTTCATGAAAATCAGTTAATTCGTTTCAGAGTTATGGAGGAACATACATACATTCATACAATACCTACACTTAAAGATTTATTGTTAGTATTGATGAAGAGGAGACCACGATGCTATTTTTTTTATATAATATAAAGGTGGCAGACAGGCTGGCGGCTTACTTGATGGTAGGTGGTTACCGTCGCCTAAGGACACAAGCAACACCAAGGGGAATGCTAGTGCGCTGCCTACCCTGTAGGAGTTTGTTTACAGAGTTGAAGTAGCCCATATTGTAGCTAGGTTGGAGTGTTACTCAAGCGTCGTGTTACCTATTGGATTTTGCAGATTAGATGGTAGGAAAAAAAATGTTATTTATATGATGTTTCCCTTTTCAACGGTAGGGTGAGCGTCTACAGGCTTTCAAAAGATGTATTAAGAAAAATCCTCCAAATAATCGTCAGATTAACAATCAACACGATCAGGAATTCGGGTTGAACGCTTCAAAAATCTGCCACGAGCTTGCGTTACATCCTATGGTTTGCCTATGAATGTAGGAATACATAAAAACTAATTAGGTACAACTAGGTAAAGATATAAAAGAAAAAAAAAAACAAAGATTTTTTTATTGTTTAATTATATTTATTATTTAACGATAAATCGTTTGATTATTATGAAAAAGAATACACATGATGAGTTTAAACAGTACAAGTAACTCATCTATATAATTTATGTTGAGTAAATAGGATAAAGGAGATTCGATGAACTGGTGTGTGGTAACTGGTAACTTCACACGCTTGCACGTCGATTCTTGAATGATGAGTTACTTCTGAAAATAAAAATGCAAGTCAGTTGCAGTGAACACTGCGTCCTGGCGTCATACATAAGTATTTTTAGGAGTGACACTGCGCTTAGCAGTCAATTGGGCGGCTCGTCTGGCGGCAGTAACCACCCCCTTACAGAAAACCACCGTGAAATAACAACATGTCTGCTGTTGTTTCGCTGAGTGATTAAAAGATGTCATAGCCCATTTCTAAGTTCGGCAGAGCACATGTGGTGTTGCTTGATTTATAGGCGACGGTAGCCATCTACCATTAAGCAAACCGTGCTTGTGAACACTGTTTGTCGAACTTCATTAAGACCTTTTAATAACATATACAACAGCCGAAATCTGTAACGTGCAAATTTTAATATAATAAATATTATCAAAATAAAATACATGAAAATTGGATATAGTTCCAGTGGAGCTGCCTTTTTCATAATTTTCCAAAAGGATCTGTTAGAACAATAGATATGGATCTCATCGTTTCTGATTCGATCTCGATCCTTGAGCTTAATTAATTAGACATGGCCATTAATTACGACGATCTATAATTATACATATTATAAAATAAAGACGCTGTCTTCTTCTGTCTGTTTCTTCACAAACTTCTCAAAAAAATCAAAATTTTATTTATCAAATAGGTTTCTCCAAGAAAATCTTGTGATCGTCATTAAAAATTTAAATTTAAATTTACCAGGGTTTCGGAGAAAAAAAGCCAAGATTACGATACTGAGAAGAAACCCCGAAAGAAACTCAGGATAAATATTCAACCGATTTTTATAGGGTTTTCATTTCACCAATTGAAAGTTCAAGTTTACAGTGAAAAAGTTGCATAAGCACTAAAAGCCTGAGGCGAGCCGCTAGTTACCTATTTTATAAACGAAACAACTTACGTGTCTTCAAATTTGATACCCGAAAATCGCCGATAGTTGCGATCACTGATACAATCATCAGTGTCCATCTCCTCCAAAATCTCTCGAACGATTTTGATCTCTTTCAAAAGCTCACGAAATGCTGGTTTGTCCACGATGCTTACTTCTTGTGTCACTTTCTCCGTTACTGGATTTCCACGGTAATTCCTCTTCATTGTGTAATGAGATGAAGAACTACTATTAGTGAGTTTAGATTTCGAGCTGTGTTCGAGCAGCACGTTGCAAGCAGTCCGACGAAAAAATACTTAACAAACTTTAACAAGTGAGAACTTTTCGCTTCGCAATCCGAACAGTTACTGTGGATTATTATATAAATGAGCGATATTCAATATTTCAATTGTATGTTGGTGGTCCCCACTCACTCGGTGGTCTAAAATTGCAACGTTTAAACATTCTAACATAGTTGTCGATCTTCAACTTTTGAAGTACGATTCCACATTGCATGCATTAGGGTTTCACAATATCTTTTGTTTAATTAAATTTAAACATTAATTAAATTAAATTGCATATTTTTTTAAATGTTAAGGTCGAAAGAAAGGCTGACAGTCCACTTGATTATAGGATGCTACCATCACATATGACACAAGCAATCACAGGTGTTCCAACTACCATAATAGGTAAAGGGGTTAGTGGTGGAATCTTTCGATTCTACCTTTGTTTTGATTGACTAATTTTAACAATTAATTATTATTGTGATTTAATTGTGGATAACTTTTTGTGGATAATACCTATAAAATATGCAGAGTATATTTTGTTATGGATCATTAATTAATGGATCATTTCACCTATAAAAAGCTTCAAGTTTCAATAGTTATCGAGTTTATCTATTACAATGTACAAAAAAAAATATAAAATTATAATCTCCTCTATTATATTAAAATGAGCTTTATAGTTTATTAATTAAAGTGTAGATAACATCGGCTATGTTTAGGTAGCGCCAAATGCGAGAGCCATAACAAAAGAATTCGTTTATTTCTTATCGCAAAAAAGTTCAACATAAACTTTTAGTACTCCGCTTACACTCATGCCCTTCTTAGAAATTAAAAACATAAACATTGTTCAGTAATGAAAACAATGTTGCTATCGTTACAAATTCCAGGAACTCGTTGTTAATATGAGCATTTATAAAACAATTGATCAATGAAAGTAAGTGTTGTCCGAGATAATAATATTAATAGTTTCATAGAAACACAATTAGTAGCGAGTCGTGATACTGCTGTATTGAAACCATCCTCCCCTCCCCTCCCTAGGCGTGCTATGACCTTGTCGTAGGGGGGGGGGGGGGGGGTGTTTAACCTCCGAGGGGTTGCAGAGGTCGGTGAAGTCACCGTCCTTGCTTTGCTGATCGGATTGTCGTTGGAGAACGAAGAGCTGGAGCTCATGGAGGGGCATCGTACCAACCCCCTTATAGAAGAAGGGCCCTGCGGTGTTTTAGTGAGTGAGTAAGGGAAGGGATGTCAGAGCAGAACCCATTTCCAATTCCCTCTTAATTACTTTGTCCTTTATTATCCTATTAGAGCATTTATTTACCAAGTGCGATTGCCACATCTAGGGCGTCACTTGGCGGAAATTTAAAAAAGGAAATAATTTACGCAATAATACCTATGAACTAATATTTTTTCAATATAAGGTTTTGAAGTATGTTTTTTTTTTTTTGAGTATAAAAAAATTTAAGAAGCCCGTTGGTTGAGTGGTTAGGGTGTTTGGCTTAACGCTCAGCTCCAGGAGGCCCTGGGTTCAATTCTCGGCAAGGTAAATTTTTGAAAATGAACTTTTCAAAGTTGGCTCTGGTCTTGATCTGGAAAGTAGTGGAGGGCACACTGTGTACGCAGTCATTTGGGCAAGCCGTCTGGCGGCAGTAACCATCCCTTTACAGAAAACCACCGTAAAACACAGCATGTGTGCTGTTATGTTTCGGTGATTGACATCGATAATCGACATATATTAAAGTGAGATTCCATAGCCCATTTCCCCATCCCTCCCTACACTAATTGTGCACTTGTGGCGTTATAGGCGACGGTAACCACTTGCCATCACGTTGACCGACAGCGTGTCTGTCACTTAAAATAAAATTACTAGTATCGTCAAAATGTGACGAGAGACTCCATCCTGGGAATGGAGAAGAATAAAATTGTTTACAAATTAAAGAAAAAAACAATGTTAAAAATATAAGAAAAAGCTAATTCCATCGATTTCTAAATTGTAAACTTTTCTAAATGGGTCTCGGGTTCTAAGTGGGATGGGAGGCCACGGTGGATCGAGGCTTCTTCTGACCGATCCTATTCTAAAATTATGGGGGATGATGGCTGTACTAATATTATAAATGCGAAAGTTTATTTGGATGTATGGATGTTTGTTACTCTTTCACGCAAAAACTACTGAACCGATCGCCGTGAAATTTTGTATACACGTTGTATGAGACACCAGAAAGGACATAGGGTACCTTTTATCCAGAAAAAAAGGACTATTCCCGAGGGATCACCTAAAATTAAGGAAACTAACTTCTGGCTAAGTGTAATAGCAATAACGATGTCAGGCGATATATTGCTTTTTCAACGCGGACGAAGTCGCGGGCACCATCTAGTACTATATATGTATTAATATTATAAATGTGAAAGTAACTCTGTCTATCTGTCTGTCACCTTTTGACGCCATATTTACTCAACGGATCATCATGAAATTTTGCATACACGTTGTCAGGGATACCGGAAAGGACATAGAGGTACCTTTCACCCAGAAAAAAGTGCTGTTCCCGAGGGATCATCTATAATTTTAAAAAAAACTAACGCCTGGCAATAGTGTAATAGCAGGCCTCTTTCACTTCATGTACTTGCGCGCGCTAAGTGCCTACGCGCCGCTGTACTTTCCAAGGTACACATTCACGCGGTTGCCACCGACGCGAGCGCGCGCATTCACATTTATTTTTTTCTTCTTTGATCTCCGCCAGGAGTAATTGTGTTCCGTGTCTTTGATTTACATTTCGGAAAGAATAATAGGTATTATGCCTCGTAATAACATTTCTTTAACAACATTTTAGTTAAAAACATTTCTTTATCTGTCACAACTCCCTGTAACTAAATAAAACTATTTTAACGGATTTAAGTTGTGTATTGATTTTTAATAAACCCAACTACCACGGCTGCTATAAAGGTGTCGAAACGATGGGTTTTGTTATAAAGCAATACACAATTTAAATCTGTAAAAACAGTTTTATTTAGTAACATAACAAATACTTACTTTACTCAATACTTACATACTTTACATAAATACTCTCCGCCGTTGTTCAAAATTTTTTTCACTATAGAACAATAATGTATCGCCAAATAATTTTATGTCGAGAACAATTTAGCAGCGAGCTCTCCGACTATTTCATCAAAACTGGATGTTTGGTCGACTTTGTGTTGTGTGGATTTGTGGACTAATGATATACACAATTTAAGCTTTTTTATTTGGTCTCTTCAGTGGAAATAGGAATAAGTACCTACCAATATGAAAACCTTTAGGTACCTACAAGGTTTTTTATCATTGCTCGTTACCTACTAGTACTTATTTACATCTTAAAAATCATGTTATTCTGATCAACTTGAACTGAGAAGTTGTAAGCTTATAGTTACTAGTTAATTACTTAATAAATAGTTACTAGCGGCTTAATTAGCTTTGTATTTTGGGACGGCCTAGAAAAACTCAGTAGTAGTAGCCCTGACTTTATTACTATTACTTCAATGTCACGCGGGCGCGTGCGGCTGCAGAGCAATAACAACTCAACGTTTGAACTATAAGGTATATTTTTCCGCTAAGCAGTTGGCGAGGCAAAACGGTAGGCATTTAAAAAAGTTGTGATGGTCTTTTTGTTAGGGAGTGATTTATCTGTTACGGTAGTAACTACTTATTAATCTGTGGTAATAGCAATGCAGATATCAAGCGTTATTGCTTATATATTTTTATATTACAGCGCGGACGAAGTCGCGGGCACCAGCTAATTAGTATATTTATATTGTAAAAAAAATAAAATATGAAATGAAATATGTACATAATAATAAACAACATAGAAAAAAATATATAATTTGATTTTATTATCCAACTAGCTGGTGCCCGCGACTTCGTCCGCGTTGAAAAAGAAAAAAGTAGCCTATCCTGTGTCCCGTACGTCCAAATGTTTATCTACCAAGTTTCATGAAAATCTGTTAATTCGTTTCAGAGTTATGGAGGAACATACATACATACAGAAAAAAATTCTAAAAATCGTCAATTTAGTTTCAGTATCATGTATAGAGCCTATAAACACGATATCTCTGAAAACAAAGTAACTTACTCCATGAGCGACCGTTACAGATTTATTGTTAGTATTGATTAATCTATATTGAATAATAAAATGTGTTATATATTTAACTTAGGATTAGATTTTAGTTTAGTTTAGTTTTATTTAGAATTAATAAAACCATAATCTAATAAATAAAAGATTATTAAGACAATATTGAATAATAAAATAAAATCAAATTAATCAAATTATATATATCAAATAAATTATATCAAATTATATCAAGGCAACTGCCTTCGAGGGCGATACAACGATTATAGCGGTCACACAATTTTTCGATATCATTTTTATAGTACGATTTGTATTGGCCCTAAATTTCTTTCCAGCGAGCATTCTTTTGAGATCTGAGAACAGGAAAAAGTCGCTCGGAGCCTGATCTGGAGAATACGGTGGATGCGGAAACAATTCGAAGTCCAATTCATGCAATTTTGCCATCGTTTTCTTTCATTGATTTGTGAGACGGTGCATTGTCTTGATTGTTCTTCAAACTAACAAAAGTTGCTTCACTCAAAATGCCCTATCCCACACAAACTAATAATTTGATTGCGGTGAAATTTGTACACAGGTTTTTTGAAGGTTAGGGTTAACTAAAAATCATGGATTTAATATTTATGTGTGTCAGTCTACGAACCTTTCAGCCAAACCTTGTATGTATTTTTTTAGTTTGTTCCTGTAGATTTTTGTTTTACAAAGTAACTTTCACTATTTTTGCGCAGTGAAGTTCTTCTTTCAGTAGCATTGTGGTTACTATGTAATGTAGTAACCAATTATCTCTTCTAATTTATGACAACTAAACAGATTTTTCTTTTGTTTGAATACGCTAATCTATTCCAGTTGGATTCGAAAAATTATCTTTGCTTTTCATAGCCTCGTTCTTGTTAAATTATTTTGACTTTTTAAAGCTCGAGTGAATAGGCATTTTCCAGATTGGATCGCTTGCACTAAGAGCAAACATATTCTTAATATAGGATCAGTAGCACACATAAGAAAAGCTCTGTTTAGTTTAAGGTTAGATGGTGCTCTGTGTTGTCTTAAAAATAAAAAAGCCCTCACTTGAATTTGAAAATTTAGCACACTGCATTTTAGTTAAAAAAAGAAAAAAAAAACGAGAAAAAAAACATTTATTTTTCATATCAACACACTAAGTAATATACAAAAAAAATTGTATAAAATAATATATGGTATTTTAAAACAAAATAATATATGAATTTATTATTATTATTAGGTAAATTATGTAAATATAGATAAGAACTGGTTCACATTGATTAATGAATAGAATAGAATATATTTTTCATTATTCACATTTGTTTATTGGCTAACAAGTAGTGGCTGTCTCCATAAATTGCTACCATCAATCATGATGATCTAGAAACTCAGTTATTCTGAAACATAATATGTTAGCTTAATTACCTATGTGAAAAAGGGCGAGAGACCGAGGAACGCTTCATTTACTTATACACTCTTAATATGCGTAAATAAAAACTGAATTGTCATGTTAATATAATACTTTGTATTTTTACTTGTAGTCTTGTACAGCCACTTATATTATTTATTTATAAAATATATTATGTACTGATTAACTAACCAATGAGACACAACTGATTAGGCTATTATAAAAAGCACGAAAACAACGTTTCACAAAATTCAACACTGAATCGTAGAATATTGATTATGGAATATTCCAATCGCCCGTCTAAATGACGTGTGCTTATACTTCAGTGAACAGGTAACGCCACACAGAGTCTCGATACGACAACGTAGGTAGTAGATACCTACTTACATTAGCTAGGTAAGAATTCCTGAAATACGTGCCGAAGTTATAAAGTGCAGGACACACAGGGAGCGAAGATAACCTAAATTCGTTTCGTTTCGCTTAGCTCATTGGTTCTAGGCGAAGTGGGACATTGGACGAGAATTTTATGGTGATGTGACGGGTTGCCATTCCATGTCTGTCACCCTCCCTGCAATTCCGCTCAAGGGGCAGCATTTCGCTTTGTTGGGATCGTGAGGTTAGCTAAGCAAAGCTAACTCAGTTTCATTTGGGACGGTAGGTTCGTCAGATCGCAAATTCGAATGTTAACATAGTTTAGGTCTGAAGTACGCCTTGTAAACCCAAGTATGAAAAAACGTGGTAGCGACATGAGCGAAGAGAAGCGAGTTTAGTTTAACTTCGCTACCACGTCTTTTAATACTTAGGTTCACACCATGAACTACATCGCTAAACTATGCTAGCGAAGTAAAGTGCCGCCCCTCGCGCAAGGTTTAAAAAAAGACCATATAATGTCGACTGTCATGGCAACCAGACATCATAATGTACATACTTCGTTTCCAGTGTTAACCCATTTCGCTTAGCTCCGCAGTTCTTAGTTGACCGACATAAGTACAGCTGTTCTAACTTCGCTCCTAGTGTGCCTACGCTTTACACTTAATAAGAGCAATTATTCATGAAATCCTTTTCAAATAATTATATTCAGAATACAGTTCTATTCATAAAGCTTTGTAGGACAAAGATTAACATAGTTATGTTTACTCCATTTTTTTCTAATCAGTTTTTTTTCTACTTTCCAATCGAAATGCTTAAAAAGTGCTACTTAAAAAGTGCTTTTGTCTTGCTGTAAAGTAAGTGCGTGCGGAATAGGGTAGTTCCGATTCCTAACCAATATCCTTGCGATCCTAGTTAAAGGCGACGACAGCCACTTTACCATCGAGTGGACTGTCACCTTAATACATTTAACATAATAAAAAAACTCACCAAACAGAGTGCATTGATTCTTTTATGTAAATATCGACAGACAGGCTGACATTGGCTACTAATAGGACGCAATGGGGTAGCATTATAGCTATGAATATCGTTCATATTATCTAACTGAAGAAAAAGAGGCACTAACATATTTATATTTTTATAAAAATAAAGTAGAAGAATTTGTTTGTTTGGTTGGACGGTTAACTTTTTAGCGTCGGAACTCTTAGAAGTCCAGGCCTTTGTTTAATCCTGTCAGCTGTCGTCAGGGTCGTAAGTCCTGAGTCCAGGGCACGGGGGAGGTCCTGGGAGGAGGATTCCCGGCATCCTGCTCAGGCCGGTAGGGCCGGCCTTGTCTAGGTTCTTTGGGCGACGATACCGGTGCAACCCCCAGGCGGAACACGCGTGTCTAGCTCAGGCGACACGTTCTGGGCGTGTTCCTGGGTAATATCCGGCTCTCAGATGTTACAGTGGGTCACTACAGTAGGGGTGAAGTGGGTCCGAAAGGACAAGTCGGTGTTATCGGGGATAAGGATTCGCTGTGATCCCGGGTCTCACCTTTGCCGCTGATGATGGAGGGGGGGAGGGGTGTTGTGTTAGTGCGGTATTGCCCGTTGATAAGTCACGTCACCGGGTGAGTCCCACATACTGCCCTAGTCGGTGAAGGACCATCCGTAAAATGTGATTCCCCTCCTCAAAAAAAGCCATGTGTTTAATATAATATGTCCTACACAACTAGTCTATACTAATATCAAAAGTATTTCTGTTTGTAATAAACTCAAAAACTAAGTACCTACCGGATGGACCGATTTTAAAAATTCTTTTGTAAATACATACATATTATAGATACAAACATCCACGACTCAGGTACAAAGGTAAAATGTTACACATAAACATTTGCCCCTAGCGGGATTCGAACCCGCGACTGTTTGGTTAACAGCTAGGGTAACTAACCACTAGACCAAATGTGTCCTCACCGCATATGTAATATTGTTTTAGTAATTTCTATGTACATAAAATCGTGTACAGTAATGTGGAGTTATTCATTTATTCACCCACACACTCATAAAAAGCTACATTATCAGCCAGTAACATGGGATATATTTAGTCGCGTGCAAATTCAAATAATTTGGTATAATTCAAATTCAATGTGTAGGCGATCGAATCGTCGATCATCTAAAATTAAGAAAACTAACGCCTGGCCAATGTGTAATAGCAATAATCATGTCAAGCTTTATTTTGCTTTCTTATTCTTTAATTTTATATACTTACAACTAGCTGGTGCCCACGACTTCGTCCGCGTTGAAAAATATTAAGTAGCCTATCCTGTGTCCCGTATGTCCAAATGTTTATCTACCAAATATTATGAAAATCATTTAATTCGTTTCAGAGTTATTGAGGAACATACATACATACAGAAAAAAATTCTAAATATCGTCAATTTAGTTTCAGTTTCATGTATAGAGCCTATAAACACGATATCTCTGAAAACAAACTAACTTACTCCATGACCGACCCTTACAGATTTATCATTAGTATTGATATTACAAACCTACCTCGTTTACGCGACCTTCGGTTTCCCAGGCAGGTTCACTACCAACTGGGCTGACGTGTCGTCAAAAAGTAATTTTGATATTATTTTATAGGTTTTGCGGCGTACAACTTACACAGAAAAATGCAGTTAAGAAACTTGCGAAGTGAAGTTTGCCGCCTAAAGAAAAAAGTTGGGACATTTAAATCAAGTTGGGACTGTTCTGTTCTGCATGCCAATAAGTTATGCAGCGGATGACAAAACCTTCTCAATTATTTATGCACATGCAGTTGCAGACACAATGTAGGCAAACCTTATTGAATATAGACGAAACCAATAAAAAAACCGATTTTATTAAAGCGAAACAGTACAATAAAAAGAAATGGTTGTATTATCCATCTGAAGCACTCGATATTTGCTTCCAAGATTTAAAGAAAATAAGAAAATCTTTTTTAAAAAAAATGTAAAAAAAAAATATGAAAAAGAATATCATAAATGTTCAGAATCTGTGACGTAGCTTGTACTATGGATGACAGTAGCCATCTACCATCAAGTTGACCGTCAGACCATCTCACAACCATAACATAGAAAAAAAATTAAAAAATTATTTCATTTGTGAAGAATCTCTTTAAATTCATTTTTTTTAATACATTATGTTTGCAGTGTCATCATAATTGTAGTTTAATAAGTAATTATTGTAGTATAATAAGGTGACTCTTCCCAATTTCGAAATTATTATGGTGGAAGTGGATGAACATTCGTTATTACAAGTAAACCCGTGGATCAAATAAAACACAACAACATATCAAAATTTGTTTATTAAAAATAGATGATAAAAATCACTCTATCTTCATGTTTGAACACCAGCATCATATCAAAACTTTTTTATAAAAAAATCTTAGGAATAACTAAATTTTGATGTTTCAACATAAACAATACTCTCAATTATTATTTATTTATTGCTTAGCTTTTATTTATTAATCAAAATATGGGTCAATGTGAACCAGTTCTATATTTACATATTTACCTAAAACTAAAACTCAATATAATAATGGACCCTGCGGCATTGTACCAAGGACGCTGGCAGCATTTCCTCGTTGAATGGCCAAACTAATACGTTGGCTGAGGAAAGCGCCAGCTCTTCGGTCTCCAGTCGCATTAATAAGCCTCTTCGAAATATCTTTGAAAAGGCCCATTGCTGCAGGGCCCCACAGACCGAGTATCTCAACTCCAAATGATACAAAACTATATATTGCTTATCTTAATATATATAAAAGGCGATGGGTGTCCCTATGGACCATGATTCCCTATGGACTCCCAAACCGCTGAACCGATTTTGATAAAACTTTCAGACACTCTTCAGATTAGTCCAGCGGTTAGGTAGCGATCGGACGCGGGCGAAGCCGGGAGCGGGGTCGCTAGTTGAATATACAATCAGAGGCACAATTAACCCCCCCCCCCTCGGCTAAAGTGGCATAACTTTGTTAACAATAACTTATTCACTAATCACTAATATTTTCCCCATTTTTTTAAATATATTCAAATAATATTCATTGTTCACTTTTTGAATAATATTCACTATTCACTTTTTGAATAATATTCACTATTCACTTTTTGAATAATATTCACTATTCACTTTTTGAATAATATTCACTATTAACTTTTTGAATAATATTCATTATTCACTTTTTGAATAATATTCATTATTCACTTTTTGAATAATATTCATTATTCACTAATCTTGATGAGATCATATGACGTAATCACTAATCTTGACATTTTTTGAGCTGCGCGCGGATAGCCCGGGCTCGCGCCTCCAGTTCTACCAAGTCGAGCAGGTTTTGATCGTCGCTGGACGCCGCTTCCTTTGACTTCTTGCGATGTTTCTTCTTCTTTTTACTCTTCTCCCCTTCAACTTTCACCTGTGAGTGAAAATAGTACACTCAATAATCATCCGGAAGCTTCGCTATTTATATACTGAACCTTTTTAAAATCATCGTGACATCTGTTGAAGCTTGTACACATGTATAATACCTATACTAGCTATCGCAAGCGACTTCGTCCACGTAACTATATAAAATATAGCCTGTAATTCGCCTAATAAAACCTAACAGTATTTTCCAATTCGGTCCAGTAATTTCGGAGATTGAAGATCCAGTAGTTGGTATAGAAAAGCAATTTGTGAAAAGAAGAGAGACATTGGGAACAGTCTCGGATATCAGTCCTCGGATATCATCGGATCCTTTTAGGAAGCAATATTAATTTTATTCATATTATTATTGTGCAAAGACAAATAATAAACATAGGTAAAAAAATAATCATTGGTTCGGGGAGCTTTGATCACACGATGCAAACCTTGAACAGCCACCAACTATATACAGATCTCTCTAAAAGTAACTCTAAATGTATCTTTTTGTTTACCTTTTTATTTTCAAAGCTCTGTGTTTCTTCTAGTTCGTCCGAGGAGATTGTATCCAGTGAAATCACACTCGGTTCTCTCTTAATTTCAGGGACGAGTTTCACTCCGTCCATCGTTGAAACTAGTCCTTTGGACGTCATACCTCGCATCTGAATATAAAAACAATATAATTAATTAGCATAATATTGTATATACTAAAACAAACAATGATAGCTCAGTGTATAAAGTGCAATACTATAACAGATATAGATAACTAGGCAAAGTATAAAAGATCTAAAATAACTAGGCAAAGTAATTTATTGCAACAAACAAAATCTAGATTAGATCTATATATAATAGAAATGTTTATGTATCTACCTAATAGTTATTGGAATTAAAAAGCTTTATTATTATTATTATTTTTATCTACCTAATAATATAAAAAGAATTGCCGGACACTAAATTTAAAAGAACTCTCGACAAAATGCCTACTACAATTTGGACCGTTCCTATTATGACTTTAATTATTTTAATTTTAATATTCATTTATTACTTTTTATAATTAATAGTAAATTTATAATAATGCCTTTGTCGCTTTGAAAGTACATATAAATTAAAATCCTCTAACTAAAGATTTGTTTGAGAAAATATGTTGTTTTTATTTTTATTTATATTCAGGTTTAAATTCCAATCACAACATTTGTCAATAAATGTATTATAAAATAATAATATCAATAACAAGAGTTATTGATTAAGAGTATCAATAATAAGAGTTTTAGGTAAATATGTAAATATAGATAATATTTAGTTTTAGGTAAATATGTAAATAAATCAAACTTTATAATAAATTAAGTTTGAAAAAAAAAGGTATTTATTAGTGATGCAAATTCTATTAAAGATAAGCCCAATTAATCCAATTGATATTGCTTCGCTTAGGAGGAGTTAGCGGATATACATATAGACATGAAAAGTGACTTAAATTTATACTATGTAAGGATTAAATAAACTATCTTAATTGTTTTCTGTAAGGTTTATAAAAGCTTTTCTTATTTGTATTTTACTTTTTATTATATACTACCTGGTGCCCACGACTTCGGCCACATTGAAAAATATTAAGTAGCCTATCCTGTGTCCCGTACGTCCAAATGTTTATCTACCAAGTTTCATGAAAATCAGTTAATTCGTTTCAGAGTTATGGAGGAACATACATATATACATGCATACATACATACATACATACAGAAAAAAATTCTAAAAATCGTCAATTTGGTTTCAGTATCATGTATAGAGCCTATAAACAAGATATCTCTGAAAACAAACTAACTTACTCCATGACCGACCCTTAAAGATTTATTATTAGTATTGATGATATTATATGTGACATGTCAAATACCAAAATTTTGTCCTTATTTTTACTATAATTTGTTACATTGTTTGTTAATTGATACTTCGTTTATGTGAACTAGTTATTAACTAGTGATAAGTTTATATTATCTAGTGGGTAATTTGCAATATCAACATACCCTCCTTTGCCTTGTAAACCACGTTGCGAGCCAACAGATTTGGGTTATTGGTACATGTGTAGCACGGCTTTGATTCCTAGCTCCTAGCTCCAGTACTAGGTCCTGACAAACTAGTCGATTTACCTACAGCCTCTATTGGCTCTATTGGGTGATATAAACCCATGGTGGTTAATGGGCCTATCAGCTAACTGCTCCTAAATTACTCTGCTGTAATAAATTTGAGATATAAAGTTTAATTACTCAAAAATGGGTATGCTCAATTCCATCGATCTACCAGCTAGCTATCATATCGTCTACGAACAATCAGACATATATAAATGTATTAACTTGTAATCAAATCTTACCTCTTCAACACACATTTTCTGCACTTCACTGTTTGATAAGTGTTTTATACTATATGGCAACATATCTTCTACTAACTGACGCTCCAAGCATTTGAACGCTTGTTGAATCAGTTTGGTGTGATCATTGACATATTGAGACAAGTCTTTTTCGTTCTCTTTCTTTTTAGTTCCTTTTGCGGGCTTCTTTTTATGCTTTGCAATATTCATTATTATACTTTTAAATGCCTATTCACTTACTTAAATTACGTCAGCAATATTAAAAATTGAGCTCACTTTTTTTAATAATGATTTTTAATATTTTTTTAATAATATCTAGCAAGAAAATATATATCTACCTACTATTTTAAATATTAACGTGTTAATATGACAATGAATAGTGCATAAACTTTAATATTCACAAAATTTGAACACAAAAGACTAAATGATAAAAAAAAATGTAATACAATTAAGTTATTAAATGAACGAAAGCAAATTTATCAAAATAGAAAATAATATGTAAACCAATGTAAACACAAGTTAACCAACCCACAGAACAGAAATAACCTAGAGGGCGTAGAGGCAGGCAGAGTATGAACCACTGCCCTTTAATATAACCATAGAATAATAACTTTCTATGAATATAACCACTAATATAACGAATGAATAAAATGAAGTGTTCTGTCAAGTTATTAAAATAAACTATACTTCACACCACAGGGTTAAAGCGGTTATCACACTTTACAATTTGAAGGAATCCAATTCAGGTACCTAAGTAGTGAACCTAGTGATCACACTACACTAAATTGATTTCTAAATCGAAGACATAGAATTGAAAATAGAAAAAATCTAAAATGGATCCAATCTGTTCTAACTGCGATTACACTTTCAAATTTCCTAAATTGGAATCCTTCAAATTGTAAAGTGTGATAACCGCTTTAGTCAAGCCGGTCAAGGTCAAGGTTAGGCAAAACCAAAAGGAACATATATACTCTAGGGCAAAACGATATTGTCACAAATGTCACAAGTGACAAACTCAAACTTCAAACCATATAAGATTATAAGAAACTGGCGACTCGTTCCCGTCTTCGCCCGGGGTGCATTTTTTTTACGTAAAAACCTTCCCTGATTATCCCTCTATCCATGAGTGAAGACAGAATAAAATCGGCCCAGCAGTTCTCGAGTTTTGCGTTTAGCAACACATTTAGGAATTCATTTTTTATTAGAGAGATGTCAGCTGTCAAAATGTAATACGTCAGAACAAAGACTACAATTATATATACGGTCAGAAGTAACTTGACGTGTAACGATCGGTTCTTAAATTTTGTAGTCAACTTTTAAAATTTACTAATTTTATAGTTTTTTTGTCTAACTGTATGGATTCTTGGTATAACGTTTGATTTTACGTAAATATTGAAACAACTACTTTAAATAAAATAATAAACTTACCTCATGAAGTTCCTGCACTCTAGACTTTCATTAAAACAGGGGAGATGTTAGGTAGCGAACTCTCTGGTTCATGATCATTGTGTATTTAATTTCTATAGAGTTTTTGGCGGAAGGTAGGACGCTGTAAGATAGTAAGCAAGAACCGATTATGTTAATATTTCAGCTAAAATGGTAGTTACATATTCAAAAGACAATCAATTGATGGACATGACAATACGTTAATGTTATTATTTCGAATAGATTTTAGACAACCGATTTCCGATATAGACTGTGGTGGTCTGTGACGTCCATGTGATTGATGTCTTTGATTGATGTCTTCTTTCTATGATCACCGATTGTATATTTATTTATTTTTAATTTGTTTGTATTTTGTAATTGTATTCGTGTTGTAAATTTGGAAACTCATTTATTATTTTCTCAGTCTGTTTTGGTCGTGTTATATTGTATGGATGCGTTATAATAAGTTATAATAAGAAAGAAACAATATTATTACCTGACCTGTAGCTAAACAATCTCTTGCCTTTCATAACTGTAATATAATGTATAATAGTTCAGTGAGACAGTCTGTCTATTGTAACTATTCTCAATGAAAAAACAGTGTTCACAATATTTACACTACCCTACACGCAATGGGAAGAATAAATAACTAATTTTTATGGGGCATTTTCTTTGCTTCCGCTACTTGGAGTATTATATTGTATTTATATTGGCTTTTAAGTTTGACTGGTAAGTTTTAGGATATATTAGATACAATTATCAATTAATTTTAATATTAAAATAAATTAAACTTGTCATATTATGACAAGAAGCAGATACTGAAAGAGAAATTTGCAAAACAATTGGAATGAAGATGGCAAAACCAGACCAAAGCTTAGGTTTGTGCTTAACACATCACATATGTATAAAACTATATATAATTATTTTCTGCAAATTCTATGCACACAATTCTTACCAGTTGTGTGCCAAGCCACATAACTTAAAAAGCGCGGACCAATCACAAGTGCAGTCTTGTTTGTTAAAACGTCATTTAAAAAAAAAGTCTGTCTACCGACTACCGGAAACAATATCAAAATTTATAAAATTTAGAATCAAAAATCAAAATTTAGAAGCAACTAATTGGGGAAATGAAATCGAACCAGCTTTTCAATCAAGCTAAACAACACTGTGGGTGAATGATAAATAAACGCCACATATTATTTACACGATTTATATACAATATACAATACAATTTACAGCATGCAGTTATTTATACCGAAATAATACTAAGAAAGTATTTAATTTAGTTTAATACTATGGTCGGGATTGAATAACTCTACATGTCAGCGTTGATTTTTGACGAACGAAAACTGTAAGTAATCTGCATATTATAGCGTTTCATTTCAAAAGTTTTGCAACCACTGTGTGTTATATTTAAATGATGATCTCGCAAATCGCATGAGACAAAGTGCATTATAAAATTTTATTTTTTTTTAATATTTCAGATGCCGAAAGCAGAAGTATCCACACAAACTGCCGAAGGCGTCAACTGTTATTTGTTTTTACAATGAACATTTTGAAACACTCATGCGCTCAGTACATTCCATACTGGATCACACAGATTACAAACATTTGAAGGAGATAATTTTGGTGGACGACTACAGTGACCTGGAAGGCCTTCACGACCAAGTTCAGAAGGCGGTCAACGAGATAAATAGTAAAATGCGCAAAGATGAAGAAATGTTATGCTACTGCTACACCTGCGTCTTAACGCGTTAATTAGTGCGTTAAATAAGGCATTACGCAGATGTGGCCAAGATTTTAATGCGTTAATTTGCTAACGGCAATACTAATGCCATTAGACGTTAAGCGATAGCTCGGGTGTCGATTTTTTTGACACATCAAAGGTTTTTAACGCGTAATTTAACGCTTAACGCGATGTTGGCTACATTAACGGCTTAACATCGTCTCATTCCGCAGGACCGAGTTCAACGACGATGCATTTGAATCATCCACCATCTTCTTCTTTTTTCTTTTTTATTAAATTGCATAAATGCATATAATCATTAATTACACTCATTGCTGCAACTAGTGCAGCTGCTTCAACTTCCATTTTGTATTAGAGCGTTAACGGGATGAATTAGCTTTTAACGGCGTTAGAACCTTAATGTAGCCAAAGCGTATTTTTAATGCCTTAATTAACGCGTAGTTGAACATTAACACTAACGTTAACATTAACGCAGGTGTAGCAGTAGCATTAGAGACGAATAACATAGATGGTGACAATGTTGTTCATTACAAAAACGACGATAGCAATAAAGTTGATAAGAAGACGACCGAAAAGACGGACAAGGCAAAGGCAGCTCTGAACGTGAGGCTCTTGAGAACTGGGAAAAGAGAAGGTCTCATAAGAGCTAGGTTATATGGAGCTGATAATAGTGTGGGGGTTGTTGGTATGTTCTGGCTTTAATATTTTTTTGTTTTATGTTAGCGTGACCTACAGTTGACAGCTGATTGGCCTGACGGAATGGCCTTTTTAGATACCAGTAGTGGCATTGGACATTGGATTCTGCAATCATAAACTAGGCAGCCTCTTGACAGTCTACCTGTCCACTTAATCGACTTAATCAAATTTTTTATAAGATTATTTAACTTTAGACATAGATAGTAGATAGAGTCATGAAACAGAATTCTTAATATTATTTTATGTCTCTACCGTTGTTTTTGTCATAGATTGCTTTTATTTATAATTTTCAGGTGTTAGTTTTTCTTGACTCTCATATTGAGATGAACATGAACTGGTTGGTGCCACTTCTGGCGCGTTTGTCTGAAGACGTGGACGGTGTTAAACTCCAATATTCCATGAGGGCAGTTGCACCCATCATAGTTGTTATCAACATGGACACATTTGAATATTCCGCAAGTCCACTATTGAGGGGCGGCTTCAATTGGGGTTTGCATTTTAAATGGGATAATTTACCTAAGGGCACATTGAATAGTAAGTGATGCATTCATTATGTAAACTTGTTAAACATATATAAACACTCTCCATATGTAGAATAGAAGCAAAAAAAAGAGTAACTCCATAATCCAACCATAATGATTGAGCGAAGTTGAGCTTTATTACGAGGCTCATAAGAACCACGTTTCAACACATATTGGTAGAATTTTTTTGTTTTAAGACACTGAGGAATTTAGGCGTCTTCGGCTGCCCATCCGAACTGGATTCGACGATCGACCTCCTAGGAGTTGGCTCTACTTAATTGGACTTGTTGTCTAAGTATATGTACATATTAACTTCGAGAATTGAACTCTCAACTTTTACAGGGGTGGGCACAACATTGACATTAGACATGACTATCGTCTTGTCCATATTCATCTTAAGGCCTACCCTTTGAGGAACTTCAGTTGACGTCTTCAAGCATCGCATTGAGGTCTCTTATCGACTTCGCCAAGATAAAATAGATTTCAATACGTTATTCCAGGTGAGGAAGATTTTGTGAGACCAATAAAATCACCGACAATGGCTGGCGGTTTGTTCGCTATATATCGGGAGTACTTCAACCACATCGGCAAATACGATCCCTGCATGAATGTATGGGGTGGTGAGAATCTGGAAATATCTTTTAGAGTGAGTTCTTTAGACCTCCTAAAATAACATTGTATTTTACTAAGACAACATTTAAATTTTGTGATATTATTCTTCAATGCAATAAATAATATGCTACTAAATTTTATTCTACATAGCCAAGTAGCCATTTTATAAATTTCACTAACAAAAAAATGTTTCAATGTATGTTTGGATTTATATTACATATAATTATGGAACATTTAAATCTATAAAATAAGCGACATATGCGTACAGAATAAACTCAGCCTGTCATTTTTTTTTTTTATTTTTTATTTAATAAGGTACACAAAACAGGACACTGACATTAAATACATTGAATAGATATAGTTACATGGAAGTGAACTAGACAGAGGCCCAAAACATGTGTACACAGCATGTCCAAACAAAACAGTGTTACAGAATAAAACAAAGGAAGAAAACAGACGCACTTTCATCCAAAAGCAAGCTTAGCCACATTCTAAAGGAAGTCAATTTGAGAAGAAAGCACGCCCACACAAAACCACAATAAAACAAGTATTATAATACATTAATATATAAGTGCAATAAAATATTATCTATTTAGAGTTTATATGTTTTTTTATTTATTTATTTATATATACATAACAATTAATTTTATTTAATGACGCTCGCAGTTACGATGGCCGTGATATGCTTTTTGAATTTAGTTAAGCTATTTTCGAATATGTCCACTGTACTGCTATGCTTAAGCAGGAGATCGTTATATTGTCGACACATCCTGACAAGGGGGTTATAGAAAGAGGTATTATTGGTGTGTACTTGTAAGGCAAAGGTATTTACAAAAGGATTTCGATATCTAAGTTTTATATTAAAATTAATAAGCGACAAAAGATATGGTGAGTCAATGCGGGAATGAATTATTTTAAAAAGACAAAAGAGGTTGTGACAATTACGGCGGTCCTCGAGTGTAACCATATTAAATTATGTTAGTCTATCTCGATACAAGGGAAGACTCCGGTGAAAGCCATATCTATAACTAAGAATGTTCAAACATTTTTTCTGCACATTTTCAATACGGCCACATTGAATAGCGTAGTAAGGGGACCAAACACAGGAATTATATTCAAGAACACTGCGGACTAACGTATTGTATAGATACAAAAATGTTTTAGGGTTCCTAAAATCTTTAGTAGCTCTAGTCAAAAAACCTAATGTTCTAGTACTTCTACTGATAATACTATCATAGTGGTCACGGAAAGTTAATTTATCATCGAAAAGAACTCCTAGGTCCCTTACTACTGACTTTTTTTCTAAATTCTGTCCTTTAAGTTTATAATTATATTATAGAGGATTTTATGGGCTTTCCTTGAAAAAGAAATAGTGAAGCATTTTCCTACATTCAGAAGCATTCTATTTTCGATACACCAACGATCAATACGTTCCAGGTCTGACTGAAGCAAATATGCATCTGTGGGACTGTTTATAACAGAGTATAATTTTAAGTCATCAGCGTATAATAGACAAGAACAAGACAATCGCTCAATTAAGTCGTTGATGAAAACAAAAAAAAATAAGGGACCCAAATGTGAGCCCTGTGGTACACCAGAAGTAGCCGTAGCAGGTAAAGAAACAAAGCCCTTTATAGTTACAAGTTGACTTCGTTTGCTAAGATATGAATCGATCCAATGCAGTAAACTACCATGAATACCATAATATGATGCCAATTTATTACAAAGGATTTCATGGTTTACCATGTCAAAAGCCTTCGAAAAATCTGTGTAGCGTCAACCTGGCCTCTTTTTGCAAAGGCACAGCAAAGAAAGTGCTTATATTCTAACAGGTTAGACATTGTGGATCTGTGTCTAACGAAACCGTGTTGTCTAGGTGATAAAAAAGGTTTAATGTGATGGTAAAGAGCGTCATAAATTAAGGATTTGAAAAGTTTACCCAAACAGGAGAGTATACTAATGGGCCGGTAGTTCTCGCATTTAGAACGGTCACCAGACTTGAATATTGGGATAATGTGGGCTGTCTTCCACTCTGACGGGAAAACTCCCTCTTGAAGAGATTTATTATAAAGTATGCACAATGGTATGCTATTTTAAGAAAATGTGACTTTGCGTCCAACACATTTGAGTTTAAAATCAACCTTTTACTATCGACGCACGAAGGCAAGATAAACATTTGGAACAAAAAGAAAGTATTTTCTTATTTTTATGTGAAACTATTTCTTTTTGTTTAATTTATTATTAATGGTAGTAGAGAATAGAAAGAAAATTTGAAATTTTTATACATAAAAATATGGCTTTTAATATTCAAAAATCGAAAAAGAGTTACTGTTAAGATGGAAAACAGCGGAAATATACTAGACTTTTTATATGAAAAAAAAAATTAACAACCGCAACAACTACCCACTATTATTAGATACTAAATAATTTTCCTGCCTGCACTTACCTAATGTTAGCATCCTCTACTTCGGGTACACTAATTAAACCACTTTATGTTGAGTCCCAATACTTTTATTCACTCACCGATACATCAGAACTACAATTTCAACTACATATGTATAATTCTCCGATTTTATTTGTTTGATAATATGACGTCGCCAGGGCTAGGGTTTTAGAGATGGGATTTGTACAAAACCGAATAAAATATTATTAATAAGAATAATAAATAAAATACTAATTATTAGTTCAGTGGTAATTTTAAGTAATCTATTTAATTAATGCCATTTAATCAAAAATAATTTCATAAAGTGTTTTCGTCTACGGTTATGAATTATGATAAACTAAAACTTTAAAAATGTATATAAGATTGTGAACTTGATAATTTATGTACGAATCAAAACCTCATGTGACTCCAAATGACTTAGGTCGTGTACATGTCCTGTCTCTAAAACCATAGACAAAATCTGTGTGACGAAAATCTCGAGTTTTTTTGCATTTTCCTCTGAAATTATGCAATAATTTTTGATACATTTCGTAAAGAATATTATGTTTAGTAAGTGTAAATTAATTCGTGTATATATGAATGTGTAATTAAGTTTAAAACTGGAAAATTCTATGTCGTGAATTGTTTGTTTACCTTTTTTATAAAAAAATAAAATCGGAGGATGAACACTGAACAATTTGAACGGAGCCACGCCATTGGTTCGCGCGTGTCGGAGCATGCGCAGACCGTCCTATCATACGACAACGTGGTGGTGACGTTGCAACGTCACCACGTTAAGCACTTTTATTTCATTCAACATCAGTCCTCCGACAAATTCGGACCAACACAACACATTTCTGTTTGATCGTTCGTAGAGTTCAGTTTAGTGTTTTCACGAAAGTTTGAAATCCGGTAAGTGCTAACAGTTTAATAATTATTTCTATTCCATTTGCCATAACTTTTATATGCTTTCATATATTTTTGTGTATTCCTCCTATACCTACCTGATATTAGTGGAAATATTTAGTTATCCTTCAGAAATAGCCTCGGTGTTTTATATTTTTCGTCTAGTGGATTGATATAGAAATAGGTCTTTGTCTATACGATAAAATATTTATACAGTGAAAATAATGCTTAAAACTTAACATCTTTTATTTGTTGTTGGCGTCTTGATTTTTTTAATATTTACTATATGCAAGTCCAAATTTGGTGGAAATTTCGCCTCAGCTTAAGGTAATGATGTTTTTAAAAATAACAAAATTTTATTACTGGGGTGAGAAACTGAATCATATTTATTTTACGAAACATTGCTTCGCGATACATTTTCCATAGTGTTTGTAAATATCGTATTAATATCATTTTATATTTTGCTGCAAAATAAAGACTTATTTTAGATACAGGAGTTTTGTATATTATTCCGACAGATGATAGACATTTGCGGGTAGGTATTGAGGCAAGCAGAAAACTTGTTTTTTTCTTCTTCTTATATAACTTCAATAATAGCTACCTGCTCGATAATTTCAATAATTAAAATGTACTCGTAATACTTTCAAACTACCAAACCTCTAATCTATACTAAATTTTATTAATTTTTTTCTTTGAAAATAATCAGGCAGTCCACAATAAACTTACATATAGTCCACATCTTTTTAATTTGCTAGACTCACAATCAATAATAGAACTAATAATTATTTATTTTTTATTTATTTATTTACTAAGATTACATACAGCCATAAATTTAAAGAAAATATATTATAGATTATATACAAATAGGTATACATATATGTGATGTTTTTGTGTGTTATTTCGCTTTTTAATGTTTTAGGTAGTTGATTAATTAGGTTCGGTATGACATAAGCAAGACGTCTTTTTCAATGAAGGTTGTTATAGTTGGGTAAATTAAGTTTTGATTCATCAAGCAATCGGTTTGAATAATTTATATTTGGAATATTTACGTTTTCATTGAAATATTGTTCTTTTAATAGGAATTTTAAGGAATTTTAACGAAAAATCTCTTTTAGAATACGCAATTGAAGTGAAAAATTTTTGTCCAAGTTGCTTTTGAATGTTCTTCTGTAGCTAGATAGTCCATAACATACTATTGGTTCTGCCAATGACTTTTACAGTAATAACAGTACATAATTTGTAAGGAAGGGGCTTTGTGTTTTTATTACAGAGAATTTACCCAGTATTGCTCTTAGTTTATCACATACGTGATTAATGTGTTCTAACCAGTTAAGTCGATTGTCTATGACTAGTCCAAGATACGTGTGTTTATTTACAACCTCGATAGTCTCGCATTCAGATGATGTTAGGATTTTTCTGCTATTTGAATGTAGACATTGGTGGTTGTGAGCTATAAGACGTATTATTTACAAAGAAAAATAATAATAAAATTTAGTATGGATTAGGTTGAGTAGTTTGAAAATATTATTGAAATCATTGAGCAGGTATTATACAAGAGTAAAGAGTATTATAGAAGGACAATTTTTCAGCTCGCCTCAAATACCTACCCGCAAATGTCTACCATCTCTCGGGCCAAATGTGTTAAGACATCCTGTTCTGTCTCAGCATGAGGGAAGTTAAGCGCCTAATGTTTGATTTATTTATGGTTTAGGCATTGTGGAGATTAGGCAGGTTATGTGCAATAAGTCCAGTTGTATTGATTTCATTTGAAATATTAAAAAATTTGAAAATATTAATACCATTCCTTCACTATATTAGTTTATGCTTTGATAAAAGTAGAAAAGTATACATATTTCTGTTGTTACAGGAGCTTTGAATTTTATTGTTTGTCATAAAAAAAAATGGCAGACAGAGTATACTTGAAGTTTGAGCCATTCTCTATATCCGAATTTTATCACTTTTAACTAAAAATAAATTAAAATTTACAGACATTTAAAAAATATATATGTTATTAGCGACTCCATTCCTAAAATCTTACTATGTTCCTGTTGCGTAGGTGTAGTATGAGAATTAATTAAGAAATTTTAAGTTACTTTCGATCTTAAACATTGTCAAAAACTAACTTAGCGATGGTCACCTCGTTACGTAGGTTTACCTAGTACCTAGTACCTACCTTGTTGATCGAATAAAGAACGATTCATATTAATTGGACATTGCACAAAAGAATGAACACTATGAAAATATGACGTAGGCTCTAGTGTTAAATTCACAGTGAGATTTTAAATATGTTATTCAATGTTTTATTGTAAAAAAGTGTTTTCTAGATTAATTTCTCACATTTATTAACTTTCTTTTTTATAATTATACTTAACGAATGCTGTGTTTGTGTGAGGTTAAATTACATTTTCTTTTTGATTTTCTTACAGAGTCATGGATTCCGAGGCAAGGTTCGTACTCACATTACTCTTTTCATTTTGTAATATGTCGTCAATCATTCGGCAAGGTTCGGATAGGCAGTGTTTGGGAAGCTCCGAGATATCTTCTCGTGCAGAGAAGTGCTCGCTTAGTGTTTCAAACGTGGGCCTTGTAATAAATTTCCACGTCAGTAGGCGTACGCAGGGCAAATAGCAATAGCCGGCAAATAGCCGACTAGGCATCTGATAAGTCTCATGGGTGAGGCGTATGTCCAGCAGTGGGGAATAGGATTATTTGATTATTAATATTGTTGTTCAATACTAGCATTTGTTAACCAATGACCTCATTGGTTTCTCGTCATGTCATTGGACTAGTTAATAAGATATGTATATTGGTCTTTAAAATAAATTTTAAATTAACAGATCTCTATTGCCGAAACGTCGGGATTTTGGCGGTGTATATCGACTATGGCTATGGTGTTGCAGTTGCTGCTATCCTGCCTGGTTGTAAGTGAAATTTCATTAATTGCAATGATAATTTACACAACTATTTTAACTTTGCTTAATTAGGGTGAGGCCGCCAAAAAATTATAATTTGATTAATGACTTTGCGTCCAGGAACTGGAAAAAAAACGTGAATATACAGAACAGGATATTTTTCTACAATTATTATTTTATCAAACAACAATATTTCCTTTACATAGTCCAAGCGACGACCGTAAAAGGGTGGTGAGTACAAAAATGGACGTTATAACTTTTTGGATATTAGACAAATAATAAACCAACGGTCTGGCGACCTGTGACTTGACCTATTATTTTTTTTTGGCCAATAAAACACCTTTTAATCGTTGTCTGGCAGAACTTTGGTCAAGTATTAATATGCCAGACCAATTCTATTCATAGGAGGGATAAAAAAGAAAAATTTTGACGTTTAATTTTTTCTTATACCTTATATAGAAAATTTATGTCAAGATTCGGGGTGCCAGACTTAAATTTTTATATTGTATTGATCTAATAGTAAAATATTGTACTTTTATGTGTCTTATACATTAATTTTACAAAAAAATATGGAAAAAATATTCATAAAAAAAGGTCAAGTTACAGTTCGCCAGACCGTTGGTTCCTTATTTGTCTAAAATCCAAAAAGTTATAAAGTCAATTTTTGTACTTATTTTGCATCACTATCTTTTTTACGTCTTAAAGAGTCGGAATTCGATTTTTAGTTTGATTAGTTATTATTATAATTATTATTTTCATAGATAAAATAAAGCTTTGAAAATGAAACTGAGTTGTGATAAAAGATAATAATTTTTATTTATTAATTAACAAATCTGTAAACAGGTTGAGTAGGTACTAGCGTCTAGACTAGACCGAGCCTGTATCTTAGACGCTAGTTTCTTCTAGTGACAATATTTCCACTTATTACAACAATCCATTCTATTTTACACACATTTTAAGTACACATTTTTGATTTTACAAATGTGAGGGTAATTTTAAATAAATAAAATGAATATAACTTACTCATATATACATTAGGTATTACAAATTATGGAAGAAAGAAATACCCTCTGAAGTTCTGAACAATGATTTATATTAAGTTATTAACCTTTAGAAAATAAATATCACATTATTTTATAGCTCATAATGGCAAAAACAATTACAATAATCTGCAGTGAAACTCTTTGAATTTAAAACTGTTTGAAACTACAGTCAAACTAATACCGAAATACAAGAGAACCAAATGAACCAAAAACCAAACCGAACCACAAAAATAGCATAACATACATATCGACGGTCCCTACGTATATAAAGACATGTCTAAAACCGGGGTTTACAGGAGAGCGTAATTTATGTTCAAACCGCTCTAGAAATAATTATATGTATAAGTAATTATAAATTTTGTTTTTTCTAGAATATTTTATTAGCTTTAGGAACTTTCTAATGGTAATCTAAAGACAATTATGCAATAAAAAAAATTGCCATTTTTGACATGTCTTTATGTACGTAGGGACCGTCGATATACAAACATACACACAAAAACATAAAAACACACACACCCACACACACAAACATACACTTATAAATACATACATATATGGGTCAAAATCAGAGGTATTTTACGTTTTCAAATATCTGAAAAATTACTTTCTCTTTTGACCCATATATCAACATAATATATACATATTTTTTACGTGAATATATTTCTTGAATTTTATTTAGAAATAAAATAAAATAAGTGTAGTTATGAGAATGTATTAATTTTTCAAAAAACGAATGAATGTTTCCCCACGGTAGATATGCCCTTAGAAACATTTATGTTACTTTTTAGTTACCCGGTGACATAAAATTTTATGTTAGGTACTTTTGTTATATGAGGCCAATTCGACGGCCTTACCCATTAACTAAAGTAGAAGACACACATTAACTATTTTTATTATCATATAAATCCACTTTTTTGTACTGTCTTTCCAGTGCTGACTCTATGTAATAATATTTTTTTTTAATAGGGAGGAAGAAGACTCCGAGACCTACTCACCGTCGACCCCACTGTCGACCCCACCGTTGACCTCACCGTCGACCCCACGGTGGTATCTACCGTCGACCCCACTGTCGACCCAACCGTGGACCCCACCGTCGACCCCACTGTCGACCCAACCGTGGACCCCACCGGCGACCCCACTGTCGAGCCCACCGGCGACCCCACTGTCGAGCCCACCGTGGACCCCACTGTCGAGCCCACTGTCTACCCCACCGCCGCCCCCACCGCCGAATACACCGACGAACTCACCGCCGAAACCAACGAAGCCGATTTATTGTTTTGTTCTAAACTTTTATGTATAGTGAAGTAACAAGCAAAATTAACCGTCAACCTTTCGGAACAGCAAGCCGCTTCAAGTGTAAATTGTATTAATGCATGCCTATTAAGCCTCATATTGTATTAGCCTCATATAAATTTTGAAAAAAAAAAAAAAAAATTATTACTGTATTAGCCTCAAATAAATTGTGAAAAAAAAATTAAATTTTATTTCTGTAGTGTTTGCTAAGTGAAATGCCATACATAAAAAGATTCCTGTCGGCGAGGCGCATCTAATGCGTGCATCGTTTCTCTGGAACTGGTATACTTCCAGCCTTATAAGTAAAAAAAAATCTTACTCAACTTCGGAAACGATCCACACCTTTTTACTATACGTGTCAAATAAGAATAGGATCGCACTTGCTGCAAACTTCACATGATCCGAGTCATCATAGTACCTAATAAAATTAGATAAAAAATATATAAATAAAACTAAAATATAATAAAACTATTAAATAATTAAACTATAAGTGTTGTAAATAAAAAATGTAGCTTAATTTACGCTTCATGCAATAAGAGCACTTTTGATACCCTGCCAGTGTTGCCAACCGTAAATCGTATTTATAAGATCTTTTATAAATTAAGTTTGCTTTTCTGTTAAGTTCAAAATTCATTCAAGAATTTTATTTCGATTTAACTTGTGTTCTATCATTTACGTGTGCGGGTTTTATTGTAAATATGCACTTGGGGTTTTTTTTCTAGAATTCTAGGCGAAATACGACTTTTTTTTTTAAATGTACTGTAAGATCCCTTGGAAAATAAAGTTGGCAACACTGATCCCAACTGACCAGTGTGCTGTTAACTACGCTTCCGTGTACATGCGCTCTTGTGTTATTCCTGTTTTCGAACATATCTGTTGAATTGTTAGATATTTGTTGACTTTATTATAGTTATTTGTTGATTATGTTTTATTTTTAAGTAGTTTGTAGTGCTTGTGAGTGAATAAATAAATCACATTACAAAAATAATAAAAACTAATAAAAATATTATTTAAAAAGAATAAATTCTTGTTTTTTTTTAAGACCTCTATTGCCTCTATTGCCTCAAAGAGATCTACAGAACGAGTACCCACGCGCATTTTTACGGGTAACGGCCAAACGCACAAGTGCGAAAAATTTAGCCACGAGGCCACTGACCCGATGGTGCTGGAGCGGAGGAAGACACGCTACCTACTTCATTCGCCTCAGCGAGGAGTTATATCTCTTTATATAAACTTTTGGATTTTTAGTGGAAGTTTTATAGACTGTATAAGTTTTGAGGCAAACTATTTAAATTGACGGTATCTGGATTTTTTTATTTTTAGATTACTCCAGTAACTAAAGAGTTGATTAATCAAAACTTATTCTGTTCAATGAATTTTGTGTTATTATCTGACAAATATTTTCTGTAATATAGTTTGAATTAAATTTTGACTTAAGTTAAAGTCGAAATCAATTGTAATTTTAACTTTTACAAATTCGCATATGTTGCGCCTATATTTATAACGATAGGTTCCATATTGTGTAGGTTGTAAAATTATATTTTATTTAAGACTAGGCCCTTTTACAGCCTTTATTTTAACCGACAAGGCCAGTATACAGCCACCTACCTATGTTTGAAAAAGTCCCTTTACTATCTTGATTCTATTACCTTAATTTTGACCCAAAAATTTCGAATTTAATCTGACGTAAGTTGTAATATTCATTTTCATTTTACTGAATTTTAACCAAATTTTAACCGAGTCAATTCGCGTAGCAAGACCTTTAAACTTGCTACACGGATATAGCATTAATAATACTATTTATTTATTTGTGAAATAAAGGTAGACAACAATCTCGACCAATTGCAAATTCACTTGAAGTTAATTTGATTGGCTTTATTTTAATCCTGTAATTTCACTTATTTTGTAGTAAATTAACGAAATTCAAAAGTTTTATAGAAAAATGATTGGTATCCGTATCCCAACAGGGGAAGACAGGGGAGTGAAACCCGCAAATCGTCAACGATGGAGAAAGCTGGGTCCCCTATACAGATCCTGACTTCCAAGGTGAGACGCAGTATAGGGGAGCGGGAGGCCATTAAAAATAAAACAATTATTCTTCATTAGCTGGTATTTTCAAAAGCTGGTTTTAACAAAGTGAAATCTGTCTTTTTCTATGCCACTTTGCCATCATATCAGTCGAGCGCCGAAATGGTGGTCGCCTGTTACTTAGTCTAACACACTCAGCAATGCAAGATAATACATATTTAGGAAAAATTTAATAAAAAAAAATCGTTTCTATTTCAATTATCTTTATTAAACTTACAAAAACGGAAGTTCACAATAAAATATGTACATTTATTTCGTGGTTTTCTTTATATTAACACAAATTGTATATTATTATTGTTGTAAATAGTACTAATTGAATAGTTAACCTTTTTTATGTACTTATATACATACTCTTTTATATTTCATTGTTCTTTAAAATATTAAGTGACTTCAATAAAAAACATGTTCGTAGCAACACATACGAGTATTATTTTTCTTTATACATTAAATAAATCTTCTTCCCTCATATTCCAACAATTACATTTTAAATATAAAATTAGACAGACCATTTTATTGTTTATTGAGATTTACCTACTTTTAGAGACAGAGAGTAGGTCCTATAATGTGACCTCACTTTTTTCATGTGAAGGTCATCAGACAGGGTGACGGTAAGGTAGTAAAGGATGGTGGTAGGTGGCTACCGTCACCCACGACACAAGTAACGGTACAGTAGGATTAAGGATAAGGGATCAGGAAATTGGCTCTGGCGTCCCTTACTTACACATCGAAACACAACAGCTCACAATATAATAATTTCACTGTGGTCTTCTGTGAGGAGGTGGTTACTGCCGCCAGACGGGCTGCCCATAAGATTGCGAAACTCGGTGTGCCCTGCCACTACTTGCCAGATCCAGCTTTATAAGCTCATTTACAAAATTGGCCCTGACGGGTATCGAACTTGAGACTCCTGAGACAGAGCACATGTGCCAGTAATACGTACTTACTTATAATAAGAAAAGAATTCACCGTTCTTTTACAATTAATATTAGTCTTAAATGCAGGGCACAATGCATTTCGCAGTTATTAAACTGAGCAGCCTGTCTGGCTACAATAACCATCGCTTTTCGATGGTTCTAGGAAACAAGGGATGGAACATAGGCTACTGGTTAGCTGCACACGAGGGCGTAACCGTAGGCAAGAGCTAGTTTAGAATAAACTGAATTATTTATACTTCGAGACGAATTTGTATATTGAGAGAAGTGTTGAATAAAAAATTATTCATTAGCGTCACTTAGACTTATCAACTTAGGTGAGACCAGGCTCTAGTATAAATTTCGATAGGATTATATATATTTCCCAACTTTTTCCTTTATCAACAATTTGAATACACAAAATTCCAAGTAGAAAAAAAAATTTACTATGAAATAAGTAATATTATGTCTGGTATCGTACTCGCTAATAAAAAATATAATTTATTATTAATCACATTACAAAATGGTAATTATAATATTGTCACATAATTTACAGTAGGGCCTCGATAATCCGGACTCCCGCTTGTTCGGTGATCGCTGTAATCCGGCCGGCCGGTGATCGCTGTAAGTGAGGCAGAAGCTCAAGAATGGGCTGCTGGTGGTGCCGAAAGCGAGTTACAAAGATATGAAGTGTTAACTGATGAGGAGATTGTGCGAGCGGCTATGTGTGAGGACGATGAGCAAGATGAGGACAATAGCGTTGAAATTCTAGAAATCACAAAAGTTGGTAATTCAGAGGCAGTAGGAGCTTTAAACACTGCTTTAAAATGGGCTGAAGATAACGAATTTGATAGCCACGAAGTTATGTTTCTCCGTCGACTTAGAGACCGGGCTTTCGAAATGAAGTGCGAAAATTATAAACAGAAGAGTATTACAGACTTTTTCAAGAAGAATTAACATAGTTTTATTTTAACTTACTGATTTCCTTACATGGTTGTAATTTTGAACATGTACATTTTGTCTTTATGCTATAATTTAAAAATTGATTAAAGAAACTACGGTTAAACATGTGTTTTATTAACATTAAATATGGCATACTATAATCCGGACGCCTCGATAATCCGAAAAGGGTCTTGTTTTTGCCTCTCCGGATTATCGAGGCCCTACTGTATTTACTAAATTTATATATTAAAACAACCAATATGATACTGAACAACATTTTAAAATTACAGTTTATATATAATATATTACTTTATTTTGGCACTAAACATTAGAAATCCATCAAGATCGAATTCAAATTAAAGTCAGTACCTACAGTCTGTATGTAAATAATAATCGATTGTTATTTTACAATTGATAAAAAACTCTTTTTAAATTGAAATAGATATATATATAACATTGCTTATACAATTTCTTCTTATTTTTTACTAAGAAAAAAGCTCATTCAGATCAATTTCACAATATTAACATTTTTTTTTTAGTAGCGTAGCCCAACAAACTTTCAACAAATGAGATTCAAAAACATGAATATTTTAACAACTATACTGCGTTTTAATTTGACATTTCCTGGGTTGCAGGTAATCAATTTATAATCAGACCATACAAAAATAGTGATGTCACCTAATCAAACTTATTAAGAAAAATTGCGGTTTTATAAAGCCCAAAGAGTATATAATCACTACGTTTTAATAAAGCCTAGCCCTATATGTTCCTTGGACTAGCTCTACTTCTAAACTAGTAGTAAGCCTAGCCTGGCCTAGCGTTAGCCTAGTAGCTCCTAGCTAGACCACTACAACGTTTTTTTTAAATAGTTTTTTTGTAAGCGTAACATTGTGATGTTCCGTTTACTTCACCAAAAAAGTGAATTGTGATGACGCGTAACGTGCCGAGTTAAACAACCGGCGCCCACGCCTACCAAATGGAAAAACGAAACGATAGCGCGATATAACCTGTCGGCACGACGCCATCTGTTCGACATAATCGGCGACATAAATACATCACAAGTGATGTAGTACAATTGGAAACAACAGGTGTCGTTGTATAATGTTAATGAATCGCGTTTAATTACAGACTATACTAATTCGAAAGAGTAATTTAACATTTCCTTTCCTTTGTTGCAGGTTTTTCACCATACAGAAATAGTGGTCACCTAATCAAACTTATTAAAAAACTTGCGGTTTTATAAAACCGTAATCAATGCTTTTAGAATGTGGTGTCCAACTTGGACCACCGCCCTAACGCATTGCATTTCAACGCCTGCGTGGAACGCGCTAGAAGATTTTGACTTCTAACAGACAGCGAAAATAAATGGTGCGTGGTGAATTCTATAATTAAAAGCTTTATCATATATGTGAGCAAGCCGTGTAAATAAATTAATTTGTGTTTATAGAAACCTTGTAAATTATAATTGTATATTGGAATATAGCTACATGGTAATTGATGGTTGAGTTCTATTGTGTGACTGCATCCGATATCCAAAGAAGATAACAAACATTTACCTATACCACAAACTGGTGACCACCGACGACTCACAAAATATTTGTGAGTTAATAGAAACCGCATAAGATATATGGAAAAGTTTTAAATATACGTATTCGGAAAAAACAACTTGGAGTGTGGTGCAAACATAAGCGGAGCGTTTTTTCAAATAAATTAAAAATTGCATCAGCAGAAGATGATCTTGTAGCACAGGTCGCAGAGCTAACAAAACAAGTCTTAGCTCTTACTGCCAGACCAAACGGAAGAGACCACAGTCACACCACTTACCGCTGGAATACGGATATGTGCCGAACTCGCTCACGAAGTCGCTCCCGACCACGACAGCCACCACCGAACCATCCACATTGTTATTACCATTACACATACGCTGACAAGGCTAGAAAAGGCAAGCAACCATGCAGCTTCGAGTCGGTAAACTCGAAGGGCAGTCGGAAGTAGCGGCCAACGACTGCCCATCATCTACTACAGGCCGTCTATATATGACTGATCGCGCCTCAAAAATGCAGTTCCTGGTGGACACTGGTTCCGACTTGTGTGTTTTTCCGCGAGCAGCAGTCAAGACGCCCTGTACCAAAACATCTTACGAGTTGGTAGCTTCTAATGGTACAGTGATACACACCTATGGACCAATCCGTCTTCATCTAAATCTAGGACTGAGAAGAGATTTTGTTTGGAATTTCATAATCGCTGACGTTTCAAAACCCATCATTGGAGTGGATCTCTTTAGTTACTATGGATTACTAGTGGACTGTAAACATCAGCGCCTGATCGACAGTATTACGTCGCTAACTGCAAACGCCCAACTGTCCAAATCTTCAGATGGTATCTCCTCTGTCAAAGTAGTTTCGGGAGAATCAGAGTTTCACGATATTTTGCGCAGTTATCCCGAAATTATGAAACCAGCAGGTTTGCAGTCTATAGTGAAGCACAACACTCTTCATCACATCCGCACAACGCAAGGTCCTCCAGTTTATTTCAAGCCAAGACGTCTCGACCCAATTCGATTCCAAGCAGCCAAGAAGGAATTTGAAGACATGCTTGAGATTGGAACTGCTAGACGTTCAGAGAGTCAATGGTCCTCTGCACTACATATGGTCAAGAAGAAAGACAACCGTTGGAGACCTTGTGGTGACTATCGAGCACTAAACTCCAGAACAATTCCTGATCGGTATCCTATCCGACATATACAGGATTTTACCTATGAGCTTGCTGGAGCTACAATCTTCTCCACAGTTGATCTTGTGAAGGCATATAACCAGATTCCCGTCAACCCTGAGGATATACCCAAGACCGCAATCACGACACCATTCGGATTGTTCGAATTTCCCTATATGACTTTTGGACTTCGGAATGCTGCGCAAACTTTCCAGAGGTTCATTGACGAAGTCTTGGGTGGTCTCGAATTCTGTTACGGCTATATTGACGATATAATTGTGTTTTCGCAGTCTCCAGAGAAGCATAAAGAACATCTGCATCAATTATTCGAGAGACTTAAAAAATACGGCATTCTGATCAACACAGCCAAGTGCAAATTTGGTCTATCAGAAGTGACTTTCCTCGGATATTCCGTGTCGACAGCTGGTATCAAGCCTCTGAATACCAAAGTTCAGGCTATACAGGAGTACCCCATTCCTAAAACTGTAAAGGAACTTCGACGTTTTTTAGGGATGCTTAACTTTTATCGCCGATTTGTGCCAAACGCTGCACAAGTTCAAGCTCCTCTTAATGCCTTGCTTGCCGGACCCAAAGTCAAAGGATCACAGCCTATCAAAATGACTCCGGAACTGATACGTGCATTCGAAGACTGTAAAGTATCGTTGTCAGAAGCTACCCTTCTCAACCATCCGGATCCGTCTGCAGAATTAGCGTTGATCACGGACGCTTCAGACGCTGCTATAGGTGCTGTACTGCAACAACGTTGCCAATCCGATCAAGACTGGAAACCTTTAGCGTTCTTCTCGCGTAAGCTTTCCACCTCACAGAAGAAATATAGTCCTTACGACCGTGAACTATTAGGAATTTATGAAGCAGTTAAGTACTTCCGATACATGGTGGAGGCAAGAACGTTCGTCGTGTTCACTGATCATAAACCGCTGACTTTTGCTTTTTCTACGAACAAGAGTACATGTACTCCACGTCAATTTAGATACCTAGACTTTATTGCACAATTTACAACTGACATTAGATATTTGCCTGGCAAAGAAAACGTCGTAGCTGACGCACTGTCACGAGTGGAAGAGATTGCAACTGCCATTGATTACGAGGAACTTGCACGTTATCAGGAATCAGAACCTGAACTGCAAGACCTCCTGCTAAACGGTTCAGCCTTGAAACTGAAAAAAAGGAAATATATGGAGAATAACTTACCTGTCTACTGTGATACCTCTGTACAAACTCCTCGACCGTATATCACTCCTCATCTACGTAAACAAGTTTTCCACATGATTCATGGCCTGCATCATCCCGGAGCATCTGCAACTGTGCGACTGGTCACGCAGAGATTCGTATGGCCAGGAATAAAAAAGGACTGCAGAGAATGGACAAGAGAATGCCTACAGTGCCAGAAAAGCAAGATTTTCCGCCACACTAAATCACCTCTTTCCTGTTTCCAAACTCCTTCCTCGAGGTTCTCCCATACACCTCGACATCATAGGACCCTTACCTGTGTCTTATGATTTCAGATATTGCCTTACAGTCATCGACAGATTTACTCGTTGGCCTGAGGCGTTTCCGTTGAAGGAGATAACAGCGGAATTATGTGCAACTGCCCTCGTCTCTGGCTGGATAGCCAGGTACGGTTGTCCTGCTCGAGTGACTACGGACCGTGGTCGACAGTTCGAGAGCAGTCTCTTCAAGGCCCTCACTGCCTTGATTGGTGCGTGCCACTTTCGCACCACGGCATACCACCCTGCGGCGAACGGCATCGTCGAGAGGATGCATCGCCAACTCAAGTCTGCCATTATGTGCCACAACACAGCCAGCTGGGTTGAATCTTTGCCCTTAGTACTTCTGGGAATGCGTAGTTCCTGGAAAGAAGATCTACAGTCGTCTCCAGCTGAACTCGTTTATGGCGAACCCCTGCGCTTACCGGGTCAATTCTTCACACCCAGTGACGACTGCAACGTTAGAGACGTCACCGAGTACGCCAACCGGCTCCGCTCCTACATGGCGAAACTAACTCCACGACCTACCACATGGCACAGCAATTCACCCTTCTACATTCCCCAAGATCTGCATACATCTACACATGTCTTCGTTCGTCAAGACCATGTCAGACGTTCTCTAGAACCGCCGTACGCTGGACCTTATAAGATATTAAAGAGGCAGCCTAAATTCTTTACTGTCGATGTCCGCGGCAAGGTTCAGAACATCTCCGTCGACAGGCTGAAACCAGCATTTTTGATGAGCGAGGCGACGCCCCTCAACGAAGACAGATGCGAGCTGCCCGATGAGCCCTCTTCAAGTCAAGTACCTAACGTCGTGCCTGATGAGAAGAGATCGCGCAGTGGTCGTCGGATCAGATTTCCGGACTACTATCGACCATAGTCATGGTCTGGCCGGGGGGAATATGTGGTGTCCAACTAGGACCACCACCCTAACGCATTGCATTTCAACTTGGGCCATACACCATACAAAACCAACCTTTTTCAACGCCTGCGTGGAACGCGCTAGAAGATTTTGACTTCTAACAGACAGCGAAAATAAATGGTGCGTGGTGAATTCTATAATAAAAAGTTTTATCATATATGTGAGCAAGCCGTGTAAATAAATTAATTTGTGTTTATAGAAACCTTGTAAATTATAATTGTATTCAAAAACCTTTTTTGGTAGTTTAAAATGCATATAATTATGTGAATAAGTCATCTAAGTAAAGATTGTGAACGATAGTAGTGTTTACGCATTAAATTGTGAAGATTTTAATCTGCAAAAGTGTAAAATAACAATAACAAAGAATAAGACAAGTAATAACAAAAGTGACAAGCAGGCTCAGGTCACTTAAAATATTTATTTTTAAGCCAGTTTAATTTCCTGATGGCTCAAACCTGCATATAAAAATTTATCAAGATGTTTTTCATATGTGCGCATGGGGATTTTATGGTTGTTCCCACCACAGTGCCTGTTCAGTCTAAAAACTTCTAATCCGCGTGTGATAATTTCAAGACGCGGTTGCTAAGGCCGCCATCGGTTGTCCTAGCGACGACATGCGTCGCTAGGTCTCTTCCACTGCAGCGTCCAATTGCAAGACCATCCTGTGACGCACCTACGTAACGACGCATGCGTCTTGTTACCAAAACAAGCAGCCGTCATATTTTGACTTTGACTTTTTTATGTTTTCAGTGTACATTTTAAGTTACTTTATTGTGTTTTTAACTTTGTTTTAAGTTATTCTTTTTTGTGAATTTATTTATCTGTTGTGAATGCAGTCCGTGACCCAATCTTGTGATGGCACGTCGAACGCGACACATACATGTACACAGTGCAATAAGTCATTCAAATCTTTGAAAGGCCTCAACATACACACTACAAAAACACACAGGAAATGTATTAGCCAAAACAGTTCACCTTTAGACATCCATCCCATTATTCCGAGTGCGCCTACTTATGTAGCCAACGATCCAACTCCTTTCCACACATATCTTAGCCATTTGAAAAATAGTATACCCATAGTTAAAAGAATCCCTCGAGGAGCTCGAATAACCGTTGCTACACATTTGTCACAATTAATCCAGAAATGTTACATAAGCAATTGCACTCAAGACTGGCAGAACCTATTTTTATTTTCATACAGCACACTACATATAATAAAAACTGATGAACCGAATTTATCCTTGACACAAAAGATTAAGAATAACTGTGCTGTAAGCTCCTCGCCTTCTCCCGCACCTATAATCAAACATGATGCCCCTCGTAATCGCAACAAACTCATCGAAAACAAAATCTGTGACGGAGATCTCAAAGGTGCCGCTCGCCTTTTGTTCTCCAACGACGTGCTATCACCAGATACCTCTGACACCCTTCAGGCCTTACGGACAAAACATCCTCCAGCTCCAGCAAACCCATATTTTCTCGACCCACCAACAGCAGGGCAAGCATGCCTTCAAATTCAAAACAAAGATGTTACGGATGCCATTTTATCTTTTAAACCAGGTTCGGCTGCAGGTTTGGATGGAATCTCACCTCAACATTTGAAAGACTTAACATCGCATTCTGTGGGTGATGCAGGCGAGCAACTTGTAAATTCGATCACTAAATTAATCAACTTTATGTATTCCGGTAATGTCAATCCAGAAATTGTTCCCATTCTTTTCGGCGCGAACCTCATTGCCCTCACCAAAAAGGACGGAGGGGTGAGACCAATTGCTGTTGGATCAACACTACGACGTCTGGCCTCCAAAATTGCTGTTCGACATATTTTACCAAAATTAAATTCGGAATTTGAACCCGTACAGTTAGGCTTCGGTGTAAAACGAGGGTGTGAGGCAGCCGTCCATGCCCTACGCTCTTTCCTAACTTACGGACAGCCTGACGTGTTGCTCAAAATTGATGTTAAAAATGCATTCAATTCGGTAAATAGGGATACCCTGCTGACGGAAATAAAACAACATATACCGGAAATATACAATTATCTTCTTCTCAGTTACGCTGACCCAACAAAATTGTTATATCGTTCTAATGAACTGTCTTCGGAAGTAGGTTGTCAACAGGGTGATCCCCTTGGGCCTGCAATTTTTAGTTTGGCTATAAATCCGATAATCAAAAATTTAAATTCTAAATTCAACGTTTGGTATTTGGACGACGGAACCCTAGGAGGTGATGTGGATACTGTGTTTTCGGACCTTTTTTTAATCAAAAATAAATTTGAAGCCATTGGTTTGGAGCTTAATTTTAGCAAATGCGAACTTTTTATAAATAACTGTGACTTAAATTTAAATGACGTAAAACAAAAATTTAATATTTTGGCTCCAAATATTAAAATAGTTAACAGTAATTCCCTTTACCTTTTAGGTTCTCCAATTTTTGATGAATCTATTTCTGAATATATTAATAATTCAATTACTAAATTTCAAAATACTGCTGACCGTCTCCTTGAAATTAGTCCACATTATGCACTTTGCATCTTAAAATTCTGTCTTTTCGTCCCAAAATTTACGTATGTGCTCCGGTGCTGCTCCTTTTGGAATCACCCAGATCTTTTGACACAAGTAGACGACTTAATCAAAATTAGCTTAGAATCGATTCTTAATATGCAGCTGAATGAGCAATCTTGGACCCAAGCATCCCTACCCATCCGTTATGGTGGTTTAGGGATTCGCAAAATTTCCAGTGTCGCTTTACCAGCCTTCCTATCTTCTGTCCATAGTTCAGCAAATCTCATAAGTAAAATTTTAAGGGCATCCCCTTCAAACTTTGAGATTGCTGGCTTGGAAGAAGCTAGAAACGCTTTCTTAATTGCATGCCCAGGTCAAAATTTTCCAGTTTCTCCAAATTCACAGAGGATCTGGGACGACATAAACTGCAAATTGACATATGACAATCTTTTGAGCTGTAGTACAGGTTCGGCGCGTGCTAGGCTTTTGGCCGTGGGTGCGCATGAGGCCGGCTACTGGCTTCACGCGTACCCTTCGTCAAATACAGGAACATTTCTTGAGCCTGACACGCTCCGAATCGCAACCTGTCTACGGCTTGGGGTTCCGGTCTGCGCTCCTCATAAATGTCCCTGTGGCAGTGATGTCGACAAGCTAGGACACCACGGACTGTCATGCCAAAAAAGTGCAGGCCGCTTCTCGAGACATGCCGCACTTAACGATATCATACGCCGGTCCCTTGCCACCGTCAACGTGCCAAGTCTACTTGAGCCGCCTGGGATCGCAAGAGACGATGGCAAGAGACCGGACGGTATGAGTTTGATTCCATGGAAGATGGGCCGGGTGCTGGTATGGGATGCAACCTGTTCAGACACGCTGGCCCCTTCCCATCTACATGGAACCAACAACAGAGCTGGTGCGGCTTGTGAAGCGGCTGAAAAAGCTAAAGCATGCAAATACAGGGGTCTAGGCTCCGAATATGATTTTGTCCCATTCGGTGTCGAGACCCTTGGTCCGTGGGGTCCTAGCGCTATAAGGCTTTTTAAGGAAATAGTAAAAAGGTTAGTCGACATCACAGGAGACCGAAGAGCTGGCAGCTACCTCGGACAAAGAATTAGTCTAGCTATTCAAAGGGGGAACGCTGCCAGTATCTTCGGAACCTTGCCTAAAGGGACTTCTTTTAATAATATATTTTAATTATTGTATTATATTTTTTAAGGTTTTTAGTTTTAGGTTCAATTGATAATAAAACAATTTGTCAAATAAAAAAAAGAAATAAAGTAATTTAATAATTTATATATTTTAAATATTTCTAAAAGAACAATAAGCATTGAGAACGTGAAATGAAATAAACTTATTGTATATTGGAATATAGCTACATGGTAATTGATGGTTGAGTTTTATTGTGTGACTGCATCCGATATCCAAAGAAGGTAACAAACATTTACCTATACCACAAGAACATTAACTAGTTTGGAATTAATATTAATTATTATTTAATTGTTAAAATTTAATTTTTTGCAGTCCTTTCTATAAGTCGCAATTCTTTTCGATTATTATAATTTTGACATCAAATTGTGACAATAATTTTGTGATATTTTTACCGTAAAATGTAACACCGATATTAGTACATCACTACGGACAAAACTTTGGTAACATTAATTTAAAATTTGACATTAGGACCTGTCAAATTACTCCTTCGAATTATGGAACACACTAAAGTTCACACTCGACTTCCACACACAAGCTTCTTACAGGACAACAACAACCTGTTGTTATTATTCTGTTACCGAGTACAATTGAATATAGTCAATATTTGACTATTATAAGATCTAAGATCTAACAAAGTCCCACTGATTAGTCGTTGGTTGTCGCAAATGACCAAAAGCAGAGGCTCGCCGCGGTGAGCTCGCTCCACTCCCAGACACATCCCGGCAGCCGTGTTGTATATTGGACTCATCGCCTGTATTATAAACAAACAAAAAAAAAAACATCGTTATTATGTCAGCCGATATTGGTTAAAAACAGTATTTGTCATCATTGTTCAACTAGAGAGCAAAATTGTTTTTTGCTGCGAGTGCCGACTTTAAATCACGAACCAACGAAAACTACTGAGCGCACTGAGTGATTTAAAGGTACGAGACATAAAAAATTTGCTCTCGTGTTAAATAAAATAATAATAATAATAATAATAATCGTGTTAAATAGTAATTATAATACTAATAAAATCAAAATTTTATTCCTGTGAGTTAAATCACGCTCGCATCAGAAATCGATTTTTCTGCGAGTTTTTAGACACCAAAAGCTGAGCGTTTTATTCCTTAAGAATCTATTCAATACATATTAATATAATATAATACAAATAATATATTATAATAATATGTTTTAATTATATTTATTAAATTATTTATTTATTTATTAAATTTATTAATATTTTAAATTATATTTATTTAATTAATTTTTATATAATCTTTCTTGAGGAGTGAACTTCAGTTGTGTTGAGCGTCTGGAAACAAAAATAATTGTCGGATAAATCCGTCTCTGGTGGCTAATGGAATGGACCACCTCAAAACATAAATCTAGTATTTTACAGTATACCTACCTACAATGAAAGCGATTAGAATCGAATGAGAAATAGAATGGCAGTGTTGAGAGCTATGAAGGAGAGGAAGCTGCATCATTTCGGGCACGTGATGTGGATGAAAGGTGGCCGTATTTTTCAACTAGTGATAAACATAGCAGAGGCGGGTGAAAGTCATCCACCTCGCTTCTCAGGGACGCAAGACCTTAATGGCATGGCATGTATTTAATTCTTAATGGATTTCAACAATTTTAGAACTCACCGATCCGATCCCTTGTGTTTTCACTCCTGTGCACCGCCCAACTCGTGACATTTGCCGAGAGATGGCGTCACATTGTTGGAAACATCAAGACAGAGGGTCCGTCCCAATACTAACTCGTTTAGTACGGTCTCGAACCATATCTGGAAATTAAATACATTACACACATTTTAATATTATTGAAAATTTTAAAAATAAATCAAGTAAACATTACTAAAGGTTACGAAGCAACTATCATTATAGACTAAGGCCCGGTTTTTGCCTACCAACGGTACTTATAGCCACGAGACGTAAGGGTGACGCGTTCCTATATTCATCTACTCGTAGATGAAATTACCGAATCCTTTTACTAACGGACGGGAGGACAACCGATAACGATCCGTACGTCCGTTGTAGGGCATGAGTATAAATTATAAAATAACTCACTATTAATATATTTAATAATGGCCTTATAATTTTATACCCATTGTGTTATAAGTGGTAATGTGATAGATGTCAACCATTAATGTTAGATGTTTACATTTAGCTAAATGTGAAAGAAGAACTTTAGGGAATAGGTGGTTGCTTGGAGATAGTGCATATGTCGCGTATTACCTACGCGAAGAGTCAAATTCATTCAAACGTATCGCGTATTACCTACGCGATAAGATTCAAATCCGAGTGTGCTGGGTTGAATGGTGGGTAGGTTGCAATGTATTGAAAATTATTAAATGCCTCCGCAACTCAGTCAAACTTATCGCGCGTTACCTACGCAATAAGAGTCAAATTCGTAAGTGTCGATTGAAGTGCGGGTAGATTATAATGTATTATTAAAAATGAGAAGAGCCGCCTTAACCTTTTCGGGCTTCACTTCGCTTAGCGCGGCCGAACTAGACAGACGTATATTTATACAGTGTGTGTGTGTGACTAAATATGTTAAGTAATTACCATATTTAACTTCAGTTCTTGTGCCTATTTATTTGTGTACTTTGTTACTAGTGTTTTAAGACTTTATAGTGTAAATTTATACTAGCCATGTGTAACGATCGCTGCAGCGGTCTGAAAACAGAGTATTAGAGTAGAACCGATAGAATAGCGAACAGTCGTTATGGTTGCTTATCAGAAACAGGCTCAGGCTGGCTCAAGCTCAGGAACAGTTTCAGTATATCAGTTCAGTATCAGTTCAGTATCAGTATCAGTGCAGTAACAGTATCAGATCAGTATCAGTTCAGTATCAGTTCAGTATCGGTTCAGTATCAGTATCAGTGCCGTATCAGTATCAGATCAGTTCAGTATCAGTATCAGATCAGTATCAGTTCAGTATCAGTGCAGTATCAGTATCAGTTCAGTATCAGTGCAGTATCAGTATCAGATCAGTATCAGTTCAGTATCAGTTCAGTATCAGTGCAGTATCAGTATCAGATCAGTATCAGTTCAGTATCAGTGCAGTATCAGATCAGTATCAGTTCAGTATCAGTATCAGAAATTAGACCAAGTTGAGAGGACAGGGACGGCTGTAAGGGGAGGATGGAGGCCTTTGCTTTCAGGGTCGGTGGACCCGCCAATTAAGTTATCAGTTGAGCTTGTCTGCGGACTCGCCTATTCAAGTTATCAGTTGAGCTTGTCTGCGGACTCACCTATTCAGTTATCAGTTGAGCTTGTCTGCGGACTCGCCTATTCAAGTTATCAGTTGAGCTTGTCTGTGGACTCGCCTATTCAGTTATCAGTTGAGCTTGTCTGTGGACACGCCTATTCAGTTATCAGTTGAGCTTGTCTGCGGACTCGCCTATTCAGACATCAGTTGAGCCTGTCTTCGGACTCGCCTATTCAGACATCAGTTGAGCTTGTCTTTGGACTCGCCTATTCAGACATCAGTTGATGATTCGCTTGTGTGAAGCGGTACTACCAGTAAATCAGCGAGGCAGATACGTGTGTACGATATGTACAGGTAAATACTTCTATTAGTAATTCGCCACTGCTTGATTAAATTGTTCTATGAATCAAACAGATCGCGACAGCATATCCCTTGAAGCCATACTTATTAACTCCCCTACTAAACCCTGAGGCAGAGGTCAACTATTGTACAATAAGGCACACATCAGAACTAAAAACTGCATAGAGAGGTGATAACTTACTACAAATAATATGTATAAAGTTATCAGTCCCCGTTGGAGCGCCATGGTAAGCACGAAACACTTTGGTAAGCACGACCGTTACTACGAAAAGCGCGGGACGCGAAGGCTACTTTGAGGCGCGCGGGGAAAACGAATATTCTTGAATACCACCGAATACCAACGAGCGACCGTGTGATCGGTTAGTTCGGCCGTGCGACGTTTGGGAGGCCTAGGGCGTGCGTGTCGCAGTATATAATCATTGGATTATAAGAAATTGGAGAGATGTCAGCTGTCAAAATGTATTACGTCAAAAGTAACAGTTTTTTTTTGTCTAACCGAATGGATCTTGGTATAACAAATATCGTATATTCATTTTACGTAAACATTGAAACAACCAAATAAAATAATAAACTTACCTCATGAAGATCCTGGACTCTAGACTTTCATTAAAACAGGGGAGATGTTAGGTAGCGAACTCTCTGGTTCATGATCATTGTGTATATAATTTCTATAGAGTTTTGGCGGAAGGTAGGACGCTGTAAGATAGTAAGCAAGAACCGATTATGTTAATATTTCAGCTAAAATGGTAGTTACATATTCAAAAGACAATCAATTGATGGACATGACAATACGTTAATGTTATTATTTCGCATATATTTTAGACAACCGATATAGACTGTGGTGATCTGTGACGTCCATGTGATTGATGTCTTCTATGATCACCGACCGATTCGATTGCTTTGCTCTGTGTAGCTTATTCCTCGATTACTTTTGTATATTTATTTATTTTTAATTTGTTTGTATTAATTAACTCATTTATTATTTTCTCAGTCTGTTTTGGTCGTGTTATATTGTATGGATGCGTTATAATAAGTTATATGCCTTTCATAACTGTAATATAATGTATAATAGTTCAGTGAGACAGTCTGTCTATTGTAACTATTCTCAATGAAAAAACAGTGTTCACAATATTTACACTACCCTACACGCAATGGGAAGAATAAATAACTAATTTTTATGGGGCATTTTCTTTGCTTCCGCTACTTGGAGTATTATATTGTATTTATATTGGCTTTTAAGTTTGACTGGTAAGTTTTAGGATATATTAGATACAATTATTAATTAATTTTAATATTAAAATAAATTAAACTTGTCATATTATGACAAGAAGCAGATACTGAAAGAGAAATTTGCAAAACAATTGGAATGAAGATGGCAAAACCAGATCAAAGCTTAGGTTTGTGCTTAACACATCACATATGTATAAAACTATATATAATTATTTTCTGCAAATTCTATGCACACAATTCTTACCAGTTGTGTGCCAAGCCACATAACTTAAAAAGCGCGGACCAATCACAAGTGCAGTCTTGTTTGTTAAAACGTCATTTAAAAAAAAAGTCTGTCTACCGACTACCGGAAACAATATCAAAATTTATAAAATTTAGAATCAAAAATCAAAATTTAGAAGCAACTAATTGGGGAAATGAAATCGAACCAGCTTTTCAATCAAGCTAAACAACACTGTGGGTGAATGATAAATAAACGCCACATATTATTTACACGATTTATATACAATATACAATACAATTTACAGCATGCAGTTATTTATACCGAAATAATACTAAGAAAGTATTTAATTTAGTTTAATACTATGGTCGGGATTGAATAACTCTACATGTCAGCGTTGATTTTTGACGAACGAAAACTGTAAGTAATTATAGCATATTATAGCGTTTCATTTCAAAAGTTTTGCAACCACTGTGTGTTATATTTAAATGATGATCTCGCAAATCGCATGAGACAAAGTGCATTATAAAATTTTTTTTTTTTTTAATATTTCAGATGCCGAAAGCAGAAGTATCCACACAAACTGCCGAAGGCGTCAACTGTTATTTGTTTTTACAATGAACATTTTGAAACACTCATGCGCTCAGTACATTCCATACTGGATCACACAGATTACAAACATTTGAAGGAGATAATTTTGGTGGACGACTACAGTGACCTGGAAGGCCTTCACGACCAAGTTCAGAAGGCGGTCAACGAGATAAATAGTAAAATGCGCAAAGATGAAGAAATGTTATGCTACTGCTACACCTGCGTCTTAACGCGTTAATTAGTGCGTTAAATAAGGCATTACGCAGATGTGGCCAAGATTTTAATGCGTTAATTTGCTAACGGCAATACTAATGCCATTAGACGTTAAGCGATAGCTCGGGTGTCGATTTTTTTGACACATCAAAGGTTTTTAACGCGTAATTTAACGCTTAACGCGATGTTGGCTACATTAACGGCTTAACATCGTCTCATTCCGCAGGACCGAGTTCAACGACGATGCATTTGAATCATCCACCATCTTCTTCTTTTTTCTTTTTTATTAAATTGCATAAATGCATATAATCATTAATTACACTCATTGCTGCAACTAGTGCAGCTGCTTCAACTTCCATTTTGTATTAGAGCGTTAACGGGATGAATTAGCTTTTAACGGCGTTAGAACCTTAATGTAGCCAAAGCGTATTTTTAATGCCTTAATTAACGCGTAGTTGAACATTAACACTAACGTTAACATTAACGCAGGTGTAGCAGTAGCATTAGAGACGAATAACATAGATGGTGACAATGTTGTTCATTACAAAAACGACGATAGCAATAAAGTTGATAAGAAGACGACCGAAAAGACGGACAAGGCAAAGGCAGCTCTGAACGTGAGGCTCTTGAGAACTGGGAAAAGAGAAGGTCTCATAAGAGCTAGGTTATATGGAGCTGATAATAGTGTGGGGGTTGTTGGTATGTTCTGGCTTTAATATTTTTTTGTTTTATGTTAGCGTGACCTACAGTTGACAGCTGATTGGCCTGACGGAATGGCCTTTTTAGATACCAGTAGTGGCATTGGACATTGGATTCTGCAATCATAAACTAGGCAGCCTCTTGACAGTCTACCTGTCCACTTAATCGACTTAATCAAATTTTTTATAAGATTATTTAACTTTAGACATAGATAGTAGATAGAGTCATGAAACAGAATTCTTAATATTATTTTATGTCTCTACCGTTGTTTTTGTCATAGATTGCTTTTATTTATAATTTTCAGGTGTTAGTTTTTCTTGACTCTCATATTGAGATGAACATGAACTGGTTGGTGCCACTTCTGGCGCGTTTGTCTGAAGACGTGGACGGTGTTAAACTCCAATATTCCATGAGGGCAGTTGCACCCATCATAGTTGTTATCAACATGGACACATTTGAATATTCCGCAAGTCCACTATTGAGGGGCGGCTTCAATTGGGGTTTGCATTTTAAATGGGATAATTTACCTAAGGGCACATTGAATAGTAAGTGATGCATTCATTATGTAAACTTGTTAAACATATATAAACACTCTCCATATGTAGAATAGAAGCAAAAAAAAGAGTAACTCCATAATCCAACCATAATGATTGAGCGAAGTTGAGCTTTATTACGAGGCTCATAAGAACCACGTTTCAACACATATTGGTAGAATTTTTTTGTTTTAAGACACTGAGGAATTTAGGCGTCTTCGGCTGCCCATCCGAACTGGATTCGACGATCGACCTCCTAGGAGTTGGCTCTACTTAATTGGACTTGTTGTCTAAGTATATGTACATATTAACTTCGAGAATTGAACTCTCAACTTTTACAGGGGTGGGCACAACATTGACATTAGACATGACTATCGTCTTGTCCATATTCATCTTAAGGCCTACCCTTTGAGGAACTTCAGTTGACGTCTTCAAGCATCGCATTGAGGTCTCTTATCGACTTCGCCAAGATAAAATAGATTTCAATACGTTATTCCAGGTGAGGAAGATTTTGTGAGACCAATAAAATCACCGACAATGGCTGGCGGTTTGTTCGCTATATATCGGGAGTACTTCAACCACATCGGCAAATACGATCCCTGCATGAATGTATGGGGTGGTGAGAATCTGGAAATATCTTTTAGAGTGAGTTCTTTAGACCTCCTAAAATAACATTGTATTTTACTAAGACAACATTTAAATTTTGTGATATTATTCTTCAATGCAATAAATAATATGCTACTAAATTTTATTCTACATAGCCAAGTAGCCATTTTATAAATTTCACTAACAAAAAAATGTTTCAATGTATGTTTGGATTTATATTACATATAATTATGGAACATTTAAATCTATAAAATAAGCGACATATGCGTACAGAATAAACTCAGCCTGTCATTTTTTTTTTTTATTTTTTATTTAATAAGGTACACAAAACAGGACACTGACATTAAATACATTGAATAGATATAGTTACATGGAAGTGAACTAGACAGAGGCCCAAAACATGTGTACACAGCATGTCCAAACAAAACAGTGTTACAGAATAAAACAAAGGAAGAAAACAGACGCACTTTCATCCAAAAGCAAGCTTAGCCACATTCTAAAGGAAGTCAATTTGAGAAGAAAGCACGCCCACACAAAACCACAATAAAACAAGTATTATAATACATTAATATATAAGTGCAATAAAATATTATCTATTTAGAGTTTATATGTTTTTTTATTTATTTATTTATATATACATAACAATTAATTTTATTTAATGACGCTCGCAGTTACGATGGCCGTGATATGCTTTTTGAATTTAGTTAAGCTATTTTCGAATATGTCCACTGTACTGCTATGCTTAAGCAGGAGATCGTTATATTGTCGACACATCCTGACAAGGGGGTTATAGAAAGAGGTATTATTGGTGTGTACTTGTAAGGCAAAGGTATTTACAAAAGGATTTCGATATCTAAGTTTTATATTAAAATTAATAAGCGACAAAAGATATGGTGAGTCAATGCGGGAATGAATTATTTTAAAAAGACAAAAGAGGTTGTGACAATTACGGCGGTCCTCGAGTGTAACCATATTAAATTATGTTAGTCTATCTCGATACAAGGGAAGACTCCGGTGAAAGCCATATCTATAACTAAGAATGTTCAAACATTTTTTCTGCACATTTTCAATACGGCCACATTGAATAGCGTAGTAAGGGGACCAAACACAGGAATTATATTCAAGAACACTGCGGACTAACGTATTGTATAGATACAAAAATGTTTTAGGGTTCCTAAAATCTTTAGTAGCTCTAGTCAAAAAACCTAATGTTCTAGTACTTCTACTGATAATACTATCATAGTGGTCACGGAAAGTTAATTTATCATCGAAAAGAACTCCTAGGTCCCTTACTACTGACTTTTTTTCTAAATTCTGTCCTTTAAGTTTATAATTATATTATAGAGGATTTTATGGGCTTTCCTTGAAAAAGAAATAGTGAAGCATTTTCCTACATTCAGAAGCATTCTATTTTCGATACACCAACGATCAATACGTTCCAGGTCTGACTGAAGCAAATATGCATCTGTGGGACTGTTTATAACAGAGTATAATTTTAAGTCATCAGCGTATAATAGACAAGAACAAGACAATCGCTCAATTAAGTCGTTGATGAAAACAAAAAAAAATAAGGGACCCAAATGTGAGCCCTGTGGTACACCAGAAGTAGCCGTAGCAGGTAAAGAAACAAAGCCCTTTATAGTTACAAGTTGACTTCGTTTGCTAAGATATGAATCGATCCAATGCAGTAAACTACCATGAATACCATAATATGATGCCAATTTATTACAAAGGATTTCATGGTTTACCATGTCAAAAGCCTTCGAAAAATCTGTGTAGCGTCAACCTGGCCTCTTTTTGCAAAGGCACAGCAAAGAAAGTGCTTATATTCTAACAGGTTAGACATTGTGGATCTGTGTCTAACGAAACCGTGTTGTCTAGGTGATAAAAAAGGTTTAATGTGATGGTAAAGAGCGTCATAAATTAAGGATTTGAAAAGTTTACCCAAACAGGAGAGTATACTAATGGGCCGGTAGTTCTCGCATTTAGAACGGTCACCAGACTTGAATATTGGGATAATGTGGGCTGTCTTCCACTCTGACGGGAAAACTCCCTCTTGAAGAGATTTATTATAAAGTATGCACAATGGTATGCTATTTTAAGAAAATGTGACTTTGCGTCCAACACATTTGAGTTTAAAATCAACCTTTTACTATCGACGCACGAAGGCAAGATAAACATTTGGAACAAAAAGAAAGTATTTTCTTATTTTTATGTGAAACTATTTCTTTTTGTTTAATTTATTATTAATGGTAGTAGAGAATAGAAAGAAAATTTGAAATTTTTATACATAAAAATATGGCTTTTAATATTCAAAAATCGAAAAAGAGTTACTGTTAAGATGGAAAACAGCGGAAATATACTAGACTTTTTATATGAAAAAAAAAATTAACAACCGCAACAACTACCCACTATTATTAGATACTAAATAATTTTCCTGCCTGCACTTACCTAATGTTAGCATCCTCTACTTCGGGTACACTAATTAAACCACTTTATGTTGAGTCCCAATACTTTTATTCACTCACCGATACATCAGAACTACAATTTCAACTACATATGTATAATTCTCCGATTTTATTTGTTTGATAATATGACGTCGCCAGGGCTAGGGTTTTAGAGATGGGATTTGTACAAAACCGAATAAAATATTATTAATAAGAATAATAAATAAAATACTAATTATTAGTTCAGTGGTAATTTTAAGTAATCTATTTAATTAATGCCATTTAATCAAAAATAATTTCATAAAGTGTTTTCGTCTACGGTTATGAATTATGATAAACTAAAACTTTAAAAATGTATATAAGATTGTGAACTTGATAATTTATGTACGAATCAAAACCTCATGTGACTCCAAATGACTTAGGTCGTGTACATGTCCTGTCTCTAAAACCATAGACAAAATCTGTGTGACGAAAATCTCGAGTTTTTTTGCATTTTCCTCTGAAATTATGCAATAATTTTTGATACATTTCGTAAAGAATATTATGTTTAGTAAGTGTAAATTAATTCGTGTATATATGAATGTGTAATTAAGTTTAAAACTGGAAAATTCTATGTCGTGAATTGTTTGTTTACCTTTTTTATAAAAAAATAAAATCGGAGGATGAACACTGAACAATTTGAACGGAGCCACGCCATTGGTTCGCGCGTGTCGGAGCATGCGCAGACCGTCCTATCATACGACAACGTGGTGGTGACGTTGCAACGTCACCACGTTAAGCACTTTTATTTCATTCAACATCAGTCCTCCGACAAATTCGGACCAACACAACACATTTCTGTTTGATCGTTCGTAGAGTTCAGTTTAGTGTTTTCACGAAAGTTTGAAATCCGGTAAGTGCTAACAGTTTAATAATTATTTCTATTCCATTTGCCATAACTTTTATATGCTTTCATATATTTTTGTGTATTCCTCCTATACCTACCTGATATTAGTGGAAATATTTAGTTATCCTTCAGAAATAGCCTCGGTGTTTTATATTTTTCGTCTAGTGGATTGATATAGAAATAGGTCTTTGTCTATACGATAAAATATTTATACAGTGAAAATAATGCTTAAAACTTAACATCTTTTATTTGTTGTTGGCGTCTTGATTTTTTTAATATTTACTATATGCAAGTCCAAATTTGGTGGAAATTTCGCCTCAGCTTAAGGTAATGATGTTTTTAAAAATAACAAAATTTTATTACTGGGGTGAGAAACTGAATCATATTTATTTTACGAAACATTGCTTCGCGATACATTTTCCATAGTGTTTGTAAATATCGTATTAATATCATTTTATATTTTGCTGCAAAATAAAGACTTATTTTAGATACAGGAGTTTTGTATATTATTCCGACAGATGATAGACATTTGCGGGTAGGTATTGAGGCAAGCAGAAAACTTGTTTTTTTCTTCTTCTTATATAACTTCAATAATAGCTACCTGCTCGATAATTTCAATAATTAAAATGTACTCGTAATACTTTCAAACTACCAAACCTCTAATCTATACTAAATTTTATTAATTTTTTTCTTTGAAAATAATCAGGCAGTCCACAATAAACTTACATATAGTCCACATCTTTTTAATTTGCTAGACTCACAATCAATAATAGAACTAATAATTATTTATTTTTTATTTATTTATTTACTAAGATTACATACAGCCATAAATTTAAAGAAAATATATTATAGATTATATACAAATAGGTATACATATATGTGATGTTTTTGTGTGTTATTTCGCTTTTTAATGTTTTAGGTAGTTGATTAATTAGGTTCGGTATGACATAAGCAAGACGTCTTTTTCAATGAAGGTTGTTATAGTTGGGTAAATTAAGTTTTGATTCATCAAGCAATCGGTTTGAATAATTTATATTTGGAATATTTACGTTTTCATTGAAATATTGTTCTTTTAATAGGAATTTTAAGGAATTTTAACGAAAAATCTCTTTTAGAATACGCAATTGAAGTGAAAAATTTTTGTCCAAGTTGCTTTTGAATGTTCTTCTGTAGCTAGATAGTCCATAACATACTATTGGTTCTGCCAATGACTTTTACAGTAATAACAGTACATAATTTGTAAGGAAGGGGCTTTGTGTTTTTATTACAGAGAATTTACCCAGTATTGCTCTTAGTTTATCACATACGTGATTAATGTGTTCTAACCAGTTAAGTCGATTGTCTATGACTAGTCCAAGATACGTGTGTTTATTTACAACCTCGATAGTCTCGCATTCAGATGATGTTAGGATTTTTCTGCTATTTGAATGTAGACATTGGTGGTTGTGAGCTATAAGACGTATTATTTACAAAGAAAAATAATAATAAAATTTAGTATGGATTAGGTTGAGTAGTTTGAAAATATTATTGAAATCATTGAGCAGGTATTATACAAGAGTAAAGAGTATTATAGAAGGACAATTTTTCAGCTCGCCTCAAATACCTACCCGCAAATGTCTACCATCTCTCGGGCCAAATGTGTTAAGACATCCTGTTCTGTCTCAGCATGAGGGAAGTTAAGCGCCTAATGTTTGATTTATTTATGGTTTAGGCATTGTGGAGATTAGGCAGGTTATGTGCAATAAGTCCAGTTGTATTGATTTCATTTGAAATATTAAAAAATTTGAAAATATTAATACCATTCCTTCACTATATTAGTTTATGCTTTGATAAAAGTAGAAAAGTATACATATTTCTGTTGTTACAGGAGCTTTGAATTTTATTGTTTGTCATAAAAAAAAATGGCAGACAGAGTATACTTGAAGTTTGAGCCATTCTCTATATCCGAATTTTATCACTTTTAACTAAAAATAAATTAAAATTTACAGACATTTAAAAAATATATATGTTATTAGCGACTCCATTCCTAAAATCTTACTATGTTCCTGTTGCGTAGGTGTAGTATGAGAATTAATTAAGAAATTTTAAGTTACTTTCGATCTTAAACATTGTCAAAAACTAACTTAGCGATGGTCACCTCGTTACGTAGGTTTACCTAGTACCTAGTACCTACCTTGTTGATCGAATAAAGAACGATTCATATTAATTGGACATTGCACAAAAGAATGAACACTATGAAAATATGACGTAGGCTCTAGTGTTAAATTCACAGTGAGATTTTAAATATGTTATTCAATGTTTTATTGTAAAAAAGTGTTTTCTAGATTAATTTCTCACATTTATTAACTTTCTTTTTTATAATTATACTTAACGAATGCTGTGTTTGTGTGAGGTTAAATTACATTTTCTTTTTGATTTTCTTACAGAGTCATGGATTCCGAGGCAAGGTTCGTACTCACATTACTCTTTTCATTTTGTAATATGTCGTCAATCATTCGGCAAGGTTCGGATAGGCAGTGTTTGGGAAGCTCCGAGATATCTTCTCGTGCAGAGAAGTGCTCGCTTAGTGTTTCAAACGTGGGCCTTGTAATAAATTTCCACGTCAGTAGGCGTACGCAGGGCAAATAGCAATAGCCGGCAAATAGCCGACTAGGCATCTGATAAGTCTCATGGGTGAGGCGTATGTCCAGCAGTGGGGAATAGGATTATTTGATTATTAATATTGTTGTTCAATACTAGCATTTGTTAACCAATGACCTCATTGGTTTCTCGTCATGTCATTGGACTAGTTAATAAGATATGTATATTGGTCTTTAAAATAAATTTTAAATTAACAGATCTCTATTGCCGAAACGTCGGGATTTTGGCGGTGTATATCGACTATGGCTATGGTGTTGCAGTTGCTGCTATCCTGCCTGGTTGTAAGTGAAATTTCATTAATTGCAATGATAATTTACACAACTATTTTAACTTTGCTTAATTAGGGTGAGGCCGCCAAAAAATTATAATTTGATTAATGACTTTGCGTCCAGGAACTGGAAAAAAAACGTGAATATACAGAACAGGATATTTTTCTACAATTATTATTTTATCAAACAACAATATTTCCTTTACATAGTCCAAGCGACGACCGTAAAAGGGTGGTGAGTACAAAAATGGACGTTATAACTTTTTGGATATTAGACAAATAATAAACCAACGGTCTGGCGACCTGTGACTTGACCTATTATTTTTTTTTGGCCAATAAAACACCTTTTAATCGTTGTCTGGCAGAACTTTGGTCAAGTATTAATATGCCAGACCAATTCTATTCATAGGAGGGATAAAAAAGAAAAATTTTGACGTTTAATTTTTTCTTATACCTTATATAGAAAATTTATGTCAAGATTCGGGGTGCCAGACTTAAATTTTTATATTGTATTGATCTAATAGTAAAATATTGTACTTTTATGTGTCTTATACATTAATTTTACAAAAAAATATGGAAAAAATATTCATAAAAAAAGGTCAAGTTACAGTTCGCCAGACCGTTGGTTCCTTATTTGTCTAAAATCCAAAAAGTTATAAAGTCAATTTTTGTACTTATTTTGCATCACTATCTTTTTTACGTCTTAAAGAGTCGGAATTCGATTTTTAGTTTGATTAGTTATTATTATAATTATTATTTTCATAGATAAAATAAAGCTTTGAAAATGAAACTGAGTTGTGATAAAAGATAATAATTTTTATTTATTAATTAACAAATCTGTAAACAGGTTGAGTAGGTACTAGCGTCTAGACTAGACCGAGCCTGTATCTTAGACGCTAGTTTCTTCTAGTGACAATATTTCCACTTATTACAACAATCCATTCTATTTTACACACATTTTAAGTACACATTTTTGATTTTACAAATGTGAGGGTAATTTTAAATAAATAAAATGAATATAACTTACTCATATATACATTAGGTATTACAAATTATGGAAGAAAGAAATACCCTCTGAAGTTCTGAACAATGATTTATATTAAGTTATTAACCTTTAGAAAATAAATATCACATTATTTTATAGCTCATAATGGCAAAAACAATTACAATAATCTGCAGTGAAACTCTTTGAATTTAAAACTGTTTGAAACTACAGTCAAACTAATACCGAAATACAAGAGAACCAAATGAACCAAAAACCAAACCGAACCACAAAAATAGCATAACATACATATCGACGGTCCCTACGTATATAAAGACATGTCTAAAACCGGGGTTTACAGGAGAGCGTAATTTATGTTCAAACCGCTCTAGAAATAATTATATGTATAAGTAATTATAAATTTTGTTTTTTCTAGAATATTTTATTAGCTTTAGGAACTTTCTAATGGTAATCTAAAGACAATTATGCAATAAAAAAAATTGCCATTTTTGACATGTCTTTATGTACGTAGGGACCGTCGATATACAAACATACACACAAAAACATAAAAACACACACACCCACACACACAAACATACACTTATAAATACATACATATATGGGTCAAAATCAGAGGTATTTTACGTTTTCAAATATCTGAAAAATTACTTTCTCTTTTGACCCATATATCAACATAATATATACATATTTTTTACGTGAATATATTTCTTGAATTTTATTTAGAAATAAAATAAAATAAGTGTAGTTATGAGAATGTATTAATTTTTCAAAAAACGAATGAATGTTTCCCCACGGTAGATATGCCCTTAGAAACATTTATGTTACTTTTTAGTTACCCGGTGACATAAAATTTTATGTTAGGTACTTTTGTTATATGAGGCCAATTCGACGGCCTTACCCATTAACTAAAGTAGAAGACACACATTAACTATTTTTATTATCATATAAATCCACTTTTTTGTACTGTCTTTCCAGTGCTGACTCTATGTAATAATATTTTTTTTTAATAGGGAGGAAGAAGACTCCGAGACCTACTCACCGTCGACCCCACTGTCGACCCCACCGTTGACCTCACCGTCGACCCCACGGTGGTATCTACCGTCGACCCCACTGTCGACCCAACCGTGGACCCCACCGTCGACCCCACTGTCGACCCAACCGTGGACCCCACCGGCGACCCCACTGTCGAGCCCACCGGCGACCCCACTGTCGAGCCCACCGTGGACCCCACTGTCGAGCCCACTGTCTACCCCACCGCCGCCCCCACCGCCGAATACACCGACGAACTCACCGCCGAAACCAACGAAGCCGATTTATTGTTTTGTTCTAAACTTTTATGTATAGTGAAGTAACAAGCAAAATTAACCGTCAACCTTTCGGAACAGCAAGCCGCTTCAAGTGTAAATTGTATTAATGCATGCCTATTAAGCCTCATATTGTATTAGCCTCATATAAATTTTGAAAAAAAAAAAAAAAAATTATTACTGTATTAGCCTCAAATAAATTGTGAAAAAAAAATTAAATTTTATTTCTGTAGTGTTTGCTAAGTGAAATGCCATACATAAAAAGATTCCTGTCGGCGAGGCGCATCTAATGCGTGCATCGTTTCTCTGGAACTGGTATACTTCCAGCCTTATAAGTAAAAAAAAATCTTACTCAACTTCGGAAACGATCCACACCTTTTTACTATACGTGTCAAATAAGAATAGGATCGCACTTGCTGCAAACTTCACATGATCCGAGTCATCATAGTACCTAATAAAATTAGATAAAAAATATATAAATAAAACTAAAATATAATAAAACTATTAAATAATTAAACTATAAGTGTTGTAAATAAAAAATGTAGCTTAATTTACGCTTCATGCAATAAGAGCACTTTTGATACCCTGCCAGTGTTGCCAACCGTATGTAAATCGTATTTATAAGATCTTTTATAAATTAAGTTTGCTTTTCTGTTAAGTTCAAAATTCATTCAAGAATTTTATTTCGATTTAACTTGTGTTCTATCATTTACGTGTGCGGGTTTTATTGTAAATATGCACTTGGGGTTTTTTTTCTAGAATTCTAGGCGAAATACGACTTTTTTTTTTAAATGTACTGTAAGATCCCTTGGAAAATAAAGTTGGCAACACTGATCCCAACTGACCAGTGTGCTGTTAACTACGCTTCCGTGTACATGCGCTCTTGTGTTATTCCTGTTTTCGAACATATCTGTTGAATTGTTAGATATTTGTTGACTTTATTATAGTTATTTGTTGATTATGTTTTATTTTTAAGTAGTTTGTAGTGCTTGTGAGTGAATAAATAAATCACATTACAAAAATAATAAAAACTAATAAAAATATTATTTAAAAAGAATAAATTCTTGTTTTTTTTTAAGACCTCTATTGCCTCTATTGCCTCAAAGAGATCTACAGAACGAGTACCCACGCGCATTTTTACGGGTAACGGCCAAACGCACAAGTGCGAAAAATTTAGCCACGAGGCCACTGACCCGATGGTGCTGGAGCGGAGGAAGACACGCTACCTACTTCATTCGCCTCAGCGAGGAGTTATATCTCTTTATATAAACTTTTGGATTTTTAGTGGAAGTTTTATAGACTGTATAAGTTTTGAGGCAAACTATTTAAATTGACGGTATCTGGATTTTTTTATTTTTAGATTACTCCAGTAACTAAAGAGTTGATTAATCAAAACTTATTCTGTTCAATGAATTTTGTGTTATTATCTGACAAATATTTTCTGTAATATAGTTTGAATTAAATTTTGACTTAAGTTAAAGTCGAAATCAATTGTAATTTTAACTTTTACAAATTCGCATATGTTGCGCCTATATTTATAACGATAGGTTCCATATTGTGTAGGTTGTAAAATTATATTTTATTTAAGACTAGGCCCTTTTACAGCCTTTATTTTAACCGACAAGGCCAGTATACAGCCACCTACCTATGTTTGAAAAAGTCCCTTTACTATCTTGATTCTATTACCTTAATTTTGACCCAAAAATTTCGAATTTAATCTGACGTAAGTTGTAATATTCATTTTCATTTTACTGAATTTTAACCAAATTTTAACCGAGTCAATTCGCGTAGCAAGACCTTTAAACTTGCTACACGGATATAGCATTAATAATACTATTTATTTATTTGTGAAATAAAGGTAGACAACAATCTCGACCAATTGCAAATTCACTTGAAGTTAATTTGATTGGCTTTATTTTAATCCTGTAATTTCACTTATTTTGTAGTAAATTAACGAAATTCAAAAGTTTTATAGAAAAATGATTGGTATCCGTATCCCAACAGGGGAAGACAGGGGAGTGAAACCCGCAAATCGTCAACGATGGAGAAAGCTGGGTCCCCTATACAGATCCTGACTTCCAAGGTGAGACGCAGTATAGGGGAGCGGGAGGCCATTAAAAATAAAACAATTATTCTTCATTAGCTGGTATTTTCAAAAGCTGGTTTTAACAAAGTGAAATCTGTCTTTTTCTATGCCACTTTGCCATCATATCAGTCGAGCGCCGAAATGGTGGTCGCCTGTTACTTAGTCTAACACACTCAGCAATGCAAGATAATACATATTTAGGAAAAATTTAATAAAAAAAAATCGTTTCTATTTCAATTATCTTTATTAAACTTACAAAAACGGAAGTTCACAATAAAATATGTACATTTATTTCGTGGTTTTCTTTATATTAACACAAATTGTATATTATTATTGTTGTAAATAGTACTAATTGAATAGTTAACCTTTTTTATGTACTTATATACATACTCTTTTATATTTCATTGTTCTTTAAAATATTAAGTGACTTCAATAAAAAACATGTTCGTAGCAACACATACGAGTATTATTTTTCTTTATACATTAAATAAATCTTCTTCCCTCATATTCCAACAATTACATTTTAAATATAAAATTAGACAGACCATTTTATTGTTTATTGAGATTTACCTACTTTTAGAGACAGAGAGTAGGTCCTATAATGTGACCTCACTTTTTTCATGTGAAGGTCATCAGACAGGGTGACGGTAAGGTAGTAAAGGATGGTGGTAGGTGGCTACCGTCACCCACGACACAAGTAACGGTACAGTAGGATTAAGGATAAGGGATCAGGAAATTGGCTCTGGCGTCCCTTACTTACACATCGAAACACAACAGCTCACAATATAATAATTTCACTGTGGTCTTCTGTGAGGAGGTGGTTACTGCCGCCAGACGGGCTGCCCATAAGATTGCGAAACTCGGTGTGCCCTGCCACTACTTGCCAGATCCAGCTTTATAAGCTCATTTACAAAATTGGCCCTGACGGGTATCGAACTTGAGACTCCTGAGACAGAGCACATGTGCCAGTAATACGTACTTACTTATAATAAGAAAAGAATTCACCGTTCTTTTACAATTAATATTAGTCTTAAATGCAGGGCACAATGCATTTCGCAGTTATTAAACTGAGCAGCCTGTCTGGCTACAATAACCATCGCTTTTCGATGGTTCTAGGAAACAAGGGATGGAACATAGGCTACTGGTTAGCTGCACACGAGGGCGTAACCGTAGGCAAGAGCTAGTTTAGAATAAACTGAATTATTTATACTTCGAGACGAATTTGTATATTGAGAGAAGTGTTGAATAAAAAATTATTCATTAGCGTCACTTAGACTTATCAACTTAGGTGAGACCAGGCTCTAGTATAAATTTCGATAGGATTATATATATTTCCCAACTTTTTCCTTTATCAACAATTTGAATACACAAAATTCCAAGTAGAAAAAAAAATTTACTATGAAATAAGTAATATTATGTCTGGTATCGTACTCGCTAATAAAAAATATAATTTATTATTAATCACATTACAAAATGGTAATTATAATATTGTCACATAATTTACAGTAGGGCCTCGATAATCCGGACTCCCGCTTGTTCGGTGATCGCTGTAATCCGGCCGGCCGGTGATCGCTGTAAGTGAGGCAGAAGCTCAAGAATGGGCTGCTGGTGGTGCCGAAAGCGAGTTACAAAGATATGAAGTGTTAACTGATGAGGAGATTGTGCGAGCGGCTATGTGTGAGGACGATGAGCAAGATGAGGACAATAGCGTTGAAATTCTAGAAATCACAAAAGTTGGTAATTCAGAGGCAGTAGGAGCTTTAAACACTGCTTTAAAATGGGCTGAAGATAACGAATTTGATAGCCACGAAGTTATGTTTCTCCGTCGACTTAGAGACCGGGCTTTCGAAATGAAGTGCGAAAATTATAAACAGAAGAGTATTACAGACTTTTTCAAGAAGAATTAACATAGTTTTATTTTAACTTACTGATTTCCTTACATGGTTGTAATTTTGAACATGTACATTTTGTCTTTATGCTATAATTTAAAAATTGATTAAAGAAACTACGGTTAAACATGTGTTTTATTAACATTAAATATGGCATACTATAATCCGGACGCCTCGATAATCCGAAAAGGGTCTTGTTTTTGCCTCTCCGGATTATCGAGGCCCTACTGTATTTACTAAATTTATATATTAAAACAACCAATATGATACTGAACAACATTTTAAAATTACAGTTTATATATAATACTAGTAGGTTGCTCGATGCCGCGGGCTTGCAGCCCGCGGGGGGGTTTTTATGTTGTAGTTTGTCTTGTCTTTTGCCATGTCTAATTGTTTTGGTTTGGTTTTGGGTCTTTGTTTTGTAAATCGTCCCATCCGTTTCGCCGAAAATTCCACTTTTGTGTATGTGTGTATGGGGGGGGAGGAGAGGGGGAGTTCATGAGTTTAGTGTATATTCGTGCGACTGTGTTTTGGTTTGCTTTTGGGTCTTTGTTTTGTAATTCGTGAAGAATTGGGGGTAAGCAAGGGGGGAGGGGGAGACGGGCGGGGCAATAGATCACCATCGTTGAGACCTTTCAAATGATACCCAACACGAGGGGTCTACCTGTAACCGTTGACCATGGTCTACTGAGTAGACCGAAATGCTCAAATTTTTAAATTTGGTCTTCTCTAAAAAATTTGTCTTTCTGAGACGTCTCTGATGACCCCAAACACGACCCGGTTGTGACGCGCCGTTTCCGAATTACAGCCGGGGGGTTCCGAGGGGGGCGTCAATTTTTCTTGTCAAAAATCTCGCTTTTTTTGGTGCCCCGGTAGACCCTTGCCGTCGCTCCGCTTCGCTCCGCGACGGGTCGACCGCCGTCTCTTATGTCGGTGCAAAAATTCCTTTCAGTTGTGATTTTGTATGGAGTGGGGGAGGGAGGGGGGAGGGCGAGTGCGCAATGCCAAAATTCGGTCCGACCCCTTGGACTACCCGCGACGAGCCCGATCGAATGAGCCCAAGCACGGGGGGAATCGGTCGAACCGTTTCCGAGTTCGTATCGGGATGGACGGATGGGATGGGGTGGATCGGGGTCATTGGGACTTGGCTGTGTCTAAATGGCCGATGGGCGGGGACTTTCGCGGCTCTCCGGTCACCGTTGCCGCCGCTGCGGCCCTCGAGTCCGGGGTCGCGAATTCCTCGGAGGGGGGCCGGGGGGGCGGGTCGCGCTGCGCGCTCCCCTAGCCCCCCCTATCCCCCCTCCTCGTCATTCGCCCCCCCGGCCTCGAGACCCTTCGCGGCGGGTCAACCGCCCTCCTCTAAATGTGCAAAATCGCAATCGAGGTGTGATTTTGTATGAAAGGGGGGGAGGTGGGGGGAAGATGACGTTCCCTGGGGGTGGTCCTCGCGGAGTGACGGTTATCCGCCAAAGTTTCCACCCACCTATCCGCGATGGTTTTGGAGATATTCCCATCCTTCCGAAAAGAAATGCCACTTTTGTATGGAGGGGGGGCGAAGGGTAGGGAGGTGGGGGAAGTAGACCGTCCCGGCCGATGGGCCTCGGGGAGAAACCGTTATCCCCCGAAGGGACCGCACGGGCAGCTGCCACCGTTGAGGAGCTACGGGGATCGTAAAGTCCATACAGGTTGTATGGAGTGTAAAAAAAATGTATGACCGGGATGGGGATGACATTTTTCTTGGTGACTACCGATGACCCTCTATGATATTCCGCAAACGCCACCCTTCCATCCCTCTCAGTTTCCGAGGACCGCTCACCATCTTTGTACCAGGTCGGTGGACCGAGGACCGAGGAATTTCCTACGGTGCGCTACGCCGCCCTCCATACGATGGGATGAGATATACCGCTCCAGAAAATCTCCTTTCGGTTGAAATAAATCGCTTTTCCGAAAATCCATAAATTTGTATGGAGACGGGATGAAGGGATGGAAATCCCGAAAATCGGGATGGCCCTTAAGAAGGATCGCACCGAAGGATGGAAACGCGCTATGGTGACCGACTTCCCATCCTCGATGGTTTTGGAGATATTCCCATCCCTTTCGCCGAAAATGCCACTTTTGTATGGAGACGGGATGAAGGGGGCGGGATGGGGGGATAAAGTTTATCCGAGAAGTTGGACCACCACTATGGGTTATCATCCCCCTAAGACGCCGACCACCTATCTCCGGCGGTTTCGGAGATGTTCCACTTTGAAAAATCCAAAAAGTTGTATGGAGTGTAAAAAAAATGTATGAACGGGATGGGGATGACATTTTCCCTGGTAACTACCGATGACCCTCTATGACATTCCGCAAACGCCACCCTTCTATCCCCCGTGGTTTCCGAAGACCACTCACCAACTTTTTACCAGGTAGGTGGACCGAGGATCGAATAATTTCCTGGGGCGCGCTACGCCACCCTCCATACGACGGGATAGGATATACCGCCCCACGGTGTCTCCTTGTGGGTGAAAAAAATCGCTTTTTAGAAAATTCAGAAAAAACCCAATATTGGCATGAAACGGGATGAAGGGATGGAAATCCCATAAATCGGGATAGCTTTTAAGAAGCATCCCACCGAGGGACGGAAACGCGCCATTGAGACCGACTTCCTATCCTCGATAGTTTCGGAGATATTTTTATCCTTCCAAAAAAATGGCCACTTTTTGTATGGAGACGGGATGAAGGGGGCGGGATGGGGGGATAAAGTTTATCCGAGAAGTTGGACCACCACTATAGGTGATCATCCCCCAAAGACGCCACCTACCTATTCCCGGTGGTTTGGGAGGTGTTCCACTTTGAAAAGTCCAAAAAAGTTGTATGGAGTATAAAAAAAATGTATGAACGGGGTGGGGATGACACTTTCCCTGGTGACTACCGACGACCCTCTATGACATTCCGCAAACTCCGTCCCTCTGCGACTAATACTTTCCTAGATCCCGTCACCAACTTTTTACCAGGTCGGTGTACCGAGGATATGAGATTTTTCTGGAGGTCACCGGGGAATTACCTATACGGCCACCTATAACGGGGAAACCCCCGACCGCTCCTTCTGGGAGAACAAATCGATGAGTCAGTCATTAGTTGAGTACGTGAGTGGGATTTCGGCTTTATAGTTTATTAATATTACTTTATTTTGGCACTAAACATTAGAAATCCATCAAGATCGAATTCAAATTAAAGTCAGTACCTACAGTCTGTATGTAAATAATAATCGATTGTTATTTTACAATTGATAAAAAACTCTTTTTAAATTGAAATAGATATATATATAACATTGCTTATACAATTTCTTCTTATTTTTTACTAAGAAAAAAGCTCATTCAGATCAATTTCACAATATTAACATTTTTTTTTTAGTAGCGTAGCCCAACAAACTTTCAACAAATGAGATTCAAAAACATGAATATTTTAACAACTATACTGCGTTTTAATTTGACATTTCCTGGGTTGCAGGTAATCAATTTATAATCAGACCATACAAAAATAGTGATGTCACCTAATCAAACTTATTAAGAAAAATTGCGGTTTTATAAAGCCCAAAGAGTATATAATCACTACGTTTTAATAAAGCCTAGCCCTATATGTTCCTTGGACTAGCTCTACTTCTAAACTAGTAGTAAGCCTAGCCTGGCCTAGCGTTAGCCTAGTAGCTCCTAGCTAGACCACTACAACGTTTTTTTTAAATAGTTTTTTTGTAAGCGTAACATTGTGATGTTCCGTTTACTTCACCAAAAAAGTGAATTGTGATGACGCGTAACGTGCCGAGTTAAACAACCGGCGCCCACGCCTACCAAATGGAAAAACGAAACGATAGCGCGATATAACCTGTCGGCACGACGCCATCTGTTCGACATAATCGGCGACATAAATACATCACAAGTGATGTAGTACAATTGGAAACAACAGGTGTCGTTGTATAATGTTAATGAATCGCGTTTAATTACAGACTATACTAATTCGAAAGAGTAATTTAACATTTCCTTTCCTTTGTTGCAGGTTTTTCACCATACAGAAATAGTGGTCACCTAATCAAACTTATTAAAAAACTTGCGGTTTTATAAAACCGTAATCAATGCTTTTAGAATGTGGTGTCCAACTTGGACCACCGCCCTAACGCATTGCATTTCAACGCCTGCGTGGAACGCGCTAGAAGATTTTGACTTCTAACAGACAGCGAAAATAAATGGTGCGTGGTGAATTCTATAATAAAAAGCTTTATCATATATGTGAGCAAGCCGTGTAAATAAATTAATTTGTGTTTATAGAAACCTTGTAAATTATAATTGTATATTGGAATATAGCTACATGGTAATTGATGGTTGAGTTCTATTGTGTGACTGCATCCGATATCCAAAGAAGATAACAAACATTTACCTATACCACAAACTGGTGACCACCGACGACTCACAAAATATTTGTGAGTTAATAGAAACCGCATAAGATATATGGAAAAGTTTTAAATATACGTATTCGGAAAAAACAACTTGGAGTGTGGTGCAAACATAAGCGGAGCGTTTTTTCAAATAAATTAAAAATTGCATCAGCAGAAGATGATCTTGTAGCACAGGTCGCAGAGCTAACAAAACAAGTCTTAGCTCTTACTGCCAGACCAAACGGAAGAGACCACAGTCACACCACTTACCGCTGGAATACGGATATGTGCCGAACTCGCTCACGAAGTCGCTCCCGACCACGACAGCCACCACCGAACCATCCACATTGTTATTACCATTACACATACGCTGACAAGGCTAGAAAAGGCAAGCAACCATGCAGCTTCGAGTCGGTAAACTCGAAGGGCAGTCGGAAGTAGCGGCCAACGACTGCCCATCATCTACTACAGGCCGTCTATATATGACTGATCGCGCCTCAAAAATGCAGTTCCTGGTGGACACTGGTTCCGACTTGTGTGTTTTTCCGCGAGCAGCAGTCAAGACGCCCTGTACCAAAACATCTTACGAGTTGGTAGCTTCTAATGGTACAGTGATACACACCTATGGACCAATCCGTCTTCATCTAAATCTAGGACTGAGAAGAGATTTTGTTTGGAATTTCATAATCGCTGACGTTTCAAAACCCATCATTGGAGTGGATCTCTTTAGTTACTATGGATTACTAGTGGACTGTAAACATCAGCGCCTGATCGACAGTATTACGTCGCTAACTGCAAACGCCCAACTGTCCAAATCTTCAGATGGTATCTCCTCTGTCAAAGTAGTTTCGGGAGAATCAGAGTTTCACGATATTTTGCGCAGTTATCCCGAAATTATGAGACCAGCAGGTTTGCAGTCTATAGTGAAGCACAACACTCTTCATCACATCCGCACAACGCAAGGTCCTCCAGTTTATTTCAAGCCAAGACGTCTCGACCCAATTCGATTCCAAGCAGCCAAGAAGGAATTTGAAGACATGCTTGAGATTGGAACTGCTAGACGTTCAGAGAGTCAATGGTCCTCTGCACTACATATGGTCAAGAAGAAAGACAACCGTTGGAGACCTTGTGGTGACTATCGAGCACTAAACTCCAGAACAATTCCTGATCGGTATCCTATCCGACATATACAGGATTTTACCTATGAGCTTGCTGGAGCTACAATCTTCTCCACAGTTGATCTTGTGAAGGCATATAACCAGATTCCCGTCAACCCTGAGGATATACCCAAGACCGCAATCACGACACCATTCGGATTGTTCGAATTTCCCTATATGACTTTTGGACTTCGGAATGCTGCGCAAACTTTCCAGAGGTTCATTGACGAAGTCTTGGGTGGTCTCGAATTCTGTTACGGCTATATTGACGATATAATTGTGTTTTCGCAGTCTCCAGAGAAGCATAAAGAACATCTGCATCAATTATTCGAGAGACTTAAAAAATACGGCATTCTGATCAACACAGCCAAGTGCAAATTTGGTCTATCAGAAGTGACTTTCCTCGGATATTCCGTGTCGACAGCTGGTATCAAGCCTCTGAATACCAAAGTTCAGGCTATACAGGAGTACCCCATTCCTAAAACTGTAAAGGAACTTCGACGTTTTTTAGGGATGCTTAACTTTTATCGCCGATTTGTGCCAAACGCTGCACAAGTTCAAGCTCCTCTTAATGCCTTGCTTGCCGGACCCAAAGTCAAAGGATCACAGCCTATCAAAATGACTCCGGAACTGATACGTGCATTCGAAGACTGTAAAGTATCGTTGTCAGAAGCTACCCTTCTCAACCATCCGGATCCGTCTGCAGAATTAGCGTTGATCACGGACGCTTCAGACGCTGCTATAGGTGCTGTACTGCAACAACGTTGCCAATCCGATCAAGACTGGAAACCTTTAGCGTTCTTCTCGCGTAAGCTTTCCACCTCACAGAAGAAATATAGTCCTTACGACCGTGAACTATTAGGAATTTATGAAGCAGTTAAGTACTTCCGATACATGGTGGAGGCAAGAACGTTCGTCGTGTTCACTGATCATAAACCGCTGACTTTTGCTTTTTCTACGAACAAGAGTACATGTACTCCACGTCAATTTAGATACCTAGACTTTATTGCACAATTTACAACTGACATTAGATATTTGCCTGGCAAAGAAAACGTCGTAGCTGACGCACTGTCACGAGTGGAAGAGATTGCAACTGCCATTGATTACGAGGAACTTGCACGTTATCAGGAATCAGAACCTGAACTGCAAGACCTCCTGCTAAACGGTTCAGCCTTGAAACTGAAAAAAAGGAAATATATGGAGAATAACTTACCTATCTACTGTGATACCTCTGTACAAACTCCTCGACCGTATATCACTCCTCATCTACGTAAACAAGTTTTCCACATGATTCATGGCCTGCATCATCCCGGAGCATCTGCAACTGTGCGACTGGTCACGCAGAGATTCGTATGGCCAGGAATAAAAAAGGACTGCAGAGAATGGACAAGAGAATGCCTACAGTGCCAGAAAAGCAAGATTTTCCGCCACACTAAATCACCTCTTTCCTGTTTCCAAACTCCTTCCTCGAGGTTCTCCCATACACCTCGACATCATAGGACCCTTACCTGTGTCTTATGATTTCAGATATTGCCTTACAGTCATCGACAGATTTACTCGTTGGCCTGAGGCGTTTCCGTTGAAGGAGATAACAGCGGAATTATGTGCAACTGCCCTCGTCTCTGGCTGGATAGCCAGGTACGGTTGTCCTGCTCGAGTGACTACGGACCGTGGTCGACAGTTCGAGAGCAGTCTCTTCAAGGCCCTCACTGCCTTGATTGGTGCGTGCCACTTTCGCACCACGGCATACCACCCTGCGGCGAACGGCATCGTCGAGAGGATGCATCGCCAACTCAAGTCTGCCATTATGTGCCACAACACAGCCAGCTGGGTTGAATCTTTGCCCTTAGTACTTCTGGGAATGCGTAGTTCCTGGAAAGAAGATCTACAGTCGTCTCCAGCTGAACTCGTTTATGGCGAACCCCTGCGCTTACCGGGTCAATTCTTCACACCCAGTGACGACTGCAACGTTAGAGACGTCACCGAGTACGCCAACCGGCTCCGCTCCTACATGGCGAAACTAACTCCACGACCTACCACATGGCACAGCAATTCACCCTTCTACATTCCCCAAGATCTGCATACATCTACACATGTCTTCGTTCGTCAAGACCATGTCAGACGTTCTCTAGAACCGCCGTACGCTGGACCTTATAAGATATTAAAGAGGCAGCCTAAATTCTTTACTGTCGATGTCCGCGGCAAGGTTCAGAACATCTCCGTCGACAGGCTGAAACCAGCATTTTTGATGAGCGAGGCGACGCCCCTCAACGAAGACAGATGCGAGCTGCCCGATGAGCCCTCTTCAAGTCAAGTACCTAACGTCGTGCCTGATGAGAAGAGATCGCGCAGTGGTCGTCGGATCAGATTTCCGGACTACTATCGACCATAGTCATGGTCTGGCCGGGGGGAATATGTGGTGTCCAACTAGGACCACCACCCTAACGCATTGCATTTCAACTTGGGCCATACACCATACAAAACCAACCTTTTTCAACGCCTGCGTGGAACGCGCTAGAAGATTTTGACTTCTAACAGACAGCGAAAATAAATGGTGCGTGGTGAATTCTATAATAAAAAGTTTTATCATATATGTGAGCAAGCCGTGTAAATAAATTAATTTGTGTTTATAGAAACCTTGTAAATTATAATTGTATTCAAAAACCTTTTTTGGTAGTTTAAAATGCATATAATTATGTGAATAAGTCATCTAAGTAAAGATTGTGAACGATAGTAGTGTTTACGCATTAAATTGTGAAGATTTTAATCTGCAAAAGTGTAAAATAACAATAACAAAGAATAAGACAAGTAATAACAAAAGTGACAAGCAGGCTCAGGTCACTTAAAATATTTATTTTTAAGCCAGTTTAATTTCCTGATGGCTCAAACCTGCATATAAAAATTTATCAAGATGTTTTTCATATGTGCGCATGGGGATTTTATGGTTGTTCCCACCACAGTGCCTGTTCAGTCTAAAAACTTCTAATCCGCGTGTGATAATTTCAAGACGCGGTTGCTAAGGCCGCCATCGGTTGTCCTAGCGACGACATGCGTCGCTAGGTCTCTTCCACTGCAGCGTCCAATTGCAAGACCATCCTGTGACGCACCTACGTAACGACGCATGCGTCTTGTTACCAAAACAAGCAGCCGTCATATTTTGACTTTGACTTTTTTATGTTTTCAGTGTACATTTTAAGTTACTTTATTGTGTTTTTAACTTTGTTTTAAGTTATTCTTTTTTGTGAATTTATTTATCTGTTGTGAATGCAGTCCGTGACCCAATCTTGTGATGGCACGTCGAACGCGACACATACATGTACACAGTGCAATAAGTCATTCAAATCTTTGAAAGGCCTCAACATACACACTACAAAAACACACAGGAAATGTATTAGCCAAAACAGTTCACCTTTAGACATCCATCCCATTATTCCGAGTGCGCCTACTTATGTAGCCAACGATCCAACTCCTTTCCACACATATCTTAGCCATTTGAAAAATAGTATACCCATAGTTAAAAGAATCCCTCGAGGAGCTCGAATAACCGTTGCTACACATTTGTCACAATTAATCCAGAAATGTTACATAAGCAATTGCACTCAAGACTGGCAGAACCTATTTTTATTTTCATACAGCACACTACATATAATAAAAACTGATGAACCGAATTTATCCTTGACACAAAAGATTAAGAATAACTGTGCTGTAAGCTCCTCGCCTTCTCCCGCACCTATAATCAAACATGATGCCCCTCGTAATCGCAACAAACTCATCGAAAACAAAATCTGTGACGGAGATCTCAAAGGTGCCGCTCGCCTTTTGTTCTCCAACGACGTGCTATCACCAGATACCTCTGACACCCTTCAGGCCTTACGGACAAAACATCCTCCAGCTCCAGCAAACCCATATTTTCTCGACCCACCAACAGCAGGGCAAGCATGCCTTCAAATTCAAAACAAAGATGTTACGGATGCCATTTTATCTTTTAAACCAGGTTCGGCTGCAGGTTTGGATGGAATCTCACCTCAACATTTGAAAGACTTAACATCGCATTCTGTGGGTGATGCAGGCGAGCAACTTGTAAATTCGATCACTAAATTAATCAACTTTATGTATTCCGGTAATGTCAATCCAGAAATTGTTCCCATTCTTTTCGGCGCGAACCTCATTGCCCTCACCAAAAAGGACGGAGGGGTGAGACCAATTGCTGTTGGATCAACACTACGACGTCTGGCCTCCAAAATTGCTGTTCGACATATTTTACCAAAATTAAATTCGGAATTTGAACCCGTACAGTTAGGCTTCGGTGTAAAACGAGGGTGTGAGGCAGCCGTCCATGCCCTACGCTCTTTCCTAACTTACGGACAGCCTGACGTGTTGCTCAAAATTGATGTTAAAAATGCATTCAATTCGGTAAATAGGGATACCCTGCTGACGGAAATAAAACAACATATACCGGAAATATACAATTATCTTCTTCTCAGTTACGCTGACCCAACAAAATTGTTATATCGTTCTAATGAACTGTCTTCGGAAGTAGGTTGTCAACAGGGTGATCCCCTTGGGCCTGCAATTTTTAGTTTGGCTATAAATCCGATAATCAAAAATTTAAATTCTAAATTCAACGTTTGGTATTTGGACGACGGAACCCTAGGAGGTGATGTGGATACTGTGTTTTCGGACCTTTTTTTAATCAAAAATAAATTTGAAGCCATTGGTTTGGAGCTTAATTTTAGCAAATGCGAACTTTTTATAAATAACTGTGACTTAAATTTAAATGACGTAAAACAAAAATTTAATATTTTGGCTCCAAATATTAAAATAGTTAACAGTAATTCCCTTTACCTTTTAGGTTCTCCAATTTTTGATGAATCTATTTCTGAATATATTAATAATTCAATTACTAAATTTCAAAATACTGCTGACCGTCTCCTTGAAATTAGTCCACATTATGCACTTTGCATCTTAAAATTCTGTCTTTTCGTCCCAAAATTTACGTATGTGCTCCGGTGCTGCTCCTTTTGGAATCACCCAGATCTTTTGACACAAGTAGACGACTTAATCAAAATTAGCTTAGAATCGATTCTTAATATGCAGCTGAATGAGCAATCTTGGACCCAAGCATCCCTACCCATCCGTTATGGTGGTTTAGGGATTCGCAAAATTTCCAGTGTCGCTTTACCAGCCTTCCTATCTTCTGTCCATAGTTCAGCAAATCTCATAAGTAAAATTTTAAGGGCATCCCCTTCAAACTTTGAGATTGCTGGCTTGGAAGAAGCTAGAAACGCTTTCTTAATTGCATGCCCAGGTCAAAATTTTCCAGTTTCTCCAAATTCACAGAGGATCTGGGACGACATAAACTGCAAATTGACATATGACAATCTTTTGAGCTGTAGTACAGGTTCGGCGCGTGCTAGGCTTTTGGCCGTGGGTGCGCATGAGGCCGGCTACTGGCTTCACGCGTACCCTTCGTCAAATACAGGAACATTTCTTGAGCCTGACACGCTCCGAATCGCAACCTGTCTACGGCTTGGGGTTCCGGTCTGCGCTCCTCATAAATGTCCCTGTGGCAGTGATGTCGACAAGCTAGGACACCACGGACTGTCATGCCAAAAAAGTGCAGGCCGCTTCTCGAGACATGCCGCACTTAACGATATCATACGCCGGTCCCTTGCCACCGTCAACGTGCCAAGTCTACTTGAGCCGCCTGGGATCGCAAGAGACGATGGCAAGAGACCGGACGGTATGAGTTTGATTCCATGGAAGATGGGCCGGGTGCTGGTATGGGATGCAACCTGTTCAGACACGCTGGCCCCTTCCCATCTACATGGAACCAACAACAGAGCTGGTGCGGCTTGTGAAGCGGCTGAAAAAGCTAAAGCATGCAAATACAGGGGTCTAGGCTCCGAATATGATTTTGTCCCATTCGGTGTCGAGACCCTTGGTCCGTGGGGTCCTAGCGCTATAAGGCTTTTTAAGGAAATAGTAAAAAGGTTAGTCGACATCACAGGAGACCGAAGAGCTGGCAGCTACCTCGGACAAAGAATTAGTCTAGCTATTCAAAGGGGGAACGCTGCCAGTATCTTCGGAACCTTGCCTAAAGGGACTTCTTTTAATAATATATTTTAATTATTGTATTATATTTTTTAAGGTTTTTAGTTTTAGGTTCAATTGATAATAAAACAATTTGTCAAATAAAAAAAAGAAATAAAGTAATTTAATAATTTATATATTTTAAATATTTCTAAAAGAACAATAAGCATTGAGAACGTGAAATGAAATAAACTTATTGTATATTGGAATATAGCTACATGGTAATTGATGGTTGAGTTTTATTGTGTGACTGCATCCGATATCCAAAGAAGGTAACAAACATTTACCTATACCACAAGAACATTAACTAGTTTGGAATTAATATTAATTATTATTTAATTGTTAAAATTTAATTTTTTGCAGTCCTTTCTATAAGTCGCAATTCTTTTCGATTATTATAATTTTGACATCAAATTGTGACAATAATTTTGTGATATTTTTACCGTAAAATGTAACACCGATATTAGTACATCACTACGGACAAAACTTTGGTAACATTAATTTAAAATTTGACATTAGGACCTGTCAAATTACTCCTTCGAATTATGGAACACACTAAAGTTCACACTCGACTTCCACACACAAGCTTCTTACAGGACAACAACAACCTGTTGTTATTATTCTGTTACCGAGTACAATTGAATATAGTCAATATTTGACTATTATAAGATCTAAGATCTAACAAAGTCCCACTGATTAGTCGTTGGTTGTCGCAAATGACCAAAAGCAGAGGCTCGCCGCGGTGAGCTCGCTCCACTCCCAGACACATCCCGGCAGCCGTGTTGTATATTGGACTCATCGCCTGTATTATAAACAAACAAAAAAAAAAACATCGTTATTATGTCAGCCGATATTGGTTAAAAACAGTATTTGTCATCATTGTTCAACTAGAGAGCAAAATTGTTTTTTGCTGCGAGTGCCGACTTTAAATCACGAACCAACGAAAACTACTGAGCGCACTGAGTGATTTAAAGGTACGAGACATAAAAAATTTGCTCTCGTGTTAAATAAAATAATAATAATAATAATAATAATCGTGTTAAATAGTAATTATAATACTAATAAAATCAAAATTTTATTCCTGTGAGTTAAATCACGCTCGCATCAGAAATCGATTTTTCTGCGAGTTTTTAGACACCAAAAGCTGAGCGTTTTATTCCTTAAGAATCTATTCAATACATATTAATATAATATAATACAAATAATATATTATAATAATATGTTTTAATTATATTTATTAAATTATTTATTTATTTATTAAATTTATTAATATTTTAAATTATATTTATTTAATTAATTTTTATATAATCTTTCTTGAGGAGTAAACTTCAGTTGTGTTGAGCGTCTGGAAACAAAAATAATTGTCGGATAAATCCGTCTCTGGTGGCTAATGGAATGGACCACCTCAAAACATAAATCTAGTATTTTACAGTATACCTACCTACAATGAAAGCGATTAGAATCGAATGAGAAATAGAATGGCAGTGTTGAGAGCTATGAAGGAGAGGAAGCTGCATCATTTCGGGCACGTGATGTGGATGAAAGGTGGCCGTATTTTTCAACTAGTGATAAACATAGCAGAGGCGGGTGAAAGTCATCCACCTCGCTTCTCAGGGACGCAAGACCTTAATGGCATGGCATGTATTTAATTCTTAATGGATTTCAACAATTTTAGAACTCACCGATCCGATCCCTTGTGTTTTCACTCCTGTGCACCGCCCAACTCGTGACATTTGCCGAGAGATGGCGTCACATTGTTGGAAGCATCAAGACAGAGGGTCCGTCCCAATACTAACTCGTTTAGTACGGTCTCGAACCATATCTGGAAATTAAATACATTACACACATTTTAATATTATTGAAAATTTTAAAAATAAATCAAGTAAACATTACTAAAGGTTACGAAGCAACTATCATTATAGACTAAGGCCCGGTTTTTGCCTACCAACGGTACTTATAGCCACGAGACGTAAGGGTGACGCGTTCCTATATTCATCTACTCGTAGATGAAATTACCGAATCCTTTTACTAACGGACGGGAGGACAACCGATAACGATCCGTACGTCCGTTGTAGGGCATGAGTATAAATTATAAAATAACTCACTATTAATATATTTAATAATGGCCTTATAATTTTATACCCATTGTGTTATAAGTGGTAATGTGATAGATGTCAACCATTAATGTTAGATGTTTACATTTAGCTAAATGTGAAAGAAGAACTTTAGGGAATAGGTGGTTGCTTGGAGATAGTGCATATGTCGCGTATTACCTACGCGAAGAGTCAAATTCATTCAAACGTATCGCGTATTACCTACGCGATAAGATTCAAATCCGAGTGTGCTGGGTTGAATGGTGGGTAGGTTGCAATGTATTGAAAATTATTAAATGCCTCCGCAACTCAGTCAAACTTATCGCGCGTTACCTACGCAATAAGAGTCAAATTCGTAAGTGTCGATTGAAGTGCGGGTAGATTATAATGTATTATTAAAAATGAGAAGAGCCGCCTTAACCTTTTCGGGCTTCACTTCGCTTAGCGCGGCCGAACTAGACAGACGTATATTTATACAGTGTGTGTGTGTGACTAAATATGTTAAGTAATTACCATATTTAACTTCAGTTCTTGTGCCTATTTATTTGTGTACTTTGTTACTAGTGTTTTAAGACTTTATAGTGTAAATTTATACTAGCCATGTGTAACGATCGCTGCAGCGGTCTGAAAACAGAGTATTAGAGTAGAACCGATAGAATAGCGAACAGTCGTTATGGTTGCTTATCAGAAACAGGCTCAGGCTGGCTCAAGCTCAGGAACAGTTTCAGTATATCAGTTCAGTATCAGTTCAGTATCAGTATCAGTGCAGTAACAGTATCAGATCAGTATCAGTTCAGTATCAGTTCAGTATCGGTTCAGTATCAGTATCAGTGCCGTATCAGTATCAGATCAGTTCAGTATCAGTATCAGATCAGTATCAGTTCAGTATCAGTGCAGTATCAGTATCAGTTCAGTATCAGTGCAGTATCAGTATCAGATCAGTATCAGTTCAGTATCAGTTCAGTATCAGTGCAGTATCAGTATCAGATCAGTATCAGTTCAGTATCAGTGCAGTATCAGATCAGTATCAGTTCAGTATCAGTATCAGAAATTAGACCAAGTTGAGAGGACAGGGACGGCTGTAAGGGGAGGATGGAGGCCTTTGCTTTCAGGGTCGGTGGACCCGCCAATTAAGTTATCAGTTGAGCTTGTCTGCGGACTCGCCTATTCAAGTTATCAGTTGAGCTTGTCTGCGGACTCACCTATTCAGTTATCAGTTGAGCTTGTCTGCGGACTCGCCTATTCAAGTTATCAGTTGAGCTTGTCTGTGGACTCGCCTATTCAGTTATCAGTTGAGCTTGTCTGTGGACACGCCTATTCAGTTATCAGTTGAGCTTGTCTGCGGACTCGCCTATTCAGACATCAGTTGAGCCTGTCTTCGGACTCGCCTATTCAGACATCAGTTGAGCTTGTCTTTGGACTCGCCTATTCAGACATCAGTTGATGATTCGCTTGTGTGAAGCGGTACTACCAGTAAATCAGCGAGGCAGATACGTGTGTACGATATGTACAGGTAAATACTTCTATTAGTAATTCGCCACTGCTTGATTAAATTGTTCTATGAATCAAACAGATCGCGACAGCATATCCCTTGAAGCCATACTTATTAACTCCCCTACTAAACCCTGAGGCAGAGGTCAACTATTGTACAATAAGGCACACATCAGAACTAAAAACTGCATAGAGAGGTGATAACTTACTACAAATAATATGTATAAAGTTATCAGTCCCCGTTGGAGCGCCATGGTAAGCACGAAACACTTTGGTAAGCACGACCGTTACTACGAAAAGCGCGGGACGCGAAGGCTACTTTGAGGCGCGCGGGGAAAACGAATATTCTTGAATACCACCGAATACCAACGAGCGACCGTGTGATCGGTTAGTTCGGCCGTGCGACGTTTGGGAGGCCTAGGGCGTGCGTGTCGCAGTATATAATCATTGGATTATAAGAAATTGGAGAGATGTCAGCTGTCAAAATGTATTACGTCAAAAGTAACAGTTTTTTTTTGTCTAACCGAATGGATCTTGGTATAACAAATATCGTATATTCATTTTACGTAAACATTGAAACAACCAAATAAAATAATAAACTTACCTCATGAAGATCCTGGACTCTAGACTTTCATTAAAACAGGGGAGATGTTAGGTAGCGAACTCTCTGGTTCATGATCATTGTGTATATAATTTCTATAGAGTTTTGGCGGAAGGTAGGACGCTGTAAGATAGTAAGCAAGAACCGATTATGTTAATATTTCAGCTAAAATGGTAGTTACATATTCAAAAGACAATCAATTGATGGACATGACAATACGTTAATGTTATTATTTCGCATATATTTTAGACAACCGATATAGACTGTGGTGATCTGTGACGTCCATGTGATTGATGTCTTCTATGATCACCGACCGATTCGATTGCTTTGCTCTGTGTAGCTTATTCCTCGATTACTTTTGTATATTTATTTATTTTTAATTTGTTTGTATTAATTAACTCATTTATTATTTTCTCAGTCTGTTTTGGTCGTGTTATATTGTATGGATGCGTTATAATAAGTTATATGCCTTTCATAACTGTAATATAATGTATAATAGTTCAGTGAGACAGTCTGTCTATTGTAACTATTCTCAATGAAAAAACAGTGTTCACAATATTTACACTACCCTACACGCAATGGGAAGAATAAATAACTAATTTTTATGGGGCATTTTCTTTGCTTCCGCTACTTGGAGTATTATATTGTATTTATATTGGCTTTTAAGTTTGACTGGTAAGTTTTAGGATATATTAGATACAATTATTAATTAATTTTAATATTAAAATAAATTAAACTTGTCATATTATGACAAGAAGCAGATACTGAAAGAGAAATTTGCAAAACAATTGGAATGAAGATGGCAAAACCAGATCAAAGCTTAGGTTTGTGCTTAACACATCACATATGTATAAAACTATATATAATTATTTTCTGCAAATTCTATGCACACAATTCTTACCAGTTGTGTGCCAAGCCACATAACTTAAAAAGCGCGGACCAATCACAAGTGCAGTCTTGTTTGTTAAAACGTCATTTAAAAAAAAAGTCTGTCTACCGACTACCGGAAACAATATCAAAATTTATAAAATTTAGAATCAAAAATCAAAATTTAGAAGCAACTAATTGGGGAAATGAAATCGAACCAGCTTTTCAATCAAGCTAAACAACACTGTGGGTGAATGATAAATAAACGCCACATATTATTTACACGATTTATATACAATATACAATACAATTTACAGCATGCAGTTATTTATACCGAAATAATACTAAGAAAGTATTTAATTTAGTTTAATACTATGGTCGGGATTGAATAACTCTACATGTCAGCGTTGATTTTTGACGAACGAAAACTGTAAGTAATTATAGCATATTATAGCGTTTCATTTCAAAAGTTTTGCAACCACTGTGTGTTATATTTAAATGATGATCTCGCAAATCGCATGAGACAAAGTGCATTATAAAATTTTTTTTTTTTTTAATATTTCAGATGCCGAAAGCAGAAGTATCCACACAAACTGCCGAAGGCGTCAACTGTTATTTGTTTTTACAATGAACATTTTGAAACACTCATGCGCTCAGTACATTCCATACTGGATCACACAGATTACAAACATTTGAAGGAGATAATTTTGGTGGACGACTACAGTGACCTGGAAGGCCTTCACGACCAAGTTCAGAAGGCGGTCAACGAGATAAATAGTAAAATGCGCAAAGATGAAGAAATGTTATGCTACTGCTACACCTGCGTCTTAACGCGTTAATTAGTGCGTTAAATAAGGCATTACGCAGATGTGGCCAAGATTTTAATGCGTTAATTTGCTAACGGCAATACTAATGCCATTAGACGTTAAGCGATAGCTCGGGTGTCGATTTTTTTGACACATCAAAGGTTTTTAACGCGTAATTTAACGCTTAACGCGATGTTGGCTACATTAACGGCTTAACATCGTCTCATTCCGCAGGACCGAGTTCAACGACGATGCATTTGAATCATCCACCATCTTTTTCTTTTTTCTTTTTTATTAAATTGCATAAATGCATATAATCATTAATTACACTCATTGCTGCAACTAGTGCAGCTGCTTCAACTTCCATTTTGTATTAGAGCGTTAACGGGATGAATTAGCTTTTAACGGCGTTAGAACCTTAATGTAGCCAAAGCGTATTTTTAATGCCTTAATTAACGCGTAGTTGAACATTAACACTAACGTTAACATTAACGCAGGTGTAGCAGTAGCATTAGAGACGAATAACATAGATGGTGACAATGTTGTTCATTACAAAAACGACGATAGCAATAAAGTTGATAAGAAGACGACCGAAAAGACGGACAAGGCAAAGGCAGCTCTGAACGTGAGGCTCTTGAGAACTGGGAAAAGAGAAGGTCTCATAAGAGCTAGGTTATATGGAGCTGATAATAGTGTGGGGGTTGTTGGTATGTTCTGGCTTTAATATTTTTTTGTTTTATGTTAGCGTGACCTACAGTTGACAGCTGATTGGCCTGACGGAATGGCCTTTTTAGATACCAGTAGTGGCATTGGACATTGGATTCTGCAATCATAAACTAGGCAGCCTCTTGACAGTCTACCTGTCCACTTAATCGACTTAATCAAATTTTTTATAAGATTATTTAACTTTAGACATAGATAGTAGATAGAGTCATGAAACAGAATTCTTAATATTATTTTATGTCTCTACCGTTGTTTTTGTCATAGATTGCTTTTATTTATAATTTTCAGGTGTTAGTTTTTCTTGACTCTCATATTGAGATGAACATGAACTGGTTGGTGCCACTTCTGGCGCGTTTGTCTGAAGACGTGGACGGTGTTAAACTCCAATATTCCATGAGGGCAGTTGCACCCATCATAGTTGTTATCAACATGGACACATTTGAATATTCCGCAAGTCCACTATTGAGGGGCGGCTTCAATTGGGGTTTGCATTTTAAATGGGATAATTTACCTAAGGGCACATTGAATAGTAAGTGATGCATTCATTATGTAAACTTGTTAAACATATATAAACACTCTCCATATGTAGAATAGAAGCAAAAAAAAGAGTAACTCCATAATCCAACCATAATGATTGAGCGAAGTTGAGCTTTATTACGAGGCTCATAAGAACCACGTTTCAACACATATTGGTAGAATTTTTTTGTTTTAAGACACTGAGGAATTTAGGCGTCTTCGGCTGCCCATCCGAACTGGATTCGACGATCGACCTCCTAGGAGTTGGCTCTACTTAATTGGACTTGTTGTCTAAGTATATGTACATATTAACTTCGAGAATTGAACTCTCAACTTTTACAGGGGTGGGCACAACATTGACATTAGACATGACTATCGTCTTGTCCATATTCATCTTAAGGCCTACCCTTTGAGGAACTTCAGTTGACGTCTTCAAGCATCGCATTGAGGTCTCTTATCGACTTCGCCAAGATAAAATAGATTTCAATACGTTATTCCAGGTGAGGAAGATTTTGTGAGACCAATAAAATCACCGACAATGGCTGGCGGTTTGTTCGCTATATATCGGGAGTACTTCAACCACATCGGCAAATACGATCCCTGCATGAATGTATGGGGTGGTGAGAATCTGGAAATATCTTTTAGAGTGAGTTCTTTAGACCTCCTAAAATAACATTGTATTTTACTAAGACAACATTTAAATTTTGTGATATTATTCTTCAATGCAATAAATAATATGCTACTAAATTTTATTCTACATAGCCAAGTAGCCATTTTATAAATTTCACTAACAAAAAAATGTTTCAATGTATGTTTGGATTTATATTACATATAATTATGGAACATTTAAATCTATAAAATAAGCGACATATGCGTACAGAATAAACTCAGCCTGTCATTTTTTTTTTTTATTTTTTATTTAATAAGGTACACAAAACAGGACACTGACATTAAATACATTGAATAGATATAGTTACATGGAAGTGAACTAGACAGAGGCCCAAAACATGTGTACACAGCATGTCCAAACAAAACAGTGTTACAGAATAAAACAAAGGAAGAAAACAGACGCACTTTCATCCAAAAGCAAGCTTAGCCACATTCTAAAGGAAGTCAATTTGAGAAGAAAGCACGCCCACACAAAACCACAATAAAACAAGTATTATAATACATTAATATATAAGTGCAATAAAATATTATCTATTTAGAGTTTATATGTTTTTTTATTTATTTATTTATATATACATAACAATTAATTTTATTTAATGACGCTCGCAGTTACGATGGCCGTGATATGCTTTTTGAATTTAGTTAAGCTATTTTCGAATATGTCCACTGTACTGCTATGCTTAAGCAGGAGATCGTTATATTGTCGACACATCCTGACAAGGGGGTTATAGAAAGAGGTATTATTGGTGTGTACTTGTAAGGCAAAGGTATTTACAAAAGGATTTCGATATCTAAGTTTTATATTAAAATTAATAAGCGACAAAAGATATGGTGAGTCAATGCGGGAATGAATTATTTTAAAAAGACAAAAGAGGTTGTGACAATTACGGCGGTCCTCGAGTGTAACCATATTAAATTATGTTAGTCTATCTCGATACAAGGGAAGACTCCGGTGAAAGCCATATCTATAACTAAGAATGTTCAAACATTTTTTCTGCACATTTTCAATACGGCCACATTGAATAGCGTAGTAAGGGGACCAAACACAGGAATTATATTCAAGAACACTGCGGACTAACGTATTGTATAGATACAAAAATGTTTTAGGGTTCCTAAAATCTTTAGTAGCTCTAGTCAAAAAACCTAATGTTCTAGTACTTCTACTGATAATACTATCATAGTGGTCACGGAAAGTTAATTTATCATCGAAAAGAACTCCTAGGTCCCTTACTACTGACTTTTTTTCTAAATTCTGTCCTTTAAGTTTATAATTATATTATAGAGGATTTTATGGGCTTTCCTTGAAAAAGAAATAGTGAAGCATTTTCCTACATTCAGAAGCATTCTATTTTCGATACACCAACGATCAATACGTTCCAGGTCTGACTGAAGCAAATATGCATCTGTGGGACTGTTTATAACAGAGTATAATTTTAAGTCATCAGCGTATAATAGACAAGAACAAGACAATCGCTCAATTAAGTCGTTGATGAAAACAAAAAAAAATAAGGGACCCAAATGTGAGCCCTGTGGTACACCAGAAGTAGCCGTAGCAGGTAAAGAAACAAAGCCCTTTATAGTTACAAGTTGACTTCGTTTGCTAAGATATGAATCGATCCAATGCAGTAAACTACCATGAATACCATAATATGATGCCAATTTATTACAAAGGATTTCATGGTTTACCATGTCAAAAGCCTTCGAAAAATCTGTGTAGCGTCAACCTGGCCTCTTTTTGCAAAGGCACAGCAAAGAAAGTGCTTATATTCTAACAGGTTAGACATTGTGGATCTGTGTCTAACGAAACCGTGTTGTCTAGGTGATAAAAAAGGTTTAATGTGATGGTAAAGAGCGTCATAAATTAAGGATTTGAAAAGTTTACCCAAACAGGAGAGTATACTAATGGGCCGGTAGTTCTCGCATTTAGAACGGTCACCAGACTTGAATATTGGGATAATGTGGGCTGTCTTCCACTCTGACGGGAAAACTCCCTCTTGAAGAGATTTATTATAAAGTATGCACAATGGTATGCTATTTTAAGAAAATGTGACTTTGCGTCCAACACATTTGAGTTTAAAATCAACCTTTTACTATCGACGCACGAAGGCAAGATAAACATTTGGAACAAAAAGAAAGTATTTTCTTATTTTTATGTGAAACTATTTCTTTTTGTTTAATTTATTATTAATGGTAGTAGAGAATAGAAAGAAAATTTGAAATTTTTATACATAAAAATATGGCTTTTAATATTCAAAAATCGAAAAAGAGTTACTGTTAAGATGGAAAACAGCGGAAATATACTAGACTTTTTATATGAAAAAAAAAATTAACAACCGCAACAACTACCCACTATTATTAGATACTAAATAATTTTCCTGCCTGCACTTACCTAATGTTAGCATCCTCTACTTCGGGTACACTAATTAAACCACTTTATGTTGAGTCCCAATACTTTTATTCACTCACCGATACATCAGAACTACAATTTCAACTACATATGTATAATTCTCCGATTTTATTTGTTTGATAATATGACGTCGCCAGGGCTAGGGTTTTAGAGATGGGATTTGTACAAAACCGAATAAAATATTATTAATAAGAATAATAAATAAAATACTAATTATTAGTTCAGTGGTAATTTTAAGTAATCTATTTAATTAATGCCATTTAATCAAAAATAATTTCATAAAGTGTTTTCGTCTACGGTTATGAATTATGATAAACTAAAACTTTAAAAATGTATATAAGATTGTGAACTTGATAATTTATGTACGAATCAAAACCTCATGTGACTCCAAATGACTTAGGTCGTGTACATGTCCTGTCTCTAAAACCATAGACAAAATCTCTGTGACGAAAATCTCGAGTTTTTTTGCATTTTCCTCTGAAATTATGCAATAATTTTTGATACATTTCGTAAAGAATATTATGTTTAGTAAGTGTAAATGAATTCGTGTATATATGAATGTGTAATTAAGTTTAAAACTGGAAAATTCTATGTCGTGAATTGTTTGTTTACCTTTTTTATCAAAAAATAAAATCGGAGGATGAACACTGAACAATTTGAACGGAGCCACGCCATTGGTTCGCGCGTGTCGGAGCATGCGCAGACCGTCCTATCATACGACAACGTGGCGGTGACAGCACTTTTATTTCATTCAACATCAGTCCTCCGACAAATTCGGACCAACACAACACATTTCTGTTTGATCGTTCGTAGAGTTCAGTGTGTTAAGTGAGTTCGTAGAGTTTAGTGTTTTCACGAAAGGTTTAAATCCGGTAAGTGCTAACAGTTTAATAATTATTTCTATTCTATTTGCCATAACTTTTATATGCTTTCATATATTTTTGTGTATTCCTCCTATACCTACCTGATATTAGTGGAAATATTTAGTTATCCTTCAGAAATAGCCTCGGTGTTTTATATTTTTCGTCTAGTGGATTGATATAGAAATAGGTCTTTGTCTATACGATAAAATATTTATACAGTGAAAATAATGCTTAAAACTTAACATCTTTTATTTGTTGTTGGCGTCTTGATTTTTTTAATATTTACTATATGCAAGTCCAAATTTGGTGGAAATTTCGCGTCAGCTTAAGGTAATGATGTTTTTAAAAATAACAAAATTTTATTACTGGGGTGAGAAACTGAATCATATTTATTTTACGAAACATTGCTTCGCGATACATTTTCCATAGTGTTTGTAAATATCGTATTAATATCATTTTATACTTTGCTGCAAAATAAAGAGTTATTTTAGTTAGATTTTAGATACAGGAGTTTTGTATATTATTCCGACAGATGATAGACATTTGCGGGTAGGTATTGAGGCAAGCAGAAAACTTGTTTTTTCTTCTTCTTATATAACTTCAATAATAGCTACCTGCTCGATAATTTCAATAATTAAAATGTACTCGTAATACTTTCAAACTACCAAACCTCTAATCTATACTAAATTTTATTAATTTTTTTCTTTGAAAATAATCAGGCAGTCCACATCTTTTTAATTTGCTAGAATCACAATCAATAATAGAACTAATAATAATTTATTTTTATTTATTTATTTACTTACATACAGCCATAAATTTAAAGAAAATATATTATAGATTATATACAAATAGGTATACATATATGTGATGTTTTTGTGTGTTATTTCGCTTTTTAATGTTTTAGGTAGTTGATTAATTAGGTTCGGTATGACATAAGCAAGACGTCTTTTTCAATGAAGGTTGTTATAGTTGGGTAAATTAAGTTTTGATTCATCAAGCAATCGGTTTGAATAATTTATATTTGGAATATTTACGTTTTCATTGAAATATTGTTCTTTTAATAGGAATTTTAAGGAATTTTAACGAAAAATCTCTTTTAGAATACGCAATTGAAGTGAAAAAATTTTGTCCAAGTTGCTTTTAAATGTTCTTCTGTAGCTAGATAGTCCATAACATACTATTGGTTCTGCCAATGACTTGTAAAGCAATAACAGTACATAATTTGTAAGGGGCTTTGTGTTTTTATTACAGAGAATTTACCCAGTATTGCTCTTAGTTTATCACATACGTGATTAATGTGTTCTAACCAGTTAAGTCGATTGTCTATGACTAGTCCAAGATACGTGTGTTTATTTACAACCTCGATAGTCTCGCATTCAGATGATGTTAGGATTTTTCTGCTATTTGAATGTAGACATTGGTGGTTGTGAGCTATAAGACGTATTATTTACAAAGAAAAATAATAATAAAATTTAGTACAAGAGTAAAGAGTATTATAGAAGGACAATTTTTCAGCTCGCCTCAAATACCTACCCGCAAATGTCTACCATCTCTCGGGCCAAATGTGTTAAGACATCCTGTTCTGTCTCAGCATGAGGGAAGTTAAGCGCCTAATGTTTGATTTATTTGTGGTTTAGGCTTTGTGGAGATTAGGCAGGTTATGTGCAATAAGTCCAGTTGTATTGATTTCATTTGAAATATTAAAAAATTTGAAAATATTAATACCATTCCTTCACTATATTAATTTATGCTTTGATAAAAGTAGAAAAGTATACATATTTCTGTTGTTACAGGAGCTTTGAATTTTATTGTTTGTCATAAAAAAAAATGGCAGACAGAGGATACTTGAAGTTTGAGCCATTCTCTATATCCGAATTTGTTCACTTTTAACTAAAAATAAATTAAAATTTACAGACATTTAAAAAATATATATGTTATTAGCGACTCCATTCCTAAAATCTTACTATGTTCCTGTTGCGTAGGTGTAGTATGAGAATTAATTAAGAAATTTTAAGTTACTTTCGATCTTAAACATTGTCAAAAACTAACTTAGCGATGGTCACCTCGTTACGTAGGTTTACCTAGTACCTAGTACCTACCTTGTTGATCGAATAAAGAACGATTCATATTAATTGGACATTGCACAAAAGAATGAACACTATGAAAATATGACGTAGGCTCTAGTGTTAAATTCACAGTGAGATTTTAAATATGTTATTCAATGTTTTGTTGTAAAAAAGTGTTTTCTAGATTAATTTCTCACATTTATTAACTTTCTTTTTTATAATTATACTTAACGAATGCTGTGTTTGTGTGAGGTTAAATTACATTTTCTTTTTGATTTTCTTACAGAGTCATGGATTCCGAGGCAAGGTTCGTACTCACATTACTCTTTTCATTTTGTAATATGTCGTCAATCATTCGGCAAGGTTCGGATAGGCAGTGTTTGGGAAGCTCCGAGATATCTTCTCGTGCAGAGAAGTGCTCGCTTAGTGTTTCAAACGTGGGCCTTGTAATAAATTTCCACGTCAGTAGGCGTACGCAGGGCAAATAGCAATAGCCGGCAAATAGCCGACTAGGCATCTGATAAGTCTCATGGGTGAGGCGTATGTCCAGCAGTGGGGAATAGGATTATTTGATTATTAATATTGTTGTTCAATACTAGCATTTGTTAACCAATGACCTCATTGGTTTCTCGTCATGTCATTGGACTAGTTAATAAGATATGTATATTGGTCTTTAAAATAAATTTTAAATTAACAGATCTCTATTGCCGAAACGTCGGGATTTTGGCGGTGTATATCGACTATGGCTATGGTGTTGCAGTTGCTGCTATCCTGCCTGGTTGTAAGTGAAATTTCATTAATTGCAATGATAATTTACACAACTATTTTAACTTTGCTTAATTAGGGTGAGGCCGCCAAAAAAATTATAATTTGATGAATGACTTTACGTCCAGGAACTGGAAAAAAAACGTGAATATACAGAACAGGATATTTTTCTACAATTATTATTTTATCAAACAACAATATTTCCTTTACATAGTCCAAGCGACGACCGTAAAAGGGTGGTGAGTACAAAAATGGACGTTATAACTTTTTGGATATTAGACAAATAATAAACCAACGGTCTGGCGACCTGTGACTTGACCTATTATTTTTTTTTGGCCAATAAAACACCTTTTAATCGTTGTCTGGCAGAACTTTGGTCAAGTATTAATATGCCAGACCAATTCTATTCATAGGAGGGATAAAAAAGAAAAATTTTGACGTTTAATTTTTTCTTATACCTTATATAGAAAATTTATGTCAAGATTCGGGGTGCCAGACTTAAATTTTTATATTGTATTGATCTAATAGTAAAATATTGTACTTTTATGTGTCTTATACATTAATTTTACAAAAAAATATGGAAAAAATATTCATAAAAAAAGGTCAAGTTACAGTTCGCCAGACCGTTGGTTCCTTATTTGTCTAAAATCCAAAAAGTTATAAAGTCAATTTTTGTACTTATTTTGCATCACTATCTTTTTTACGTCTTAAAGAGCCCGGATTCGATTTTTAGTTTGATTAGTTATTATTATAATTATTATTTTCATAGATAAAATAAAGCTTTGAAAATGAAACTGAGTTGTGATAAAAGATAATAATTTTTATTTATTAATTAACAAATCTGTAAACAGGTTGAGTAGGTACTAGCGTCTAGACTAGACCGAGCCTGTATCTTAGACGCTAGTTTCTTCTAGTGACAATATTTCCACTTATTACAACAATCCATTCTATTTTACACACATTTTAAGTACACATTTTTGATTTTACAAATGTGAGGGTAATTTTAAATAAATAAAATGAATATAACTTACTCATATATACATTAGGTATTACAAATTATGGAAGAAAGAAATACCCTCTGAAGTTCTGAACAATGATTTATATTAAGTTATTAACCTTTAGAAAATAAATATCACATTATTTTATAGCTCATAATGGCAAAAACAATTACAATAATCTGCAGTGAAACTCTTTGAATTTAAAACTGTTTGAAACTACAGTCAAACTAATACCGAAATACAAGAGAACCAAATGAACCAAAAACCAAACCGAACCACAAAAATAGCATAACATACATATCGACGGTCCCTACGTACATAAAGACATGTCTAAAACCGGGGTTTACAGGAGAGCGTAATTTATGTTCAAACCGCTCTAGAAATAATTATATGTATAAGTAATTATAAATTTTGTTTTTTCTAGAATATTTTATTAGCTTTAGGAACTTTCTAATGGTAATCTAAAGACAATTATGCAATAAAAAAAATTGCCATTTTTGACATGTCTTTATGTACGTGGGGACCGTCGATATACAAACATACACACAAAAACATAAAAACACACACACACACACACACACACACATACACACACATACAAACATACACTTATAAATACATACATATATGGGTCAAAATCAGAGGTATTTTACGTTTTCAAATATCTGAAAAATTACTTTCTCTTTTGACCCATATATCAACATAATATATACATATTTTTTACGTGAATATATTTCTTGAATTTTATTTAGAAATAAAATAAAATAAGTGTAGTTATGAGAATGTATTAATTTTTCAAAAAACGAATGAATGTTTCCCCACGGTAGATATGCCCTTAGAAACATTTATGTTACTTTTTAGTTACCCGGTGACATAAAATTTTATGTTAGGTACTTTTGTTATATGAGGCCAATTCGACGGCCTTACCCATTAACTAAAGTAGAAGACACACATTAACTATTTTTATTATCATATAAATCCACTTTTTTGTACTGTCTTTCCAGTGCTGACTCTATGTAATAATATTTTTTTTTAATAGGGAGGAAGAAGACTCCGAGACCTACTCACCGTCGACCCCACTGTCGACCCCACCGTTGACCTCACCGTCGACCCCACGGTGGTATCTACCGTCGACCCCACTGTCGACCCAACCGTGGACCCCACCGTCGACCCCACTGTCGACCCAACCGTGGACCCCACCGGCGACCCCACTGTCGAGCCCACCGGCGACCCCACTGTCGAGCCCACCGTGGACCCCACTGTCGAGCCCACTGTCTACCCCACCGCCGCCCCCACCGCCGAATACACCGACGAACTCACCGCCGAAACCAACGAAGCCGATTTATTGTTTTGTTCTAAACTTTTATGTATAGTGAAGTAACAAGCAAAATTAACCGTCAACCTTTCGGAACAGCAAGCCGCTTCAAGTGTAAATTGTATTAATGCATGCCTATTAAGCCTCATATTGTATTAGCCTCATATAAATTTTGAAAAAAAAAAAATTATTACTGTATTAGCCTCAAATAAATTGTGAAAAAAAAATTAAATTTTATTTCTGTAGTGTTTGCTAAGTGAAATGCCATACATAAAAAGATTCCTGTCGGCGAGGCGCATCTAATGCGTGCATCGTTTCTCTGGAACTGATATACTTCCAGCCTTATAAGTAAAAAAAAATCTTACTCAACTTCGGAAACGATCCACACCTTTTTACTATACGTGTCAAATAAGAATAGGATCGCACTTGCTGCAAACTTCACATGATCCGAGTCATCATAGTACCTAATAAAATTAGATAAAAAATATATAAATAAAACTAAAATATAATAAAACTATTAAATAATTAAACTATAAGTGTAAATAAAAAATGTAGCTTAATTTACGCTTCATGCAATAAGAGCACTTTTGATACCCTGCCAGTGTTGCCAACCGTATGATTTAAATCGTATTTATAAGATCTTTTATAAATTAAGTTTGCTTTTCTGTTAAGTTCAAAATTCATTCAAGAATTTTATTTCGATTTAACTTGTGTTCTATCATTTACGTGTGCGGGTTTTATTGTAAATATGCACTTGGGGTTTTTTTTCTAGAATTCTAGGCGAAATACGACTTTTTTTTAAAATGTATTGTAAGATCCCTTGGAAAATAAAGTTGGCAACACTGATCCCAACTGACCAGTGTGCTGTTAACTACGCTTCCGTGTACATGCGCTCTTGTGTTATTCCTGTTTTCGAACATATCTGTTGAATTGTTAGATATTTGTTGACTTTATTATAGTTATTTGTTGATTATGTTTTATTTTTAAGTAGTTTGTAGTGCTTGTGAGTGAATAAATAAATCACATTACAAAAATAATAAAAACTAATAAAAATATTATTTAAAAAGAATAAATTCTTGTTTTTTTTTAAGACCTCTATTGCCTCTATTGCCTCAAAGAGATCTACAGAACGAGTACCCACGCGCATTTTTACGGGTAACGGCCAAACGCACAAGTGCGAAAAATTTAGCCACGAGGCCACTGACCCGATGGTGCTGGAGCGGAGGAAGACACGCTACCTACTTCATTCGCCTCAGCGAGGAGTTATATCTCTTTATATAAACTTTTGGATTTTTAGTGGAAGTTTTATAGACTGTATAAGTTTTGAGGCAAACTATTTAAATTGACGGTATCTGGATTTTTTTATTTTTAGATTACTCCAGTAACTAAAGAGTTGATTAATCAAAACTTATTCTGTTCAATGAATTTTGTGTTATTATCTGACAAATATTTTCTGTAATATAGTTTGAATTAAATTTTGACTTAAGTTAAAGTTGAAATAAATTGTAATTTTAACTTTTACAAATTCGCATATGTTGCGCCTATATTTATAGGTTATAGGTTATAACGATAGGTTCCATATTTTGTAGGTTGTAAAATTATATTTTATTTAAGACTAGGCCCTTTTACAGCCTTTATTTTAACCGACAAGGCCAGTATACAGCCACCTACCTATGTTTGAAAAAGTCCCTTTACTATCTTGATTCTATTACCTTAATTTTGACCCAAAAATTACGAATTTAATCTGACGTAAGTTGTAATATTCATTTTCATTTTACTGCATTTTAACCAAATTTTAACCGAGTCAATTCGCGTAGCAAGACCTTTAAACTTGCTACACGGATATAGCATTAATAATACTATTTATTTATTTGTGAAATAAAGGTAGACAACAATCTCGACCAATTGCAAATTCACTTGAAGTTAATTTGATTGGCTTTATTTTAATCCTGTAATTTCACTTATTTTGTAGTAAATTAACGAAATTCAAAAGTTTTATAGAAAAATGATTGGTATCCGTATCCCAACAGGGGAAGACAGGGGAGTGTAACCCGCAAATCGTCAACGATGGAGAAAGCTGGGTCCCCCTATACAGATCCTGACTTCCAAGGTGAGACGCAGTATAGGGGAGCGGGAGGCCATTAAAAATAGAACAATTATTCTTCATTAGCTGGTATTTTCAAAAGCTGGTTTTAACAAAGTGAAATCTGTCTTTTTCTATGCCACTTTGCCATCATATCAGTCGAGCGCCGAAATGGTGGTCGCCTGTTACTTAGTCTAACACACTCAGCAATGCAAGATAATACATATTTAGGAAAAATTTAATAAAAAAATCGTTTCTATTTCAATTATCTTTATTAAACTTACAAAAACGGAAGTTCACAATAAAATATGTACATTTATTTCGTGGTTTTCTTTATATTAACACAAATTGTATATTATTATTGTTGTAAATAGTACTAATTGAATAGTTAACCTTTTTTATGTACTTATATACATACTCTTTTATATTTCATTGTTCTTTAAAATATTATGTGACCAATAAAAAACATGTTCGTAGCAACACATACGAGTATTATTTTTCTTTATACATTAAATATATCGCTTCCCTCATATTCCAACAATTACATTTTAAATATAAAATTAGACAGACCATTTTATTGTTTATTGAGATTTACCTACTTTTAGAGGCAGAGAGTAGGTCCTATAATGTGACCTCACTTTTTTCATGTGAAGGTCATCAGACAGGGTGACGGTAAGGTAGTAAAGGATGGTGGTAGGTGGCTACCGTCACCCACGACACAAGTAACGGTACAGTAGGATTAAGGATAAGGGATCAGGAAATTGGCTCTGGCGTCCCTTACTTACACATCGAAACACAACAGCTCACAATATAATAATTTCACTGTGGTCTTCTGTGAGGAGGTGGTTACTGCCGCCAGACGGGCTGCCCATAAGATTGCGAAACTCGGTGTGCCCTGCCACTACTTGCCAGATCCAGCTTTATAAGCTCATTTACAAAATTGGCCCTGACGGGTATCGAACTTGAGACTCCTGAGACAGAGCACATGTGCCAGTAATACGTACTTACTTATAATAAGAAAAGAATTCACCGTTCTTTTACAATTAATATTAGTCTTAAATGCAGGGTACAATGCATTTCGCAGTTATTAAACTGAGCAGCCTGTCTGGCTACAATAACCATCGCTTTTCAATGGTTCTAGGAAACAAGGGATGGAACATAGGCTACTGGTTAGCTGCACACGAGGGCGTAACCGTAGGCAAGAGCTAGTTTAGAATAAACTGAATTATTTATACGTCGAGACGAATTTGTATATTGAGAGAAGAGTTGAATAAAAAATTATTCTTTAGCTTCACTTAGACTTATCAACTTAGGTGAGACCAAGGCTCTAGTATAAGTTTCGATAGGATTATATATATTTCCCAACTTTTTCCTTTATCAACAATTTTAATACACAAAATCCCAAGTAAAAAAAAAAAACTATTAAATAAGTAATATTATGTCTGGTATATCGTACTCGCTAATAAAAAGTAAATTAAAAATATTATTAATCACATTACAAAATGGTAATTATAATATTGTCACATAATTTATTTACTTAATTTATATATTAAAACAACCAATATGCTACTGAACAACTTTTTAAAATTATATACAGTTTATATATAATATTACTTTATTTTGGCACTAAACATTAGAAATCCAATAAATTTGCTACGAATTAAAATTTCACTAATAAAATACATCCATATCGAATTCAAATTAAAGTCAGTACCTACAGTCTGTATGTAAATAATAATCGATTGTTATTTTACAATTGATAAAAAACTCTTTTTAAATTGAAATATATATATAACATTGCTTATACAATTTCTTCTTATTTTCTACTAAGAAAAAAGCTCATTAAGATCAATTTCACAATATTAACATATTTTTTTTAGTAGCGTAGCCTAACAAACTTTCAACAAATGAGATTCAAAACATGAATATTTTAACAACTATACTGCGTTTTAATTTGACATTTCCTGGGTTGCAGGTTTTTGACCATACAAAAATAGTGATGTCACCTAATCAAACTTATTAAGAAAAATTGCGGTTTTATAAAGCCTAGCCCTATATGTTCCTTGGACTAGACTTAAGACTAGCTCTACTACTAAACTAGTAGTAAGCCTAGCCTGGCCTAGCGCTAGCCTAGTAGCTCCTAGCTAGACCACTACAACGTTTTTTTTAAATAGTTTTTTTGTAAGCGTAACATTGTGATGTTCCGTTTACTTCACCAAAAAAGTGAATTGTGATGACGCGTAACGTGCCGAGTTAAACAACCGGCGCCCACGCCTACCAAATGGAAAAACGAAACGATAGCGCGATATAACCTGTCGGCACGACGCCATCTGTTCGACATAAACAGATATCACAAGTGATGTAGTACAATTGGAAACAACAGGTGTCGTTGTATAATGTTAATGAATCGCGTTTAATTACAAACTATACTAATTCGAAAGAGTAATTTAACATTTCCTTTCCTTTGTTGCAGGTTTTTTACCATACAGAAATAGTGGTCACCTAATCAAACTTATTAAAAAACTTGCGGTTTTATAAAACCGTAATCAATGCTTTTAGAACATTAACTAGTTTGGAATTAATATAATTTTATTATTTAATTGTTAAAATTATATTTTTTGCAGTCCTTTCTATAAGTCGCAATTCTTTTCGATTATTATAATTTTGACATCAAATTGTGACAATAATTTTGTGATATTTTTACCGTAAAATGTAACTATTTAAGTAACACCGATATTAGTACATCACTACGGACAAAACTTTGGTAACATTAATTTAAAATTTGACATTAGGACCTGTCAAATTTCTCTTTCGAATTATGGAACACACTAAAGTTCACACTCGACTTCCACACACAAGCTTCTTACAGGACAACAACAACCTGTTGTTATTATTCTGTTACCGAGTACAATTGAATATAGTCAATATTTGACTATTATAAGATCTAAGATCTAACAAAGTCCCACTGATTTGTCGTTGGTTGTCGCAAATGACCAAAAGCAGAGGCTCGCCGCGGTGAGCTCGCTCCACTCCCAGACACATCCCGGCAGCCGTGTTGTATATTGGACTCATCGCCTGTATTATAAACAAACAAAAAAAAACATCGTTATTATGTCAGCCGATATTGGTTAAAAACAGTATTTGTCATCATTGTTCAACTAGAGAGCAAAATTGTTTTTTGCTGCGAGTGCCGACTTTAAATCACGAACCAACGAAGCAGTCTAGAATTCAATCACGAGCGTAGCGAGTGATTAAACTACTGAGCGCACTGAGTGATTTAAAGGTACGAGACATAAAAAATTTGCTCTCGTGTTAAATAAAATAATAATAATAATAATAATCGTGTTAAATAGTAATTATCACACTAAAAAAATCAAAATTTTATTCCTGTGAGTTAAATCACGCTCGCATCAGAAATCGATTTTTCTGCGAGTTTTTAGACACCAAAAGCTGAGCGTTTTATTCCTTAAGAATCTATTCAATACATATTAATATAATATAATACAAATAATATATTATAATAATATGTTTTAATTATATTTATTAAATTATTTATTTATTTATTAAATTTATTAATATTTTAAATTATATTTATTTAATCAATTTTTATATAATCTTTCTTGAAGAGTAAACTTCAGTTGTGTTGAGCGTCTGGAAACAAAAATAATTGTCGGATAAATCCGTCTCTGGTGGCTAATGGAATGGACCACCTCAAAACATAAATCTAGTATTTTACAGTATACCTACCTACAATGAAAGCGATTAGAATCGAATGAGAAATAGAATGGCAGTGTTGAGAGCTATGAAGGAGAGGAAGCTGCATCATTTCGGGCACGTGATGTGGATGAAAGGTGGCCGTATTTTTCAACTAGTGATAAACATAGCAGAGGCGGGTGAAAGTCATCCACCTCGCTTCTCAGGGACGCAAGACCTTAATGGCATGGCATGTATTTAATTCTTAATGGATTTCAACAATTTTAGAACTCACCGATCCCTTGTGTTTTCACTCCTGTGCACCGCCCAACTCGTGACATTTGCCGAGAGATGGCGTCACATTGTTGGAAGCATCAAGACAGAGGGTCCGTCCCAATACTAACTCCTTTAGTACGGTCTCGAACCATATCTGGAAATTAAATACATTACACATTTTAATATTATTGAAAATTTTAAAAATAAATCAAGTAAACATTACTAAAGGTTACGAAGCAACTATCATTATAGACTATGGCCCGGTTTTTGCCTACCAACGGTACTTATAGCCACGAGTCGTAAGGGTGACGCGTTCCTATATTCATCTACTCGTAGATGAAATTACCGAATCCTTTTACTAACGGACGGGAGGACAACCGATAACGATCCGTACGTCCGTTGTAGGGCATGAGTATAAATTATAAAATAACTCACTATTAATATATTTAATAATGGCCTTATAATTTTATACCCATTGTGTTATAAGTGGTAATGTGATAGATGTCAACCATTAATGTTAGATGTTTACTTTTAGCTAAATGTGAAAGAAGAACTTTAGGGAATAGGTGGTTGCTTGGAGATAGTGCATATGTCGCGTATTACCTACGCGAAGAGTCAAATTCATTCAAACGTATCGCGTATTACCTACGCGATAAGATTCAAATCCGAGTGTGCTGGGTTGAATGGTGGGTAGGTTGCAATGTATTGAAAATTATTAAATGCCTCCGCAACTCAGTCAAACTTATCGCGCGTTACCTACGCAATAAGAGTCAAATTCGTAAGTGTCGATTGAAGTGCGGGTAGATTATAATGTATTATTAAAAATGAGAAGAGCCGCCTTAACCTTTTCGGGCTTCACTTCGCTTAGCGCGGCCGAACTAGACAGACGTATATTTATACAGTGTGTGTGTGTGTGACTAAATATGTTAAGTGATTACCATATTTAACTTCAGTTCTTGTGCCTATTTATTTGTGTACTTTGTTACTAGTGTTTTAAGACTTTATAGTGTAAATTTATACTAGCCATGTGTAACGATCGCTGCAGCGGTCTGAAAACAGAGTATTAGAGTAGAACCGATAGAAAAGCGAACAGTCGTTATTGTTGCTTATCAGAAACAGGCTCAGGCTGGCTCAGGCTCAGGAACAGTTTCAGTATATCAGTTCAGTATCAGTTCAGTATCAGTGCAGTAACAGTATCAGATCAGTATCAGTTCAGTATCAGTTCAGTATCAGTTCAGTATCATTTCAGTATCAGTTCAGTATCGGTTCAGTATCAGTATCAGTGCCGTATCAGTATCAGATCAGTTCAGTATCAGTATCAGTTCAGTATCAGTGCAGTATCAGTATCAGTTCAGTATCAGTGCAGTATCAGTATCAGATCAGTATCAGTTCAGTATCAGTGCAGTATCAGTATCAGATCAGTATCAGTTCAGTATCAGTGCAGTATCAGATCAGTATCAGTTCAGTATCAGTATCAGAAATTAGACCAAGTTGAGAGGACAGGGAAGGCTGTAAGGGGAGGATGGAGGCCTTTGCTTTCAGGGTCGGTGGACCCGCCAATTAAGTTATCAGTTGAGCTTGTCTGCGGACTCGCCTATTCAAGTTATCAGTTGAGCTTGTCTGCGGACTCACCTATTCAGTTATCAGTTGAGCTTGTCTGCGGACTCGCCTATTCAAGTTATCAGTTGAGCTTGTCTGCGGACTCGCCTATTCAGTTATCAGTTGAGCTTGTCTGTGGACACGCCTATTCAGTTATCAGTTGAGCTTGTCTGCGGACTCGCCTATTCAGACATCAGTTGAGCCTGTCTTCGGACTCGCCTATTCAGACATCAGTTGAGCTTGTCTTTGGACTCGCCTATTCAGACATCAGTTGATGATTCGCTTGTGTGAAGCGGTACTACCAGTAAATCAGCGAGGCAGATACGTGTGTACGATATGTACAGGTAAATACTTCTATTAGTAATTCGCCACTGCTTGATTAAATTGTTCTATGAATCAAACAGTTCGCGACAGCATATCCCTTGAAGCCATACTTATTAACTCCCCTACTAAACCCTGAGGCAGAGGTCAACTATTGTACAATAAGGCACACATCAGAACTAAAAACTGCATAGAGAGGTGATAACTTACTACAAATAATATGTATAAAGTTATCAGTCCCCGTTGGAGCGCCATGGTAAGCACGAAACACTTTGGTAAGCACGACCGTTACTACGAAAAGCGCGGGACGCGAAGGCTACTTTGAGGCGCGCGGGGAAAACGAATATTCTTGAATACCACCGAATACCAACGAGCGACCGTGTGATCGGTTAGTTCGGCCGTGCGACGTTTGGGAGGCCTAGGGCGTGCGTGTCGCAGTATATAATCATTGGATTATAAGAAATTGGAGAGATGTCAGCTGTCAAAATGTATTACGTCAAAAGTAACAGTTTTTTTTTGTCTAACCGAATGGATCTTGGTATAACAAATATCGTATATTCATTTTACGTAAACATTGAAACAACCAAATAAAATAATAAACTTACCTCATGAAGATCCTGGACTCTAGACTTTCATTAAAACAGGGGAGATGTTAGGTAGCGAACTCTCTGGTTCATGATCATTGTGTATATAATTTCTATAGAGTTTTGGCGGAAGGTAGGACGCTGTAAGATAGTAAGCAAGAACCGATTATGTTAATATTTCAGCTAAAATGGTAGTTACATATTCAAAAGACAATCAATTGATGGACATGACAATACGTTAATGTTATTATTTCGCATATATTTTGGACAACCGATATAGACTGTGGTGATCTGTGACGTCCATGTGATTGATGTCTTCTATGATCACCGACCGATTCGATTGCTTTGCTCTGTGTAGCTTATTCCTCGATTACTTTTGTATATTTATTTATTTTTAATTTGTTTGTATTAATTAACTCATTTATTATTTTCTCAGTCTGTTTTGGTCGTGTTATATTGTATGGATGCGTTATAATAAGTTATATGCCTTTCATAACTGTAATATAATGTATAATAGTTCAGTGAGACAGTCTGTCTATTGTAACTATTCTCAATGAAAAAACAGTGTTCACAATATTTACACTATCCTAGACGCAATGGGAAGAATAAATAACTAATTTTTATGGGGCATTTTCTTTGCTTCCGCTACTTGGAGTATTATATTGTATTTATATTGGCTTTTAAGTTTGACTGGTAAGTTTTAGGATATATTAGATACAATTATCAATTAATTTTAATATTAAAATAAATTAAACTTGTCATATTATGACAAGTAGCAGATACTGAAAGAGAAATTTGCAAAACAATTGGAATGAAGATGGCAAAACCAGACCAAAGCTTAGGTTTGTGCTTAACACATCACATATGTATAAAACTATATATAATTATTTTCTGCAAATTCTATGCACACAAGCCACATAACTTAAAAAGCGCGGACCAATCACAAGTGCAGTCTTGTTTGTTAAAACGTCATTTAAAAAAAAGTCTGTCTACCGACTACCGGAAACAATATCAAAATTTATAAAATTTAGAATCAAAAATCAAAATTTAGAAGCAACTAATTGGGGAAATGAAATCGAACCAGCTTTTCAATCAAGCTAAACAACACTGTGGGTGAATGATAAATAAACGCCACATATTATTTACACGATTTATATACAATATACAATACAATTTACAGCATGCAGTTATTTACATCGAAATAGTACTAAGAAAGTATTTAATTTAGTTTAATACTATGGTCGGGATTGAATAACTCTACATGTCAGCGTTGATTTTTGACGAACGAAAACTGTAAGTAATCTGCATATTATAGCGCTTCATTTCAAATGTTTTGCAACCACTGTGTGTTATATTTAAATGATGATCTCGCAAATCGCATGAGACAAAGTGCATTATAAAATTTTTTTTTTTTTTAATATTTCAGATGCCGAAAGCAGAAGTATCCACACAAACTGCCGAAGGCGTCAACTGTTATTTGTTTTTACAATGAACATTTTGAAACACTCATGCGCTCAATACATTCCATACTGGATCACACAGATTACAAACATTTGAAGGAGATAATTTTGGTGGACGACTACAGTGACCTGGAAGGCCTTCACGACCAAGTTCAGAAGGCGGTCAACGAGATAAATAGTAAAATGCGCAAAGATGAAGAAATGTTATGCTACTGCTACACCTGCGTCTTAACGCGTTAATTAGTGCGTTAAATAAGGCATTACGCAGATGTGGCCAAGATTTTAATGCGTTAATTTGCTAACGGCAATACTAATGCCATTAGACGTTAAGCGATAGCTCGGGTGTCGGTTTTTTTGACACATCAAAGGTTTTTAACGCGTAATTTAACGCTTAACGCGATGTTGGCTACATTAACGGCTTAACATCGTCTCATTCTGCAGGACCGAGTTCAACGACGATGCATTTGAATCATCCACCATCTTCTTCTTTTTTCTTTTTTATTAAATTGCATAAATGCATATAATCATTAATTACACTCATTGCTGCAACTAGTGCAGCTGCTTCAACTTCCATTTTGTATTAGAGCGTTAACGGGATGAATTAGCTTTTAACGGCGTTAGAACCTTAATGTAGCCAAAGCGTGTTTTTAATGCCTTAATTAAGGCCAGGCTCTATGAAACTAAGGGAACTTTAAATAAATGTGCTGAGTCAACCACATATCTGATCAATGTGGAATTTACATATATATATTTTGAGACCTTTATCTGTAGATTATCAAGTCAGAAACATAATTAGGTGATTTTCATTCGATACATTTTTTTATCGAAATCGACGCCTTTTCCGGAGAATATTACATTTTTCTACTAAACGGCTTGAGTTATATCGCCGAAAAACTTCTCGTAGCAAGGAAACATTGTTTACCAGTGATTGTCAAAATAAAATAAACTTAGGTTTATTTTTACTCCTATAATTAACGAAAACAATTTTGAGACTTACGTTGTTTAGTTCCGAGCTAGTGCATACCAAATCATGCTTCAAATAATGTACGCAATATTCAACCTTACGTAAGCTGTATCTTGCGATATATTAAAAAAAATCCTAGAGAGCCGCCGAGCAACTTGTAACTCTCGGGTGGCGGGACGTGGGCGGAGCGAGCGTAGGAATTTTATTCGTGGAGCCTGCTCTTAACGCGTAGTTGAACATTAACACTAACGTTAACATTAACGCAGGTGTAGCAGTAGCATTAGAGACGAATAACATAGATGGTGACAATGTTGTTGATTACATAAACGACGATAGCAATAATGTTGATAAGAAGACGACCGAAAGGACGGACAAGGCAAAGGCAGCTCTGAACGTGAGGCTCTTGAGAACTGGGAAAAGAGAAGGTCTCATAAGAGCTAGGTTATATGGAGCTGATAATAGTGTGGGGGTTGTTGGTATGTTCTGGCTTTAATATTTTTTTGTTTTATGTTAGCGTGACCTACAGTTGACAGCTGATTGGCCTGACGGAATGGCCTTTTTAGATACCAGTAGTGGCATTGGACATTGGATTCTGCAATCATAAACTAGGCAGCCTCTTGACAGTCTACCTGTCCACTTAATCGACTTAATCAAATTTTTTATAAGATTATTTAACTTTAGACATAGATAGTAGATAGAGTCATGAAACAGAATTCTTAATATTATTTTATGTCTCTACCGTTGTTTTTGTCATAGATTGCTTTTATTTATAATTTTCAGGTGTTAGTTTTTCTTGACTCTCATATTGAGATGAACATGAACTGGTTGGTGCCACTTCTGGCGCGTTTGTCTGAAGACGTGGACGGTGTTAAACTCCAATATTCCATGAGGGCAGTTGCACCCATCATAGTTGTTATCAACATGGACACATTTGAATATTCCGCAAGTCCACTATTGAGGGGCGGCTTCAATTGGGGTTTGCATTTTAAATGGGATAATTTACCTAAGGGCACATTGAATAGTAAGTGATGCATTCATTATGTAAACTTGTTAAACATATATAAACACTCTCCATATGTAGAATAGAAGCAAAAAAAAGAGTAACTCCATAATCCAACCATAATGATTGAGCGAAGTTGAGCTTTATTACGAGGCTCATAAGAACCACGTTTCAACACATATTGGTAGAATTTTTTTGTTTTAAGACACTGAGGAATTTAGGCGTCTTCGGCTGCCCATCCGAACTGGATTCGACGATCGACCTCCTAGGAGTTGGCTCTACTTAATTGGACTTGTTGTCCTAAGTATATTGTACATATTAACTTCGAGAATTGAACTCTCAACTTTTACAGGGGTGGGCACAACATTGACATTAGACATGACTATCGTCTTGTCCATATTCATCTTAAGGCCTACCCTTTGAGGAACTTCAGTTGACGTCTTCAAGCATCGCATTGAGGTCTCTTATCGACTTCGCCAAGATAAAATAGATTTCAATACGTTATTCCAGGTGAGGAAGATTTTGTGAGACCAATAAAATCACCGACAATGGCTGGCTGTTTGTTCGCTATATATCGGGAGTACTTCAACCACATCGGCAAATACGATCCCGGCATGAATGTATGGGGTGGTGAGAATCTGGAAATATCTTTTAGAGTGAGTTCTTTAGACCTCCTAAAACAACATTGTATTTTACTAAGACAACATTTAAATTTTGTGATATTATTCTTCAATGCAATAAATAATATGCTACTAAATTTTATTCTACATAGCCAAGTAGCCATTTTATAAATTTCACTAACAAAAAAATGTTTCAATGTAGATGATAGATAATGTAGGTACACAGTAATACATACTTCATAAGGCGCGTCGTGAATTTTAAGCTATTAAGCTGCAATTTCAATACAAAATTTCTTTCACAAACATCATACAAACCATCGAAGTAGAATTTTAAAAATCGGCCTTGTAGTTTTTGAGTTTATTCGTTATAAATATATAAAAATACAAATCTTCTCTTTATATTATTAGTATTTGGATTTATATTACATATAATTATGGAACATTTAAATCTATAAAATAAGCGACATATGCGTACAGAATAAACTCAGCCTGTCATTTTTTTATTTTTTTTATTTAATAAGGTACACAAAACAGGACACTGACATTAAATACATTGAATAGATATAGTTACATGGAAGTGAACTAGACAGAGGCCCAAAACATGTGTACACAGCATGTCCAAACAAAACAGTGTTACAGAATAAAACAAAGGAAGAAAACAGACGCACTTTCATCCAAAAGCAAGCTTAGCCACATTCTAAAGGAAGTCAATTTGAGAAGAAAGCACGCCCACACAAAACCACAATAAAACAAGTATTATAATACATTAATATATAAGTGCAATAAAATATTATCTATTAAGAGTTTATATGTTTTTTTATTTATTTATTTATATATACATAACAATTAATTTTATTTAATGACGCTCGCAGTTACGATGGCCGTGATATGCTTTTTGAATTTAGTTAAGCTATTTTCGAATATGTCCACTGTACTGCTATGCTTAAGCAGGAGATCGTTATATTGTCGACACATCCTGACAAGGGGGTTATAGAAAGAGGTATTATTGGTGTGTACTTGTAAGGCAAAGGTATTTACAAAAGGATTTCGATATCTAAGTTTTATATTAAAATTAATAAGCGACAAAAGATATGGTGAGTCAATGCGGGAATGAATTATTTTAAAAAGACAAAAGAGGTTGTGACAATTACGGCGGTCCTCGAGTGTAACCATATTAAATTATGTTAGTCTATCTCGATACAAGGGAAGACTCCGGTGAAAGCCATATCTATAACTAAGAATGTTCAAAAATTTTTTCTGCACATTTTCAATACGGCCACATTGAATAGCGTAGTAAGGGGACCAAACACAGGAATTATATTCAAGAACACTGCGGACTAACGTATTGTATAGATACAAAAATGTTTTAGGGTTCCTAAAATCTTTAGTAGCTCTAGTCAAAAAACCTAATGTTCTAGTACTTCTACTGATAATACTATCATAGTGGTCACGGAAAGTTAATTTATCATCGAAAAGAACTCCTAGGTCCCTTACTACTGACTTTTTTTCTAAATTCTGTCCTTTAAGTTTATAATTATATTATAGAGGATTTTATGGGCTTTCCTTGAAAAAGAAATAGTGAAGCATTTTCCTACATTCAGAAGCATTCTATTTTCGATACACCAACGATCAATACGTTCCAGGTCTGACTGAAGCAAATATGCATCTGTGGGACTGTTTATAACAGAGTATAATTTTAAGTCATCAGCGTATAATAGACAAGAACAAGACAATCGCTCAATTAAGTCGTTGATGAAAACAAAAAAAAATAAGGGACCCAAATGTGAGCCCTGTGGTACACCAGAAGTAGCCGTAGCAGGTAAAGAAACAAAGCCCTTTATAGTTACAAGTTGACTTCGTTTGCTAAGATATGAATCGATCCAATGCAGTAAACTACCATGAATACCATAATATGATGCCAATTTATTACAAAGGATTTCATGGTTTACCATGTCAAAAGCCTTCGAAAAATCTGTGTAGCGTCAACCTGGCCTCTTTTTGCAAAAGCACAGCAAAGAAAGTGCTTATATTCTAACAGGTTAGACATTGTGGATCTGTGTCTAACGAAACCGTGTTGTCTAGGTGATAAAAAAGGTTCAATGTGATGGTAAAGAGCGTCATAAATTAAGGATTCGAAAAGTTTACCCAAACAGGAGAGTATACTAATGGGCCGGTAGTTCTCGCATTTAGAACGGTCACCAGACTTGAATATTGGGATAATGTGGGCTGTCTTCCACTCTGACGGGAAAACTCCCTCTTGAAGAGATTTATTATAAAGTATGCACAATGGTATGCTATTTTAAGAAAATGTGACTTTGCGTCCAACACATTTGAGTTTAAAATCAACCTTTTACTATCGACGCACGAAGGCAAGATAAACATTTGGAACAAAAAGAAAGTATTTTCTTATTTTTATGTGAAACTATTTCTTTTTGTTTAATTTATTATTAATGGTAGTAGAGAATAGAAAGAAAATTTGAAATTTTTATACATAAAAATATGGCTTTTAATATTCAAAAATCGAAAAAGAGTTACTGTTAAGATGGAAAACAGCGGAAATATACTAGACTTTTTATATGAAAAAAAAAAATTAACAATCGCAACAACTACCCACTATTATTAGATACTAAATAATTTTCCTGCCTGCACTTACCTAATGTTAGCATCCTCTACTTCGGGTACACTAATTAAACCACTTTATGTTGAGTCCCAATACTTTTATTCACTCACCGATACATCAGAACTACAATTTCAACTGCATATGTATAATTCTCCGATTTTATTTGTTTGATAATATGACGTCGCCAGGGCTAGGGTTTTAGAGATGGGATTTGTACAAAACCGAATAAAATATTATTAATAAGAATAATAAATAAAATACTAATTATTAGTTCAGTGGTAATTTTAAGTAATCTATTTAATTAATGCCATTTAATCAAAAATAATTTCATAAAGTGTTTTCGTCTACGGTTATGAATTGTGATAAACTAAAACTTTAAAAATGTATATAAGATTGTGAACTTGATAATTTATGTACGAATCAAAACCTCATGTGACTCCAAATGACTTAGGTCGTGTACATGTCCTGTCTCTAAAACCATAGACAAAATCTGTGTGACGAAAATCTCGAGTTTTTTTGCATTTTCCTCTGAAATTATGCAATAATTTTTGATACATTTCGTAAAGAATATTATGTTTAGTAAGTGTAAATTAATTCGTGTATATATGAATGTGTAATTAAGTTTAAAACTGGAAAATTCTATGTCGTGAATTGTTTGTTTACCTTTTTTATAAAAAAATAAAATCGGAGGATGAACACTGAACAATTTGAACGGAGCCACGCCATTGGTTCGCGCGTGTCGGAGCATGCGCAGACCGTCCTATCATACGACAACGTGGTGGTGACGTTGCAACGTCACCACGTTAAGCACTTTTATTTCATTCAACATCAGTCCTCCGACAAATTCGGACCAACACAACACATTTCTGTTTGATCGTTCGTAGAGTTCAGTTTAGTGTTTTCACGAAAGTTTGAAATCCGGTAAGTGCTAACAGTTTAATAATTATTTCTATTCCATTTGCCATAACTTTTATATGCTTTCATATATTTTTGTGTATTCCTCCTATACCTACCTGATATTAGTGGAAATATTTAGTTATCCTTCAGAAATAGCCTCGGTGTTTTATATTTTTCGTCTAGTGGATTGATATAGAAATAGGTCTTTGTCTATACGATAAAATATTTATACAGTGAAAATAATGCTTAAAACTTAACATCTTTTATTTGTTGTTGGCGTCTTGATTTTTTTAATATTTACTATATGCAAGTCCAAATTTGGTGGAAATTTCGCCTCAGCTTAAGGTAATGATGTTTTTAAAAATAACAAAATTTTATTACTGGGGTGAGAAACTGAATTATATTTATTTTACGAAACATTGCTTCGCGATACATTTTCCATAGTGTTTGTAAATATCGTATTAATATCATTTTATATTTTGCTGCAAAATAAAGAGTTATTTTAGTTAGATTTTAGATACAGGAGTTTTGTATATTATTCCGACAGATGATAGACATTTGCGGGTAGGTATTGAGGCAAGCAGAAAACTTGTTTTTTTCTTCTTCTTATATAACTTCAATAATAGCTACCTGCTCGATAATTTCAATAATTAAAATGTACTCGTAATACTTTCAAACTACCAAACCTCTAATCTATACTAAATTTTATTAATTTTTTTCTTTGAAAATAATCAGGCAGTCCACATCTTTTTAATTTGCTAGAATCACAATCAATAATAGAACTAATAATTATTTATTTTTTATTTATTTATTTACTAAGATTACATACAGCCATAAATTTAAAGAAAATATATTATAGATTATATACAAATAGGTATACATATATGTGATGTTTTTGTGTGTTATTTCGCTTTTTAATGTTTTAGGTAGTTGATTAATTAGGTTCGGTATGACATAAGCAAGACGTCTTTTTCAATGAAGGTTGTTATAGTTGGGTAAATTAAGTTTTGATTCATCAAGCAATCGGTTTGAATAATTTATATTTGGAATATTTACGTTTTCATTGAAATATTGTTCTTTTAATAGGAATTTTAAGGAATTTTAACGAAAAATCTCTTTTAGAATACGCAATTGAAGTGAAAAATTTTTGTCCAAGTTGCTTTTAAATGTTCTTCTGTAGCTAGATAGTCCATAACATACTATTGGTTCTGCCAATGACTTGTAAAGCAATAACAGTACATAATTTGTAAGGGGCTTTGTGTTTTTATTACAGAGAATTTACCCAGTATTGCTCTTAGTTTATCACATACGTGATTAATGTGTTCTAACCAGTTAAGTCGATTGTCTATGACTAGTCCAAGATACGTGTGTTTATTTACAACCTCGATAGTCTCGCATTCAGATGATGTTAGGATTTTTCTGCTATTTGAATGTAGACATTGGTGGTTGTGAGCTATAAGACGTATTATTTACAAAGAAAAATAATAATAAAATTTAGTACAAGAGTAAAGAGTATTATAGAAGGACAATTTTTCAGCTCGCCTCAAATACCTACCCGCAAATGTCTACCATCTCTCGGGCCAAATGTGTTAAGACATCCTGTTCTGTCTCAGCATGAGGGAAGTTAAGCGCCTAATGTTTGATTTATTTGTGGTTTAGGCTTTGTGGAGATTAGGCAGGTTATGTGCAATAAGTCCAGTTGTATTGATTTCATTTGAAATATTAAAAAATTTGAAAATATTAATACCATTCCTTCACTATATTAATTTATGCTTTGATAAAAGTAGAAAAGTATACATATTTCTGTTGTTACAGGAGCTTTGAATTTTATTGTTTGTCATAAAAAAAAATGGCAGACAGAGGATACTTGAAGTTTGAGCCATTCTCTATATCCGAATTTGTTCACTTTTAACTAAAAATAAATTAAAATTTACAGACATTTAAAAAATATATATGTTATTAGCGACTCCATTCCTAAAATCTTACTATGTTCCTGTTGCGTAGGTGTAGTATGAGAATTAATTAAGAAATTTTAAGTTACTTTCGATCTTAAACATTGTCAAAAACTAACTTAGCGATGGTCACCTCGTTACGTAGGTTTACCTAGTACCTAGTACCTACCTTGTTGATCGAATAAAGAACGATTCATATTAATTGGACATTGCACAAAAGAATGAACACTATGAAAATATGACGTAGGCTCTAGTGTTAAATTCACAGTGAGATTTTAAATATGTTATTCAATGTTTTGTTGTAAAAAAGTGTTTTCTAGATTAATTTCTCACATTTATTAACTTTCTTTTTTATAATTATACTTAACGAATGCTGTGTTTGTGTGAGGTTAAATTACATTTTCTTTTTGATTTTCTTACAGAGTCATGGATTCCGAGGCAAGGTTCGTACTCACATTACTCTTTTCATTTTGTAATATGTCGTCAATCATTCGGCAAGGTTCGGATAGGCAGTGTTTGGGAAGCTCCGAGATATCTTCTCGTGCAGAGAAGTGCTCGCTTAGTGTTTCAAACGTGGGCCTTGTAATAAATTTCCACGTCAGTAGGCGTACGCAGGGCAAATAGCAATAGCCGGCAAATAGCCGACTAGGCATCTGATAAGTCTCATGGGTGAGGCGTATGTCCAGCAGTGGGGAATAGGATTATTTGATTATTAATATTGTTGTTCAATACTAGCATTTGTTAACCAATGACCTCATTGGTTTCTCGTCATGTCATTGGACTAGTTAATAAGATATGTATATTGGTCTTTAAAATAAATTTTAAATTAACAGATCTCTATTGCCGAAACGTCGGGATTTTGGCGGTGTATATCGACTATGGCTATGGTGTTGCAGTTGCTGCTATCCTGCCTGGTTGTAAGTGAAATTTCATTAATTGCAATGATAATTTACACAACTATTTTAACTTTGCTTAATTAGGGTGAGGCCGCCAAAAAAATTATAATTTGATGAATGACTTTACGTCCAGGAACTGGAAAAAAAACGTGAATATACAGAACAGGATATTTTTCTACAATTATTATTTTATCAAACAACAATATTTCCTTTACATAGTCCAAGCGACGACCGTAAAAGGGTGGTGAGTACAAAAATGGACGTTATAACTTTTTGGATATTAGACAAATAATAAACCAACGGTCTGGCGACCTGTGACTTGACCTATTATTTTTTTTTGGCCAATAAAACACCTTTTAATCGTTGTCTGGCAGAACTTTGGTCAAGTATTAATATGCCAGACCAATTCTATTCATAGGAGGGATAAAAAAGAAAAATTTTGACGTTTAATTTTTTCTTATACCTTATATAGAAAATTTATGTCAAGATTCGGGGTGCCAGACTTAAATTTTTATATTGTATTGATCTAATAGTAAAATATTGTACTTTTATGTGTCTTATACATTAATTTTACAAAAAAATATGGAAAAAATATTCATAAAAAAAGGTCAAGTTACAGTTCGCCAGACCGTTGGTTCCTTATTTGTCTAAAATCCAAAAAGTTATAAAGTCAATTTTTGTACTTATTTTGCATCACTATCTTTTTTACGTCTTAAAGAGTCGGAATTCGATTTTTAGTTTGATTAGTTATTATTATAATTATTATTTTCATAGATAAAATAAAGCTTTGAAAATGAAACTGAGTTGTGATAAAAGATAATAATTTTTATTTATTAATTAACAAATCTGTAAACAGGTTGAGTAGGTACTAGCGTCTAGACTAGACCGAGCCTGTATCTTAGACGCTAGTTTCTTCTAGTGACAATATTTCCACTTATTACAACAATCCATTCTATTTTACACACATTTTAAGTACACATTTTTGATTTTACAAATGTGAGGGTAATTTTAAATAAATAAAATGAATATAACTTACTCATATATACATTAGGTATTACAAATTATGGAAGAAAGAAATACCCTCTGAAGTTCTGAACAATGATTTATATTAAGTTATTAACCTTTAGAAAATAAATATCACATTATTTTATAGCTCATAATGGCAAAAACAATTACAATAATCTGCAGTGAAACTCTTTGAATTTAAAACTGTTTGAAACTACAGTCAAACTAATACCGAAATACAAGAGAACCAAATGAACCAAAAACCAAACCGAACCACAAAAATAGCATAACATACATATCGACGGTCCCTACGTACATAAAGACATGTCTAAAACCGGGGTTTACAGGAGAGCGTAATTTATGTTCAAACCGCTCTAGAAATAATTATATGTATAAGTAATTATAAATTTTGTTTTTTCTAGAATATTTTATTAGCTTTAGGAACTTTCTAATGGTAATCTAAAGACAATTATGCAATAAAAAAAATTGCCATTTTTGACATGTCTTTATGTACGTGGGGACCGTCGATATACAAACATACACACAAAAACATAAAAACACACACACACACACACACATACACACACATACAAACATACACTTATAAATACATACATATATGGGTCAAAATCAGAGGTATTTTACGTTTTCAAATATCTGAAAAATTACTTTCTCTTTTGACCCATATATCAACATAATATATACATATTTTTTACGTGAATATATTTCTTGAATTTTATTTAGAAATAAAATAAAATAAGTGTAGTTATGAGAATGTATTAATTTTTCAAAAAACGAATGAATGTTTCCCCACGGTAGATATGCCCTTAGAAACATTTATGTTACTTTTTAGTTACCCGGTGACATAAAATTTTATGTTAGGTACTTTTGTTATATGAGGCCAATTCGACGGCCTTACCCATTAACTAAAGTAGAAGACACACATTAACTATTTTTATTATCATATAAATCCACTTTTTTGTACTGTCTTTCCAGTGCTGACTCTATGTAATAATATTTTTTTTTAATAGGGAGGAAGAAGACTCCGAGACCTACTCACCGTCGACCCCACTGTCGACCCCACCGTTGACCTCACCGTCGACCCCACGGTGGTATCTACCGTCGACCCCACTGTCGACCCAACCGTGGACCCCACCGTCGACCCCACTGTCGACCCAACCGTGGACCCCACCGGCGACCCCACTGTCGAGCCCACCGGCGACCCCACTGTCGAGCCCACCGTGGACCCCACTGTCGAGCCCACTGTCTACCCCACCGCCGCCCCCACCGCCGAATACACCGACGAACTCACCGCCGAAACCAACGAAGCCGATTTATTGTTTTGTTCTAAACTTTTATGTATAGTGAAGTAACAAGCAAAATTAACCGTCAACCTTTCGGAACAGCAAGCCGCTTCAAGTGTAAATTGTATTAATGCATGCCTATTAAGCCTCATATTGTATTAGCCTCATATAAATTTTGAAAAAAAAAAAATTATTACTGTATTAGCCTCAAATAAATTGTGAAAAAAAAATTAAATTTTATTTCTGTAGTGTTTGCTAAGTGAAATGCCATACATAAAAAGATTCCTGTCGGCGAGGCGCATCTAATGCGTGCATCGTTTCTCTGGAACTGGTATACTTCCAGCCTTATAAGTAAAAAAAAATCTTACTCAACTTCGGAAACGATCCACACCTTTTTACTATACGTGTCAAATAAGAATAGGATCGCACTTGCTGCAAACTTCACATGATCCGAGTCATCATAGTACCTAATAAAATTAGATAAAAAATATATAAATAAAACTAAAATATAATAAAACTATTAAATAATTAAACTATAAGTGTAAATAAAAAATGTAGCTTAATTTACGCTTCATGCAATAAGAGCACTTTTGATACCCTGCCAGTGTTGCCAACCGTATGATTTAAATCGTATTTATAAGATCTTTTATAAATTAAGTTTGCTTTTCTGTTAAGTTCAAAATTCATTCAAGAATTTTATTCCGATTTAACTTGTGTTCTATCATTTACGTGTGCGGGTTTTATTGTAAATACGCACTTGGGGTTTTTTTCTAGAATTCTAGGCGAAATACGACTTTTTTTTAAAATGTATTGTAAGATCCCTTGGAAAATAAAGTTGGCAACACTGATCCCAACTGACCAGTGTGCCGTTAACTACGCTTCCGTGTACATGCGCTCTTGTGTTATTCCTGTTTTCGAACATATCTGTTGAATTGTTAGATATTTGTTGACTTTATTATAGTTATTTGTTGATTATGTTTTATTTTTAAGTAGTTTGTAGTGCTTGTGAGTGAATAAATAAATCACATTACAAAAATAATAAAAACTAATAAAAATATTATTTAAAAAGAATAAATTCTTGGTTTTTTTTAAGACCTCTATTGCCTCTATTGCCTCAAAGAGATCTACAGAACGAGTACCCACGCGCATTTTTACTGGTAACGGCCAAACGCACAAGTGCGAAAAATTTAACCACGACGCCACTGATCCGATGGTGCTGGAGCGGAGGAAGACACGCTACCTACTTCATTCGCCTCAGCGAGGAGTTATATCTCTTTATATAAACTTTTGGATTTTTAGTGGAAGTTTTATAGACTATAAGTTTTGAGGCAAACTATTTAAATTGACGGTATCTGGATTTTTTTATTTTTAGATTACTCCAGTAACTAAAGAGTTGATTAATCAAAACTTATTCTGTTCCATGAATTTTGTGTTATTATCTGACAAATATTTTCTGTAATATAGTTTGAATTAAATTTTGACTTAAGTTAATTGTAATTTTAACTTTTACAAATTCGCATATGTTGCGCCTATATTTATAGGTTATAGGTTATAACGATAGGTTCCATATTTTGTAGGTTGTAAAATTATATTTTATTTAAGACTAGGCCCTTTTACAGCCTTTATTTTAACCGACAAGGCCAGTATACAGCCACCTACCTATGTTTGAAAAAGTCCCTTTACTATCTTGATTCTATTACCTTAATTTTGACCCAAAAATTTCGAATTTAATCTGACGTAAGTTGTAATATTCATTTTCATTTTACTGCATTTTAATCAAATTTTAACCGAGTCAATTCGCGTAGCAAGACCTTTAAACTTGCTACACGGATATAGCATTAATAATACTATTTATTTATTTGTGAAATAAAGGTAGACAACAATCTCGACCAATTGCAAATTCACTTGAAGTTAATTTGATTGGCTTTATTTTAATCCTGTAATTTCACTTATTTTGTAGTAAATTAACGAAATTCAAAAGTTTTATAGAAAAATGATTGGTATCCGTATCCCAACAGGGGAAGACAGGGGAGTGAAACCCGCAAATCGTCAACGATGGAGAAAGCTGGGTCCCCCTATACAGATCCTGACTTCCAAGGTGAGACGCAGTATAGGGGAGCGGGAGGCCATTAAAAATAGAACAATTATTCTTCATTAGCTGGTATTTTCAAAAGCTGGTTTTAACAAAGTGAAATCTGTCTTTTTCTATGCCACTTTGCCATCATATCAGTCGAGCGCCGAAATGGTGGTCGCCTGTTACTTAGTCTAACACACTCAGCAATGCAAGATAATACATATTTAGGAAAAATTTAATAAAAAAATCGTTTCTATTTCAATTATCTTTATTAAACTTACAAAAACGGAAGTTCACAATAAAATATGTACATTTATTTCGTGGTTTTCTTTATATTAACACAAATTGTATATTATTATTGTTGTAAATAGCACTAATTGAATAGTTAACCTTTTTTATGTACTTATATACATACTCTTTTATATTTCATTGTTCTTTAAAATATTATGTGACTTCAATAAAAAACATGTTCGTAGCAACACATACGAGTATTATTTTTCTTTATACATTAAATATATCGCTTCCCTCATATTCCAACAATTACATTTTAAATATAAAATTAGACAGACCATTTTATTGTTTATTGAGATTTACCTACTTTTAGAGGCAGAGAGTAGGTCCTATAATGTGACCTCACTTTTTTCATGTGAAGGTCATCAGACAGGGTGACGGTAAGGTAGTAAAGGATGGTGGTAGGTGGCTACCGTCACCCACGACACAAGTAACGGTACAGTAGGATTAAGGATAAGGGATCAGGAAATTGGCTCTGGCGTCCCTTACTTACACATCGAAACACAACAGCTCACAATATAATAATTTCACTGTGGTCTTCTGTGAGGAGGTGGTTACTGCCGCCAGACGGGCTGCCCATAAGATTGCGAAACTCGGTGTGCCCTGCCACTACTTGCCAGATCCAGCTTTATAAGCTCATTTACAAAATTGGCCCTGACGGGTATCGAACTTGAGACTCCTGAGACAGAGCACATGTGCCAGTAATACGTACTTACTTATAATAAGAAAAGAATTCACCGTTCTTTTACAATTAATATTAGTCTTAAATGCAGGGCACAATGCATTTCGCAGTTATTAAACTGAGCAGCCTGTCTGGCTACAATAACCATCGCTTTTCGATGGTTCTAGGAAACAAGGGATGGAACATAGGCTACTGGTTAGCTGCACACGAGGGCGTAACCGTAGGCAAGAGCTAGTTTAGAATAAACTGAATTATTTATACGTCGAGACGAATTTGTATATTGAGAGAAGAGTTGAATAAAAAATTATTCTTTAGCTTCACTTAGACTTATCAACTTAGGTGAGACCAAGGCTCTAGTATAAGTTTCGATAGGATTATATATATTTCCCAACTTTTTCCTTTATCAACAATTTTAATACACAAAATTCCAAGTAAAAAAAAAATACTATTAAATAAGTAATATTATGTCTGCTGGTATATCGTACTCGCTAATAAAAAGTAAATTAAAAATATAATTTATTATTAATCACATTACAAAATGGTAATTATAATATTGTCACATAATTTATTTACTTAATTTATATATTAAAACAACCAATATGATACTGAACAACTTTTTAAAATTATATACAGTTTATATATAATATTACTTTATTTTGGCACTAAACATTAGAAATCCAATAAATTTGCTACGAATTAAAATTTCACTAATAAAAATACATCAAGATCGAATTCAAATTAAAGTCAGTACCTACAGTCTGTATGTAAATAATAATCGATTGTTATTTTACAATTGATAAAAAACTCTTTTTAAATTGAAATAGATATATATATAACATTGCTTATACAATTTCTTCTTATTTTTTACTAAGAAAAAAGCTCATTCAGATCAATTTCACAATATTAACATATTTTTTTTAGTAGCGTAGCCCAACAAACTTTCAACAAATGAGATTCAAAAACATGAATATTTTAACAACTATACTGCGTTTTAATTTGACATTTCCTGGGTTGCAAGTAATCAATTTTTAATCAGACCATACAAAAATAGTGATGTCACCTAATCAAACTTATTAAGAAAAATTGCGGTTTTATAAAGCCCAAAGAGTATATAATCACTACGTTTTAATAAAGCCTAACCCTATATGTTCCTTGGACTAGCTCTACTACTAAACTAGTAGTATAACCCGTACGAATTAACTTGAGACCTGGGCCGATAACGTCATTTTCAATATACGGTGTGCAAAAATCATTTGCACACGCATCAGCGTTGTAGTATTTTTTTTTTAAATTTGCATAAGATTATTAATAAGAACAGAATAAAATGTTCTTGAAATTAAAAAAGAATAATTAGTGATATATATTGTCGTATTCAAGCGGAGTCTCAAGTTAATTCGTACGGACTATAAGCCTAGCCTGGCCTAGCGTTAGCCTAGTAGCTCCTAGCTAGACCACTACAACGTTTTTTTTAAATAGTTTTTTTGTAAGCGTAACATTGTGATGTTCCGTTTACTTCACCAAAAAAGTGAATTGTGATGATGCGTAACGTGCCGAGTTAAACAACCGGCGCCCACGCCTACCAAATGGAAAAACGAAACGATAGCGCGATATAACCTGTCGGCACGACGCCATCTGTTCGACATAAACAGATATCACAAGTGATGTAGTACAATTGGAAACAACAGGTGTCGTTGTATAATGTTAATGAATCGCGTTTAATTACAGACTATACTAATTCGAAAGAGTAATTTAACATTTACTTTCCTTTGTTGCAGGTTTTTCACCATACAGAAATAGTGGTCACCTAATCAAACTTATTAAAAAACTTGCGGTTTTATAAAACCGTAATCAATGCTTTTAGAATGTGGTGTCCAACTTGGACCACCGCCCTAACGCATTGCATTTCAACGCCTGCGTGGAACGCGCTAGAAGATTTTGACTTCTAACAGACAGCGAAAATAAATGGTGCGTGGTGAATTCTATAATAAAAAGCTTTATCATATATGTGAGCAAGCCGTGTAAATAAATTAATTTGTGTTTATAGAAACCTTGTAAATTATAATTGTATATTGGAATATAGCTACATGGTAATTGATGGTTGAGTTCTATTGTGTGACTGCATCCGATATCCAAAGAAGATAACAAACATTTACCTATACCACAAACTGGTGACCACCGACGACTCACAAAATATTTGTGAGTTAATAGAAACCGCATAAGATATATGGAAAAGTTTTAAATATACGTATTCGGAAAAAACAACTTGGAGTGTGGTGCAAACATAAGCGGAGCGTTTTTTCAAATAAATTAAAAATTGCATCAGCAGAAGATGATCTTGTAGCACAGGTCGCAGAGCTAACAAAACAAGTCTCAGCTCTTACTGCCAGACCAAACGGAAGAGACCACAGTCACACCACTTACCGCTGGAATACGGATATGTGCCGAACTCGCTCACGAAGTCGCTCCCGACCACGACAGCCACCACCGAACCATCCACATTGTTATTACCATTACACATACGCTGACAAGGCTAGAAAAGGCAAGCAACCATGCAGCTTCGAGTCGGTAAACTCGAAGGGCAGTCGGAAGTAGCGGCCAACGACTGCCCATCATCTACTACAGGCCGTCTATATATGACTGATCGCGCCTCAAAAATGCAGTTCCTGGTGGACACTGGTTCCGACTTGTGTGTTTTTCCGCGAGCAGCAGTCAAGACGCCCTGTACCAAAACATCTTACGAGTTGGTAGCTGCTAATGGTACAGTGATACACACCTATGGACCAATCCGTCTTCATCTAAATCTAGGACTGAGAAGAGATTTTGTTTGGAATTTCATAATCGCTGACGTTTCAAAACCCATCATTGGAGTGGGTCTCTTTAGTTACTATGGATTACTAGTGGACTGTAAACATCAGCGCCTGATCGACAGTATTACGTCGCTAACTGCAAACGCCCAACTGTCCAAATCTTCAGATGGTATCTCCTCTGTCAAAGTAGTTTCGGGAGAATCAGAGTTTCACGATATTTTGCGCAGTTATCCCGAAATTATGAGACCAGCAGGTTTGCAGTCTATAGTGAAGCACAACACTCTTCATCACATCCGCACAACGCAAGGTCCTCCAGTTTATTCCAAGCCAAGACGTCTCGACCCAATTCGATTCCAAGCAGCCAAGAAGGAATTTGAAGACATGCTTGAGATTGGAACTGCTAGATGTTCAGAGAGTCAATGGTCCTCTGCACTACATATGGTCAAGAAGAAAGACAACCGTTGGAGACCTTGTGGTGACTATCGAGCACTAAACTCCAGAACAATTCCTGATCGGTATCCTATCCGACATATACAGGATTTCACCTATGAGCTTGCTGGAGCTACAATCTTCTCCACAGTTGATCTTGTGAAGGCATATAACCAGATTCCCGTCAACCCTGAGGATATACCCAAGACCGCAATCACGACACCGTTCGGATTGTTCGAATTTCCCTATATGACTTTTGGACTTCGGAATGCTGCGCAAACTTTCCAGAGGTTCATTGACGAAGTCTTGGGTGGTCTCGAATTCTGTTACGGCTATATTGACGATATAATTGTGTTTTCGCAGTCTCCAGAGAAGCATAAAGAACATCTGCATCAATTATTCGAGAGACTTAAAAAATACGGCATTCTGATCAACACAGCCAAGTGCAAATTTGGTCTATCAGAAGTGACTTTCCTCGGATATTCCGTGTCGACAGCTGGTATCAAGCCTCTGAATACCAAAGTTCAGGCTATACAGGAGTACCCCATTCCTAAAACTGTAAAGGAACTTCGACGTTTTTTAGGGATGCTTAACTTTTATCGCCGATTTGTGCCAAACGCTGCACAAGTTCAAGCTCCTCTTAATGCCTTGCTTGCCGGACCCAAAGTCAAAGGATCACAGCCTATCAAAATGACTCCGGAACTGATACGTGCATTCGAAGACTGTAAAGTATCGTTGTCAGAAGCTACCCTTCTCAACCATCCGGATCCGTCTGCAGAATTAGCGTTGATCACGGACGCTTCAGACGCTGCTATAGGTGCTGTACTGCAACAACGTTGCCAATCCGATCAAGACTGGAAACCTTTAGCGTTCTTCTCGCGTAAGCTTTCCACCTCACAGAAGAAATATAGTCCTTACGACCGTGAACTATTAGGAATTTATGAAGCAGTTAAGTACTTCCGATACATGGTGGAGGCAAGAACGTTCGTCGTGTTCACTGATCATAAACCGCTGACTTTTGCTTTTTCTACGAACAAGAGTACATGTACTCCACGTCAATTTAGATACCTAGACTTTATTGCACAATTTACAACTGACATTAGATATTTGCCTGGCAAAGAAAACGTCGTAGCTGACGCACTGTCACGAGTGGAAGAGATTGCAACTGCCATTGATTACGAGGAACTTGCACGTTATCAGGAATCAGACCCTGAACTGCAAGACCTCCTGCTAAACGGTTCAGCCTTGAAACTGAAAAAAAGGAAATATATGGAGAATAACTTACCTGTCTACTGTGATACCTCTGTACAAACTCCTCGACCGTATATCACTCCTCATCTACGTAAACAAGTTTTCCACATGATTCATGGCCTGCATCATCCCGGAGCATCTGCAACTGTGCGACTGGTCACGCAGAGATTCGTATGGCCAGGAATAAAAAAGGACTGCAGAGAATGGACAAGAGAATGCCTACAGTGCCAGAAAAGCAAGATTTTCCGCCACACTAAATCACCTCTTTCCTGTTTCCAAACTCCTTCCTCGAGGTTCTCCCATATACACCTCGACATCATAGGACCCTTACCTGTGTCTTATGATTTCAGATATTGCCTTACAGTCATCGACAGATTTACTCGTTGGCCTGAGGCGTTTCCGTTGAAGGAGATAACAGCGGAATCCTGTGCAACTGCCCTCGTCTCTGGCTGGATAGCCAGGTACGGTTGTCCTGCTCGAGTGACTACGGACCGTGGTCGACAGTTCGAGAGCAGTCTCTTCAAGGCCCTCACTGCCTTGATTGGTGCGTGCCACTTTCGCACCACGGCATACCATCCTGCGGCGAACGGCATCGTCGAGAGGATGCATCGCCAACTCAAGTCTGCCATTATGTGCCACAACACAGCCAGCTGGGTTGAATCTTTGCCCTTAGTACTTCTGGGAATGAGTAGTTCCTGGAAAGAAGATCTACAGTCGTCTCCAGCTGAACTCGTTTATGGCGAACCCCTGCGCTTACCGGGTCAATTCTTCACACCCAGTGACGACTGCAACGTTAGAGACGTCACCGGGTACGCCAACCGGCTTCGCTCCTACATGGCGAAACTAACTCCACGACCTACCACATGGCACAGCAATTCACCCTTCTACATTCCCCAAGATCTGCATACATCTACACATGTCTTCGTTCGTCAAGACCATGTCAGACGTTCTCTAGAACCGCCGTACGCTGGACCTTATAAGATATTAAAGAGGCAGCCTAAATTCTTTACTGTCGATGTCCGCGGCAAGGTTCAGAACATCTCCGTCGACAGGCTGAAACCAGCATTTTTGATGAGAGAGGCGACGCCCCTCAACGAAGACAGATGCGAGCTGCCCGATGAGCCCTCTTCAAGTCAAGTACCTAACGTTGTGCCTGATGAGAAGAGATCGCGCAGTGGTCGTCGGATCAGATTTCCGGACTACTATCGACCATAGTCATGGTCTGGCCGGGGGGAATATGTGGTGTCCAACTAGGACCACCACCCTAACGCATTGCATTTCAACTTGGGCCATACACCATACAAAACCAACCTTTTTCAACGCCTGCGTGGAACGCGCTAGAAGATTTTGACTTCTAACAGACAGCGAAAATAAATGGTGCGTGGTGAATTCTATAATAAAAAGCTTTATCATATATGTGAGCAAGCCGTGTAAATAAATTAATTTGTGTTTATAGAAACCTTGTAAATTATAATTGTATATTGGAATATAGCTACATGGTAATTGATGGTTGAGTTTTATTGTGTGACTGCATCCGATATCCAAAGAAGGTAACAAACATTTACCTATACCACAAGAACATTAACTAGTTTGGAATTAATATTAATTATTATTTAATTGTTAAAATTTAATTTTTTGCAGTCCTTTCTATAAGTCGCAATTCTTTTCGATTATTATAATTTTGACATCAAATTGTGACAATAATTTTGTGATATTTTTACCGTAAAATGTAACTATTTAAGTAACACCGATATTAGTACATCAATCACTACGGACAAAACTTTGGTAACATTAATTTAAAATTTGACATTAGGACCTGTCAAATTACTCCTTCGAATTATGGAACACACTAAAGTTCACACTCGACTTCCACACACAAGCTTCTTACAGGACAACAACAACCTGTTGTTATTATTCTGTTACCGAGTACAATTGAATTGACTATTATAAGATCTAAGATCTAACAAAGTCCCACTGATTAGTCGTTGGTTGTCGCAAATGACCAAAAGCAGAGGCTCGCCGCGGTGAGCTCACTCCACTCCCAGACACATCCCGGCAGCCGTGTTGTATATTGGACTCATCGCCTGTATTATAAACAAACAAAAAAAAAAACATCGTTATTATGTCAGCCGATATTGGTTAAAAACAGTATTTGTCATCATTGTTCAACTAGAGAGCAAAATTGTTTTTTGCTGCAAGTGCCGACTTTAAATCACGAACCAACGAAAACTACTGAGCGCACTGAACGAAAACTACTGATTTAAAGGTACGAGACATAAAAAATTTGCTCTCGTGTTAAATAAAATAATAATAATAATAATAATAATCGTGTTAAATAGTAATTATCATACTAAAAAAATCAAAATTTTATTCCTGTGAGTTAAATCACGCTCGCATCAGAAATCGATTTTTCTGCGAGTTTTTAGACACCAAAAGCTGAGCGTTTTATTCCTTAAGAATCTATTCAATACATATTAATATAATATAATACAAATAATATATTATAATAATATGTTTTAATTATATTTATTAAATTATTTATTTATTTATTAAATTTATTAATATTTTAAATTATATTTATTTAATCAATTTTTATATAATCTTTCTTGAAGAGTAAACTTCAGTTGTGTTGAGCGTCTGGAAACAAAAATAATTGTCGGATAAATCCGTCTCTGGTGGCTAATGGAATGGACCACCTCAAAACATAAATCTAGTATTTTACAGTATACCTACCTACAATGAAAGCGATTAGAATCGAATGAGAAATAGAATGGCAGTGTTGAGAGCTATGAAGGAGAGGAAGCTGCATCATTTCGGGCACGTGATGTGGATGAAAGGTGGCCGTATTTTTCAACTAGTGATAAACATAGCAGAGGCGGGTGAAAGTCATCCACCTCGCTTCTCAGGGACGCAAGACCTTAATGGCATGGCATGTATTTAATTCTTAATGGATTTCAACAATTTTAGAACTCACCGATCCCTTGTGTTTTCACTCCTGTGCACCGCCCAACTCGTGACATTTGCCGAGAGATGGCGTCACATTGTTGGAAGCATCAAGACAGAGGGTCCGTCCCAATACTAACTCCTTTAGTACGGTCTCGAACCATATCTGGAAATTAAATACATTACACACATTTTAATATTATTGAAAATTTTAAAAATAAATCAAATAAACATTACTAAAGGTTACGAAGCAACTATCATTATAGACTAAGGCCCGGTTTTTGCCTACCAACGGTACTTATAGCCACGAGTCGTAAGGGTGACGCGTTCCTATATTCATCTACTCGTAGATGAAATTACCGAATCCTTTTACTAACGGACGGGAGGACAACCGATAACGATCCGTACGTCCGTTGTAGGGCATGAGTATAAATTATAAAATAACTCACTATTAATATATTTAATAATGGCCTTATAATTTTATACCCATTGTGTTATAAGTGGTAATGTGATAGATGTCAACCATTAATGTTAGATGTTTACTTTTAGCTAAATGTGAAAGAAGAACTTTACGGAATAGGTGGTTGCTTGGAGATAGTGCATATGTCGCGTATTACCTACGCGAAGAGTCAAATTAGTAATTCGCCACTGCTTGATTAAATTGTTCTATGAATCAAACAGTTCGCGACAGCATATCCCTTGAAGCCATACTTATTAACTCCCCTACTAAACCCTGAGGCAGAGGTCAACTATTGTACAATAAGGCACACATCAGAACTAAAAACTGCATAGAGAGGTGATAACTTACTACAAATAATATGTATAAAGTTATCAGTCCCCGTTGGAGCGCCATGGTAAGCACGAAACACTTTGGTAAGCACGACCGTTACTACGAAAAGCGCGGGACGCGAAGGCTACTCTGAGGCGCGCGGCGAAAACGAATATTCTTGAATACCACCGAATACCAACGAGCGACCGTGTGATGTGATCGGTTAGTTCGGCCGTGCGACGTTTGGGAGGCCTAGGGCGTGCGTGTCGCAGTATATAATCATTGGATTATAAGAAATTGGAGAGATGTCAGCTGTCAAAATGTATTACGTCAAAAGTAACAGGTTTTTTTTGTCTAACCGAATGGATCTTGGTATAACAAATATCGTATATTCATTTTACGTAAACATTGAAACAACCAAATAAAATAATAAACTTACCTCATGAAGATCCTGGACTCTAGACTTTCATTAAAACAGGGGAGATGTTAGGTAGCGAACTCTCTGGTTCATGATCATTGTGTATATAATTTCTATAGAGTTTTGGCGGAAGGTAGGACGCTGTAAGATAGTAAGCAAGAACCGATTATGTTAATATTTCAGCTAAAATGGTAGTTACATATTCAAAAGACAATCAATTGATGGACATGACAATACGTTAATGTTATTATTTCGCATATATTTTGGACAACCGATATAGACTGTGGTGATCTGTGACGTCCATGTGATTGATGTCTTCTATGATCACCGACCGATTGCTTTGCTTTGCTCTGTGTAGCTTATTCCTCGATTACTTTTGTATATTTATTTATTTTTAATTTGTTTGTATTAATTAACTCATTTATTATTTTCTCAGTCTGTTTTGGTCGTGTTATATTGTATGGATGCGTTATAATAAGTTATATGCCTTTCATAACTTTAATATAATGTATAATAGTTCAGTGAGACAGTCTGTCTATTGTAACTATTCTCAATGAAAAAACAGTGTTCACAATATTTACACTACCCTACACGCAATGGGAAGAATAAATAACTAATTTTTATGGGGCATTTTCTTTGCTTCCGCTACTTGGAGTATTATATTGTATTTATATTGGCTTTTAAGTTTGACTGGTAAGTTTTAGGATATATTAGATACAATTATCAATTAATTTTAATATTAAAATAAATTAAACTTGTCATATTATGACAAGAAGCAGATACTGAAAGAGAAATTTGCAAAACAATTGGAATGAAGATGGCAAAACCAGACCAAAGCTTAGGTTTGTGCTTAACACATCACATATGTATAAAACTATATATAATTATTTTCTGCAAATTCTATGCACACAATTCTTACCAGTTGTGTGCCAAGCCACATAACTTAAAAAGCGCGGACCAATCACAAGTGCAGTCTTGTTTGTTAAAACGTCATTTAAAAAAAAAGTCTGTCTACCGACTACCGGAAACAATATCAAAATTTATAAAATTTAGAATCAAAAATCAAAATTTAGAAGCAACTAATTGGGGAAATGAAATCGAACCAGCTTTTCAATCAAGCTAAACAACACTGTGGGTGAATGATAAATAAACGCCACATATTATTTACACGATTTATATACAATATACAATACAATTTACAGCATGCAGTTATTTATACCGAAATAATACTAAGAAAGTATTTAATTTAGTTTAATACTATGGTCGGGATTGAATAACTCTACATGTCAGCGTTGATTTTTGACGAACGAAAACTGTAAGTAATCTGCATATTATAGCGTTTCATTTCAAAAGTTTTGCAACCACTGTGTGTTATATTTAAATGATGATCTCGCAAATCGCATGAGACTTTTTTTTTTTTAATATTTCAGATGCCGAAAGCAGAAGTATCCACACAAACTGCCGAAGGCGTCAACTGTTATTTGTTTTTACAATGAACATTTTGAAACACTCATGCGCTCAGTACATTCCATACTGGATCACACAGATTACAAACATTTGAAGGAGATAATTTTGGTGGACGACTACAGTGACCTGGAAGGCCTTCACGACCAAGTTCAGAAGGCGGTCAACGAGATAAATAGTAAAATGCGCAAAGATGAAGAAATGTTATGCTACTGCTACACCTGCGTCTTAACGCGTTAATTAGTGCGTTAAATAAGGCATTACGCAGATGTGGCCAAGATTTTAATGCGTTAATTTGCTAACGGCAATACTAATGCCATTAGACGTTAAGCGATAGCTCGGGTGTCGATTTTTTTGACACATCAAAGGTTTTTAACGCGTAATTTAACGCTTAACGCGATGTTGGCTACATTAACGGCTTAACATCGTCTCATTCCGCAGGACCGAGTTCAACGACGATGCATTTGAATCATCCACCATCTTCTTCTTTTTTCTTTTTTATTAAATTGCATAAATGCATATAATCATTAATTACACTCATTGCTGCAACTAGTGCAGCTGCTTCAACTTCCATTTTGTATTAGAGCGTTAACGGGATGAATTAGCTTTTAACGGCGTTAGAACCTTAATGTAGCCAAAGCGTATTTTTAATGCCTTAATTAACGCGTAGTTGAACATTAACACTAACGTTAACATTAACGCAGGTGTAGCAGTAGCATTAGAGACGAATAACATAGATGGTGACAATGTTGTTCATTACAAAAACGACGATAGCAATAAAGTTGATAAGAAGACGACCGAAAAGACGGACAAGGCAAAGGCAGCTCTGAACGTGAGGCTCTTGAGAACTGGGAAAAGAGAAGGTCTCATAAGAGCTAGGTTATATGGAGCTGATAATAGTGTGGGGGTTGTTGGTATGTTCTGGCTTTAATATTTTTTTGTTTTATGTTAGCGTGATCTACAGTTGACAGCTGATTGGCCTGACGGAATGGCCTTTTTAGATACCAGTAGTGGCATTGGACATTGGATTCTGCAATCATAAACTAGGCAGCCTCTTGACAGTCTACCTGTCCACTTAATCGACTTAATCAAATTTTTTATAAGATTATTTAACTTTAGACATAGATAGTAGATAGAGTCATGAAACAGAATTCTTAATATTATTTTATGTCTCTACCGTTGTTTTTGTCATAGATTGCTTTTATTTATAATTTTCAGGTGTTAGTTTTTCTTGACTCTCATATTGAGATGAACATGAACTGGTTGGTGCCACTTCTGGCGCGTTTGTCTGAAGACGTGGACGGTGTTAAACTCCAATATTCCATGAGGGCAGTTGCACCCATCATAGTTGTTATCAACATGGACACATTTGAATATTCCGCAAGTCCACTATTGAGGGGCGGCTTCAATTGGGGTTTGCATTTTAAATGGGATAATTTACCTAAGGGCACATTGAATAGTAAGTGATGCATTCATTATGTAAACTTGTTAAACATATATAAACACTCTCCATATGTAGAATAGAAGCAAAAAAAAGAGTAACTCCATAATCCAACCATAATGATTGAGCGAAGTTGAGCTTTATTACGAGGCTCATAAGAACCACGTTTCAACACATATTGGTAGAATTTTTTTGTTTTAAGACACTGAGGAATTTAGGCGTCTTCGGCTGCCCATCCGAACTGGATTCGACGATCGACCTCCTAGGAGTTGGCTCTACTTAATTGGACTTGTTGTCCTAAGTATATTGTACATATTAACTTCGAGAATTGAACTCTCAACTTTTACAGGGGTGGGCACAACATTGACATTAGACATGACTATCGTCTTGTCCATATTCATCTTAAGGCCTACCCTTTGAGGAACTTCAGTTGACGTCTTCAAGCATCGCATTGAGGTCTCTTATCGACTTCGCCAAGATAAAATAGATTTTAATACGTTATTCCAGGTGAGGAAGATTTTGTGAGACCAATAAAATCACCGACAATGGCTGGCGGTTTGTTCGCTATATATCGGGAGTACTTCAACCACATCGGCAAATACGATCCCTGCATGAATGTATGGGGTGGTGAGAATCTGGAAATATCTTTTAGAGTGAGTTCTTTAGACCTCCTAAAATAACATTGTATTTTACTAAGACAACATTTAAATTTTGTGATATTATTCTTCAATGCAATAAATAATATGCTACTAAATTTTATTCTACATAGCCAAGTAGCCATTTTATAAATTTCACTAACAAAAAAATGTTTCAATGTAGATGATAGATAATGTAGGTACACAGTAATACATACTTCATAAGGCGCGTCGTGAATTTTAAGCTATTAAGCTGCAATTTCAATACAAAATTTCTTTCACAAACATCATACAAACCATCGAAGTAGAATTTTAAAAATCGGCCTTGTAGTTTTTGAGTTTATTCGTTATAAATATATAAAAATACAAATCTTCTCTTTATATTATTAGTATTTGGATTTATATTACATATAATTATGGAACATTTAAATCTATAAAATAAGCGACATATGCGTACAGAATAAACTCAGCCTGTCATTTTTTTATTTTTTTTTTATTTAATAAGGTACACAAAACAGGACACTGACATTAAATACATTGAATAGATATAGTTACATGGAAGTGAACTAGACAGAGGCCCAAAACATGTGTACACAGCATGTCCAAACAAAACAGTGTTACAGAATAAAACAAAGGAAGAAAACAGACGCACTTTCATCCAAAAGCAAGCTTAGCCACATTCTAAAGGAAGTCAATTTGAGAAGAAAGCACGCCCACACAAAACCACAATAAAACAAGTATTATAATACATTAATATATAAGTGCAATAAAATATTATCTATTAAGAGTTTATATGTTTTTTTATTTATTTATTTATATATACATAACAATTAATTTTATTTAATGACGCTCGCAGTTACGATGGCCGTGATATGCTTTTTGAATTTAGTTAAGCTATTTTCGAATATGTCCACTGTACTGCTATGCTTAAGCAGGAGATCGTTATATTGTCGACACATCCTGACAAGGGGGTTATAGAAAGAGGTATTATTGGTGTGTACTTGTAAGGCAAAGGTATTTACAAAAGGATTTCGATATCTAAGTTTTATATTAAAATTAATAAGCGACAAAAGATATGGTGAGTCAATGCGGGAATGAATTATTTTAAAAAGACAAAAGAGGTTGTGACAATTACGGCGGTCCTCGAGTGTAACCATATTAAATTATGTTAGTCTATCTCGATACAAGGGAAGACTCCGGTGAAAGCCATATCTATAACTAAGAATGTTCAAAAATTTTTTCTGCACATTTTCAATACGGCCACATTGAATAGCGTAGTAAGGGGACCAAACACAGGAATTATATTCAAGAACACTGCGGACTAACGTATTGTATAGATACAAAAATGTTTTAGGGTTCCTAAAATCTTTAGTAGCTCTAGTCAAAAAACCTAATGTTCTAGTACTTCTACTGATAATACTATCATAGTGGTCACGGAAAGTTAATTTATCATCGAAAAGAACTCCTAGGTCCCTTACTACTGACTTTTTTTCTAAATTCTGTCCTTTAAGTTTATAATTATATTATAGAGGATTTTATGGGCTTTCCTTGAAAAAGAAATAGTGAAGCATTTTCCTACATTCAGAAGCATTCTATTTTCGATACACCAACGATCAATACGTTCCAGGTCTGACTGAAGCAAATATGCATCTGTGGGACTGTTTATAACAGAGTATAATTTTAAGTCATCAGCGTATAATAGACAAGAACAAGACAATCGCTCAATTAAGTCGTTGATGAAAACAAAAAAAAATAAGGGACCCAAATGTGAGCCCTGTGGTACACCAGAAGTAGCCGTAGCAGGTAAAGAAACAAAGCCCTTTATAGTTACAAGTTGACTTCGTTTGCTAAGATATGAATCGATCCAATGCAGTAAACTACCATGAATACCATAATATGATGCCAATTTATTACAAAGGATTTCATGGTTTACCATGTCAAAAGCCTTCGAAAAATCTGTGTAGCGTCAACCTGGCCTCTTTTTGCAAAAGCACAGCAAAGAAAGTGCTTATATTCTAACAGGTTAGACATTGTGGATCTGTGTCTAACGAAACCGTGTTGTCTAGGTGATAAAAAAGGTTCAATGTGATGGTAAAGAGCGTCATAAATTAAGGATTCGAAAAGTTTACCCAAACAGGAGAGTATACTAATGGGCCGGTAGTTCTCGCATTTAGAACGGTCACCAGACTTGAATATTGGGATAATGTGGGCTGTCTTCCACTCTGACGGGAAAACTCCCTCTTGAAGAGATTTATTATAAAGTATGCACAATGGTATGCTATTTTAAGAAAATGTGACTTTGCGTCCAACACATTTGAGTTTAAAATCAACCTTTTACTATCGACGCACGAAGGCAAGATAAACATTTGGAACAAAAAGAAAGTATTTTCTTATTTTTATGTGAAACTATTTCTTTTTGTTTAATTTATTATTAATGGTAGTAGAGAATAGAAAGAAAATTTGAAATTTTTATACATAAAAATATGGCTTTTAATATTCAAAAATCGAAAAAGAGTTACTGTTAAGATGGAAAACAGCGGAAATATACTAGACTTTTTATATGAAAAAAAAAAATTAACAATCGCAACAACTACCCACTATTATTAGATACTAAATAATTTTCCTGCCTGCACTTACCTAATGTTAGCATCCTCTACTTCGGGTACACTAATTAAACCACTTTATGTTGAGTCCCAATACTTTTATTCACTCACCGATACATCAGAACTACAATTTCAACTGCATATGTATAATTCTCCGATTTTATTTGTTTGATAATATGACGTCGCCAGGGCTAGGGTTTTAGAGATGGGATTTGTACAAAACCGAATAAAATATTATTAATAAGAATAATAAATAAAATACTAATTATTAGTTCAGTGGTAATTTTAAGTAATCTATTTAATTAATGCCATTTAATCAAAAATAATTTCATAAAGTGTTTTCGTCTACGGTTATGAATTGTGATAAACTAAAACTTTAAAAATGTATATAAGATTGTGAACTTGATAATTTATGTACGAATCAAAACCTCATGTGACTCCAAATGACTTAGGTCGTGTACATGTCCTGTCTCTAAAACCATAGACAAAATCTGTGTGACGAAAATCTCGAGTTTTTTTGCATTTTCCTCTGAAATTATGCAATAATTTTTGATACATTTCGTAAAGAATATTATGTTTAGTAAGTGTAAATTAATTCGTGTATATATGAATGTGTAATTAAGTTTAAAACTGGAAAATTCTATGTCGTGAATTGTTTGTTTACCTTTTTTATAAAAAAATAAAATCGGAGGATGAACACTGAACAATTTGAACGGAGCCACGCCATTGGTTCGCGTGTGTCGGAGCATGCGCAGACCGTCCTATCATACGACAACGTGGTGGTGACGTTGCAACGTCACCACGTTAAGCACTTTTATTTCATTCAACATCAGTCCTCCGACAAATTCGGACCAACACAACACATTTCTGTTTGATCGTTCGTAGAGTTCAGTTTAGTGTTTTCACGAAAGTTTGAAATCCGGTAAGTGCTAACAGTTTAATAATTATTTCTATTCCATTTGCCATAACTTTTATATGCTTTCATATATTTTTGTGTATTCCTCCTATACCTACCTGATATTAGTGGAAATATTTAGTTATCCTTCAGAAATAGCCTCGGTGTTTTATATTTTTCGTCTAGTGGATTGATATAGAAATAGGTCTTTGTCTATACGATAAAATATTTATACAGTGAAAATAATGCTTAAAACTTAACATCTTTTATTTGTTGTTGGCGTCTTGATTTTTTTAATATTTACTATATGCAAGTCCAAATTTGGTGGAAATTTCGCCTCAGCTTAAGGTAATGATGTTTTTAAAAATAACAAAATTTTATTACTGGGGTGAGAAACTGAATTATATTTATTTTACGAAACATTGCTTCGCGATACATTTTCCATAGTGTTTGTAAATATCGTATTAATATCATTTTATATTTTGCTGCAAAATAAAGAGTTATTTTAGTTAGATTTTAGATACAGGAGTTTTGTATATTATTCCGACAGATGATAGACATTTGCGGGTAGGTATTGAGGCAAGCAGAAAACTTGTTTTTTTCTTCTTCTTATATAACTTCAATAATAGCTACCTGCTCGATAATTTCAATAATTAAAATGTACTCGTAATACTTTCAAACTACCAAACCTCTAATCTATACTAAATTTTATTAATTTTTTTCTTTGAAAATAATCAGGCAGTCCACAATAAACTTACATATAGTCCACATCTTTTTAATTTGCTAGACTCACAATCAATAATAGAACTAATAATTATTTATTTTTTATTTATTTATTTACTAAGATTACATACAGCCATAAATTTAAAGAAAATATATTATAGATTATATACAAATAGGTATACATATATGTGATGTTTTTGTGTGTTATTTCGCTTTTTAATGTTTTAGGTAGTTGATTAATTAGGTTCGGTATGACATAAGCAAGACGTCTTTTTCAATGAAGGTTGTTATAGTTGGGTAAATTAAGTTTTGATTCATCAAGCAATCGGTTTGAATAATTTATATTTGGAATATTTACGTTTTCATTGAAATATTGTTCTTTTAATAGGAATTTTAAGGAATTTTAACGAAAAATCTCTTTTAGAATACGCAATTGAAGTGAAAAATTTTTGTCCAAGTTGCTTTTGAATGTTCTTCTGTAACTAGATAGTCCATAACATACTATTGGTTCTGCCAATGACTTTTACAGTAATAACAGTACATAATTTGTAAGGGGCTTTGTGTTTTTATTACAGAGAATTTACCCAGTATTGCTCTTAGTTTATCACATACGTGATTAATGTGTTCTAACCAGTTAAGTCGATTGTCTATGACTAGTCCAAGATACGTGTGTTTATTTACAACCTCGATAGTCTCGCATTCAGATGATGTTAGGATTTTTCTGCTATTTGAATGTAGACATTGGTGGTTGTGAGCTATAAGACGTATTATTTACAAAGAAAAATAATAATAAAATTTAGTATGGATTAGGTTGAGTAGTTTGAAAATATTATTGAAATCATTGAGCAGGTATTATACAAGAGTAAAGAGTATTATAGAAGGACAATTTTTCAGCTCGCCTCAAATACCTACCCGCAAATGTCTACCATCTCTCGGGCCAAATGTGTTAAGACATCCTGTTCTGTCTCAGCATGAGGGAAGTTAAGCGCCTAATGTTTGATTTATTTATGGTTTAGGCATTGTGGAGATTAGGCAGGTTATGTGCAATAAGTCCAGTTGTATTGATTTCATTTGAAATATTAAAAAATTTGAAAATATTAATACCATTCCTTCACTATATTAGTTTATGCTTTGATAAAAGTAGAAAAGTATACATATTTCTGTTGTTACAGGAGCTTTGAATTTTATTGTTTGTCATAAAAAAAAATGGCAGACAGAGGATACTTGAAGTTTGAGCCATTCTCTATATCCGAATTTTATCACTTTTAACTAAAAATAAATTAAAATTTACAGACATTTAAAAAATATATATGTTATTAGCGACTCCATTCCTAAAATCTTACTATGTTCCTGTTGCGTAGGTGTAGTATGAGAATTAATTAAGAAATTTTAAGTTACTTTCGATCTTAAACATTGTCAAAAACTAACTTAGCGATGGTCACCTCGTTACGTAGGTTTACCTAGTACCTAGTACCTACCTTGTTGATCGAATAAAGAACGATTCATATTAATTGGACATTGCACAAAAGAATGAACACTATGAAAATATGACGTAGGCTCTAGTGTTAAATTCACAGTGAGATTTTAAATATGTTATTCAATGTTTTGTTGTAAAAAAGTGTTTTCTAGATTAATTTCTCACATTTATTAACTTTCTTTTTTATAATTATACTTAACGAATGCTGTGTTTGTGTGAGGTTAAATTACATTTTCTTTTTGATTTTCTTACAGAGTCATGGATTCCGAGGCAAGGTTCGTACTCACATTACTCTTTTCATTTTGTAATATGTCGTCAATCATTCTGCAAAGTTCGGATAGGCAGTGTTTGGGAAGCTCCGAGATATCTTCTCGTGCAGAGAAGTGCTCGCTTAGTGTTTCAAACGTGGGCCTTGTAATAAATTTCCACGTCAGTAGGCGTACGCAGGGCAAATAGCAATAGCCGGCAAATAGCCGACTAGGCATCTGATAAGTCTCATGGGTGAGGCGTATGTCCAGCAGTGGGGAATAGGATTATTTGATTATTAATATTGTTGTTCAATACTAGCATTTGTTAACCAATGACCTCATTGGTTTCTCGTCATGTCATTGGACTAGTTAATAAGATATGTATATTGGTCTTTAAAATAAATTTTAAATTAACAGATCTCTATTGCCGAAACGTCGGGATTTTGGCGGTGTATATCGACTATGGCTATGGTGTTGCAGTTGCTGCTATCCTGCCTGGTTGTAAGTGAAATTTCATTAATTGCAATGATAATTTACACAACTATTTTAACTTTGCTTAATTAGGGTGAGGCCGCCAAAAAATTATAATTTGATGAATGACTTTACGTCCAGGAACTGGAAAAAAAACGTGAATATACAGAACAGGATATTTTTCTACAATTATTATTTTATCAAACAACAATATTTCCTTTACATAGTCCAAGCGACGACCGTAAAAGGGTGGTGAGTACAAAAATGGACGTTATAACTTTTTGGATATTAGACAAATAATAAACCAACGGTCTGGCGACCTGTGACTTGACCTATTTTTTTTTTTTGGCCAATAAAACACCTTTTAATCGTTGTCTGGCAGAACTTTGGTCAAGTATTAATATGCCAGACCAATTCTATTCATAGGAGGGATAAAAAAGAAAAATTTTGACGTTTAATTTTTTCTTATACCTTATATAGAAAATTTATGTCAAGATTCGGGGTGCCAGACTTAAATTTTTATATTGTATTGATCTAATAGTAAAATATTGTACTTTTATGTGTCTTATACATTAATTTTACAAAAAAATATGGAAAAAATATTCATAAAAAAAGGTCAAGTTACAGTTCGCCAGACCGTTGGTTCCTTATTTGTCTAAAATCCAAAAAGTTATAAAGTCAATTTTTGTACTTATTTTGCATCACTATCTTTTTTACGTCTTAAAGAGTCGGAATTCGATTTTTAGTTTGATTAGTTATTATTATAATTATTATTTTCATAGATAAAATAAAGCTTTGAAAATGAAACTGAGTTGTGATAAAAGATAATAATTTTTATTTATTAATTAACAAATCTGTAAACAGGTTGAGTAGGTACTAGCGTCTAGACTAGACCGAGCCTGTATCTTAGACGCTAGTTTCTTCTAGTGACAATATTTCCACTTATTACAACAATCCATTCTATTTTACACACATTTTAAGTACACATTTTTGATTTTACAAATGTGAGGGTAATTTTAAATAAATAAAATGAATATAACTTACTCATATATACATTAGGTATTACAAATTATGGAAGAAAGAAATACCCTCTGAAGTTCTGAACAATGATTTATATTAAGTTATTAACCTTTAGAAAATAAATATCACATTATTTTATAGCTCATAATGGCAAAAACAATTACAATAATCCGCAGTGAAACTCTTTGAATTTAAAACTGTTTGAAACTACAGTCAAACTAATACCGAAATACAAGAGAACCAAATGAACCAAAAACCAAACCGAACCACAAAAATAGCATAACATACATATCGACGGTCCCTACGTACATAAAGACATGTCTAAAACCGGGGTTTACAGGAGAGCGTAATTTATGTTCAAACCGCTCTAGAAATAATTATATGTATAAGTAATTATAAAAAAAAAATTTCTAGAATATTTTATTAGCTTTAGGAACTTTCTAATGGTAATCTAAAGACAATTATGCATGTCTTTATGTACGTAGGGACCGTCGATATACAAACATACACACAAACACACACACACACACACACAAACATACACTTATACATACATACATATATGGGTCAAAATCAGAGGTATTTTACGTTTTCAAATATCTGAAAAATTACTTTCTCTTTTGACCCATATATCAACATAATATATACATATTTTTTACGTGAATATATTTCTTGAATTTTATTTAGAAATAAAATAAAATAAGTGTAGTTATGAGAATGTATTAATTTTTCAAAAAACTAATGAAAGTTTCCCCACGGTAGATATGCCCTTAGAAATATTTGTTACTTTTTAGTTACCCGGTGACATAAAATATACTTTAGGTACGTTAGGTACTTTTGTTATATGAGGCCAATTCGACGGCCTTACCCATTAACTAAAGTAGAAGACACACATTAACTATTTTTATTATCATATAAATCAACTTTTTTGTACTGTCTTTCCAGTGCTGACTCTATGTAATAATATTTTTTTTAATAGGGAGGAAGAAGACTCCGAGACCTACTCACCGTCGACCCCACTGTCGACCCCACCGTTGACCTCACCGTCGACCCCACGGTGGTATCTACCGTCGACCCCACTGTCGACCCAACCGTGGACCCCACCGTCGACCCAACCGTGGACCCCACCGTCGACCCCACCGTCGACCCCACTGTCGACCCAACCGTGGACCCCACCGGCGACCCCACTGTCGAGCCCACCGTGGACCCCACTGTCGAGCCCACTGTCGACCCCACCGCCGCCCCCACCGCCGAATACACCGACGAACTCACCGCCGAAACCAACGAAGCCGATTTATTGTTTTGTTCTAAACTTTTATGTATAGTGAAGTAACAAGCAAAATTAACCGTCAACCTTTCGGAACAGCAAGCCGCTTCAAGTGTAAATTGTATTAATGCATGCCAATTAAGCCTCATATTGTATTAGCCTCATATAAATTTTGAAAAAAAAAAAATTACTGTATTAGCCTCAAATAAATTGTGAAAAAAAAAATTAAATTTTATTTCTGTAGTGTTTGATAAGTGAAATGCCATACATAAAAAGATTCCTGTCGGCGAGGCGCATCTAATGCGTGCATCGTTTCTCTGGAACTGGTATACTTCCAGCCTTATAAGTAAAAAAAAATCTTACTCAACTTCGGAAACGATCCACACCTTTTTACTATACGTGTCAAATAAGAATAGGATCGCACTTGCTGCAAACTTCACATGATCCGAGTCATCATAGTACCTAATAAAATTAGATAAAAAATATATAAATAAAACTAAAATATAATAAAACTATTAAATAATTAAACTATAAGTGTAAATAAAAAATGTAGCTTAATTTACGCTTCATGCAATAAGAGCACTTTTGATACCCTGCCAGTGTTGCCAACCGTACGATTTAAATCGTATTTATAAGATCTTTTATAAATTAAGTTTGCTTTTCTGTTAAGTTCAAAATTCATTCAAGAATTTTATTCCGATTTAACTTGTGTTCTATCATTTACGTGTGCGGGTTTTATTGTAATTGCCGTTAACTACGCTTCCGTGTACATGCGCTCTTGTGTTATTCCTGTTTTCGAACATATCTGCTGTTTTTGTTACTCTAGTTGAATTGTTAGATATTTGTTGACTTTATTATAGTTATTTGTTGATTTTGTTTTATTTTTAAGTAGTTTGTAGTGCTTGTGAGTGAATAAATAAATCACATTACAAAAATAATAAAAACTAATAAAAATATTATTTAAAAAGAATAAATTCTTGTTTTTTTTTAAGACCTCTATTGCCTCTATTGCCTCAAAGAGATCTACAGAACGAGTACCCACGCGCATTTTTACGGGTAACGGCTAAACGCACAAGTGCGAAAAATTTAGCCACGAGGCCACTGACCCGATGGTGCTGGAGCGGAGGAAGACACGCTACCTACTTCATTCGCCTCAGCGAGGAGTTATATCTCTTTATATAAACTTTTGGATTTTTAGTGGAAGTTTTATAGACTGTATAAGTTTTGAGGCAAACTATTTAAATTGACGGTATCTGGATTTTTTTATTTTTAGATTACTCCAGTAACTAAAGAGTTGATTAATCAAAACTTATTCTGTTCAATGAATTTTGTGTTATTATCTGACAAATATTTTCTGTAATATAGTTTGAATTAAATTTTGACTTAAGTTAAAGTTGAAATAAATTGTAATTTTAACTTTTACAAATTCGCATATGTTGCGCCTATATTTATAGGTTATAACGATAGGTTCCATATTTTGTAGGTTGTAAAATTATATTTTATTTAAGACTAGGCCCTTTTACAGCCTTTATTTTAACCGACAAGGCCAGTATACAGCCACCTACCTATGTTTGAAAAAGTCCCTTTACTATCTTGATTCTATTACCTTAATTTTGACCCAAAAATTACGAATTTAATCTAACGTAAGTTGTAATATTCATTTTCATTTTACTGCATTTTAACCAAATTTTAACCGAGTCAATTCGCGTAGCAAGACCTTTAAACTTGCTACACGGATATAGCATTAATAATACTATTTATTTATTTGTGAAATAAGGGCCGACAACAATCTCGACCAATTGCAAATTCACTTGAAGTTAATTTGATTGGCTTTATTTTAATCCTGTAATTTCACTTATTTTGTAGTAAATTAACGAAATTCAAAAGTTTTATAGAAAAATGATTGGTATCCGTATCCCAACAGGGGAAGACAGGGGAGTGAAACCCGCAAATCGTCAACGATGGAGAAAGCTGGGTCCCCCTATACAGATCCTGACTTCCAAGGTGAGACGCAGTATAGGGGAGCGGGAGGCCATTAAAAATAGAACAATTATTCTTCATTAGCTGGTATTTTCAAAAGCTGGTTTTAACAAAGTGAAATCTGTCTTTTTCTATGCCACTTTGCCATCATATCAGTCGAGCGCCGAAATGGTGGTCGCCTGTTACTTAGTCTAACACACTCAGCAATGCAAGATAATACATATTTAGGAAAAATTTAATAAAAAAATCGTTTCTATTTCAATTATCTTTATTAAACTTACAAAAACGGAAGTTCACAATAAAATATGTACATTTATTTCGTGGTTTTCTTTATATTAACACAAATTGTATATTATTATTGTTGTAAATAGTACTAATTGAATAGTTAACCTTTTTTATGTACTTATATACATACTCTTTTATATTTCATTGTTCTTTAAAATATTATGTGACCAATAAAAAACATGTTCGTAGCAACACATACGAGTATTATTTTTCTTTATACATTAAATATATCGCTTCCCTCATATTCCAACAATTACATTTTAAATATAAAATTAGACAGACCATTTTATTGTTTATTGAGATTTACCTACTTTTAGAGGCAGAGAGTAGGTCCTATAATGTGACCTCACTTTTTTCATGTGAAGGTCATCAGACAGGGTGACGGTAAGGTAGTAAAGGATGGTGGTAGGTGGCTACCGTCACCCACGACACAAGTAACGGTACAGTAGGATTAAGGATAAGGGATCAGGAAATTGGCTCTGGCGTCCCTTACTTACACATCGAAACACAACAGCTCACAATATAATAATTTCACTGTGGTCTTCTGTGAGGAGGTGGTTACTGCCGCCAGACGGGCTGCCCATAAGATTGCGAAACTCGGTGTGCCCTGCCACTACTTGCCAGATCCAGCTTTATAAGCTCATTTACAAAATTGGCCCTGACGGGTATCGAACTTGAGACTCCTGAGACAGAGCACATGTGCCAGTAATACGTACTTACTTATAATAAGAAAAGAATTCACCGTTCTTTTACAATTAATATTAGTCTTAAATGCAGGGTACAATGCATTTCGCAGTTATTAAACTGAGCAGCCTGTCTGGCTACAATAACCATCGCTTTTCAATGGTTCTAGGAAACAAGGGATGGAACATAGGCTACTGGTTAGCTGCACACGAGGGCGTAACCGTAGGCAAGAGCTAGTTTAGAATAAACTGAATTATTTATACGTCGAGACGAATTTGTATATTGAGAGAAGAGTTGAATAAAAAATTATTCTTTAGCTTCACTTAGACTTATCAACTTAGGTGAGACCAAGGCTCTAGTATAAGTTTCGATAGGATTATATATATTTCCCAACTTTTTCCTTTATCAACAATTTTAATACACAAAATCCCAAGTAAAAAAAAAATACTATTAAATAAGTAATATTATGTCTGGTATATCGTACTCGCTAATAAAAAGTAAATTAAAAATATTATTAATCACATTACAAAATGGTAATTATAATATTGTCACATAATTTATTTACTTAATTTATATATTAAAACAACCAATATGATACTGAACAACTTTTTAAAATTATATACAGTTTATATATAATATTACTTTATTTTGGCACTAAACATTAGAAATCCAATAAATTTGCTACGAATTAAAATTTCACTAATAAAATACATCCATATCGAATTCAAATTAAAGTCAGTACCTACAGTCTGTATGTAAATAATAATCGATTGTTATTTTACAATTGATAAAAAACTCTTTTTAAATTGAAATATATACATAACATTGCTTATACAATTTCTTCTTATTTTCTACTAAGAAAAAAGCTCATTAAGATCAATTTCACAATATTAACATATTTTTTTTAGTAGCGTAGCCTAACAAACTTTCAACAAATGAGATTCAAAACATGAATATTTTAACAACTATACTGCGTTTTAATTTGACATTTCCTGGGTTGCAGGTTTTTGACCATACAAAAATAGTGATGTCACCTAATCAAACTTATTAAGAAAAATTGCGGTTTTATAAAGCCTAGCCCTATATGTTCCTTGGACTAGACTTAAGACTAGCTCTACTACTAAACTAGTAGTAAGCCTAGCCTGGCCTAGCGCTAGCCTAGTAGCTCCTAGCTAGACCACTACAACGTTTTTTTTAAATAGTTTTTTTGTAAGCGTAACATTGTGATGTTCCGTTTACTTCACCAAAAAAGTGAATTGTGATGACGCGTAACGTGCCGAGTTAAACAACCGGCGCCAACGCCTACCAAATGGAAAAACGAAACGATAGCGCGATATAACCTGTCGGCACGACGCCATCTGTTCGACATAATCGGCGACATAAATACATCACAAGTGATGTAGTACAATTGGAAACAACAGGTGTCGTTGTATAATGTTAATGAATCGCGTTTAATTACAAACTATACTAATTCGAAAGAGTAATTTAACATTTCCTTTCCTTTGTTGCAGGTTTTTTACCATACAGAAATAGTGGTCACCTAATCAAACTTATTAAAAAACTTGCGGTTTTATAAAACCGTAATCAATGCTTTTAGAACATTAACTAGTTTGGAATTAATATTAATTTTATTATTTAATTGTTAAAATTATATTTTTTGCAGTCCTTTCTATAAGTCGCAATTCTTTTCGATTATTATAATTTTGACATCAAATTGTGACAATAATTTTGTGATATTTTTACCGTAAAATGTAACTATTTAAGTAACACCGATATTAGTACATCACTACGGACAAAACTTTGGTAACATTAATTTAAAATTTGACATTAGGACCTGTCAAATTTCTCTTTCGAATTATGGAACACACTAAAGTTCACACTCGACTTCCACACACAAGCTTCTTACAGGACAACAACAACCTGTTGTTATTATTCTGTTACCGAGTACAATTGAATATAGTCAATATTTGACTATTATAAGATCTAAGATCTAACAAAGTCCCACTGATTTGTCGTTGGTTGTCGCAAATGACCAAAAGCAGAGGCTCGCCGCGGTGAGCTCGCTCCACTCCCAGACACATCCCGGCAGCCGTGTTGTATATTGGACTCATCGCCTGTATTATAAACAAACAAAAAAAAACATCGTTATTATGTCAGCCGATATTGGTTAAAAACAGTATTTGTCATCATTGTTCAACTAGAGAGCAAAATTGTTTTTTGCTGCGAGTGCCGACTTTAAATCACGAACCAACGAAGCAGTCTAGAATTCAATCACGAGCGTAGCGAGTGATTAAACTACTGAGCGCACTGAGTGATTTAAAGGTACGAGACATAAAAAATTTGCTCTCGTGTTAAATAAAATAATAATAATAATAATAATCGTGTTAAATAGTAATTATCATACTAAAAAAATCAAAATTTTATTCCTGTGAGTTAAATCACGCTCGCATCAGAAATCGATTTTTCTGCGAGTTTTTAGACACCAAAAGCTGAGCGTTTTATTCCTTAAGAATCTATTCAATACATATTAATATAATATAATACAAATAATATATTATAATAATATGTTTTAATTATATTTATTAAATTATTTATTTATTTATTAAATTTATTAATATTTTAAATTATATTTATTTAATCAATTTTTATATAATCTTTCTTGAAGAGTAAACTTCAGTTGTGTTGAGCGTCTGGAAACAAAAATAATTGTCGGATAAATCCGTCTCTGGTGGCTAATGGAATGGACCACCTCAAAACATAAATCTAGTATTTTACAGTATACCTACCTACAATGAAAGCGATTAGAATCGAATGAGAAATAGAATGGCAGTGTTGAGAGCTATGAAGGAGAGGAAGCTGCATCATTTCGGGCACGTGATGTGGATGAAAGGTGGCCGTATTTTTCAACTAGTGATAAACATAGCAGAGGCGGGTGAAAGTCATCCACCTCGCTTCTCAGGGACGCAAGACCTTAATGGCATGGCATGTATTTAATTCTTAATGGATTTCAACAATTTTAGAACTCACCGATCCCTTGTGTTTTCACTCCTGTGCACCGCCCAACTCGTGACATTTGCCGAGAGATGGCGTCACATTGTTGGAAGCATCAAGACAGAGGGTCCGTCCCAATACTAACTCCTTTAGTACGGTCTCGAACCATATCTGGAAATTAAATACATTACACACATTTTAATATTATTGAAAATTTTAAAAATAAATCAAGTAAACATTACTAAAGGTTACGAAGCAACTATCATTATAGACTAAGGCCCGGTTTTTGCCTACCAACGGTACTTATAGCCACGAGTCGTTAGGGTGACGCGTTCCTATATTCATCTACTCGTAGATGAAATTACCGAATCCTTTTACTAACGGACGGGAGGACAACCGATAACGATCCGTACGTCCGTTGTAGGGCATGAGTATAAATTATAAAATAACTCACTATTAATATATTTAATAATGGCCTTATAATTTTATACCCATTGTGTTATAAGTGGTAATGTGATAGATGTCAACCATTAATGTTAGATGTTTACTTTTAGCTAAATATGAAAGAAGAACTTTAGGGAATAGGTGGTTGCTTGGAGATAGTGCATATGTCGCGTATTACCTACGCGAAGAGTCAAATTCATTCAAACGTATCGCGTATTACCTACGCGATAAGATTCAAATCCGAGTGTGCTGGGTTGAATGGTGGGTAGGTTGCAATGTATTGAAAATTATTAAATGCCTCCGCAACTCAGTCAAACTTATCGCGCGTTACCTACGCAATAAGAGTCAAATTCGTAAGTGTCGATTGAAGTGCGGGTAGATTATAATGTATTATTAAAAATGAGAAGAGCCGCCTTAACCTTTTCGGGCTTCACTTCGCTTAGCGCGGCCGAACTAGACAGACGTATATTTATACAGTGTGTGTGTGTGTGACTAAATATGTTAAGTGATTACCATATTTAACTTCAGTTCTTGTGCCTATTTATTTGTGTACTTTGTTACTAGTGTTTTAAAACTTTATAGTGTAAATTTATACTAGCCATGTGTAACGATCGCTGCGGCGGTCTGAAAACAGAGTATTAGAGTAGAACCGATAGAATAGCGAACAGTCGTTATTGTTGCTTATCAGAAACAGGCTCAGGCTGGCTCAGGCTCAGGCTCAGGAACAGTTTCAGTATATCAGTTCAGTATCAGTATCAGTGCAGTATCAGTATCAGATCAGTATCAGTTCAGTATCAGTTCAGTATCGGTTCAGTATCAGTATCAGTGCCGTATCAGTATCAGATCAGTTCAGTATCAGTATCAGATCAGTATCAGTTCAGTATCAGTTCAGTATCAGTGCAGTATCAGTATCAGATCAGTATCAGTTCAGTATCAGTGCAGTATCAGTATCAGTGCAGTATCAGTATCAGATCAGTATCAGTTCAGTATCAGTGCAGTATCAGTGCAGTATCAGATCAGTATCAGTTCAGTATCAGTATCAGAAATTAGACCAAGTTGAGAGGACAGGGAAGGCTGTAAGGGGAGGATGGAGGCCTTTGCTTTCAGGGTCGGTGGACCCGCCAATTAAGTTATCAGTTGAGCTTGTCTGCGGACTCGCCTATTCAAGTTATCAGTTGAGCTTGTCTGCGGACTCACCTATTCAGTTATCAGTTGAGCTTGTCTGCGGACTCGCCTATTCAAGTTATCAGTTGAGCTTGTCTGCGGACTCGCCTATTCAGTTATCAGTTGAGCTTGTCTGTGGACACGCCTATTCAGTTATCAGTTGAGCTTGTCTGCGGACTCGCCTATTCAGACATCAGTTGAGCCTGTCTTCGGACTCGCCTATTCAGACATCAGTTGAGCTTGTCTTTGGACTCGCCTATTCAGACATCAGTTGATGATTCGCTTGTGTGAAGCGGTACTACCAGTAAATCAGCGAGGCAGATACGTGTGTACGATATGTACAGGTAAATACTTCTATTAGTAATTCGCCACTGCTTGATTAAATTGTTCTATGAATCAAACAGTTCGCGACAGCATATCCCTTGAAGCCATACTTATTAACTCCCCTACTAAACCCTGAGGCAGAGGTCAACTATTGTACAATAAGGCACACATCAGAACTAAAAACTGCATAGAGAGGTGATAACTTACTACAAATAATATGTATAAAGTTATCAGTCCCCGTTGGAGCGCCATGGTAAGCACGAAACACTTTGGTAAGCACGACCGTTACTACGAAAAGCGCGGGACGCGAAGGCGACTCTGAGTCGCGCGGGGAAAACGAATATTCTTGAATACCACCGAATACCAACGAGCGACCGTGTGATCGGTTAGTTCGGCCGTGCGACGTTTGGGAGGCCTAGGGCGTGCGTGTCGCAGTATATAATCATTGGATTATAAGAAATTGGAGAGATGTCAGCTGTCAAAATGTATTACCTCAAAAGTAACAGTTTTTTTTGTCTAACCGAATGGATCTTGGTATCTTACGTAAACATTGAAACAACCAAATAAAATAGTAAACTTACCTCATGAAGATCCTGGACTCTAGACTTTCATTAAAACAGGGGAGATGTTAGGTAGCGAACTCTCTGATTCATGATCATTGTGTATATAATTTCTATAGAGTTTTGGCGGAAGGTAGGACGCTGTAAGATAGTAAGCAAGAACCGATTATGTTAATATTTCAGCTAAAATGGTAGTTACATATTCAAAAGACAATCAATTGATGGACATGACAATACGTTAATGTTATTATTTCGCATATATTTTGGACAACCGATATAGACTGTGGTGATCTGTGACGTCCATGTGATTGATGTCTTCTATGATCACCGACCGATTGGCCGATTGCTTTGCTCTGTGTAGCTTATTCCTCGATTACTTTTGTATATTTATTTATTTTTAATTTGTTTGTATTAATTAACTCATTTATTATTTTCTCAGTCTGTTTTGGTCGTGTTATATTGTATGGATGCGTTATAATAAGTTATAATAAGAAAGAAACAATATTATTACCTGACCTGTAGCTAAACAATCTCTTGCCTTTCATAACTGTAATATAATGTAGTTCAGTGAGACAGTCTGTCTATTGTAACTATTCTCAATGAAAAAACAGTGTTCACAATATTTACACTATCCTAGACGCAATGGGAAGAATAAATAACTAATTTTTATGGGGCATTTTCTTTGCTTCCGCTACTTGGAGTATTATATTGTATTTATATTGGCTTTTAAGTTTGACTGGTAAGTTTTAGGATATATTAGATACAATTATCAATTAATTTTAATATTAAAATAAATTAAACTTGTCATATTATGACAAGTAGCAGATACTGAAAGAGAAATTTGCAAAACAATTTGGAATGAAGATGGCAAAACCAGACCAAAGCTTAGGTTTGTGCTTAACACATCACATATGTATAAAACTATATATAATTATTTTCTGCAAATTCTATGCACACAATTCTTACCAGTTGTGTGCCAAGCCACATAACTTAAAAAGCGCGGACCAATCACAAGTGCAGTCTTGTTTGTTAAAACGTCATTTAAAAAAGTCTGTCTACCGACTACCGGAAACAATATCAAAATTTATAAAATTTAGAATCAAAAATCAAAATTTAGAAGCAACTAATTGGGGAAATGAAATCGAACTAGCTTTTCAATCACGCTAAACAACACTGTGGGTGAATGATAAATAAACGCCAAATATTATATACAATATTATACAAAATACAATACAATTTACAGCATGCAGTTATTTATATCGAAATAATACTAAGAAAGTATTTAATTTAGTTTAATACTATGGTCGGGATTGAATAACTCTACGTGTCAGCGTTGATTTTTGACGAATGACAACTGTAAGTAATCTGAATATTATATCGCTTCATTTCAAAAGTTTCATTTCAAAATGATGATGTCGCAAATCGTATGAGACAAAGGGTATACATCACTGACAGCCAAGTGCATTATAAAATTATTATTTTTTAAATATTTCAGATGCCGAAAGCAGAAGTACCCACACAAACTGCCGAAGGCATTAACTGTTATTTGTTTTTACAATGAACATTTTGAAACACTCATGCGCTCAATACATTCCATACTGGATCACACAGATTACAAACATTTGAAGGAGATAATTTTGGTGGACGACTACAGTGACCTGGAAGGCCTTCACGAGCAAGTTCAGAAGGCGGTCAACGAGATAAATAGTAAAATGCGCAAAGATGAAGAAATGTTAGAGACGAATAACATAGATGGTGACAATGTTGTTGATTACATAAACGACGATAGCAATAATGTTGATAAGAAGACGACCGAAAGGACGGACAAGGCAAAGGCAGCTCTGAACGTGAGGCTCTTGAGAACTGGGAAAAGAGAAGGTCTCATAAGAGCTAGGTTATATGGAGCTGATAATAGTGTGGGGGTTGTTGGTATGTTCTGGCTTTAATATTTTTTTGTTTTATGTTAGCGTGACCTACAGTTGACAGCTGATTGGCCTGACGGAATGGCCTTTTTAGATACCAGTAGTGGCATTGGACATTGGATTCTGCAATCATAAACTAGGCAGCCTCTTGACAGTCTACCTGTCCACTTAATCGACTTAATCAAATTTTTTATAAGATTATTTAACTTTAGACATAGATAGTAGATAGAGTCATGAAACAGAATTCTTAATATTATTTTATGTCTCTACCGTTGTTTTTGTCATAGATTGCTTTTATTTATAATTTTCAGGTGTTAGTTTTTCTTGACTCTCATATTGAGATGAACATGAACTGGTTGGTGCCACTTCTGGCGCGTTTGTCTGAAGACGTGGACGGTGTTAAACTCCAATATTCCATGAGGGCAGTTGCACCCATCATAGTTGTTATCAACATGGACACATTTGAATATTCCGCAAGTCCACTATTGAGGGGCGGCTTCAATTGGGGTTTGCATTTTAAATGGGATAATTTACCTAAGGGCACATTGAATAGTAAGTGATGCATTCATTATGTAAACTTGTTAAACATATATAAACACTCTCCATATGTAGAATAGAAGCAAAAAAAAGAGTAACTCCATAATCCAACCATAATGATTGAGCGAAGTTGAGCTTTATTACGAGGCTCATTAGAACCACGTTTCAACACATATTGGTAGAATTTTTTTGTTTTAAGACACTGAGGAATTTAGGCGTCTTCGGCTGCCCATCCGAACTGGATTCGACGATCGACCTCCTAGGAGTTGGCTCTACTTAATTGGACTTGTTGTCCTAAGTATATGTACATATTAACTTCGAGAATTGAACTCTCAACTTTTACAGGGGTGGGCACAACATTGACATTAGACATGACTATCGTCTTGTCCATATTCATCTTAAGGCCTACCCTTTGAGGAACTTCAGTTGACGTCTTCAAGCATCGCATTGAGGTCTCTTATCGACTTCGCCAAGATAAAATAGATTTCAATACGTTATTCCAGGTGAGGAAGATTTTGTGAGACCAATAAAATCACCGACAATGGCTGGCGGTTTGTTCGCTATATATCGGGAGTACTTCAACCACATCGGCAAATACGATCCCTGCATGAATGTATGGGGTGGTGAGAATCTGGAAATATCTTTTAGAGTGAGTTCTTTAGACCTCCTAAAATAACATTGTATTTTACTAAGACAACATTTAAATTTTGTGATATTATTCTTCAATGCAATAAATAATATGCTACTAAATTTTATTCTACATAGCCAAGTAGCCATTTTATAAATTTCACTAACAAAAAAATGTTTCAATGTAGATGATAGATAATGTAGGTACACAGTAATACATACTTCATAAGGCGCGTCGTGAATTTTAAGCTATTAAGCTGCAATTTCAATACAAAATTTCTTTCACAAACATCATACAAACCATCGAAGTAGATTTTAAAAATCGGCCTTGTAGTTTTTGAGTTTATTCGTTATAAATATATAAAAATACAAATCTTCTCTTTATATTATTAGTATTTGGATTTATATTACATATAATTATGGAACATTTAAATCTATAAAATAAGCGACATATGCGTACAGAATAAACTCAGCCTGTCATTTTTTTTTTTTTTTTTTTATTTAATAAGGTACACAAAACAGGACACTGACATTAAATACATTGAATAGATATAGATACATGGAAGTGAACTAGACAGAGGCCCAAAACATGTGTACACAGCATGTCCAAACAAAACAGTGTTACAGAATAAAACAAAGGAAGAAAACAGACGCACTTTCATCCAAAAGCAAGCTTAGCCACATTCTAAAGGAAGTCAATTTGAGAAGAAAGCACGCCCACACAAAACCACAATAAAACAAGTATTATAATACATTAATATATAAGTGCAATAAAATATTATCTATTTAGAGTTTATATGTTTTTTTATTTATTTATTTATATATACATAACAATTAATTTTATTTAATGACGCTCGCAGTTACGATGGCCGTGATATGCTTTTTGAATTTAGTTAAGCTATTTTCGAATATGTCCACTGTACTGCTATGCTTAAGCAGGAGATCGTTATATTGTCGACACATCCTGACAAGGGGGTTATAGAAAGAGGTATTATTGGTGTGTACTTGTAAGGCAAAGGTATTTACAAAAGGATTTCGATATCTAAGTTTTATATTAAAATTAATAAGCGACAAAAGATATGGTGAGTCAATGCGGGAATGAATTATTTTAAAAAGACAAAAGAGGTTGTGACAATTACGGCGGTCCTCGAGTGTAACCATATTAAATTATGTTAGTCTATCTCGATACAAGGGAAGACTCCGGTGAAAGCCATATCTATAACTAAGAATGTTCAAACATTTTTTCTGCACATTTTCAATACGGCCACATTGAATAGCGTAGTAAGGGGACCAAACACAGGAATTATATTCAAGAACACTGCGGACTAACGTATTGTATAGATACAAAAATGTTTTAGGGTTCCTAAAATCTTTAGTAGCTCTAGTCAAAAAACCTAATGTTCTAGTACTTCTACTGATAATACTATCATAGTGGTCACGGAAAGTTAATTTATCATCGAAAAGAACTCCTAGGTCCCTTACTACTGACTTTTTTTCTAAATTCTGTCCTTTAAGTTTATAATTATATTATAGAGGATTTTATGGGCTTTCCTTGAAAAAGAAATAGTGAAGCATTTTCCTACATTCAGAAGCATTCTATTTTCGATACACCAACGATCAATACGTTCCAGGTCTGACTGAAGCAAATATGCATCTGTGGGACTGTTTATAACAGAGTATAATTTTAAGTCATCAGCGTATAATAGACAAGAACAAGACAATCGCTCAATTAAGTCGTTGATGAAAACAAAAAAAAATAAGGGACCCAAATGTGAGCCCTGTGGTACACCAGAAGTAGCCGTAGCAGGTAAAGAAACAAAGCCCTTTATAGTTACAAGTTGACTTCGTTTGCTAAGATATGAATCGATCCAATGCAGTAAACTACCATGAATACCATAATATGATGCCAATTTATTACAAAGGATTTCATGGTTTACCATGTCAAAAGCCTTCGAAAAATCTGTGTAGCGTCAACCTGGCCTCTTTTTGCAAAAGCACAGCAAAGAAAGTGCTTATATTCTAACAGGTTAGACATTGTGGATCTGTGTCTAACGAAACCGTGTTGTCTAGGTGATAAAAAAGGTTCAATGTGATGGTAAAGAGCGTCATAAATTAAGGATTCGAAAAGTTCACCCAAACAGGAGAGTATACTAATGGGCCGGTAGTTCTCGCATTTAGAACGGTCACCAGACTTGAATATTGGGATAATGTGGGCTGTCTTCCACTCTGACGGGAAAACTCCCTCTTGAAGAGATTTATTATAAAGTATGCACAATGGTATGCTATTTTAAGAAAATGTGACTTTGCGTCCAACACATTTGAGTTTAAAATCAACCTTTTACTATCGACGCACGAAGGCAAGATAAACATTTGGAACAAAAAGAAAGTATTTTCTTATTTTTATGTGAAACTATTTCTTTTTGTTTAATTTATTATTAATGGTAGTAGAGAATAGAAAGAAAATTTGAAATTTTTATACATAAAAATATGGCTTTTAATATTCAAAAATCGAAAAAGAGTTACTGTTAAGATGGAAAACAGCGGAAATATACTAGACTTTTTATATGAAAAAAAAAAAAATTAACAATCGCAACAACTACCCACTATTATTAGATACTAAATAATTTTCCTGCCTGCACTTACCTAATGTTAGCATCCTCTACTTCGGGTACACTAATTAAACCACTTTATGTTGAGTCCCAATACTTTTATTCACTCACCGATACATCAAAACTACAATTTCAACTACATATGTATAATTCTCCGATTTTATTTGTTTGATAATATGACGTCGCCAGAGCTAGGGTTTTAGAGATGGGATTTGTACAAAACCGAATAAAATATTATTAATAAGAATAATAAATAAAATACTAATTATTAGTTCAGTGGTAATTTTAAGTAATCTATTTAATTAATGCCATTTAATCAAAAATAATTTCATAAAGTGTTTTCGTCTACGGTTATGAATTATGATAAACTAAAACTTTAAAAATGTATATAAGATTGTGAACTTGATAATTTATGTACGAATCAAAACCTCATGTGACTCCAAATGACTTAGGTCGTGTACATGTCCTGTCTCTAAAACCATAGACAAAATCTGTGTGACGAAAATCTCGAGTTTTTTTGCATTTTCCTCTGAAATTATGCAATAATTTTTGATACTTTTCGTAAAGAATATTATGTTTAGTAAGTGTAAATTAATTCGTGTATATATGAATGTGTAATTAAGTTTAAAACTGGAAAATTCTATGTCGTGAATTGTTTGTTTACCTTTTTTATAAAAAAATAAAATCGGAGGATGAACACTGAACAATTTGAACGGAGCCACGCCATTGGTTCGCGCGTGTCGGAGCATGCGCAGACCGTCCTATCATACGACAACGTGGTGGTGACGTTGCAACGTCACCACGTTAAGCACTTTTATTTCATTCAACATCAGTCCTCCGACAAATTCGGACCAACACAACACATTTCTGTTTGATCGTTCGTAGAGTTCAGTTTAGTGTTTTCACGAAAGTTTGAAATCCGGTAAGTGCTAACAGTTTAATAATTATTTCTATTCCATTTGCCATAACTTTTATATGCTTTCATATATTTTTGTGTATTCCTCCTATACCTACCTGATATTAGTGGAAATATTTAGTTATCCTTCAGAAATAGCCTCGGTGTTTTATATTTTTCGTCTAGTGGATTGATATAGAAATAGGTCTTTGTCTATACGATAAAATATTTATACAGTGAAAATAATGCTTAAAACTTAACATCTTTTATTTGTTGTTGGCGTCTTGATTTTTTTAATATTTACTATATGCAAGTCCAAATTTGGTGGAAATTTCGCCTCAGCTTAAGGTAATTAAAATGATGTTTTTAAAAATAACAAAATTTTATTACTGGGGTGAGAAACTGAATCATATTTATTTTACGAAACATTGCTTCGCGATACATTTTCCATAGTGTTTGTAAATATCGTATTAATATCATTTTATATTTTGCTGCAAAATAAAGAGTTATTTTAGTTAGATTTTAGATACAGGAGTTTTGTATATTATTCCGACAGATGATAGACATTTGCGGGTAGGTATTGAGGCAAGCAGAAAACTTGTTTTTTTCTTCTTCTTATATAACTTCAATAATAGCTACCTGCTCGATAATTTCAATAATTAAAATGTACTCGTAATACTTTCAAACTACCAAACCTCTAATCTATACTAAATTTTATTAATTTTTTTCTTTGAAAATAATCAGGCAGTCCACAATAAACTTACATATAGTCCACATCTTTTTAATTTGCTAGACTCACAATCAATAATAGAACTAATAATTATTTATTTTTTATTTATTTATTTACTAAGATTACATACAGCCATAAATTTAAAGAAAATATATTATAGATTATATACAAATAGGTATACATATATGTGATGTTTTTGTGTGTTATTTCGCTTTTTAATGTTTTAGGTAGTTGATTAATTAGGTTCGGTATGACATAAGCAAGACGTCTTTTTCAATGAAGGTTGTTATAGTTGGGTAAATTAAGTTTTGATTCATCAAGCAATCGGTTTGAATAATTTATATTTGGAATATTTACGTTTTCATTGAAATATTGTTCTTTTAATAGGAATTTTAAGGAATTTTAACGAAAAATCTCTTTTAGAATACGCAATTGAAGTGAAATTTTTTTGTCCAAGTTGCTTTTGAATGTTTTTCTGTAGCTAGATAGTCCATAACATACTATTGGTTCTGCCAATGACTTTTACAGTAATAACAGTACATAATTTGTAAGGGGCTTTGTGTTTTTATTACAGAGAATTTACCCAGTATTGCTCTTAGTTTATCACATACGTGATTAATGTGTTCTAACCAGTTAAGTCGATTGTCTACGACTAGTCCAAGATACGTGTGTTTATTTACAACCTCGATAGTCTCGCATTCAGATGATGTTAGGATTTTTCTGCTATTTGAATGTAGACATTGGTGGTTGTGAGCTATAAGACGTATTATTTACAAAGAAAAATAATAATAAAATTTAGTATGGATTAGGTTGAGTAGTTTGAAAATATTATTGAAATCATTGAGCAGGTATTATACAAGAGTAAAGAGTATTATAGAAGGACAATTTTTCAGCTCGCCTCAAATACCTACCCGCAAATGTCTACCATCTCTCGGGCCAAATGTGTTAAGACATCCTGTTCTGTCTCAGCATGAGGGAAGTTAAGCGCCTAATGTTTGATTTATTTATGGTTTAGGCATTGTGGAGATTTGGCAGGTTATGTGCAATAAGTCCAGTTGTATTGATTTCGTTTGAAATATTAAAAAATTTGAAAATATTAATACCATTCCTTCACTATATTAGTTTATGCTTTGATAAAAGTAGAAAAGTATACATATTTCTGTTGTTACAGGAGCTTTGAATTTTATTGTTTGTCATAAAAAAAAATGGCAGACAGAGTATACTTGAAGTTTGAGCCATTCTCTATATCCGAATTTTATCACTTTTAACTAAAAATAAATTAAAATTTACAGACATTTAAAAAATATATATGTTATTAGCCACTCCATTCCTAAAATCTTACTATGTTCCTGTTGCGTAGGTGTAGTATGAGAATTAATTAAGAAATTTTAAGTTACTTTCTATCTTAAACATTGTCAAAAACTAACTTAGCGATGGTCACCTCGTTACGTAGGTTTACCTAGTATCTAGTACCTACCTTATTGATCGAATAAAGAACGATTCATATTAATTGGACATTGCACAAAAGAATGAACACTATGAAAATATGACGTAGGCTCTAGTGTTAAATTCACAGTGAGATTTTAAATATGTTATTCAATGTTTTATTGTAAAAAAGTGTTTTCTAGATTAATTTCTCACATTTATTAACTTTCTTTTTTATAATTATACCTACTTAACGAATGCTGTGTTTGTGTGAGGTTAATTACATTTTCTTTTTGATTTTCTTACAGAGTCATGGATTCCGAGGCAAGGTTCGTACTCACATTACTCTTTTCATTTTGTAATATGTCGTCAATCATTCGGCAAGGTTCGGATAGGCAGTGTTTGGGAAGCTCCGAGATATCTTCTCGTGCAGAGAAGTGCTCGCTTAGTGTTTCAAACGTGGGCCTTGTAATAAATTTCCACGTCAGTAGGCGTACGCAGGGCAAATAGCAATAGCCGGCAAATAGCCGACTAGGCATCTGATAAGTCTCATGGGTGAGGCGTATGTCCAGCAGTGGGGAATAGGATTATTTGATTATTAATATTGTTGTTCAATACTAGCATTTGTTAACCAATGACCTCATTGGTTTCTCGTCATGTCATTGGACTAGTTAGTAAGATATGTATATTGGTCTTTAAAATAAATTTTAAATTAACAGATCTCTATTGCCGAAACGTCGGGATTTTGGCGGTGTATATCGACTATGGCTATGGTGTTGCAGTTGCTGCTATCCTGCCTGGTTGTAAGTGAAATTTCATTAATTGCAATGATAATTTACACAACTATTTTAACTTTGCTTAATTAGGGTGAGGCCGCCAAAAAATTATAATTTGATTAATGACTTTGCGTCCAGGAACTGGAAAAAAAACGTGAATATACAGAACAGGATATTTTTCTACAATTATTATTTTATCAAACAACAATATTTCCTTTACATAGTCCAAGCGACGACCGTAAAAGGGTGGTGAGTACAAAAATGGACGTTATAACTTTTTGGATATTAGACAAAAAATAAACCAACGGTCTGGCGACCTGTGACTTGACCTATTATTTTTTTTTGGCCAATAAAACACCTTTTAATCGTTGTCTGGCAGAACTTTGGTCAAGTATTAATATGCCAGACCAATTCTATTCATAGGAGGGATAAAAAAGAAAAATTTTGACGTTTAATTTTTTCTTATACCTTATATAGAAAATTTATGTCAAGATTCGGGGTGCCAGACTTAAATTTTTATATTGTATTGATCTAATAGTAAAATATTGTACTTTTATGTGTCTTACACATTAATTTTACAAAAAAATATGGAAAAAATATTCATAAAAAAAGGTCAAGTTATAAAGTCAATTTTTGTACTTATTTTGCATCACTATCTTTTTTACGTCTTAAAGAGTCGGAATTCGATTTTTAGTTTGATTAGTTATTATTATAATTATTATTTTCGTAGATAAAATAAAGCTTTGAAAATGAAACTGAGTTGTGATAAAAGATAATAATTTTTATTTATTAATTAACAAATCTGTAAACAGGTTGAGTAGGTACTAGCGTCTAGACTAGACCGAGCCTGTATCTTAGACGCTAGTTTCTTCTAGTGACAATATTTCCACTTATTACAACAATCCATTCTATTTTACACGCATTTTAAGTACACATTTTTGATTTTACAAATGTGAGGGTAATTTTAAATAAATAAAATGAATATAACTTATTACTCATATATACATTAGGTATTACAAATTATGGAAGAAAGAAATACCCTCTGAAGTTCTGAACAATGAGTTATATTAAGTTATTAACCTTTATAAAATAAATATCACATTATTTTATAGCTCATAATGGCAAAAACAATTACAATAATCTGCAGTGAAACTCTTTGAATTTAAAACTGTTTGAAACTACAGTCAAACTAATACCGAAATACAAGAGAACCAAATGAACCAAAAACCAAACCGAACCACAAAAATAGCATAACATACATATACAAACATACACACAAAAACACACACACACACACACACACACACAAACATACACTTATACATACATACATATATGGGTCAAAATCAGAGGTATTTTACGTTTTCAAATATCTGAAAAATTACTTTCTCTTTTGACCCATATATCAACATAATATATACATATTTTTTACGTGAATATATTTCTTGAATTTTATTTAGAAATAAAATAAAATAAGTGTAGTTATGAGAATGTATTAATTTTTCAAAAAACTAATGAATGTTTCCCCACGGTAGATATGCCCTTAGAAACATTTATGTTACTTTTTAGTTACCCGGTGACATAAAATTTTAAGTTAGGTACTTTTGTTATATGAGGCCAATTCGACGGCCTTACCCATTAACTAAAGTAGAAGACACACATTAACTATTTTTATTATCATATAAATCAACTTTTTTGTACTGTCTTTCCAGTGCTGACTCTATGTAATAATATTTTTTTTAATAGGGAGGAAGAAGACTCCGAGACCTACTCACCGTCGACCCCACTGTCGACCCCACCGTTGACCTCACCGTCGACCCCACGGTGGTATCTACCGTCGACCCCACTGTCGACCCAACCGTGGACCCCACCGTCGACCCAACCGTGGACCCCACCGGCGACCCCACTGTCGAGCCCACCGGCGACCCCACTGTCGAGCCCACCGGCGACCCCACTGTCGAGCCCACCGGCGACCCCACTGTCGAGCCCACCGTGGACCCCACTGTCGAGCCCACTGTCGACCCCACCGCCGCCCCCACCGCCGAATACACCGACGAACTCACCGCCGAAACCAACGAAGCCGATTTATTGTTTTGTTCTAAACTTTTATGTATAGTGAAGTAACAAGCAAAATTAACCGTCAACCTTTCGGAACAGCAAGCCGCTTCAAGTGTAAATTGTATTAATGCATGCCTATTAAGCCTCATATTGTATTAGCCTCATATAAATTTTGAAAAAAAAAAAAAATATTACTGTATTAGCCTCAAATAAATTGTGAAAAAAAAATTAAATTTTATTTCTGTAGTGTTTGCTAAGTGAAATGCCATACATAAAAAGATTCCTGTCGGCGAGGCGCATCTAATGCGTGCATCGTTTCTCTGGAACTGGTATACTTCCAGCCTTATAAGTAAAAAAAAATCTTACTCAACTTCGGAAACGATCCACACCTTTTTACTATACCTGTCAAATAAGAATAGGATCGCACTTGCTGCAAACTTCACATGATCCGAGTCATCATAGTACCTAATAAAATTAGATAAAATATATATAAATAAAACTAAAATATAATAAAACTATTAAATAATTAAACTATAAGTGTAAATAAAAAATGTAGCTTAATTTACGCTTCATGCAATAAGAGCACTTTTGATACCCTGCCAGTGTTGCCAACCGTATGATTTAAATCGTATTTATAAGATCTTTTATAAATTAAGTTTGCTTTTCTGTTAAGTTCAAAATTCATTCAAGAATTTTATTTCGATTTAACTTGTGTTCTATCATTTACGTGTGCGGGTTTTATTGTAAATACGCACTTGGGGTTTTTTTTCTAGAATTCTAGGCGAAATACGACTTTTTTTTTTAAATGTACTGTAAGATCCCTTGGAAAATAAAGTTGGCAACACTGATCCCAACTGACCAGTGTGCTGTTAACTACGCTTCCGTGTACATGCGCTCTTGTGTTATTCCTGTTTTCGAACATATCTGTTGAATTGTTAGATATTTGTTGACATTATTATAGTTATTTGTTGATTTTGTTTTATTTTTAAGTAGTTTGTAGTGCTTGTGAGTGAATAAATAAATCACATTACAAAAATAATAAAAACTAATAAAAATATTAGATAAAAAGAATAAATTCTTGTTTTTTTTTAAGACCTCTATTGCCTCTATTGCCTCAAAGAGATCTACAGAACGAGTACCCACGCGCATTTTTACGGGTAACGGCCAAACGCACAAGTGCGAAAAATTTAGCCACGAGGCCACTGACCCGATGGTGCTGGAGCGGAGGAAGACACGCTACCTACTTCATTCGCCTCAGCGAGGAGTTATATCTCTTTATATAAACTTTTGGATTTTTAGTGGAAGTTTTATAGACTGTATAAGTTTTGAGGCAAACTATTTAAATTGACGGTATCTGGATTTTTTTATTTTTAGATTACTCCAGTAACTAAAGAGTTGATTAATCAAAACTTATTCTGTACAATGAATTTTGTGTTATTATCTGACAAATATTTTCTGTAATATAGTTTGAATTAAATTTTGACTTAAGTTAAAGTCGAAATCAATTGTAATTTTAACTTTTACAAATTCGCATATGTTGCGCCTATATTTATAACGATAGGTTCCATATTTTGTAGGTTGAAAAATTATATTTTATTTAAGACTAGGCCCTTTTACAGCCTTTATTTTAACCGACAAGGCCAGTATACAGCCACCTACCTATGTTTGAAAAAGTCCCTTTACTATCTTGATTCTATTACCTTAATTTTGACCCAAAAATTTCGAATTTAATCTGACGTAAGTTGTAATATTCATTTTCATTTTACTGAATTTTAACCAAATTTTAACCGAGTCAATTCGCGTAGCAAGACCTTTAAACTTGCTACACGGATATAGCATTAATAATACTATTTATTTATTTGTGAAATAAGGGCCGACAACAATCTCGACCAATTGCAAATTCACTTGAAGTTAATTTGATTGGCTTTATTTTAATCCTGTAATTTCACTTATTTTGTAGTAAATTAACGAAATTCAAAAGTTTTATAGAAAAATGATTGGTATCCGTATCCCAACAGGGGAAGACAGGGGAGTGAAACCCGCAAATCGTCAACGATGGAGAAAGCTGGGTCCCCTATACAGATCCTGACTTCCAAGGTGAGACGCAGTATAGGGGAGCGGGAGGCCATTAAAAATAGAACAATTATTCTTCATTAGCTGGTATTTTCAAAAGCTGGTTTTAACAAAGTGAAATCTGTCTTTTTCTATGCCACTTTGCCATCATATCAGTCGAGCGCCGAAATGGTGGTCGCCTGTTACTTAGTCTAACACACTCAGCAATGCAAGATAATACATATTTAGGAAAAATTTAATAAAAAAAAATCGTTTCTTTTTCAATTATCTTTATTAAACTTACAAAAACGGAAGTTCACAATAAAATATGTACATTTATTTCGTGGTTTTCTTTATATTAACACAAATTGTATATTATTATTGTTGTAAATAGCACTAATTGAATAGTTAACCTTTTTTATGTACTTATATACATACTCTTTTATATTTCATTGTTCTTTAAAATATTATGTGACCAATAAAAAACATGTTCGTAGCAACACATACGGCATTATTTTTCTTTATACATTAAATATATCTCTTCCCTCATATTCCAACAATTACATTTTAAATATAAAATTAGACAGACCATTTTATTGTTTATTGAGATTTACCTACTTTTAGAGACAGAGAGTAGGTCCTATAATGTGACCTCACTTTTTTCATGTGAAGGTCATCAGACAGGGTGACGGTAAGGTAGTAAAGGATGGTGGTAGGTGGCTACCGTCACCCACGACACAAGTAACGGTACAGTAGGATTAAGGATAAGGGATCAGGAAATTGGCTCTGGCGTCCCTTACTTACACATCGAAACACAACAGCTCACAATATAATAATTTCACTGTGGTCTTCTGTGAGGAGGTGGTTACTGCCGCCAGACGGGCTGCCCATAAGATTGCGAAACTCGGTGTGCCCTGCCACTACTTGCCAGATCCAGCTTTATAAGCTCATTTACAAAATTGGCCCTGACGGGTATCGAACTTGAGACTCCTGAGACAGAGCACATGTGCCAGTAATACGTACTTACTTATAATAAGAAAAGAATTCACCGTTCTTTTACAATTAATATTAGTCTTAAATGCAGGGCACAATGCATTTCGCAGTTATTAAACTGAGCAGCCTGTCTGGCTACAATAACCATCGCTTTTCGATGGTTCTAGGAAACAAGGGATGGAACATAGGCTACTGGTTAGCTGCACACGAGGGCGTAACCGTAGGCAAGAGCTAGTTTAGAATAAACTGAATTATTTATACTTCGAGACGAATTTGTATATTGAGAGAAGTGTTGAATAAAAAATTATTCATTAGCGTCACTTAGACTTATCAACTTAGGTGAGACCAGGCTCTAGTATAAATTTCGATAGGATTATATATATTTCCCAACTTTTTCCTTTATCAACAATTTGAATACACAAAATTCCAAGTAGAAAAAAAAATTTACTATGAAATAAGTAATATTATGTCTGGTATCGTACTCGCTAATAAAAAATATAATTTATTATTAATCACATTACAAAATGGTAATTATAATATTGTCACATAATTTACAGTAGGGCCTCGATAATCCGGACTCCCGCTTGTTCGGTGATCGCTGTAATCCGGCCGGCCGGTGATCGCTGTAAGTGAGGCAGAAGCTCAAGAATGGGCTGCTGGTGGTGCCGAAAGCGAGTTACAAAGATATGAAGTGTTAACTGATGAGGAGATTGTGCGAGCGGCTATGTGTGAGGACGATGAGCAAGATGAGGACAATAGCGTTGAAATTCTAGAAATCACAAAAGTTGGTAATTCAGAGGCAGTAGGAGCTTTAAACACTGCTTTAAAATGGGCTGAAGATAACGAATTTGATAGCCACGAAGTTATGTTTCTCCGTCGACTTAGAGACCGGGCTTTCGAAATGAAGTGCGAAAATTATAAACAGAAGAGTATTACAGACTTTTTCAAGAAGAATTAACATAGTTTTATTTTAACTTACTGATTTCCTTACATGGTTGTAATTTTGAACATGTACATTTTGTCTTTATGCTATAATTTAAAAATTGATTAAAGAAACTACGGTTAAACATGTGTTTTATTAACATTAAATATGGCATACTATAATCCGGACGCCTCGATAATCCGAAAAGGGTCTTGTTTTTGCCTCTCCGGATTATCGAGGCCCTACTGTATTTACTAAATTTATATATTAAAACAACCAATATGATACTGAACAACATTTTAAAATTACAGTTTATATATAATATTACTTTATTTTGGCACTAAACATTAGAAATCCATCAAGATCGAATTCAAATTAAAGTCAGTACCTACAGTCTGTATGTAAATAATAATCGATTGTTATTTTACAATTGATAAAAAACTCTTTTTAAATTGAAATAGATATATATATAACATTGCTTATACAATTTCTTCTTATTTTTTACTAAGAAAAAAGCTCATTCAGATCAATTTCACAATATTAACATTTTTTTTTTAGTAGCGTAGCCCAACAAACTTTCAACAAATGAGATTCAAAAACATGAATATTTTAACAACTATACTGCGTTTTAATTTGACATTTCCTGGGTTGCAGGTAATCAATTTATAATCAGACCATACAAAAATAGTGATGTCACCTAATCAAACTTATTAAGAAAAATTGCGGTTTTATAAAGCCCAAAGAGTATATAATCACTACGTTTTAATAAAGCCTAGCCCTATATGTTCCTTGGACTAGCTCTACTTCTAAACTAGTAGTAAGCCTAGCCTGGCCTAGCGTTAGCCTAGTAGCTCCTAGCTAGACCACTACGTTTTTTTTAAATAGTTTTTTTGTAAGCGTAACATTGTGATGTTCCGTTTACTTCACCAAAAAAGTGAATTGTGATGACGCGTAACGTGCCGAGTTAAACAACCGGTGCCCACGCCTACCAAATGGAAAAACGAAACGATAGCGCGATATAACCTGTCGGCACGACGCCATCTGTTCGACATAATCGGCGACATAAATACATCACAAGTGATGTAGTACAATTGGAAACAACAGGTGTCGTTGTATAATGTTAATGAATCGCGTTTAATTACAGACTATACTAATTCGAAAGAGTAATTTAACATTTCCTTTCCTTTGTTGCAGGTTTTTCACCATACAGAAATAGTGGTCACCTAATCAAACTTATTAAAAAACTTGCGGTTTTATAAAACCGTAATCAATGCTTTTAGAATGTGGTGTCCAACTTGGACCACCGCCCTAACGCATTGCATTTCAACGCCTGCGTGGAACGCGCTAGAAGATTTTGACTTCTAACAGACAGCGAAAATAAATGGTGCGTGGTGAATTCTATAATAAAAAGCTTTATCATATATGTGAGCAAGCCGTGTAAATAAATTAATTTGTGTTTATAGAAACCTTGTAAATTATAATTGTATATTGGAATATAGCTACATGGTAATTGATGGTTGAGTTCTATTGTGTGACTGCATCCGATATCCAAAGAAGATAACAAACATTTACCTATACCACAAACTGGTGACCACCGACGACTCACAAAATATTTGTGAGTTAATAGAAACCGCATAAGATATATGGAAAAGTTTTAAATATACGTATTCGGAAAAAACAACTTGGAGTGTGGTGCAAACATAAGCGGAGCGTTTTTTCAAATAAATTAAAAATTGCATCAGCAGAAGATGATCTTGTAGCACAGGTCGCAGAGCTAACAAAACAAGTCTTAGCTCTTACTGCCAGACCAAACGGAAGAGACCACAGTCACACCACTTACCGCTGGAATACGGATATGTGCCGAACTCGCTCACGAAGTCGCTCCCGACCACGACAGCCACCACCGAACCATCCACATTGTTATTACCATTACACATACGCTGACAAGGCTAGAAAAGGCAAGCAACCATGCAGCTTCGAGTCGGTAAACTCGAAGGGCAGTCGGAAGTAGCGGCCAACGACTGCCCATCATCTACTACAGGCCGTCTATATATGACTGATCGCGCCTCAAAAATGCAGTTCCTGGTGGACACTGGTTCCGACTTGTGTGTTTTTCCGCGAGCAGCAGTCAAGACGCCCTGTACCAAAACATCTTACGAGTTGGTAGCTTCTAATGGTACAGTGATACACACCTATGGACCAATCCGTCTTCATCTAAATCTAGGACTGAGAAGAGATTTTGTTTGGAATTTCATAATCGCTGACGTTTCAAAACCCATCATTGGAGTGGATCTCTTTAGTTACTATGGATTACTAGTGGACTGTAAACATCAGCGCCTGATCGACAGTATTACGTCGCTAACTGCAAACGCCCAACTGTCCAAATCTTCAGATGGTATCTCCTCTGTCAAAGTAGTTTCGGGAGAATCAGAGTTTCACGATATTTTGCGCAGTTATCCCGAAATTATGAGACCAGCAGGTTTGCAGTCTATAGTGAAGCACAACACTCTTCATCACATCCGCACAACGCAAGGTCCTCCAGTTTATTTCAAGCCAAGACGTCTCGACCCAATTCGATTCCAAGCAGCCAAGAAGGAATTTGAAGACATGCTTGAGATTGGAACTGCTAGACGTTCAGAGAGTCAATGGTCCTCTGCACTACATATGGTCAAGAAGAAAGACAACCGTTGGAGACCTTGTGGTGACTATCGAGCACTAAACTCCAGAACAATTCCTGATCGGTATCCTATCCGACATATACAGGATTTTACCTATGAGCTTGCTGGAGCTACAATCTTCTCCACAGTTGATCTTGTGAAGGCATATAACCAGATTCCCGTCAACCCTGAGGATATACCCAAGACCGCAATCACGACACCATTCGGATTGTTCGAATTTCCCTATATGACTTTTGGACTTCGGAATGCTGCGCAAACTTTCCAGAGGTTCATTGACGAAGTCTTGGGTGGTCTCGAATTCTGTTACGGCTATATTGACGATATAATTGTGTTTTCGCAGTCTCCAGAGAAGCATAAAGAACATCTGCATCAATTATTCGAGAGACTTAAAAAATACGGCATTCTGATCAACACAGCCAAGTGCAAATTTGGTCTATCAGAAGTGACTTTCCTCGGATATTCCGTGTCGACAGCTGGTATCAAGCCTCTGAATACCAAAGTTCAGGCTATACAGGAGTACCCCATTCCTAAAACTGTAAAGGAACTTCGACGTTTTTTAGGGATGCTTAACTTTTATCGCCGATTTGTGCCAAACGCTGCACAAGTTCAAGCTCCTCTTAATGCCTTGCTTGCCGGACCCAAAGTCAAAGGATCACAGCCTATCAAAATGACTCCGGAACTGATACGTGCATTCGAAGACTGTAAAGTATCGTTGTCAGAAGCTACCCTTCTCAACCATCCGGATCCGTCTGCAGAATTAGCGTTGATCACGGACGCTTCAGACGCTGCTATAGGTGCTGTACTGCAACAACGTTGCCAATCCGATCAAGACTGGAAACCTTTAGCGTTCTTCTCGCGTAAGCTTTCCACCTCACAGAAGAAATATAGTCCTTACGACCGTGAACTATTAGGAATTTATGAAGCAGTTAAGTACTTCCGATACATGGTGGAGGCAAGAACGTTCGTCGTGTTCACTGATCATAAACCGCTGACTTTTGCTTTTTCTACGAACAAGAGTACATGTACTCCACGTCAATTTAGATACCTAGACTTTATTGCACAATTTACAACTGACATTAGATATTAGCCTGGCAAAGAAAACGTCGTAGCTGACGCACTGTCACGAGTGGAAGAGATTACAACTGCCATTGATTACGAGGAACTTGCACGTTATCAGGAATCAGACCCTGAACTGCAAGACCTCCTGCTAAACGGTTCAGCCTTGAAACTGAAAAAAAGGAAATATATGGAGAATAACTTACCTGTCTACTGTGATACCTCTGTACAAACTCCTCGACCGTATATCACTCCTCATCTACGTAAACAAGTTTTCCACATGATTCATGGCCTGCATCATCCCGGAGCATCTGCAACTGTGCGACTGGTCACGCAGAGATTCGTATGGCCAGGAATAAAAAAGGACTGCAGAGAATGGACAAGAGAATGCCTACAGTGCCAGAAAAGCAAGATTTTCCGCCACACTAAATCACCTCTTTCCTGTTTCCAAACTCCTTCCTCGAGGTTCTCCCATATACACCTCGACATCATAGGACCCTTACCTGTGTCTTATGATTTCAGATATTGCCTTACAGTCATCGACAGATTTACTCGTTGGCCTGAGGCGTTTCCGTTGAAGGAGATAACAGCGGAATCCTGTGCAACTGCCCTCGTCTCTGGCTGGATAGCCAGGTACGGTTGTCCTGCTCGAGTGACTACGGACCGTGGTCGACAGTTCGAGAGCAGTCTCTTCAAGGCCCTCACTGCCTTGATTGGTGCGTGCCACTTTCGCACCACGGCATACCATCCTGCGGCGAACGGCATCGTCGAGAGGATGCATCGCCAACTCAAGTCTGCCATTATGTGCCACAACACAGCCAGCTGGGTTGAATCTTTGCCCTTAGTACTTCTGGGAATGCGTAGTTCCTGGAAAGAAGATCTACAGTCGTCTCCAGCTGAACTCGTTTATGGCGAACCCCTGCGCTTACCGGGTCAATTCTTCACACCCAGTGACGACTGCAACGTTAGAGACGTCACCGAGTACGCCAACCGGCTTCGCTCCTACATGGCGAAACTAACTCCACGACCTACCACATGGCACAGCAATTCACCCTTCTACATTCCCCAAGATCTGCATACATCTACACATGTCTTCGTTCGTCAAGACCATGTCAGACGTTCTCTAGAACCGCCGTACGCTGGACCTTATAAGATATTAAAGAGGCAGCCTAAATTCTTTACTGTCGATGTCCGCGGCAAGGTTCAGAACATCTCCGTCGACAGGCTGAAACCAGCATTTTTGATGAGCGAGGCGACGCCCCTCAACGAAGACAGATGCGAGCTGCCCGATGAGCCCTCTTCAAGTCAAGTACCTAACGTCGTGCCTGATGAGAAGAGATCGCGCAGTGGTCGTCGGATCAGATTTCCGGACTACTATCGACCATAGTCATGGTCTGGCCGGGGGGAATATGTGGTGTCCAACTAGGACCACCACCCTAACGCATTGCATTTCAACTTGGGCCATACACCATACAAAACCAACCTTTTTCAACGCCTGCGTGGAACGCGCTAGAAGATTTTGACTTCTAACAGACAGCGAAAATAAATGGTGCGTGGTGAATTCTATAATAAAAAGTTTTATCATATATGTGAGCAAGCCGTGTAAATAAATTAATTTGTGTTTATAGAAACCTTGTAAATTATAATTGTATATTGGAATATAGCTACATAGTAATTGATGGTTGAGTTTTATTGTGTGACTGCATCCGATATCCAAAGAAGGTAACAAACATTTACCTATACCACAAGAACATTAACTAGTTTGGAATTAATATTAATTATTATTTAATTGTTAAAATTTAATTTTTTGCAGTCCTTTCTATAAGTCGCAATTCTTTTCGATTATTATAATTTTGACATCAAATTGTGACAATAATTTTGTGATATTTTTACCGTAAAATGTAACACCGATATTAGTACATCACTACGGACAAAACTTTGGTAACATTAATTTAAAATTTGACATTAGGACCTGTCAAATTACTCCTTCGAATTATGGAACACACTAAAGTTCACACTCGACTTCCACACACAAGCTTCTTACAGGACAACAACAACCTGTTGTTATTATTCTGTTACCGAGTACAATTGAATATAGTCAATATTTGACTATTATAAGATCTAAGATCTAACAAAGTCCCACTGATTAGTCGGTTGGTTGTCGCAAATGACCAAAAGCAGAGGCTCGCCGCGGTGAGCTCGCTCCACTCCCAGACACATCCCGGCAGCCGTGTTGTATATTGGACTCATCGCCTGTATTATAAACAAACAAAAAAAAAACATCGTTATTATGTCAGCCGTTATTGGTTAAAAACAGTATTTGTCATCATTGTTCAACTAGAGAGCAAAATTGTTTTTTGCTGCGAGTGCCGACTTTAAATCACGAACCAACGAAAACTACTGAGCGCACTGAGTGATTTAAAGGTACGAGACATAAAAAATTTGCTGTCGTGTTAAATAAAATAATAATAATAATCGTGTTAAATAGTAATTATCATACTAATAAAATCAAAATTTTATTCCTGTGAGTTAAATCACGCTCGCATCAGAAATCGATTTTTCTGCGAGTTTTTAGACACCAAAAGCTGAGCGTTTTATTCCTTAAGAATCTATTCAATACATATTAATATAATATAATACAAATAATATATTATAATAATATGTTTTAATTATATTTATTAAATTATTTATTTATTTATTAAATTTATTAATATTTTAAATTATATTTATTTAATTAATTTTTATATAATCTTTCTTGAGGAGTAAACTTCAGTTGTGTTGAGCGTCTGGAAACAAAAATAATTGTCGGATAAATCCGTCTCTGGTGGCTAATGGAATGGACCACCTCAAAACATAAATCTAGTATTTTACAGTATACCTACCTACAATGAAAGCGATTAGAATCGAATGAGAAATAGAATGGCAGTGTTGAGAGCTATGAAGGAGAGGAAGCTGCATCATTTCGGGCACGTGATGTGGATGAAAGGTGGCCGTATTTTTCAACTAGTGATAAACATAGCAGAGGCGGGTGAAAGTCATCCACCTCGCTTCTCAGGGACGCAAGACCTTAATGGCATGGCATGTATTTAATTCTTACTGTGCACCGCCCAACTCGTGACATTTGCCGAGAGATGGCGTCACATTGTTGGAAGCATCAAGACAAAGGGTCCGTCCCAATACTAACTCCTTTAGTACGGTCTCGAACCATATCTGGAAATTAAATACATTACACACATTTTAATATTATTGAAAATTTTAAAAATAAATCAAGTAAACATTACTAAAGGTTACGAAGCAACTATCATTATAGACTAAGGCCCGGTTTTTGCCTACCAACGGTACTTATAGCCACGAGTCGTAAGGGTGACGCGTTCCTATATTCATCTACTCGTAGATGAAATTACCGAATCCTTTTACTAACGGACGGGAGGACAACCGATAACGATCCGTACGTCCGTTGTAGGGCATGAGTATAAATTATAAAATAACTCACTATTAATATATTTAATAATGGCCTTATAATTTTATACCCATTGTGTTATAAGTGGTAATGTGATAGATGTCAACCATTAATGTTAGATGTTTACTTTTAGCTAAATGTGAAAGAAGAACTTTAGGGAATAGGTGGTTGCTTGGAGATAGTGCATATGTCGCGTATTACCTACGCGAAGAGTCAAATTCATTCAAACGTATCGCGTATTACCTACGCGATAAGATTCAAATCCGAGTGTGCTGGGTTGAATGGTGGGTAGGTTGCAATGTATTGAAAATTATTAAATGCCTCCGCAACTCAGTCAAACTTATCGCGCGTTACCTACGCAATAAGAGTCAAATTCGTAAGTGTCGATTGAAGTGCGGGTAGATTATAATGTATTATTAAAAATGAGAAGAGCCGCCTTAACCTTTTCGGGCTTCACTTCGCTTAGCGCGGCCGAACTAGACAGACGTATATTTATACAGTGTGTGTGTGTGTGACTAAATATGTTAAGTGATTACCATATTTAACTTCAGTTCTTGTGCCTATTTATTTGTGTACTTTGTTACTAGTGTTTTAAGACTTTATAGTGTAAATTTATACTAGCCATGTGTAACGATCGCTGCAGCGGTCTGAAAACAGAGTATTAGAGTAGAACCGATAGAAAAGCGAACAGTCGTTATTGTTGCTTATCAGAAACAGGCTCAGGCTGGCTCAGGCTCAGGAACAGTTTCAGTATATCAGTTCAGTATCAGTTCAGTATCAGTGCAGTAACAGTATCAGATCAGTATCAGTTCAGTATCAGTTCAGTATCAGTTCAGTATCGGTTCAGTATCAGTATCAGTGCCGTATCAGTATCAGATCAGTTCAGTATCAGTATCAGTTCAGTATCAGTGCAGTATCAGTATCAGTTCAGTATCAGTGCAGTATCAGTATCAGATCAGTATCAGTTCAGTATCAGTTCAGTATCAGTTCAGTATCAGTGCAGTATCAGTATCAGATCAGTATCAGTTCAGTATCAGTGCAGTATCAGATCAGTATCAGTTCAGTATCAGTATCAGAAATTAGACCAAGTTGAGAGGACAGGGAAGGCTGTAAGGGGAGGATGGAGGCCTTTGCTTTCAGGGTCGGTGGACCCGCCAATTAAGTTATCAGTTGAGCTTGTCTGCGGACTCGCCTATTCAAGTTATCAGTTGAGCTTGTCTGCGGACTCACCTATTCAGTTATCAGTTGAGCTTGTCTGCGGACTCGCCTATTCAAGTTATCAGTTGAGCTTGTCTGCGGACTCGCCTATTCAGTTATCAGTTGAGCTTGTCTGTGGACACGCCTATTCAGTTATCAGTTGAGCTTGTCTGCGGACTCGCCTATTCAGACATCAGTTGAGCCTGTCTTCGGACTCGCCTATTCAGACATCAGTTGAGCTTGTCTTTGGACTCGCCTATTCAGACATCAGTTGATGATTCGCTTGTGTGAAGCGGTACTACCAGTAAATCAGCGAGGCAGATACGTGTGTACGATATGTACAGGTAAATACTTCTATTAGTAATTCGCCACTGCTTGATTAAATTGTTCTATGAATCAAACAGTTCGCGACAGCATATCCCTTGAAGCCATACTTATTAACTCCCCTACTAAACCCTGAGGCAGAGGTCAACTATTGTACAATAAGGCACACATCAGAACTAAAAACTGCATAGAGAGGTGATAACTTACTACAAATAATATGTATAAAGTTATCAGTCCCCGTTGGAGCGCAATGGTAAGCACGAAACACTTTGGTAAGCACGACCGTTACTACGAAAAGCGCGGGACGCGAAGGCTACTTTGAGGCGCGCGGGGAAAACGAATATTCTTGAATACCACCGAATACCAACGAGCGACCGTGTGATCGGTTAGTTCGGCCGTGCGACGTTTGGGAGGCCTAGGGCGTGCGTGTCGCAGTATATAATCATTGGATTATAAGAAATTGGAGAGATGTCAGCTGTCAAAATGTATTACGTCAAAAGTAACAGTTTTTTTTTGTCTAACCGAATGGATCTTGGTATAACAAATATCGTATATTCATTTTACGTAAACATTGAAACAACCAAATAAAATAATAAACTTACCTCATGAAGATCCTGGACTCTAGACTTTCATTAAAACAGGGGAGATGTTAGGTAGCGAACTCTCTGGTTCATGATCATTGTGTATATAATTTCTATAGAGTTTTGGCGGAAGGTAGGACGCTGTAAGATAGTAAGCAAGAACCGATTATGTTAATATTTCAGCTAAAATGGTAGTTACATATTCAAAAGACAATCAATTGATGGACATGACAATACGTTAATGTTATTATTTCGCATATATTTTAGACAACCGATATAGACTGTGGTGATCTGTGACGTCCATGTGATTGATGTCTTCTATGATCACCGACCGATTCGATTGCTTTGCTCTGTGTAGCTTATTCCTCGATTACTTTTGTATATTTATTTATTTTTAATTTGTTTGTATTAATTAACTCATTTATTATTTTCTCAGTCTGTTTTGGTCGTGTTATATTGTATGGATGCGTTATAATAAGTTATATGCCTTTCATAACTGTAATATAATGTATAATAGTTCAGTGAGACAGTCTGTCTATTGTAACTATTCTCAATGAAAAAACAGTGTTCACAATATTTACACTACCCTACACGCAATGGGAAGAATAAATAACTAATTTTTATGGGGCATTTTCTTTGCTTCCGCTACTTGGAGTATTATATTGTATTTATATTGGCTTTTAAGTTTGACTGGTAAGTTTTAGGATATATTAGATACAATTATCAATTAATTTTAATATTAAAATAAATTAAACTTGTCATATTATGACAAGTAGCAGATACTGAAAGAGAAATTTGCAAAACAATTTGGAATGAAGATGGCAAAACCAGACCAAAGCTTAGGTTTGTGCTTAACACATCACATATGTATAAAACTATATATAATTATTTTCTGCAAATTCTATGCACACAATTCTTACCAGTTGTGTGCCAAGCCACATAACTTAAAAAGCGCGGACCAATCACAAGTGCAGTCTTGTTTGTTAAAACGTCATTTAAAAAAAAAGTCTGTCTACCGACTACCGGAAACAATATCAAAATTTATAAAATTTAGAATCAAAAATCAAAATTTAGAAGCAATTAATTGGGGAAATGAAATCGAACCAGCTTTTCAATCAAGCTAAACAACACTGTGGGTGAATGATAAATAAACGCCACATATTATTTACACGATTTATATACAATATACAATACACCCAACCAGCAAAGTAGTCCAATAAGAAATGTTCTTATTACTAAAAAGTTGTAAATAAGCGTTATTAAAGTATTCGTTAGAACCGTTTATTCTATAGTAGCGACTTATACAACATTTCAGCTTTATAAAATTAAACAGCATTTAGGCAACAATAATAGGTGTTGTAACCGTTTACGTGAAAATCTTAGACAACGCCTTTAACTCAGTGCTGTAATTGACTTCTCTAAAGCCCTTTATAGGACCATATTGCACTATTAACGCTTTAACCGTAACTGGTTTGAAGCAAATTTGTGTTATATTATAGCTCCCAAATAAGTATTATAGTGCAATGTTTTAATAGTGGCAAAAACACAACTATAGAACAATAATGCACTATAGGTGTATTTGATATTACCATTATATAGCAAATCAGAACGATAAAAGCTTACAAATGACTACTATAGCGCAAATGCTATAACTGCTACGAGAACATACTTTTAACGCTAAAAAGTCATCAAACAGTTTTAACGCTGCTAGTATATCACATAGTGACTTTACAGAGTTTTTGTCACTGTTATAACACATTTAGGATATATTAAAGTAGCATTCCATTACTATTTTGCAACCTAAACCTCCTGTAAGAAATTTTATATTATTTTTATACAACATCAGTCCACTATTTTGCTTAGCTGTCTGTACATTAAACATTTTTTTCAAAAAAACAATTTGTACACGTTGTACTTATTTTACTAAGGTCAAAAAAATAGTCTTTATATTTTTTGAATATTTGTGCTTAGTTTACCTAAGTCAAATGTATCAGTCAAAAATTACAAAGGAACCATATTTAATCATGGCTGCACATGTCTGCTTTAATATCTGTATACTAAGCCTATAGTAAGCACGCAAATACGTTATAGTCACTTAATAGTACTTCTCAAGACTTTAATATTTTTAATAGACTTTAATAAAATAAATACTGTAAAAAAAGGGGGGGCATTAAAAATTTGTTAAAAATACTTATGTACTCTATCAGAAAAATTTTGGTCGCAAGAAATTTTCCGTCTTAAAAAATAAAAACTGTAAATATTACAAGTCGTGAATAAGTAATATCGTAATAAATAATATCATCACTTTTTTCAATATCACTTTATATCAAGAAGTTAACATCACTTTTTTTTATTGCACAAAACGAACACTTTTCTAAACCACACGCAAGAAACGACGCCATCATTAAACTTGTAGTAAGTGGTACATTAAAAGCTCCACCTTCTCTAATAAAGTACAAAAAAGTTCTTTAATAGAGTCATTGTTCCTTTTATGTAACCTTTTAGTGATGAAAGGGTAACAACATTACCTTTAAAACCTTAAAATGTATTCTTCGACACTGTTTTACCACAATTATAGTAATAAACTGTGATGTGGGAGCCACAATAACTCGGCTATGTCACTAAAGAGCTGTCTAATGGCGCCAAAACCTGCCTGAGTAAACGTTTCCATCATTGCTATAGGACATACATGAAACACAAAAAGTTATTCCGAAAACGTTCTCTCGATTGCTATAGTACACGATTTTGCTGGTTGGGCAATTTACAGCGTGCAGTTATTTATACCGAAATAATACTAAGAAAGTATTTAATTTAGTTTAATACTGTAGTCGGGATTGAATAACTCTACATGTCAGCGTTGATTTTTGACGAACGAAAACTGTAAGTAATCTGCATATTATAGCGTTTCATTTCAAAAGTTTTGCAACCACTGTGTGTTATATTTAAATGATGATCTCGCAAATCGCATGAGACAAAGTGCATTATAAAATATATTTTTTTTTAAATATTTCAGATGCCGAAAGCAGAAGTATCCACACAAACTGCCGAAGGCGTCAACTGTTATTTGTTTTTACAATGAATAAATTGAAACACTCATGCGCTCAATACATTCCATACTGGATCACACAGATTACAAACATTTGAAGGAGATAATTTTGGTGGACGACTACAGTGACCTGGAAGGCCTTCACGACCAAGTTCAGAAGGCGGTCAACGAGATAAATAGTAAAATGCGCAAAGATGAAGAAATGTTAGAGACGAATAACATAGATGGTGACAATGTTGTTGATTACATAAACGACGATAGCAATAATGTTGATAAGAAGACGACCGAAAAGACGGACAAGGCAAAGGCAGCTCTGAACGTGAGGCTCTTGAGAACTGGGAAAAGAGAAGGTCTCATAAGAGCTAGGTTATATGGAGCTGATAATAGTGTGGGGGAAGTATGTTCTGGCTTTAATATTTTTTTGTTTTATGTTAGCGTGACCTACAGTTGACAGCTGATTGGCCTGACGTAATGGCCTTTTTAGATACCAGTAGTGGCATTGGACATTGGATTCTGCAATCATAAACTAGGCTGCCTCTTGACAGTCTACCTGTCCACTTAATCGACTTAATCAAATTTTTTATAAGATTATTTAACTTTAGAAATAGATAGTAGATAGAGTCATGAAACAGAATTCTTAATATTATTTTATGTCTCTACCGTTGTTTTTGTCATAGATTGCTTTTATTTATAATTTTCAGGTGTTAGTTTTTCTTGACTCTCATATTGAGATGAACATGAACTGGTTGGTGCCACTTCTGGCGCGTTTGTCTGAAGACGTGGACGGTGTTAAACTCCAATATTCCATGAGGGCAGTTGCACCCATCATAGTTGTTATCAACATGGACACATTTGAATATTCCGCAAGTCCACTATTGAGGGGCGGCTTCAATTGGGGTTTGCATTTTAAATGGGATAATTTACCTAAGGGCACATTGAATAGTAAGTGATGCATTCATTATGTAAACTTGTTAAACATATATAAACACTCTCCATATGTAGAATAGAAGCAAAAAAAAAGAGTAACTCCATAATCCAACCATAATGATTGAGCGAAGTTGAGCTTTATTACGAGGCTCATAAGAACCACGTTTCAACACATATTGGTAGAATTTTTTTGTTTTAAGACACTGAGGAATTTAGGCGTCTTCGGCTGCCCATCCGAACTGGATTCGACGATCGACCTCCTAGGAGTTGGCTCTACTTAATTGGACTTGTTGTCCTAAGTATATGTACATATTAACTTCGAGAATTGAACTCTCAACTTTTACAGGGGTGGGCACAACATTGACATTAGACATGACTATCGTCTTGTCCATATTCATCTTAAGGCCTACCCTTTGAGGAACTTCAGTTGACGTCTTCAAGCATCGCATTGAGGTCTCTTATCGACTTCGCCAAGATAAAATAGATTTCAATACGTTATTCCAGGTGAGGAAGATTTTGTGAGACCAATAAAGTCACCGACAATGGCTGGCGGTTTGTTCGCTATATATCGGGAGTACTTCAACCACATCGGCAAATACAATCCCTGCATGAATGTAAGGGGTGGTGAGAATCTGGAAATATCTTTTAGAGTGAGTTCTTTAGACCTCCTAAAATAACATTGTATTTTACTAAGACAACATTTAAATTTTGTGATAAGTATTATTCTTCAATGTAGATGATAGATAATGTAGGTACACAGTAATACATACTTCATAAGGCGCGTCGTGAATTTTAAGCTATTAAGTTGCAATTTCAATACAAAATTTCTTTCACAAACATCATACAAACCATCGAAATAGAATTTTAAAAATCGGCCTTGTAGTTTTTGAGTTTATTCGTTATAAATATATAAAAATACAAATCTTCTCTTTATATTATTAGTATTTGGATTTATACTATATATAATTATGGAACATTTAAATCTATGAAATAAGTGACATATGCGTACAGAATAAACTCAGTCTGTCATTTTAAGAAAATGTGACTTTGCGTCCAACACATTTGAGTTTAAAATCAACCTTTTACTATCGACGCACGAAGGCAAGATAAACATTTGGAACAAAAAGAAAGTATTTTCTTATTTTTATGTGAAACTATTTCTTTTTGTTTAATTTATTATTAATGGTAGTAGAGAATAGAAAGAAAATTTGAAATTTTTATACATAAAAATATGGCTTTTAATATTCAAAAATCGAAAAAGAGTTACTGTTAAGATGGAAAACAGCGGAAATATACTAGACTTTTTATATGAAAAAAAAAAAATTAACAATCGCAACAACTACCCACTATTATTAGATACTAAATAATTTTCCTGCCTGCACTTACCTAATGTTAGCATCCTCTACTTCGGGTACACTAATTAAACCACTTTATGTTGAGTCCCAATACTTTTATTCACTCACCGATACATCAGAACTACAATTTCAACTACATATGTATAATTCTCCGATTTTATTTGTTTGATAATATGACGTCGCCAGAGCTAGGGTTTTAGAGATGGGATTTGTACAAAACCGAATAAAATATTATTAATAAGAATAATAAATAAAATACTAATTATTAGTTCAGTGGTAATTTTAAGTAATCTATTTAATTAATGCCATTTAATCAAAAATAATTTCATAAAGTGTTTTCGTCTACGGTTATGAATTGTGATAAACTAAAACTTTAAAAATGTATATAAGATTGTGAACTTGATAATTTATGTACGAATCAAAACCTCATGTGACTCCAAATGACTTAGGTCGTGTACATGTCCTGTCTCCAAAACCATAGACAAAACCTCTGTGACGAAAATCTCGAGTTTTTTTGCATTTTCCTCTGAAATTACGCAATAATTTTTGATACATTTCGTAAAGAATATTATGTTTAGTAAGTGTAAATGAATTCGTGTATATATGAATGTGTAATTAAGTTTAAAACTGGAAAATTCTATGTCGTGAATTGTTTGTTTTACTTTTTTATCAAAAAATAAAATCGGAGGATGAACACTGAACAATTTGAACGGAGCCACGCCATTGGTTCGCGCGTGTCGGAGCATGCGCAGACCGTCCTATCATACGACAACGTGGTGGTGACGTTGCAACGTCACCACGTTAAGCACTTTTATTTCATTCAACATCAGTCCTCCGACAAATTCGGACCAACACAACACATTTCTGTTTGATCGTTCGTAGAGTTCAGTGTGTTAAGTTTAGTTTAGTGTTTTCACGAAAGGTTTAAATCCGGTAAGTGCTAACAGTTTAATAATTATTTCTATTCCATTTGCCATAACTTTTATATGCTTTCATATATTTTTGTGTATTCCTCCTATACCTACCTGATATTAGTGGAAATATTTAGTTATCCTTCAGAAATAGCCTCGGTGTTTTATATTTTTCGTCTAGTGGATTGATATAGAAATAGGTCTTTGTCTATACGATAAAATATTTATACAGTGAAAATAATGCTTAAAACTTAACATCAAGTCCCAATTTGGTGGAAATTTCGCCTCAGCTTAAGGTAATTAAAATGATGTTTTTAAAAATAACAAAATTTTATTACTGGGGTGAGAAACTGAATCATATTTATTTTACGAAACATTGCTTCGCGATACATTTTCCATAATGTTTGTAAATATCGTATTAATATCATTTTATACTTTGCTGCAAAATAAAGAGTTATTTTAGTTAGATTTTAGATACAGGAGTTTTGTATATTATTCCAACAGATGATAGACATTTGCGGGTAGGTATTGAGGCAAGCAGAAAACTTGTTTTTTTCTTCTTCTTATATAACTTCAATAATAGCTACCTGCTCGATAATTTCAATAATTAAAATGTACTCGTAATACTTTCAAACTACCAAACCTCTAATCTATACTAAATTTTATTAATTTTTTTCTTTGAAAATAATCAGGCAGTCCACAATAAACTTACATATAGTCCACATCTTTTTAATTTGCTAGACTCACAATCAATAATAGAACTAATAATTATTTATTTTTTATTTATTTATTTACTAAGAATACATACAGCCATAAATTTAAAGAAAATATATTATAGATTATATACAAATAGGTATACATATATGTGATGTTTTTGTGTGTTATTTCGCTTTTTAATGTTTTATGTAGTTGATTAATTAGGTTCGGTATGACATAAGCAAGACGTCTTTTTCAATGAAGGTTGTTATAGTTGGGTAAATTAAGTTTTGATTCATCAAGCAATCGGTTTGAATAATTTATATTTGGAATATTTACGTTTTCATTGAAATATTGTTCTTTTAATAGGAATTTTAAGGAATTTTAACGAAAAATCTCTTTTAGAATACGCAATTGAAGTGAAATTTTTTTGTCCAAGTTGCTTTTGAATGTTTTTCTGTAGCTAGATAGTCCATAACATACTATTGGTTCTGCCAATGACTTGTAAAGCAATAACAGTACATAATTTGTAAGGGGCTTTGTGTTTTTATTACAGAGAATTTACCCAGTATTGCTCTTAGTTTATCACATACGTGATTAATGTGTTCTAACCAGTTAAGTCGATTGTCTATGACTAGTCCAAGATACGTGTGTTTATTTACAACCTCGATAGTCTCGCATTCAGATGATGTTAGGATTTTTCTGCTATTTGAATGTAGACATTGGTGGTTGTGAGCTATAAGACGTATTATTTACAAAGAAAAATAATAATAAAATTTAGTATGGATTAGGTTGAGTAGTTTGAAAATATTATTGAAATCATTGAGCAGGTATTATACAAGAGTAAAGAGTATTATAGAAGGACAATTTTTCAGCTCGCCTCAAATACCTACCCGCAAATGTCTACCATCTCTCGGGCCAAATGTGTTAAGACATCCTGTTCTGTCTCAGCATGAGGGAAGTTAAGCGCCTAATGTTTGATTTATTTATGGTTTAGGCATTGTGGAGATTAGGCAGGTTATGTGCAATAAGTCCAGTTGTATTGATTTCATTTGAAATATTAAAAAATTTGAAAATATTAATACCATTCCTTCACTATATTAGTTTATGCTTTGATAAAAGTAGAAAAGTATACATATTTCTGTTGTTACAGGAGCTTTGAATTTTATTGTTTGTCATAAAAAAAAATGGCAGACAGAGTATACTTGAAGTTTGAGCCATTCTCTATATCCGAATTTTATCACTTTTAACTAAAAATAAATTAAAATTTACAGACATTTAAAAAATATATATGTTATTAGCGACTCCATTCCTAAAATCTTACTATGTTCCTGTTGCGTAGGTGTAGTATGAGAATTAATTAAGAAATTTTAAGTTACTTTCGATCTTAAACATTGTCAAAAACTAACTTAGCGATGGTCACCTCGTTACGTAGGTTTACCTAGTACCTAGTACCTACCTTGTTGATCGAATAAAGAACGATTCATATTAATTGGACATTGCACAAAAGAATGAACACTATGAAAATATGACGTAGGCTCTAGTGTTAAATTCACAGTGAGATTTTAAATATGTTATTCAATGTTTTATTGTAAAAAAGTGTTTTCTAGATTAATTTCTCACATTTATTAACTTTCTTTTTTATAATTATACTTAACGAATGCTGTGTTTGTGTGAAGTTAAATTACATTTTCTTTTTGATTTTCTTACAGAGTCATGGATTCCGAGGCAAGGTTCGTACTCACATTACTCTTTTCATTTTGTAATATGTCGTCAATCATTCGGCAAGGTTCGGATAGGCAGTGTTTGGGAAGCTCCGAGATATCTTCTCGTGCAGAGAAGTGCTCGCTTAGTGTTTCAAACGTGGGCCTTGTAATAAATTTCCACGTCAGTAGGCGTACGCAGGGCAAATAGCAATAGCCGGCAAATAGCCGACTAGGCATCTGATAAGTCTCATGGGTGAGGCGTATGTCCAGCAGTGGGGAATAGGATTATTTGATTATTAATATTGTTGTTCAATACTAGCATTTGTTAACCAATGACCTCATTGGTTTCTCGTCATGTCATTGGACTAGTTAATAAGATATGTATATTGGTCTTTAAAATAAATTTTAAATTAACAGATCTCTATTGCCGAAACGTCGGGATTTTGGCGGTGTATATCGACTATGGCTATGGTGTTGCAGTTGCTGCTATCCTGCCTGGTTGTAAGTGAAATTTCATTAATTGCAATGATAATTTACACAACTATTTTAACTTTGCTTAATTAGGGTGAGGCCGCCAAAAAATTATAATTTGATGAATGACTTTACGTCCAGGAACTGGAAAAAAAACGTGAATATACAGAACAGGATATTTTTCTACAATTATTATTTTATCAAACAACAATATTTCCTTTACATAGTCCAAGCGACGACCGTAAAAGGGTGGTGAGTACAAAAATGGACGTTATAACTTTTTGGATATTAGACAAATAATAAACCAACGGTCTGGCGACCTGTGACTTGACCTATTATTTTTTTTTGGCCAATAAAACACCTTTTAATCGTTGTCTGGCAGAACTTTGGTCAAGTATTAATATGCCAGACCAATTCTATTCATAGGAGGGATAAAAAAGAAAAATTTTGACGTTTAATTTTTTCTTATACCTTATATAGAAAATTTATGTCAAGATTCGGGGTGCCAGACTTAAATTTTTATATTGTATTGATCTAATAGTAAAATATTGTACTTTTATGTGTCTTATACATTAATTTTACAAAAAAATATGGAAAAAATATTCATAAAAAAAGGTCAAGTTACAGTTCGCCAGACCGTTGGTTCCTTATTTGTCTAAAATCCAAAAAGTTATAAAGTCAATTTTTGTACTTATTTTGCATCACTATCTTTTTTACGTCTTAAAGAGTCGGAATTCGATTTTTAGTTTGATTAGTTATTATTATAATTATTATTTTCATAGATAAAATAAAGCTTTGAAAATGAAACTGAGTTGTGATAAAAGATAATAATTTTTATTTATTAATTAACAAATCTGTAAACAGGTTGAGTAGGTACTAGCGTCTAGACTAGACCGAGCCTGTATCTTAGACGCTAGTTTCTTCTAGTGACAATATTTCCACTTATTACAACAATCCATTCTATTTTACACACATTTTAAGTACACATTTTTGATTTTACAAATGTGAGGGTAATTTTAAATAAATAAAATGAATATAACTTACTCATATATACATTAGGTATTACAAATTATGGAAGAAAGAAATACCCTCTGAAGTTCTGAACAATGATTTATATTAAGTTATTAACCTTTAGAAAATAAATATCACATTATTTTATAGCTCATAATGGCAAAAACAATTACAATAATCTGCAGTGAAACTCTTTGAATTTAAAACTGTTTGAAACTACAGTCAAACTAATACCGAAATACAAGAGAACCAAATGAACCAAAAACCAAACCGAACCACAAAAATAGCATAACATACATATCGACGGTCCCTACGTATATAAAGACATGTCTAAAACCGGGGTTTACAGGAGAGCGTAATTTATGTTCAAACCGCTCTAGAAATAATTATATGTATAAGTAATTATAAATTTTGTTTTTTCTAGAATATTTTATTAGCTTTAGGAACTTTCTAATGGTAATCTAAAGACAATTATGCAATAAAAAAAATTGCCATTTTTGACATGTCTTTATGTACGTGGGGACCGTCGATATACAAACATACACACAAAAATATAAAAACACACACACACACATACACACACATACAAACATACACTTATAAATACATACATATATGGGTCAAAATCAGAGGTATTTTACGTTTTCAAATATCTGAAAAATTACTTTCTCTTTTGACCCATATATCAACATAATATATACATATTTTTTACGTGAATATATTTCTTGAATTTTATTTAGAAATAAAATAAAATAAGTGTAGTTATGAGAATGTATTAATTTTTCAAAAAACGAATGAATGTTTCCCCACGGTAGATATGCCCTTAGAAACATTTATGTTACTTTTTAGTTACCCGGTGACATAAAATTTTATGTTAGGTACTTTTGTTATATGAGGCCAATTCGACGGCCTTACCCATTAACTAAAGTAGAAGACACACATTAACTATTTTTATTATCATATAAATCCACTTTTTTGTACTGTCTTTCCAGTGCTGACTCTATGTAATAATATTTTTTTTTAATAGGGAGGAAGAAGACTCCGAGACCTACTCACCGTCGACCCCACTGTCGACCCCACCGTTGACCTCACCGTCGACCCCACGGTGGTATCTACCGTCGACCCCACTGTCGACCCAACCGTGGACCCCACCGTCGACCCCACTGTCGACCCAACCGTGGACCCCACCGGCGACCCCACTGTCGAGCCCACCGGCGACCCCACTGTCGAGCCCACCGTGGACCCCACTGTCGAGCCCACTGTCTACCCCACCGCCGCCCCCACCGCCGAATACACCGACGAACTCACCGCCGAAACCAACGAAGCCGATTTATTGTTTTGTTCTAAACTTTTATGTATAGTGAAGTAACAAGCAAAATTAACCGTCAACCTTTCGGAACAGCAAGCCGCTTCAAGTGTAAATTGTATTAATGCATGCCTATTAAGCCTCATATTGTATTAGCCTCATATAAATTTTGAAAAAAAAAAAAAAAATTATTACTGTATTAGCCTCAAATAAATTGTGAAAAAAAAATTAAATTTTATTTCTGTAGTGTTTGCTAAGTGAAATGCCATACATAAAAAGATTCCTGTCGGCGAGGCGCATCTAATGCGTGCATCGTTTCTCTGGAACTGGTATACTTCCAGCCTTATAAGTAAAAAAAAATCTTACTCAACTTCGGAAACGATCCACACCTTTTTACTATACCTGTCAAATAAGAATAGGATCGCACTTGCTGCAAACTTCACATGATCCGAGTCATCATAGTACCTAATAAAATTAGATAAAATATATATAAATAAAACTAAAATATAATAAAACTATTAAATAATTAAACTATAAGTGTAAATAAAAAATGTAGCTTAATTTACGCTTCATGCAATAAGAGCACTTTTGATACCCTGCCAGTGTTGCCAACCGTATGATTTAAATCGTATTTATAAGATCTTTTATAAATTAAGTTTGCTTTTCTGTTAAGTTCAAAATTCATTCAAGAATTTTATTTCGATTTAACTTGTGTTCTATCATTTACGTGTGCGGGTTTTATTGTAAATACGCACTTGGGGTTTTTTTTCTAGAATTCTAGGCGAAATACGACTTTTTTTTTTAAATGTACTGTAAGATCCCTTGGAAAATAAAGTTGGCAACACTGATCCCAACTGACCAGTGTGCTGTTAACTACGCTTCCGTGTACATGCGCTCTTGTGTTATTCCTGTTTTCGAACATATCTGTTGAATTGTTAGATATTTGTTGACATTATTATAGTTATTTGTTGATTATGTTTTATTTTTAAGTAGTTTGTAGTGCTTGTGAGTGAATAAATAAATCACATTACAAAAATAATAAAAACTAATAAAAATATTATTTAAAAAGAATAAATTCTTGTTTTTTTTTAAGACCTCTATTGCCTCTATTGCCTCAAAGAGATCTACAGAACGAGTACCCACGCGCATTTTTACGGGTAACGGCCAAACGCACAAGTGCGAAAAATTTAGCCACGAGGCCACTGACCCGATGGTGCTGGAGCGGAGGAAGACACGCTACCTACTTCATTCGCCTCAGCGAGGAGTTATATCTCTTTATATAAACTTTTGGATTTTTAGTGGAAGTTTTATAGACTGTATAAGTTTTGAGGCAAACTATTTAAATTGACGGTATCTGGATTTTTTTATTTTTAGATTACTCCAGTAACTAAAGAGTTGATTAATCAAAACTTATTCTGTTCAATGAATTTTGTGTTATTATCTGACAAATATTTTCTGTAATATAGTTTGAATTAAATTTTGACTTAAGTTAAAGTCGAAATCAATTGTAATTTTAACTTTTACAAATTCGCATATGTTGCGCCTATATTTATAACGATAGGTTCCATATTGTGTAGGTTGTAAAATTATATTTTATTTAAGACTAGGCCCTTTTACAGCCTTTATTTTAACCGACAAGGCCAGTATACAGCCACCTACCTATGTTTGAAAAAGTCCCTTTACTATCTTGATTCTATTACCTTAATTTTGACCCAAAAATTTCGAATTTAATCTGACGTAAGTTGTAATATTCATTTTCATTTTACTGAATTTTAACCAAATTTTAACCGAGTCAATTCGCGTAGCAAGACCTTTAAACTTGCTACACGGATATAGCATTAATAATACTATTTATTTATTTGTGAAATAAAGGTAGACAACAATCTCGACCAATTGCAAATTCACTTGAAGTTAATTTGATTGGCTTTATTTTAATCCTGTAATTTCACTTATTTTGTAGTAAATTAACGAAATTCAAAAGTTTTATAGAAAAATGATTGGTATCCGTATCCCAACAGGGGAAGACAGGGGAGTGAAACCCGCAAATCGTCAACGATGGAGAAAGCTGGGTCCCCTATACAGATCCTGACTTCCAAGGTGAGACGCAGTATAGGGGAGCGGGAGGCCATTAAAAATAAAACAATTATTCTTCATTAGCTGGTATTTTCAAAAGCTGGTTTTAACAAAGTGAAATCTGTCTTTTTCTATGCCACTTTGCCATCATATCAGTCGAGCGCCGAAATGGTGGTCGCCTGTTACTTAGTCTAACACACTCAGCAATGCAAGATAATACATATTTAGGAAAAATTTAATAAAAAAAAATCGTTTCTATTTCAATTATCTTTATTAAACTTACAAAAACGGAAGTTCACAATAAAATATGTACATTTATTTCGTGGTTTTCTTTATATTAACACAAATTGTATATTATTATTGTTGTAAATAGTACTAATTGAATAGTTAACCTTTTTTATGTACTTATATACATACTCTTTTATATTTCATTGTTCTTTAAAATATTAAGTGACTTCAATAAAAAACATGTTCGTAGCAACACATACGAGTATTATTTTTCTTTATACATTAAATATATCGCTTCCCTCATATTCCAACAATTACATTTTAAATATAAAATTAGACAGACCATTTTATTGTTTATTGAGATTTACCTACTTTTAGAGGCAGAGAGTAGGTCCTATAATGTGACCTCACTTTTTTCATGTGAAGGTCATCAGACAGGGTGACGGTAAGGTAGTAAAGGATGGTGGTAGGTGGCTACCGTCACCCACGACACAAGTAACGGTACAGTAGGATTAAGGATAAGGGATCAGGAAATTGGCTCTGGCGTCCCTTACTTACACATCGAAACACAACAGCTCACAATATAATAATTTCACTGTGGTCTTCTGTGAGGAGGTGGTTACTGCCGCCAGACGGGCTGCCCATAAGATTGCGAAACTCGGTGTGCCCTGCCACTACTTGCCAGATCCAGCTTTATAAGCTCATTTACAAAATTGGCCCTGACGGGTATCGAACTTGAGACTCCTGAGACAGAGCACATGTGCCAGTAATACGTACTTACTTATAATAAGAAAAGAATTCACCGTTCTTTTACAATTAATATTAGTCTTAAATGCAGGGCACAATGCATTTCGCAGTTATTAAACTGAGCAGCCTGTCTGGCTACAATAACCATCGCTTTTCGATGGTTCTAGGAAACAAGGGATGGAACATAGGCTACTGGTTAGCTGCACACGAGGGCGTAACCGTAGGCAAGAGCTAGTTTAGAATAAACTGAATTATTTATACGTCGAGACGAATTTGTATATTGAGAGAAGAGTTGAATAAAAAATTATTCTTTAGCTTCACTTAGACTTATCAACTTAGGTGAGACCAAGGCTCTAGTATAAGTTTCGATAGGATTATATATATTTCCCAACTTTTTCCTTTATCAACAATTTTAATACACAAAATTCCAAGTAAAAAAAAAATACTATTAAATAAGTAATATTATGTCTGGTATATCGTACTCGCTAATAAAAAGTAAATTAAAAATATAATTTATTATTAATCACATTACAAAATGGTAATTATAATATTGTCACATAATTTATTTACTTAATTTATATATTAAAACAACCAATATGATACTGAACAACTTTTTAAAATTATATACAGTTTATATATAATATTACTTTATTTTGGCACTAAACATTAGAAATCCAATAAATTTGCTACGAATTAAAATTTCACTAATAAAATACATCAAGATCGAATTCAAATTAAAGTCAGTACCTACAGTCTGTATGTAAATAATAATCTATTGTTATTTTACAATTGATAAAAAACTCTTTTTAAATTGAAATACATATATATATAACATTGCTTATACAATTTCTTCTTATTTTCTACTAAGAAAAAAGCTCATTCAGATCAATTTCACAATTGCAGGTTTTTGACCATACAAAAATAGTGATGTCACATAATCAAACTTATTAAGAAAAATTGCGGTTTTATAAAGCCTAGCCCTATATGTTCCTTGGACTAGACTTAAGACCAACTTAAGACTAGCTCTACTACTAAACTAGTAGTAATCCTAGCCTGGCCTAGCGCTAAGCCTAGTAGCTCCTAGCTATACCACTACAACGTTTTTTTTAAATAGTTTTTTTGTAAGCGTAACATTGTGATGTTCCGTTTACTTCACCAAAAAAGTGAATTGTGATGACGCGTAACGTGCCGAGTTAAACAACCGGTGCCCACGCCTACCAAATGGAAAAACGAAACGATAGCGCGATATAACCTGTCGGCACGACGCCATCTATTCGACATAAACAGATATCACAAGTGATGTAGTACAATTGGAAACAACAGGTGTCGTTGTATAATGTTAATGTATCGCGTTTAATTACAAACTATACTAATTCGAAAGAGTAATTTAACATTTCCTTTCCTTTGTTGCAGGTTTTTTACCATACAGAAATAGTGGTCACCTAATCAAACTTATTAAAAAACTTGCGGTTTTATAAAACCGTAAGCAATGCTTTTAGAATGTGGTGTCCAACTTGGACCACCACCCTAACGCATTGCATTTCAACTTGGGCCATACACCATACAAAACCAACCTTTTTCAACGCCTGCGTGGAACGCGCTAGAAGATTTTGACTTCTAACAGACAGCGAAAATAAATGGTGCGTGGTGAATTCTATAACAAAAAGCTTTATCATATATGTGAGCAAGCCGTGTAAATAAATTAATTTGTGTTTATAGAAACCTTGTAAATTATAATTGTATATTGGAATATAGCTACATGGTAATTGATGGTTGAGTTTTATTGTGTGACTGCATCCGATATCCAAAGAAGGTAACAAACATTTACCTATACCACAAGAACATTAAATAGTTTGGAATTAATATTAATTATTATTTAATTGTTAAAATTTAATTTTTTGCAGTCCTTTCTATAAGTCGCAATTCTTTTCGATTATTATAATTTTGACATCAAATTGTGACAATAATTTTGTGATATTTTTACCGTAAAATGTAACACCGATATTAGTACATCACTACGGACAAAACTTTGGTAACATTAATTTAAAATTTGACATTAGGACCTGTCAAATTACTCCTTCGAATTATGGAACACACTAAAGTTCACACTCGACTTCCACACACAAGCTTCTTACAGGACAACAACAACCTGTTGTTATTATTCTGTTACCGAGTACAATTGAATATAGTCAATATTTGACTATTATAAGATCTAAGATCTAACAAAGTCCCACTGATTAGTCGGTTGGTTGTCGCAAATGACCAAAAGCAGAGGCTCGCCGCGGTGAGCTCGCTCCACTCCCAGACACATCCCGGCAGCCGTGTTGTATATTGGACTCATCGCCTGTATTATAAACAAACAAAAAAAAAACATCGTTATTATGTCAGCCGATATTGGTTAAAAACAGTATTTGTCATCATTGTTCAACTAGAGAGCAAAATTGTTTTTTGCTGCGAGTGCCGACTTTAAATCACGAACCAACGAAAACTACTGAGCGCACTGAGTGATTTAAAGGTACGAGACATAAAAAATTTGCTCTCGTGTTAAATAAAATAATAATAATAATAATAATCGTGTTAAATAGTAATTATCATACTAACAAAATCAAAATTTTATTCCTGTGAGTTAAATCACCCTCGCATCAGAAATCGATTTTTCTGCGAGTTTTTAGACACCAAAAGCTGAGCGTTTTATTCCTTAAGAATCTATTCAATACATATTAATATAATATAATACAAATAATATATTATAATAATATGTTTTAATTATATTTATTAAATTATTTATTTATTTATTAAATTTATTAATATTTTAAATTATATTTATTTAATTAATTTTTATATAATCTTTCTTGAGGAGTAAACTTCAGTTGTGTTGAGCGTCTGGAAACAAAAATAATTGTCGGATAAATCCGTCTCTGGTGGCTAATGGAATGGACCACCTCAAAACATAAATCTAGTATTTTACAGTATACCTACCTACAATGAAAGCGATTAGAATCGAATGAGAAATAGAATGGCAGTGTTGAGAGCTATGAAGGAGAGGAAGCTGCATCATTTCGGGCACGTGATGTGGATGAAAGGTGGCCGTATTTTTCAACTAGTGATAAACATAGCAGAGGCGGGTGAAAGTCATCCACCTCGCTTCTCAGGGACGCAAGACCTTAATGGCATGGCATGTATTTAATTCTTAATGGATTTCAACAATTTTAGAACTCACCGATCCGATCCCTTGTGTTTTCACTCCCGTGCACCGCCCAACTCGTGACATTTGCCGAGAGATGGCGTCACATTGTTGGAAGCATCAAGACAGAGGGTCCGTCCCAATACTAACTCGTTTAGTACGGTCTCGAACCATATCTGGAAATTAAATACATTACACACATTTTAATATTATTGAAAATTTTAAAAATAAATCAAGTAAACATTACTAAAGGTTACGAAGCAACTATCATTATAGACTAAGGCCCGGTTTTTGCCTACCAACGGTACTTATAGCCACGAGTCGTAAGGGTGACGCGTTCCTATATTCATCTACTCGTAGATGAAATTACCGAATCCTTTTACTAACGGACGGGAGGACAACCGATAACGATCCGTACGTCCCTTGTAGGGCATGAGTATAAATTATAAAATAACTCACTATTAATATATTTAATAATGGCCTTATAATTTTATACCCATTGTGTTATAAGTGGTAATGTGATAGATGTCAACCATTAATGTTAGATGTTTACTTTTAGCTAAATGTGAAAGAAGAACTTTAGGGAATAGGTGGTTGCTTGGAGATAGTGCATATGTCGCGTATTACCTACGCGAAGATTCAAATTCATTCAAACGTATCGCGTATTACCTACGCGATAAGATTCAAACCCACCATTCAACCCGAGTGTGCTGGGTTGAATGGTGGGTAGGTTGCAATGTATTGAAAATTATTAAATGCCTCCGCAACTCAGTCAAACTTATCGCGCGTTACCTACGCAATAAGAGTCAAATTCGTAAGTGTCGATTGAAGTGCGGGTAGATTATAATGTATTATTAAAAATGAGAAGAGCCGCCTTAACCTTTTCGGGCTTCACTTCGCTTAGCGCGGCCGAACTAGACAGACGTATATTTATACAGTGTGTGTGTGTGTGTGACTAAATATGTTAAGTGATTACCATATTTAACTTCAGTTCTTGTGCCTATTTATTTGTGTACTTTGTTACTAGTGTTTTAAGACTTTATAGTGTAAATTTATACTAGCCATGTGTAACGATCGCTGCAGCGGTCTGAAAACAGAGTATTAGAGTAGAACCGATAGAAAAGCGAACAGTCGTTATTGTTGCTTATCAGAAACAGGCTCAGGCTGGCTCAGGCTCAGGAACAGTTTCAGTATATCAGTTCAGTATCAGTTCAGTATCAGTGCAGTAACAGTATCAGATCAGTATCAGTTCAGTATCAGTTCAGTATCAGTTCAGTATCGGTTCAGTATCAGTATCAGTGCCGTATCAGTATCAGATCAGTTCAGTATCAGTATCAGTTCAGTATCAGTGCAGTATCAGTATCAGTTCAGTATCAGTGCAGTATCAGTATCAGATCAGTATCAGTTCAGTATCAGTTCAGTATCAGTGCAGTATCAGTATCAGATCAGTATCAGTTCAGTATCAGTGCAGTATCAGATCAGTATCAGTTCAGTATCAGTATCAGAAATTAGACCAAGTTGAGAGGACAGGGAAGGCTGTAAGGGGAGGATGGAGGCCTTTGCTTTCAGGGTCGGTGGACCCGCCAATTAAGTTATCAGTTGAGCTTGTCTGCGGACTCGCCTATTCAAGTTATCAGTTGAGCTTGTCTGCGGACTCACCTATTCAGTTATCAGTTGAGCTTGTCTGCGGACTCGCCTATTCAAGTTATCAGTTGAGCTTGTCTGCGGACTCGCCTATTCAGTTATCAGTTGAGCTTGTCTGTGGACACGCCTATTCAGTTATCAGTTGAGCTTGTCTGCGGACTCGCCTATTCAGACATCAGTTGAGCCTGTCTTCGGACTCGCCTATTCAGACATCAGTTGAGCTTGTCTTTGGACTCGCCTATTCAGACATCAGTTGATGATTCGCTTGTGTGAAGCGGTACTACCAGTAAATCAGCGAGGCAGATACGTGTGTACGATATGTACAGGTAAATACTTCTATTAGTAATTCGCCACTGCTTGATTAAATTGTTCTATGAATCAAACAGATCGCGACAGCATATCCCTTGAAGCCATACTTATTAACTCCCCTACTAAACCCTGAGGCAGAGGTCAACTATTGTACAATAAGGCACACATCAGAACTAAAAACTGCATAGAGAGGTGATAACTTACTACAAATAATATGTATAAAGTTATCAGTCCCCGTTGGAGCGCCATGGTAAGCACGAAACACTTTGGTAAGCACGACCGTTACTACGAAAAGCGCGGGACGCGAAGGCTACTTTGAGGCGCGCGGGGAAAACGAATATTCTTGAATACCACCGAATACCAACGAGCGACCGTGTGATCGGTTAGTTCGGCCGTGCGACGTTTGGGAGGCCTAGGGCGTGCGTGTCGCAGTATATAATCATTGGATTATAAGAAATTGGAGAGATGTCAGCTGTCAAAATGTATTACGTCAAAAGTAACAGTTTTTTTTTGTCTAACCGAATGGATCTTGGTATAACAAATATCGTATATTCATTTTACGTAAACATTGAAACAACCAAATAAAATAATAAACTTACCTCATGAAGATCCTGGACTCTAGACTTTCATTAAAACAGGGGAGATGTTAGGTAGCGAACTCTCTGGTTCATGATCATTGTGTATATAATTTCTATAGAGTTTTGGCGGAAGGTAGGACGCTGTAAGATAGTAAGCAAGAACCGATTATGTTAATATTTCAGCTAAAATGGTAGTTACATATTCAAAAGACAATCAATTGATGGACATGACAATACGTTAATGTTATTATTTCGCATATATTTTAGACAACCGATATAGACTGTGGTGATCTGTGACGTCCATGTGATTGATGTCTTCTATGATCACCGACCGATTCGATTGCTTTGCTCTGTGTAGCTTATTCCTCGATTACTTTTGTATATTTATTTATTTTTAATTTGTTTGTATTAATTAACTCATTTATTATTTTCTCAGTCTGTTTTGGTCGTGTTATATTGTATGGATGCGTTATAATAAGTTATAATAAGAAAGAAACAATATTATTACCTGACCTGTAGCTAAACAATCTCTTGCCTTTCATAACTGTAATATAATGTATAATAGTTCAGTGAGACAGTCTGTCTATTGTAACTATTCTCAATGAAAAAACAGTGTTCACAATATTTACACTACCCTACACGCAATGGGAAGAATAAATAACTAATTTTTATGGGGCATTTTCTTTGCTTCCGCTACTTGGAGTATTATATTGTATTTATATTGGCTTTTAAGTTTGACTGGTAAGTTTTAGGATATATTAGATACAATTATCAATTAATTTTAATATTAAAATAAATTAAACTTGTCATATTATGACAAGAAGCAGATACTGAAAGAGAAATTTGCAAAACAATTGGAATGAAGATGGCAAAACCAGACCAAAGCTTAGGTTTGTGCTTAACACATCACATATGTATAAAACTATATATAATTATTTTCTGCAAATTCTATGCACACAATTCTTACCAGTTGTGTGCCAAGCCACATAACTTAAAAAGCGCGGACCAATCACAAGTGCAGTCTTGTTTGTTAAAACGTCATTTAAAAAAAAAGTCTGTCTACCGACTACCGGAAACAATATCAAAATTTATAAAATTTAGAATCAAAAATCAAAATTTAGAAGCAACTAATTGGGGAAATGAAATCGAACCAGCTTTTCAATCAAGCTAAACAACACTGTGGGTGAATGATAAATAAACGCCACATATTATTTACACGATTTATATACAATATACAATACAATTTACAGCATGCAGTTATTTATACCGAAATAATACTAAGAAAGTATTTAATTTAGTTTAATACTATGGTCGGGATTGAATAACTCTACATGTCAGCGTTGATTTTTGACGAACGAAAACTGTAAGTAATCTGCATATTATAGCGTTTCATTTCAAAAGTTTTGCAACCACTGTGTGTTATATTTAAATGATGATCTCGCAAATCGCATGAGACAAAGTGCATTATAAAATTTTATTTTTTTTTAATATTTCAGATGCCGAAAGCAGAAGTATCCACACAAACTGCCGAAGGCGTCAACTGTTATTTGTTTTTACAATGAACATTTTGAAACACTCATGCGCTCAGTACATTCCATACTGGATCACACAGATTACAAACATTTGAAGGAGATAATTTTGGTGGACGACTACAGTGACCTGGAAGGCCTTCACGACCAAGTTCAGAAGGCGGTCAACGAGATAAATAGTAAAATGCGCAAAGATGAAGAAATGTTATGCTACTGCTACACCTGCGTCTTAACGCGTTAATTAGTGCGTTAAATAAGGCATTACGCAGATGTGGCCAAGATTTTAATGCGTTAATTTGCTAACGGCAATACTAATGCCATTAGACGTTAAGCGATAGCTCGGGTGTCGATTTTTTTGACACATCAAAGGTTTTTAACGCGTAATTTAACGCTTAACGCGATGTTGGCTACATTAACGGCTTAACATCGTCTCATTCCGCAGGACCGAGTTCAACGACGATGCATTTGAATCATCCACCATCTTCTTCTTTTTTCTTTTTTATTAAATTGCATAAATGCATATAATCATTAATTACACTCATTGCTGCAACTAGTGCAGCTGCTTCAACTTCCATTTTGTATTAGAGCGTTAACGGGATGAATTAGCTTTTAACGGCGTTAGAACCTTAATGTAGCCAAAGCGTGTTTTTAATGCCTTAATTAACGCGTAGTTGAACATTAACACTAACGTTAACATACGCAGGTGTAGCAGTAGCATTAGAGACGAATAACATAGATGGTGACAATGTTGTTCATTACAAATGTTGCAATAATGTTGATAAGAAGACGACCGAAAGGACGTACAAGGCAAAGGCAGCTCTGAACGTGAGGCTCTTGAGAACTGGGAAAAGAGAAGGTCCCATAAGAGCTAGGTTATATGGAGCTGATAATAGTGTGGGGGTTGTTGGTATGTTCTGGCTTTAATATTTTTTTGTTTTATGTTAGTGTGACCTACAGTTGACAGCTGATTGGTCTGACGGAATGGCCTTTTTAGATACCAGTAGTGGCATTGGACATTGGATTCTGCAATCATAAACTAGGCAGCCTCTTGACAGTCTACCTGTCCACTTAATCGACTTAATCAAATTTTTTATAAGATTATTTAACTTTAGACATAGATAGTAGATAGAGTCATGAAACAGAATTCTTAATATTATTTTATGTCTCTACCGTTGTTTTTGTCATAGATTGCTTTTATTTATAATTTTCAGGTGTTAGTTTTTCTTGACTCATATTGAGATGAACATGAACTGGTTGGTGCCACTTCTGGCGCGTTTGTCTGAAGACGTGGACGGTGTTAAACTCCAATATTCCACGAGGGCAGTTGCGCCCATCATAGATGTTATCAACGCGGACACGTTTGAATATTCCGCAAGTCCACTATTGATGGGCGGCTTCAATTGGGGTTTGCATTTTGAATGGGATAATTTACCTAAGGGCACATTGAATAGTAAGTGATGCATTCATTATGTAAACTTGTTAAACATATATAAACACTCTCCATATGTAGAATAGAAGCAAAAAAAAGAGTAACTCCATAATCCAACCATAATGATTGAGCGAAGTTGAGCTTTATTACGAGGCTCATAAGAACCACGTTTCAACACATATTGGTAGAATTTTTTTGTTTTAAGACACTGAGGAATTTAGGCGTCTTCGGCTGCCCATCCGAACTGGATTCGACGATCGACCTCCTAGGAGTTGGCTCTACTTAATTGGACTTGTTGTCCTAAGTATATGTACATATTAACTTCGAGAATTGAACTCTCAACTTTTACAGGGGTGGGCACAACATTGACATTAGACATGACTATCGTCTTGTCCATATTCATCTTAAGGCCTACCCTTTGAGGAACTTCAGTTGACGTCTTCAAGCATCGCATTGAGGTCTCTTATCGACTTCGCCAAGATAAAATAGATTTCAATACGTTATTCCAGGTGAGGAAGATTTTGTGAGACCAATAAAATCACCGACAATGGCTGGCGGTTTGTTCGCTATATATCGGGAGTACTTCAACCACATCGGCAAATACGATCCCTGCATGAATGTATGGGGTGGTGAGAATCTGGAAATATCTTTTAGAGTGAGTTCTTTAGACCTCCTAAAATAACATTGTATTTTACTAAGACAACATTTAAATTTTGTGATATTATTCTTCAATGCAATAAATAATATGCTACTAAATTTTATTCTACATAGCCAAGTAGCCATTTTATAAATTTCACTAACAAAAAAATGTTTCAATGTAGATGATAGATAATGTAGGTACACAGTAATACATACTTCATAAGGCGCGTCGTGAATTTTAAGCTATTAAGCTGCAATTTCAATACAAAATTTCTTTCACAAACATCATACAAACCATCGAAGTAGATTTTAAAAATCGGCCTTGTAGTTTTTGAGTTTATTCGTTATAAATATATAAAAATACAAATCTTCTCTTTATATTATTAGTATTTGGATTTATATTACATATAATTATGGAACATTTAAATCTATAAAATAAGCGACATATGCGTACAGAATAAACTCAGCCTGTCATTTTTTTTTTTTTTTTTTTATTTAATAAGGTACACAAAACAGGACACTGACATTAAATACATTGAATAGATATAGATACATGGAAGTGAACTAGACAGAGGCCCAAAACATGTGTACACAGCATGTCCAAACAAAACAGTGTTACAGAATAAAACAAAGGAAGAAAACAGACGCACTTTCATCCAAAAGCAAGCTTAGCCACATTCTAAAGGAAGTCAATTTGAGAAGAAAGCACGCCCACACAAAACCACAATAAAACAAGTATTATAATACATTAATATATAAGTGCAATAAAATATTATCTATTTAGAGTTTATATGTTTTTTTATTTATTTATTTATATATACATAACAATTAATTTTATTTAATGACGCTCGCAGTTACGATGGCCGTGATATGCTTTTTGAATTTAGTTAAGCTATTTTCGAATATGTCCACTGTACTGCTATGCTTAAGCAGGAGATCGTTATATTGTCGACACATCCTGACAAGGGGGTTATAGAAAGAGGTATTATTGGTGTGTACTTGTAAGGCAAAGGTATTTACAAAAGGATTTCGATATCTAAGTTTTATATTAAAATTAATAAGCGACAAAAGATATGGTGAGTCAATGCGGGAATGAATTATTTTAAAAAGACAAAAGAGGTTGTGACAATTACGGCGGTCCTCGAGTGTAACCATATTAAATTATGTTAGTCTATCTCGATACAAGGGAAGACTCCGGTGAAAGCCATATCTATAACTAAGAATGTTCAAACATTTTTTCTGCACATTTTCAATACGGCCACATTGAATAGCGTAGTAAGGGGACCAAACACAGGAATTATATTCAAGAACACTGCGGACTAACGTATTGTATAGATACAAAAATGTTTTAGGGTTCCTAAAATCTTTAGTAGCTCTAGTCAAAAAACCTAATGTTCTAGTACTTCTACTGATAATACTATCATAGTGGTCACGGAAAGTTAATTTATCATCGAAAAGAACTCCTAGGTCCCTTACTACTGACTTTTTTTCTAAATTCTGTCCTTTAAGTTTATAATTATATTATAGAGGATTTTATGGGCTTTCCTTGAAAAAGAAATAGTGAAGCATTTTCCTACATTCAGAAGCATTCTATTTTCGATACACCAACGATCAATACGTTCCAGGTCTGACTGAAGCAAATATGCATCTGTGGGACTGTTTATAACAGAGTATAATTTTAAGTCATCAGCGTATAATAGACAAGAACAAGACAATCGCTCAATTAAGTCGTTGATGAAAACAAAAAAAAATAAGGGACCCAAATGTGAGCCCTGTGGTACACCAGAAGTAGCCGTAGCAGGTAAAGAAACAAAGCCCTTTATAGTTACAAGTTGACTTCGTTTGCTAAGATATGAATCGATCCAATGCAGTAAACTACCATGAATACCATAATATGATGCCAATTTATTACAAAGGATTTCATGGTTTACCATGTCAAAAGCCTTCGAAAAATCTGTGTAGCGTCAACCTGGCCTCTTTTTGCAAAAGCACAGCAAAGAAAGTGCTTATATTCTAACAGGTTAGACATTGTGGATCTGTGTCTAACGAAACCGTGTTGTCTAGGTGATAAAAAAGGTTCAATGTGATGGTAAAGAGCGTCATAAATTAAGGATTCGAAAAGTTCACCCAAACAGGAGAGTATACTAATGGGCCGGTAGTTCTCGCATTTAGAACGGTCACCAGACTTGAATATTGGGATAATGTGGGCTGTCTTCCACTCTGACGGGAAAACTCCCTCTTGAAGAGATTTATTATAAAGTATGCACAATGGTATGCTATTTTAAGAAAATGTGACTTTGCGTCCAACACATTTGAGTTTAAAATCAACCTTTTACTATCGACGCACGAAGGCAAGATAAACATTTGGAACAAAAAGAAAGTATTTTCTTATTTTTATGTGAAACTATTTCTTTTTGTTTAATTTATTATTAATGGTAGTAGAGAATAGAAAGAAAATTTGAAATTTTTATACATAAAAATATGGCTTTTAATATTCAAAAATCGAAAAAGAGTTACTGTTAAGATGGAAAACAGCGGAAATATACTAGACTTTTTATATGAAAAAAAAAAAAATTAACAATCGCAACAACTACCCACTATTATTAGATACTAAATAATTTTCCTGCCTGCACTTACCTAATGTTAGCATCCTCTACTTCGGGTACACTAATTAAACCACTTTATGTTGAGTCCCAATACTTTTATTCACTCACCGATACATCAAAACTACAATTTCAACTACATATGTATAATTCTCCGATTTTATTTGTTTGATAATATGACGTCGCCAGAGCTAGGGTTTTAGAGATGGGATTTGTACAAAACCGAATAAAATATTATTAATAAGAATAATAAATAAAATACTAATTATTAGTTCAGTGGTAATTTTAAGTAATCTATTTAATTAATGCCATTTAATCAAAAATAATTTCATAAAGTGTTTTCGTCTACGGTTATGAATTATGATAAACTAAAACTTTAAAAATGTATATAAGATTGTGAACTTGATAATTTATGTACGAATCAAAACCTCATGTGACTCCAAATGACTTAGGTCGTGTACATGTCCTGTCTCTAAAACCATAGACAAAATCTGTGTGACGAAAATCTCGAGTTTTTTTGCATTTTCCTCTGAAATTATGCAATAATTTTTGATACTTTTCGTAAAGAATATTATGTTTAGTAAGTGTAAATTAATTCGTGTATATATGAATGTGTAATTAAGTTTAAAACTGGAAAATTCTATGTCGTGAATTGTTTGTTTACCTTTTTTATAAAAAAATAAAATCGGAGGATGAACACTGAACAATTTGAACGGAGCCACGCCATTGGTTCGCGCGTGTCGGAGCATGCGCAGACCGTCCTATCATACGACAACGTGGTGGTGACGTTGCAACGTCACCACGTTAAGCACTTTTATTTCATTCAACATCAGTCCTCCGACAAATTCGGACCAACACAACACATTTCTGTTTGATCGTTCGTAGAGTTCAGTTTAGTGTTTTCACGAAAGTTTGAAATCCGGTAAGTGCTAACAGTTTAATAATTATTTCTATTCCATTTGCCATAACTTTTATATGCTTTCATATATTTTTGTGTATTCCTCCTATACCTACCTGATATTAGTGGAAATATTTAGTTATCCTTCAGAAATAGCCTCGGTGTTTTATATTTTTCGTCTAGTGGATTGATATAGAAATAGGTCTTTGTCTATACGATAAAATATTTATACAGTGAAAATAATGCTTAAAACTTAACATCTTTTATTTGTTGTTGGCGTCTTGATTTTTTTAATATTTACTATATGCAAGTCCAAATTTGGTGGAAATTTCGCCTCAGCTTAAGGTAATTAAAATGATGTTTTTAAAAATAACAAAATTTTATTACTGGGGTGAGAAACTGAATCATATTTATTTTACGAAACATTGCTTCGCGATACATTTTCCATAGTGTTTGTAAATATCGTATTAATATCATTTTATATTTTGCTGCAAAATAAAGAGTTATTTTAGTTAGATTTTAGATACAGGAGTTTTGTATATTATTCCGACAGATGATAGACATTTGCGGGTAGGTATTGAGGCAAGCAGAAAACTTGTTTTTTTCTTCTTCTTATATAACTTCAATAATAGCTACCTGCTCGATAATTTCAATAATTAAAATGTACTCGTAATACTTTCAAACTACCAAACCTCTAATCTATACTAAATTTTATTAATTTTTTTCTTTGAAAATAATCAGGCAGTCCACAATAAACTTACATATAGTCCACATCTTTTTAATTTGCTAGACTCACAATCAATAATAGAACTAATAATTATTTATTTTTTATTTATTTATTTACTAAGATTACATACAGCCATAAATTTAAAGAAAATATATTATAGATTATATACAAATAGGTATACATATATGTGATGTTTTTGTGTGTTATTTCGCTTTTTAATGTTTTAGGTAGTTGATTAATTAGGTTCGGTATGACATAAGCAAGACGTCTTTTTCAATGAAGGTTGTTATAGTTGGGTAAATTAAGTTTTGATTCATCAAGCAATCGGTTTGAATAATTTATATTTGGAATATTTACGTTTTCATTGAAATATTGTTCTTTTAATAGGAATTTTAAGGAATTTTAACGAAAAATCTCTTTTAGAATACGCAATTGAAGTGAAATTTTTTTGTCCAAGTTGCTTTTGAATGTTTTTCTGTAGCTAGATAGTCCATAACATACTATTGGTTCTGCCAATGACTTTTACAGTAATAACAGTACATAATTTGTAAGGGGCTTTGTGTTTTTATTACAGAGAATTTACCCAGTATTGCTCTTAGTTTATCACATACGTGATTAATGTGTTCTAACCAGTTAAGTCGATTGTCTACGACTAGTCCAAGATACGTGTGTTTATTTACAACCTCGATAGTCTCGCATTCAGATGATGTTAGGATTTTTCTGCTATTTGAATGTAGACATTGGTGGTTGTGAGCTATAAGACGTATTATTTACAAAGAAAAATAATAATAAAATTTAGTATGGATTAGGTTGAGTAGTTTGAAAATATTATTGAAATCATTGAGCAGGTATTATACAAGAGTAAAGAGTATTATAGAAGGACAATTTTTCAGCTCGCCTCAAATACCTACCCGCAAATGTCTACCATCTCTCGGGCCAAATGTGTTAAGACATCCTGTTCTGTCTCAGCATGAGGGAAGTTAAGCGCCTAATGTTTGATTTATTTATGGTTTAGGCATTGTGGAGATTTGGCAGGTTATGTGCAATAAGTCCAGTTGTATTGATTTCGTTTGAAATATTAAAAAATTTGAAAATATTAATACCATTCCTTCACTATATTAGTTTATGCTTTGATAAAAGTAGAAAAGTATACATATTTCTGTTGTTACAGGAGCTTTGAATTTTATTGTTTGTCATAAAAAAAAATGGCAGACAGAGTATACTTGAAGTTTGAGCCATTCTCTATATCCGAATTTTATCACTTTTAACTAAAAATAAATTAAAATTTACAGACATTTAAAAAATATATATGTTATTAGCCACTCCATTCCTAAAATCTTACTATGTTCCTGTTGCGTAGGTGTAGTATGAGAATTAATTAAGAAATTTTAAGTTACTTTCTATCTTAAACATTGTCAAAAACTAACTTAGCGATGGTCACCTCGTTACGTAGGTTTACCTAGTATCTAGTACCTACCTTATTGATCGAATAAAGAACGATTCATATTAATTGGACATTGCACAAAAGAATGAACACTATGAAAATATGACGTAGGCTCTAGTGTTAAATTCACAGTGAGATTTTAAATATGTTATTCAATGTTTTATTGTAAAAAAGTGTTTTCTAGATTAATTTCTCACATTTATTAACTTTCTTTTTTATAATTATACCTACTTAACGAATGCTGTGTTTGTGTGAGGTTAATTACATTTTCTTTTTGATTTTCTTACAGAGTCATGGATTCCGAGGCAAGGTTCGTACTCACATTACTCTTTTCATTTTGTAATATGTCGTCAATCATTCGGCAAGGTTCGGATAGGCAGTGTTTGGGAAGCTCCGAGATATCTTCTCGTGCAGAGAAGTGCTCGCTTAGTGTTTCAAACGTGGGCCTTGTAATAAATTTCCACGTCAGTAGGCGTACGCAGGGCAAATAGCAATAGCCGGCAAATAGCCGACTAGGCATCTGATAAGTCTCATGGGTGAGGCGTATGTCCAGCAGTGGGGAATAGGATTATTTGATTATTAATATTGTTGTTCAATACTAGCATTTGTTAACCAATGACCTCATTGGTTTCTCGTCATGTCATTGGACTAGTTAGTAAGATATGTATATTGGTCTTTAAAATAAATTTTAAATTAACAGATCTCTATTGCCGAAACGTCGGGATTTTGGCGGTGTATATCGACTATGGCTATGGTGTTGCAGTTGCTGCTATCCTGCCTGGTTGTAAGTGAAATTTCATTAATTGCAATGATAATTTACACAACTATTTTAACTTTGCTTAATTAGGGTGAGGCCGCCAAAAAATTATAATTTGATTAATGACTTTGCGTCCAGGAACTGGAAAAAAAACGTGAATATACAGAACAGGATATTTTTCTACAATTATTATTTTATCAAACAACAATATTTCCTTTACATAGTCCAAGCGACGACCGTAAAAGGGTGGTGAGTACAAAAATGGACGTTATAACTTTTTGGATATTAGACAAAAAATAAACCAACGGTCTGGCGACCTGTGACTTGACCTATTATTTTTTTTTGGCCAATAAAACACCTTTTAATCGTTGTCTGGCAGAACTTTGGTCAAGTATTAATATGCCAGACCAATTCTATTCATAGGAGGGATAAAAAAGAAAAATTTTGACGTTTAATTTTTTCTTATACCTTATATAGAAAATTTATGTCAAGATTCGGGGTGCCAGACTTAAATTTTTATATTGTATTGATCTAATAGTAAAATATTGTACTTTTATGTGTCTTACACATTAATTTTACAAAAAAATATGGAAAAAATATTCATAAAAAAAGGTCAAGTTATAAAGTCAATTTTTGTACTTATTTTGCATCACTATCTTTTTTACGTCTTAAAGAGTCGGAATTCGATTTTTAGTTTGATTAGTTATTATTATAATTATTATTTTCGTAGATAAAATAAAGCTTTGAAAATGAAACTGAGTTGTGATAAAAGATAATAATTTTTATTTATTAATTAACAAATCTGTAAACAGGTTGAGTAGGTACTAGCGTCTAGACTAGACCGAGCCTGTATCTTAGACGCTAGTTTCTTCTAGTGACAATATTTCCACTTATTACAACAATCCATTCTATTTTACACGCATTTTAAGTACACATTTTTGATTTTACAAATGTGAGGGTAATTTTAAATAAATAAAATGAATATAACTTATTACTCATATATACATTAGGTATTACAAATTATGGAAGAAAGAAATACCCTCTGAAGTTCTGAACAATGAGTTATATTAAGTTATTAACCTTTATAAAATAAATATCACATTATTTTATAGCTCATAATGGCAAAAACAATTACAATAATCTGCAGTGAAACTCTTTGAATTTAAAACTGTTTGAAACTACAGTCAAACTAATACCGAAATACAAGAGAACCAAATGAACCAAAAACCAAACCGAACCACAAAAATAGCATAACATACATATACAAACATACACACAAAAACACACACACACACACACACACACACACACACACACACACAAACATACACTTATACATACATACATATATGGGTCAAAATCAGAGGTATTTTACGTTTTCAAATATCTGAAAAATTACTTTCTCTTTTGACCCATATATCAACATAATATATACATATTTTTTACGTGAATATATTTCTTGAATTTTATTTAGAAATAAAATAAAATAAGTGTAGTTATGAGAATGTATTAATTTTTCAAAAAACTAATGAATGTTTCCCCACGGTAGATATGCCCTTAGAAACATTTATGTTACTTTTTAGTTACCCGGTGACATAAAATTTTAAGTTAGGTACTTTTGTTATATGAGGCCAATTCGACGGCCTTACCCATTAACTAAAGTAGAAGACACACATTAACTATTTTTATTATCATATAAATCAACTTTTTTGTACTGTCTTTCCAGTGCTGACTCTATGTAATAATATTTTTTTTAATAGGGAGGAAGAAGACTCCGAGACCTACTCACCGTCGACCCCACTGTCGACCCCACCGTTGACCTCACCGTCGACCCCACGGTGGTATCTACCGTCGACCCCACTGTCGACCCAACCGTGGACCCCACCGTCGACCCAACCGTGGACCCCACCGGCGACCCCACTGTCGAGCCCACCGGCGACCCCACTGTCGAGCCCACCGGCGACCCCACTGTCGAGCCCACCGGCGACCCCACTGTCGAGCCCACCGTGGACCCCACTGTCGAGCCCACTGTCGACCCCACCGCCGCCCCCACCGCCGAATACACCGACGAACTCACCGCCGAAACCAACGAAGCCGATTTATTGTTTTGTTCTAAACTTTTATGTATAGTGAAGTAACAAGCAAAATTAACCGTCAACCTTTCGGAACAGCAAGCCGCTTCAAGTGTAAATTGTATTAATGCATGCCTATTAAGCCTCATATTGTATTAGCCTCATATAAATTTTGAAAAAAAAAAAAAATATTACTGTATTAGCCTCAAATAAATTGTGAAAAAAAAATTAAATTTTATTTCTGTAGTGTTTGCTAAGTGAAATGCCATACATAAAAAGATTCCTGTCGGCGAGGCGCATCTAATGCGTGCATCGTTTCTCTGGAACTGGTATACTTCCAGCCTTATAAGTAAAAAAAAATCTTACTCAACTTCGGAAACGATCCACACCTTTTTACTATACCTGTCAAATAAGAATAGGATCGCACTTGCTGCAAACTTCACATGATCCGAGTCATCATAGTACCTAATAAAATTAGATAAAATATATATAAATAAAACTAAAATATAATAAAACTATTAAATAATTAAACTATAAGTGTAAATAAAAAATGTAGCTTAATTTACGCTTCATGCAATAAGAGCACTTTTGATACCCTGCCAGTGTTGCCAACCGTATGATTTAAATCGTATTTATAAGATCTTTTATAAATTAAGTTTGCTTTTCTGTTAAGTTCAAAATTCATTCAAGAATTTTATTTCGATTTAACTTGTGTTCTATCATTTACGTGTGCGGGTTTTATTGTAAATACGCACTTGGGGTTTTTTTTCTAGAATTCTAGGCGAAATACGACTTTTTTTTTTAAATGTACTGTAAGATCCCTTGGAAAATAAAGTTGGCAACACTGATCCCAACTGACCAGTGTGCTGTTAACTACGCTTCCGTGTACATGCGCTCTTGTGTTATTCCTGTTTTCGAACATATCTGTTGAATTGTTAGATATTTGTTGACATTATTATAGTTATTTGTTGATTTTGTTTTATTTTTAAGTAGTTTGTAGTGCTTGTGAGTGAATAAATAAATCACATTACAAAAATAATAAAAACTAATAAAAATATTAGATAAAAAGAATAAATTCTTGTTTTTTTTTAAGACCTCTATTGCCTCTATTGCCTCAAAGAGATCTACAGAACGAGTACCCACGCGCATTTTTACGGGTAACGGCCAAACGCACAAGTGCGAAAAATTTAGCCACGAGGCCACTGACCCGATGGTGCTGGAGCGGAGGAAGACACGCTACCTACTTCATTCGCCTCAGCGAGGAGTTATATCTCTTTATATAAACTTTTGGATTTTTAGTGGAAGTTTTATAGACTGTATAAGTTTTGAGGCAAACTATTTAAATTGACGGTATCTGGATTTTTTTATTTTTAGATTACTCCAGTAACTAAAGAGTTGATTAATCAAAACTTATTCTGTACAATGAATTTTGTGTTATTATCTGACAAATATTTTCTGTAATATAGTTTGAATTAAATTTTGACTTAAGTTAATTGTAATTTTAACTTTTACAAATTCGCATATGTTGCGCCTATATTTATAGGTTATAGGTTATAACGATAGGTTCCATATTTTGTAGGTTGTAAAATTATATTTTATTTAAGACTAGGCCCTTTTACAGCCTTTATTTTAACCGACAAGGCCAGTATACAGCCACCTACCTATGTTTGAAAAAGTCCCTTTACTATCTTGATTCTATTACCTTAATTTTGACCCAAAAATTTCGAATTTAATCTGACGTAAGTTGTAATATTCATTTTCATTTTACTGCATTTTAATCAAATTTTAACCGACTCAATTCGCGTAGCAAGACCTTTAAACTTGCTACACGGATATAGCATTAATAATACTATTTATTTATTTGTGAAATAAAGGTAGACAACAATCTCGACCAATTGCAAATTCACTTGAAGTTAATTTGATTGGCTTTATTTTAATCCTGTAATTTCACTTATTTTGTAGTAAATTAACGAAATTCAAAAGTTTTATAGAAAAATGATTGGTATCCGTATCCCAACAGGGGAAGACAGGGGAGTGAAACCCGCAAATCGTCAACGATGGAGAAAGCTGGGTCCCCTATACAGATCCTGACTTCCAAGGTGAGACGCAGTATAGGGGAGCGGGAGGCCATTAAAAATAGAACAATTATTCTTCATTAGCTGGTATTTTCAAAAGCTGGTTTTAACAAAGTGAAATCTGTCTTTTTCTATGCCACTTTGCCATCATATCAGTCGAGCGCCGAAATGGTGGTCGCCTGTTACTTAGTCTAACACACTCAGCAATGCAAGATAATACATATTTAGGAAAAATTTAATAAAAAAATCGTTTCTATTTCAATTATCTTTATTAAACTTACAAAAACGGAAGTTCACAATAAAATATGTACATTTATTTCGTGGTTTTCTTTATATTAACACAAATTGTATATTATTATTGTTGTAAATAGCACTAATTGAATAGTTAACCTTTTTTATGTACTTATATACATACTCTTTTATATTTCATTGTTCTTTAAAATATTATGTGACTTCAATAAAAAACATGTTCGTAGCAACACATACGAGTATTATTTTTCTTTATACATTAAATATATCGCTTCCCTCATATTCCAACAATTACATTTTAAATATAAAATTAGACAGACCATTTTATTGTTTATTGAGATTTACCTACTTTTAGAGGCAGAGAGTAGGTCCTATAATGTGACCTCACTTTTTTCATGTGAAGGTCATCAGACAGGGTGACGGTAAGGTAGTAAAGGATGGTGGTAGGTGGCTACCGTCACCCACGACACAAGTAACGGTACAGTAGGATTAAGGATAAGGGATCAGGAAATTGGCTCTGGCGTCCCTTACTTACACATCGAAACACAACAGCTCACAATATAATAATTTCACTGTGGTCTTCTGTGAGGAGGTGGTTACTGCCGCCAGACGGGCTGCCCATAAGATTGCGAAACTCGGTGTGCCCTGCCACTACTTGCCAGATCCAGCTTTATAAGCTCATTTACAAAATTGGCCCTGACGGGTATCGAACTTGAGACTCCTGAGACAGAGCACATGTGCCAGTAATACGTACTTACTTATAATAAGAAAAGAATTCACCGTTCTTTTACAATTAATATTAGTCTTAAATGCAGGGCACAATGCATTTCGCAGTTATTAAACTGAGCAGCCTGTCTGGCTACAATAACCATCGCTTTTCGATGGTTCTAGGAAACAAGGGATGGAACATAGGCTACTGGTTAGCTGCACACGAGGGCGTAACCGTAGGCAAGAGCTAGTTTAGAATAAACTGAATTATTTATACGTCGAGACGAATTTGTATATTGAGAGAAGAGTTGAATAAAAAATTATTCTTTAGCTTCACTTAGACTTATCAACTTAGGTGAGACCAAGGCTCTAGTATAAGTTTCGATAGGATTATATATATTTCCCAACTTTTTCCTTTATCAACAATTTTAATACACAAAATTCCAAGTAAAAAAAAAATACTATTAAATAAGTAATATTATGTCTGCTGGTATATCGTACTCGCTAATAAAAAGTAAATTAAAAATATAATTTATTATTAATCACATTACAAAATGGTAATTATAATATTGTCACATAATTTATTTACTTAATTTATATATTAAAACAACCAATATGATACTGAACAACTTTTTAAAATTATATACAGTTTATATATAATATTACTTAATTTTGGCACTAAACATTAGAAATCCAATAAATTTGCTACGAATTAAAATTTCACTAATAAAATACATCAAGATCGAATTCAAATTAAAGTCAGTACCTACAGTCTGTATGTAAATAATAATCGATTGTTATTTTACAATTGATAAAAAACTCTTTTTAAATTGAAATAGATATATATATAACATTGCTTATACAATTTCTTCTTATTTTTTACTAAGAAAAAAGCTCATTCAGATCAATTTCACAATATTAACATATTTTTTTTAGTAGCGTAGCCCAACAAACTTTCAACAAATGAGATTCAAAAACATGAATATTTTAACAACTATACTGCGTTTTAATTTGACATTTCCTGGGTTGCAAGTAATCAATTTTTAATCAGACCATACAAAAATAGTGATGTCACCTAATCAAACTTATTAAGAAAAATTGCGGTTTTATAAAGCCCAAAGAGTATATAATCACTACGTTTTAATAAAGCCTAACCCTATATGTTCCTTGGACTAGCTCTACTACTAAACTAGTAGTATAACCCGTACGAATTAACTTGAGACCTGGGCCGATAACGTCATTTTCAATATACGGTGTGCAAAAATCATTTGCACACGCATCAGCGTTGTAGTATTTTTTTTTTAAATTTGCATAAGATTATTAATAAGAACAGAATAAAATGTTCTTGAAATTAAAAAAGAATAATTAGTGATATATATTGTCGTATTCAAGCGGAGTCTCAAGTTAATTCGTACGGACTATAAGCCTAGCCTGGCCTAGCGTTAGCCTAGTAGCTCCTAGCTAGACCACTACAACGTTTTTTTTAAATAGTTTTTTTGTAAGCGTAACATTGTGATGTTCCGTTTACTTCACCAAAAAAGTGAATTGTGATGATGCGTAACGTGCCGAGTTAAACAACCGGCGCCCACGCCTACCAAATGGAAAAACGAAACGATAGCGCGATATAACCTGTCGGCACGACGCCATCTGTTCGACATAAACAGATATCACAAGTGATGTAGTACAATTGGAAACAACAGGTGTCGTTGTATAATGTTAATGAATCGCGTTTAATTACAGACTATACTAATTCGAAAGAGTAATTTAACATTTACTTTCCTTTGTTGCAGGTTTTTCACCATACAGAAATAGTGGTCACCTAATCAAACTTATTAAAAAACTTGCGGTTTTATAAAACCGTAATCAATGCTTTTAGAATGTGGTGTCCAACTTGGACCACCGCCCTAACGCATTGCATTTCAACGCCTGCGTGGAACGCGCTAGAAGATTTTGACTTCTAACAGACAGCGAAAATAAATGGTGCGTGGTGAATTCTATAATAAAAAGCTTTATCATATATGTGAGCAAGCCGTGTAAATAAATTAATTTGTGTTTATAGAAACCTTGTAAATTATAATTGTATATTGGAATATAGCTACATGGTAATTGATGGTTGAGTTCTATTGTGTGACTGCATCCGATATCCAAAGAAGATAACAAACATTTACCTATACCACAAACTGGTGACCACCGACGACTCACAAAATATTTGTGAGTTAATAGAAACCGCATAAGATATATGGAAAAGTTTTAAATATACGTATTCGGAAAAAACAACTTGGAGTGTGGTGCAAACATAAGCGGAGCGTTTTTTCAAATAAATTAAAAATTGCATCAGCAGAAGATGATCTTGTAGCACAGGTCGCAGAGCTAACAAAACAAGTCTCAGCTCTTACTGCCAGACCAAACGGAAGAGACCACAGTCACACCACTTACCGCTGGAATACGGATATGTGCCGAACTCGCTCACGAAGTCGCTCCCGACCACGACAGCCACCACCGAACCATCCACATTGTTATTACCATTACACATACGCTGACAAGGCTAGAAAAGGCAAGCAACCATGCAGCTTCGAGTCGGTAAACTCGAAGGGCAGTCGGAAGTAGCGGCCAACGACTGCCCATCATCTACTACAGGCCGTCTATATATGACTGATCGCGCCTCAAAAATGCAGTTCCTGGTGGACACTGGTTCCGACTTGTGTGTTTTTCCGCGAGCAGCAGTCAAGACGCCCTGTACCAAAACATCTTACGAGTTGGTAGCTGCTAATGGTACAGTGATACACACCTATGGACCAATCCGTCTTCATCTAAATCTAGGACTGAGAAGAGATTTTGTTTGGAATTTCATAATCGCTGACGTTTCAAAACCCATCATTGGAGTGGGTCTCTTTAGTTACTATGGATTACTAGTGGACTGTAAACATCAGCGCCTGATCGACAGTATTACGTCGCTAACTGCAAACGCCCAACTGTCCAAATCTTCAGATGGTATCTCCTCTGTCAAAGTAGTTTCGGGAGAATCAGAGTTTCACGATATTTTGCGCAGTTATCCCGAAATTATGAGACCAGCAGGTTTGCAGTCTATAGTGAAGCACAACACTCTTCATCACATCCGCACAACGCAAGGTCCTCCAGTTTATTCCAAGCCAAGACGTCTCGACCCAATTCGATTCCAAGCAGCCAAGAAGGAATTTGAAGACATGCTTGAGATTGGAACTGCTAGATGTTCAGAGAGTCAATGGTCCTCTGCACTACATATGGTCAAGAAGAAAGACAACCGTTGGAGACCTTGTGGTGACTATCGAGCACTAAACTCCAGAACAATTCCTGATCGGTATCCTATCCGACATATACAGGATTTCACCTATGAGCTTGCTGGAGCTACAATCTTCTCCACAGTTGATCTTGTGAAGGCATATAACCAGATTCCCGTCAACCCTGAGGATATACCCAAGACCGCAATCACGACACCGTTCGGATTGTTCGAATTTCCCTATATGACTTTTGGACTTCGGAATGCTGCGCAAACTTTCCAGAGGTTCATTGACGAAGTCTTGGGTGGTCTCGAATTCTGTTACGGCTATATTGACGATATAATTGTGTTTTCGCAGTCTCCAGAGAAGCATAAAGAACATCTGCATCAATTATTCGAGAGACTTAAAAAATACGGCATTCTGATCAACACAGCCAAGTGCAAATTTGGTCTATCAGAAGTGACTTTCCTCGGATATTCCGTGTCGACAGCTGGTATCAAGCCTCTGAATACCAAAGTTCAGGCTATACAGGAGTACCCCATTCCTAAAACTGTAAAGGAACTTCGACGTTTTTTAGGGATGCTTAATTTTTATCGCCGATTTGTGCCAAACGCTGCACAAGTTCAAGCTCCTCTTAATGCCTTGCTTGCCGGACCCAAAGTCAAAGGATCACAGCCTATCAAAATGACTCCGGAACTGATACGTGCATTCGAAGACTGTAAAGTATCGTTGTCAGAAGCTACCCTTCTCAACCATCCGGATCCGTCTGCAGAATTAGCGTTGATCACGGACGCTTCAGACGCTGCTATAGGTGCTGTACTGCAACAACGTTGCCAATCCGATCAAGACTGGAAACCTTTAGCGTTCTTCTCGCGTAAGCTTTCCACCTCACAGAAGAAATATAGTCCTTACGACCGTGAACTATTAGGAATTTATGAAGCAGTTAAGTACTTCCGATACATGGTGGAGGCAAGAACGTTCGTCGTGTTCACTGATCATAAACCGCTGACTTTTGCTTTTTCTACGAACAAGAGTACATGTACTCCACGTCAATTTAGATACCTAGACTTTATTGCACAATTTACAACTGACATTAGATATTTGCCTGGCAAAGAAAACGTCGTAGCTGACGCACTGTCACGAGTGGAAGAGATTGCAACTGCCATTGATTACGAGGAACTTGCACGTTATCAGGAATCAGACCCTGAACTGCAAGACCTCCTGCTAAACGGTTCAGCCTTGAAACTGAAAAAAAGGAAATATATGGAGAATAACTTACCTGTCTACTGTGATACCTCTGTACAAACTCCTCGACCGTATATCACTCCTCATCTACGTAAACAAGTTTTCCACATGATTCATGGCCTGCATCATCCCGGAGCATCTGCAACTGTGCGACTGGTCACGCAGAGATTCGTATGGCCAGGAATAAAAAAGGACTGCAGAGAATGGACAAGAGAATGCCTACAGTGCCAGAAAAGCAAGATTTTCCGCCACACTAAATCACCTCTTTCCTGTTTCCAAACTCCTTCCTCGAGGTTCTCCCATATACACCTCGACATCATAGGACCCTTACCTGTGTCTTATGATTTCAGATATTGCCTTACAGTCATCGACAGATTTACTCGTTGGCCTGAGGCGTTTCCGTTGAAGGAGATAACAGCGGAATCCTGTGCAACTGCCCTCGTCTCTGGCTGGATAGCCAGGTACGGTTGTCCTGCTCGAGTGACTACGGACCGTGGTCGACAGTTCGAGAGCAGTCTCTTCAAGGCCCTCACTGCCTTGATTGGTGCGTGCCACTTTCGCACCACGGCATACCATCCTGCGGCGAACGGCATCGTCGAGAGGATGCATCGCCAACTCAAGTCTGCCATTATGTGCCACAACACAGCCAGCTGGGTTGAATCTTTGCCCTTAGTACTTCTGGGAATGAGTAGTTCCTGGAAAGAAGATCTACAGTCGTCTCCAGCTGAACTCGTTTATGGCGAACCCCTGCGCTTACCGGGTCAATTCTTCACACCCAGTGACGACTGCAACGTTAGAGACGTCACCGGGTACGCCAACCGGCTTCGCTCCTACATGGCGAAACTAACTCCACGACCTACCACATGGCACAGCAATTCACCCTTCTACATTCCCCAAGATCTGCATACATCTACACATGTCTTCGTTCGTCAAGACCATGTCAGACGTTCTCTAGAACCGCCGTACGCTGGACCTTATAAGATATTAAAGAGGCAGCCTAAATTCTTTACTGTCGATGTCCGCGGCAAGGTTCAGAACATCTCCGTCGACAGGCTGAAACCAGCATTTTTGATGAGAGAGGCGACGCCCCTCAACGAAGACAGATGCGAGCTGCCCGATGAGCCCTCTTCAAGTCAAGTACCTAACGTTGTGCCTGATGAGAAGAGATCGCGCAGTGGTCGTCGGATCAGATTTCCGGACTACTATCGACCATAGTCATGGTCTGGCCGGGGGGAATATGTGGTGTCCAACTAGGACCACCACCCTAACGCATTGCATTTCAACTTGGGCCATACACCATACAAAACCAACCTTTTTCAACGCCTGCGTGGAACGCGCTAGAAGATTTTGACTTCTAACAGACAGCGAAAATAAATGGTGCGTGGTGAATTCTATAATAAAAAGCTTTATCATATATGTGAGCAAGCCGTGTAAATAAATTAATTTGTGTTTATAGAAACCTTGTAAATTATAATTGTATATTGGAATATAGCTACATGGTAATTGATGGTTGAGTTTTATTGTGTGACTGCATCCGATATCCAAAGAAGGTAACAAACATTTACCTATACCACAAGAACATTAACTAGTTTGGAATTAATATTAATTATTATTTAATTGTTAAAATTTAATTTTTTGCAGTCCTTTCTATAAGTCGCAATTCTTTTCGATTATTATAATTTTGACATCAAATTGTGACAATAATTTTGTGATATTTTTACCGTAAAATGTAACTATTTAAGTAACACCGATATTAGTACATCAATCACTACGGACAAAACTTTGGTAACATTAATTTAAAATTTGACATTAGGACCTGTCAAATTACTCCTTCGAATTATGGAACACACTAAAGTTCACACTCGACTTCCACACACAAGCTTCTTACAGGACAACAACAACCTGTTGTTATTATTCTGTTACCGAGTACAATTGAATTGACTATTATAAGATCTAAGATCTAACAAAGTCCCACTGATTAGTCGTTGGTTGTCGCAAATGACCAAAAGCAGAGGCTCGCCGCGGTGAGCTCACTCCACTCCCAGACACATCCCGGCAGCCGTGTTGTATATTGGACTCATCGCCTGTATTATAAACAAACAAAAAAAAAAACATCGTTATTATGTCAGCCGATATTGGTTAAAAACAGTATTTGTCATCATTGTTCAACTAGAGAGCAAAATTGTTTTTTGCTGCAAGTGCCGACTTTAAATCACGAACCAACGAAAACTACTGAGCGCACTGAACGAAAACTACTGATTTAAAGGTACGAGACATAAAAAATTTGCTCTCGTGTTAAATAAAATAATAATAATAATAATAATAATCGTGTTAAATAGTAATTATCATACTAAAAAAATCAAAATTTTATTCCTGTGAGTTAAATCACGCTCGCATCAGAAATCGATTTTTCTGCGAGTTTTTAGACACCAAAAGCTGAGCGTTTTATTCCTTAAGAATCTATTCAATACATATTAATATAATATAATACAAATAATATATTATAATAATATGTTTTAATTATATTTATTAAATTATTTATTTATTTATTAAATTTATTAATATTTTAAATTATATTTATTTAATCAATTTTTATATAATCTTTCTTGAAGAGTAAACTTCAGTTGTGTTGAGCGTCTGGAAACAAAAATAATTGTCGGATAAATCCGTCTCTGGTGGCTAATGGAATGGACCACCTCAAAACATAAATCTAGTATTTTACAGTATACCTACCTACAATGAAAGCGATTAGAATCGAATGAGAAATAGAATGGCAGTGTTGAGAGCTATGAAGGAGAGGAAGCTGCATCATTTCGGGCACGTGATGTGGATGAAAGGTGGCCGTATTTTTCAACTAGTGATAAACATAGCAGAGGCGGGTGAAAGTCATCCACCTCGCTTCTCAGGGACGCAAGACCTTAATGGCATGGCATGTATTTAATTCTTAATGGATTTCAACAATTTTAGAACTCACCGATCCCTTGTGTTTTCACTCCTGTGCACCGCCCAACTCGTGACATTTGCCGAGAGATGGCGTCACATTGTTGGAAGCATCAAGACAGAGGGTCCGTCCCAATACTAACTCCTTTAGTACGGTCTCGAACCATATCTGGAAATTAAATACATTACACACATTTTAATATTATTGAAAATTTTAAAAATAAATCAAATAAACATTACTAAAGGTTACGAAGCAACTATCATTATAGACTAAGGCCCGGTTTTTGCCTACCAACGGTACTTATAGCCACGAGTCGTAAGGGTGACGCGTTCCTATATTCATCTACTCGTAGATGAAATTACCGAATCCTTTTACTAACGGACGGGAGGACAACCGATAACGATCCGTACGTCCGTTGTAGGGCATGAGTATAAATTATAAAATAACTCACTATTAATATATTTAATAATGGCCTTATAATTTTATACCCATTGTGTTATAAGTGGTAATGTGATAGATGTCAACCATTAATGTTAGATGTTTACTTTTAGCTAAATGTGAAAGAAGAACTTTACGGAATAGGTGGTTGCTTGGAGATAGTGCATATGTCGCGTATTACCTACGCGAAGAGTCAAATTAGTAATTCGCCACTGCTTGATTAAATTGTTCTATGAATCAAACAGTTCGCGACAGCATATCCCTTGAAGCCATACTTATTAACTCCCCTACTAAACCCTGAGGCAGAGGTCAACTATTGTACAATAAGGCACACATCAGAACTAAAAACTGCATAGAGAGGTGATAACTTACTACAAATAATATGTATAAAGTTATCAGTCCCCGTTGGAGCGCCATGGTAAGCACGAAACACTTTGGTAAGCACGACCGTTACTACGAAAAGCGCGGGACGCGAAGGCTACTCTGAGGCGCGCGGCGAAAACGAATATTCTTGAATACCACCGAATACCAACGAGCGACCGTGTGATGTGATCGGTTAGTTCGGCCGTGCGACGTTTGGGAGGCCTAGGGCGTGCGTGTCGCAGTATATAATCATTGGATTATAAGAAATTGGAGAGATGTCAGCTGTCAAAATGTATTACGTCAAAAGTAACAGGTTTTTTTTGTCTAACCGAATGGATCTTGGTATAACAAATATCGTATATTCATTTTACGTAAACATTGAAACAACCAAATAAAATAATAAACTTACCTCATGAAGATCCTGGACTCTAGACTTTCATTAAAACAGGGGAGATGTTAGGTAGCGAACTCTCTGGTTCATGATCATTGTGTATATAATTTCTATAGAGTTTTGGCGGAAGGTAGGACGCTGTAAGATAGTAAGCAAGAACCGATTATGTTAATATTTCAGCTAAAATGGTAGTTACATATTCAAAAGACAATCAATTGATGGACATGACAATACGTTAATGTTATTATTTCGCATATATTTTGGACAACCGATATAGACTGTGGTGATCTGTGACGTCCATGTGATTGATGTCTTCTATGATCACCGACCGATTGCTTTGCTTTGCTCTGTGTAGCTTATTCCTCGATTACTTTTGTATATTTATTTATTTTTAATTTGTTTGTATTAATTAACTCATTTATTATTTTCTCAGTCTGTTTTGGTCGTGTTATATTGTATGGATGCGTTATAATAAGTTATATGCCTTTCATAACTTTAATATAATGTATAATAGTTCAGTGAGACAGTCTGTCTATTGTAACTATTCTCAATGAAAAAACAGTGTTCACAATATTTACACTACCCTACACGCAATGGGAAGAATAAATAACTAATTTTTATGGGGCATTTTCTTTGCTTCCGCTACTTGGAGTATTATATTGTATTTATATTGGCTTTTAAGTTTGACTGGTAAGTTTTAGGATATATTAGATACAATTATCAATTAATTTTAATATTAAAATAAATTAAACTTGTCATATTATGACAAGAAGCAGATACTGAAAGAGAAATTTGCAAAACAATTGGAATGAAGATGGCAAAACCAGACCAAAGCTTAGGTTTGTGCTTAACACATCACATATGTATAAAACTATATATAATTATTTTCTGCAAATTCTATGCACACAATTCTTACCAGTTGTGTGCCAAGCCACATAACTTAAAAAGCGCGGACCAATCACAAGTGCAGTCTTGTTTGTTAAAACGTCATTTAAAAAAAAAGTCTGTCTACCGACTACCGGAAACAATATCAAAATTTATAAAATTTAGAATCAAAAATCAAAATTTAGAAGCAACTAATTGGGGAAATGAAATCGAACCAGCTTTTCAATCAAGCTAAACAACACTGTGGGTGAATGATAAATAAACGCCACATATTATTTACACGATTTATATACAATATACAATACAATTTACAGCATGCAGTTATTTATACCGAAATAATACTAAGAAAGTATTTAATTTAGTTTAATACTATGGTCGGGATTGAATAACTCTACATGTCAGCGTTGATTTTTGACGAACGAAAACTGTAAGTAATCTGCATATTATAGCGTTTCATTTCAAAAGTTTTGCAACCACTGTGTGTTATATTTAAATGATGATCTCGCAAATCGCATGAGACTTTTTTTTTTTTTTAATATTTCAGATGCCGAAAGCAGAAGTATCCACACAAACTGCCGAAGGCGTCAACTGTTATTTGTTTTTACAATGAACATTTTGAAACACTCATGCGCTCAGTACATTCCATACTGGATCACACAGATTACAAACATTTGAAGGAGATAATTTTGGTGGACGACTACAGTGACCTGGAAGGCCTTCACGACCAAGTTCAGAAGGCGGTCAACGAGATAAATAGTAAAATGCGCAAAGATGAAGAAATGTTATGCTACTGCTACACCTGCGTCTTAACGCGTTAATTAGTGCGTTAAATAAGGCATTACGCAGATGTGGCCAAGATTTTAATGCGTTAATTTGCTAACGGCAATACTAATGCCATTAGACGTTAAGCGATAGCTCGGGTGTCGATTTTTTTGACACATCAAAGGTTTTTAACGCGTAATTTAACGCTTAACGCGATGTTGGCTACATTAACGGCTTAACATCGTCTCATTCCGCAGGACCGAGTTCAACGACGATGCATTTGAATCATCCACCATCTTCTTCTTTTTTCTTTTTTATTAAATTGCATAAATGCATATAATCATTAATTACACTCATTGCTGCAACTAGTGCAGCTGCTTCAACTTCCATTTTGTATTAGAGCGTTAACGGGATGAATTAGCTTTTAACGGCGTTAGAACCTTAATGTAGCCAAAGCGTATTTTTAATGCCTTAATTAACACGTAGTTGAACATTAACACTAACGTTAACATTAACGCAGGTGTAGCAGTAGCATTAGAGACGAATAACATAGATGGTGACAATGTTGTTCATTACAAAAACGACGATAGCAATAAAGTTGATAAGAAGACGACCGAAAAGACGGACAAGGCAAAGGCAGCTCTGAACGTGAGGCTCTTGAGAACTGGGAAAAGAGAAGGTCTCATAAGAGCTAGGTTATATGGAGCTGATAATAGTGTGGGGGTTGTTGGTATGTTCTGGCTTTAATATTTTTTTGTTTTATGTTAGCGTGACCTACAGTTGACAGCTGATTGGCCTGACGGAATGGCCTTTTTAGATACCAGTAGTGGCATTGGACATTGGATTCTGCAATCATAAACTAGGCAGCCTCTTGACAGTCTACCTGTCCACTTAATCGACTTAATCAAATTTTTTATAAGATTATTTAACTTTAGACATAGATAGTAGATAGAGTCATGAAACAGAATTCTTAATATTATTTTATGTCTCTACCGTTGTTTTTGTCATAGATTGCTTTTATTTATAATTTTCAGGTGTTAGTTTTTCTTGACTCTCATATTGAGATGAACATGAACTGGTTGGTGCCACTTCTGGCGCGTTTGTCTGAAGACGTGGACGGTGTTAAACTCCAATATTCCATGAGGGCAGTTGCACCCATCATATTTGTTATCAACATGGACACATTTGAATATTCCGCAAGTCCACTATTGAGGGGCGGCTTCAATTGGGGTTTGCATTTTAAATGGGATAATTTACCTAAGGGCACATTGAATAGTAAGTGATGCATTCATTATGTAAACTTGTTAAACATATATAAACACTCTCCATATGTAGAATAGAAGCAAAAAAAAGAGTAACTCCATAATCCAACCATAATGATTGAGCGAAGTTGAGCTTTATTACGAGGCTCATTAGAACCACGTTTCAACACATATTGGTAGAATTTTTTTGTTTTAAGACACTGAGGAATTTAGGCGTCTTCGGCTGCCCATCCGAACTGGATTCGACGATCGACCTCCTAGGAGTTGGCTCTACTTAATTGGACTTGTTGTCCTAAGTATATTGTACATATTAACTTCGAGAATTGAACTCTCAACTTTTACAGGGGTGGGCACAACATTGACATTAGACATGACTATCGTCTTGTCCATATTCATCTTAAGGCCTACCCTTTGAGGAACTTCAGTTGACGTCTTCAAGCATCGCATTGAGGTCTCTTATCGACTTCGCCAAGATAAAATAGATTTTAATACGTTATTCCAGGTGAGGAAGATTTTGTGAGACCAATAAAATCACCGACAATGGCTGGCGGTTTGTTCGCTATATATCGGGAGTACTTCAACCACATCGGCAAATACGATCCCTGCATGAATGTATGGGGTGGTGAGAATCTGGAAATATCTTTTAGAGTGAGTTCTTTAGACCTCCTAAAATAACATTGTATTTTACTAAGACAACATTTAAATTTTGTGATATTATTCTTCAATGCAATAAATAATATGCTACTAAATTTTATTCTACATAGCCAAGTAGCCATTTTATAAATTTCACTAACAAAAAAATGTTTCAATGTAGATGATAGATAATGTAGGTACACAGTAATACATACTTCATAAGGCGCGTCGTGAATTTTAAGCTATTAAGCTGCAATTTCAATACAAAATTTCTTTCACAAACATCATACAAACCATCGAAGTAGAATTTTAAAAATCGGCCTTGTAGTTTTTGAGTTTATTCGTTATAAATATATAAAAATACAAATCTTCTCTTTATATTATTAGTATTTGGATTTATATTACATATAATTATGGAACATTTAAATCTATAAAATAAGCGACATATGCGTACAGAATAAACTCAGCCTGTCATTTTTTTATTTTTTTTTTATTTAATAAGGTACACAAAACAGGACACTGACATTAAATACATTGAATAGATATAGTTACATGGAAGTGAACTAGACAGAGGCCCAAAACATGTGTACACAGCATGTCCAAACAAAACAGTGTTACAGAATAAAACAAAGGAAGAAAACAGACGCACTTTCATCCAAAAGCAAGCTTAGCCACATTCTAAAGGAAGTCAATTTGAGAAGAAAGCACGCCCACACAAAACCACAATAAAACAAGTATTATAATACATTAATATATAAGTGCAATAAAATATTATCTATTAAGAGTTTATATGTTTTTTTATTTATTTATTTATATATACATAACAATTAATTTTATTTAATGACGCTCGCAGTTACGATGGCCGTGATATGCTTTTTGAATTTAGTTAAGCTATTTTCGAATATGTCCACTGTACTGCTATGCTTAAGCAGGAGATCGTTATATTGTCGACACATCCTGACAAGGGGGTTATAGAAAGAGGTATTATTGGTGTGTACTTGTAAGGCAAAGGTATTTACAAAAGGATTTCGATATCTAAGTTTTATATTAAAATTAATAAGCGACAAAAGATATGGTGAGTCAATGCGGGAATGAATTATTTTAAAAAGACAAAAGAGGTTGTGACAATTACGGCGGTCCTCGAGTGTAACCATATTAAATTATGTTAGTCTATCTCGATACAAGGGAAGACTCCGGTGAAAGCCATATCTATAACTAAGAATGTTCAAACATTTTTTCTGCACATTTTCAATACGGCCACATTGAATAGCGTAGTAAGGGGACCAAACACAGGAATTATATTCAAGAACACTGCGGACTAACGTATTGTATAGATACAAAAATGTTTTAGGGTTCCTAAAATCTTTAGTAGCTCTAGTCAAAAAACCTAATGTTCTAGTACTTCTACTGATAATACTATCATAGTGGTCACGGAAAGTTAATTTATCATCGAAAAGAACTCCTAGGTCCCTTACTACTGACTTTTTTTCTAAATTCTGTCCTTTAAGTTTATAATTATATTATAGAGGATTTTATGGGCTTTCCTTGAAAAAGAAATAGTGAAGCATTTTCCTACATTCAGAAGCATTCTATTTTCGATACACCAACGATCAATACGTTCCAGGTCTGACTGAAGCAAATATGCATCTGTGGGACTGTTTATAACAGAGTATAATTTTAAGTCATCAGCGTATAATAGACAAGAACAAGACAATCGCTCAATTAAGTCGTTGATGAAAACAAAAAAAAATAAGGGACCCAAATGTGAGCCCTGTGGTACACCAGAAGTAGCCGTAGCAGGTAAAGAAACAAAGCCCTTTATAGTTACAAGTTGACTTCGTTTGCTAAGATATGAATCGATCCAATGCAGTAAACTACCATGAATACCATAATATGATGCCAATTTATTACAAAGGATTTCATGGTTTACCATGTCAAAAGCCTTCGAAAAATCTGTGTAGCGTCAACCTGGCCTCTTTTTGCAAAAGCACAGCAAAGAAAGTGCTTATATTCTAACAGGTTAGACATTGTGGATCTGTGTCTAACGAAACCGTGTTGTCTAGGTGATAAAAAAGGTTCAATGTGATGGTAAAGAGCGTCATAAATTAAGGATTCGAAAAGTTTACCCAAACAGGAGAGTATACTAATGGGCCGGTAGTTCTCGCATTTAGAACGGTCACCAGACTTGAATATTGGGATAATGTGGGCTGTCTTCCACTCTGACGGGAAAACTCCCTCTTGAAGAGATTTATTATAAAGTATGCACAATGGTATGCTATTTTAAGAAAATGTGACTTTGCGTCCAACACATTTGAGTTTAAAATCAACCTTTTACTATCGACGCACGAAGGCAAGATAAACATTTGGAACAAAAAGAAAGTATTTTCTTATTTTTATGTGAAACTATTTCTTTTTGTTTAATTTATTATTAATGGTAGTAGAGAATAGAAAGAAAATTTGAAATTTTTATACATAAAAATATGGCTTTTAATATTCAAAAATCGAAAAAGAGTTACTGTTAAGATGGAAAACAGCGGAAATATACTAGACTTTTTATATGAAAAAAAAAAATTAACAATCGCAACAACTACCCACTATTATTAGATACTAAATAATTTTCCTGCCTGCACTTACCTAATGTTAGCATCCTCTACTTCGGGTACACTAATTAAACCACTTTATGTTGAGTCCCAATACTTTTATTCACTCACCGATACATCAGAACTACAATTTCAACTGCATATGTATAATTCTCCGATTTTATTTGTTTGATAATATGACGTCGCCAGGGCTAGGGTTTTAGAGATGGGATTTGTACAAAACCGAATAAAATATTATTAATAAGAATAATAAATAAAATACTAATTATTAGTTCAGTGGTAATTTTAAGTAATCTATTTAATTAATGCCATTTAATCAAAAATAATTTCATAAAGTGTTTTCGTCTACGGTTATGAATTGTGATAAACTAAAACTTTAAAAATGTATATAAGATTGTGAACTTGATAATTTATGTACGAATCAAAACCTCATGTGACTCCAAATGACTTAGGTCGTGTACATGTCCTGTCTCTAAAACCATAGACAAAATCTGTGTGACGAAAATCTCGAGTTTTTTTGCATTTTCCTCTGAAATTATGCAATAATTTTTGATACATTTCGTAAAGAATATTATGTTTAGTAAGTGTAAATTAATTCGTGTATATATGAATGTGTAATTAAGTTTAAAACTGGAAAATTCTATGTCGTGAATTGTTTGTTTACCTTTTTTATAAAAAAATAAAATCGGAGGATGAACACTGAACAATTTGAACGGAGCCACGCCATTGGTTCGCGTGTGTCGGAGCATGCGCAGACCGTCCTATCATACGACAACGTGGTGGTGACGTTGCAACGTCACCACGTTAAGCACTTTTATTTCATTCAACATCAGTCCTCCGACAAATTCGGACCAACACAACACATTTCTGTTTGATCGTTCGTAGAGTTCAGTTTAGTGTTTTCACGAAAGTTTGAAATCCGGTAAGTGCTAACAGTTTAATAATTATTTCTATTCCATTTGCCATAACTTTTATATGCTTTCATATATTTTTGTGTATTCCTCCTATACCTACCTGATATTAGTGGAAATATTTAGTTATCCTTCAGAAATAGCCTCGGTGTTTTATATTTTTCGTCTAGTGGATTGATATAGAAATAGGTCTTTGTCTATACGATAAAATATTTATACAGTGAAAATAATGCTTAAAACTTAACATCTTTTATTTGTTGTTGGCGTCTTGATTTTTTTAATATTTACTATATGCAAGTCCAAATTTGGTGGAAATTTCGCCTCAGCTTAAGGTAATGATGTTTTTAAAAATAACAAAATTTTATTACTGGGGTGAGAAACTGAATTATATTTATTTTACGAAACATTGCTTCGCGATACATTTTCCATAGTGTTTGTAAATATCGTATTAATATCATTTTATATTTTGCTGCAAAATAAAGAGTTATTTTAGTTAGATTTTAGATACAGGAGTTTTGTATATTATTCCGACAGATGATAGACATTTGCGGGTAGGTATTGAGGCAAGCAGAAAACTTGTTTTTTTCTTCTTCTTATATAACTTCAATAATAGCTACCTGCTCGATAATTTCAATAATTAAAATGTACTCGTAATACTTTCAAACTACCAAACCTCTAATCTATACTAAATTTTATTAATTTTTTTCTTTGAAAATAATCAGGCAGTCCACAATAAACTTACATATAGTCCACATCTTTTTAATTTGCTAGACTCACAATCAATAATAGAACTAATAATTATTTATTTTTTATTTATTTATTTACTAAGATTACATACAGCCATAAATTTAAAGAAAATATATTATAGATTATATACAAATAGGTATACATATATGTGATGTTTTTGTGTGTTATTTCGCTTTTTAATGTTTTAGGTAGTTGATTAATTAGGTTCGGTATGACATAAGCAAGACGTCTTTTTCAATGAAGGTTGTTATAGTTGGGTAAATTAAGTTTTGATTCATCAAGCAATCGGTTTGAATAATTTATATTTGGAATATTTACGTTTTCATTGAAATATTGTTCTTTTAATAGGAATTTTAAGGAATTTTAACGAAAAATCTCTTTTAGAATACGCAATTGAAGTGAAAAATTTTTGTCCAAGTTGCTTTTGAATGTTCTTCTGTAACTAGATAGTCCATAACATACTATTGGTTCTGCCAATGACTTTTACAGTAATAACAGTACATAATTTGTAAGGGGCTTTGTGTTTTTATTACAGAGAATTTACCCAGTATTGCTCTTAGTTTATCACATACGTGATTAATGTGTTCTAACCAGTTAAGTCGATTGTCTATGACTAGTCCAAGATACGTGTGTTTATTTACAACCTCGATAGTCTCGCATTCAGATGATGTTAGGATTTTTCTGCTATTTGAATGTAGACATTGGTGGTTGTGAGCTATAAGACGTATTATTTACAAAGAAAAATAATAATAAAATTTAGTATGGATTAGGTTGAGTAGTTTGAAAATATTATTGAAATCATTGAGCAGGTATTATACAAGAGTAAAGAGTATTATAGAAGGACAATTTTTCAGCTCGCCTCAAATACCTACCCGCAAATGTCTACCATCTCTCGGGCCAAATGTGTTAAGACATCCTGTTCTGTCTCAGCATGAGGGAAGTTAAGCGCCTAATGTTTGATTTATTTATGGTTTAGGCATTGTGGAGATTAGGCAGGTTATGTGCAATAAGTCCAGTTGTATTGATTTCATTTGAAATATTAAAAAATTTGAAAATATTAATACCATTCCTTCACTATATTAGTTTATGCTTTGATAAAAGTAGAAAAGTATACATATTTCTGTTGTTACAGGAGCTTTGAATTTTATTGTTTGTCATAAAAAAAAATGGCAGACAGAGGATACTTGAAGTTTGAGCCATTCTCTATATCCGAATTTTATCACTTTTAACTAAAAATAAATTAAAATTTACAGACATTTAAAAAATATATATGTTATTAGCGACTCCATTCCTAAAATCTTACTATGTTCCTGTTGCGTAGGTGTAGTATGAGAATTAATTAAGAAATTTTAAGTTACTTTCGATCTTAAACATTGTCAAAAACTAACTTAGCGATGGTCACCTCGTTACGTAGGTTTACCTAGTACCTAGTACCTACCTTGTTGATCGAATAAAGAACGATTCATATTAATTGGACATTGCACAAAAGAATGAACACTATGAAAATATGACGTAGGCTCTAGTGTTAAATTCACAGTGAGATTTTAAATATGTTATTCAATGTTTTGTTGTAAAAAAGTGTTTTCTAGATTAATTTCTCACATTTATTAACTTTCTTTTTTATAATTATACTTAACGAATGCTGTGTTTGTGTGAGGTTAAATTACATTTTCTTTTTGATTTTCTTACAGAGTCATGGATTCCGAGGCAAGGTTCGTACTCACATTACTCTTTTCATTTTGTAATATGTCGTCAATCATTCTGCAAAGTTCGGATAGGCAGTGTTTGGGAAGCTCCGAGATATCTTCTCGTGCAGAGAAGTGCTCGCTTAGTGTTTCAAACGTGGGCCTTGTAATAAATTTCCACGTCAGTAGGCGTACGCAGGGCAAATAGCAATAGCCGGCAAATAGCCGACTAGGCATCTGATAAGTCTCATGGGTGAGGCGTATGTCCAGCAGTGGGGAATAGGATTATTTGATTATTAATATTGTTGTTCAATACTAGCATTTGTTAACCAATGACCTCATTGGTTTCTCGTCATGTCATTGGACTAGTTAATAAGATATGTATATTGGTCTTTAAAATAAATTTTAAATTAACAGATCTCTATTGCCGAAACGTCGGGATTTTGGCGGTGTATATCGACTATGGCTATGGTGTTGCAGTTGCTGCTATCCTGCCTGGTTGTAAGTGAAATTTCATTAATTGCAATGATAATTTACACAACTATTTTAACTTTGCTTAATTAGGGTGAGGCCGCCAAAAAATTATAATTTGATGAATGACTTTACGTCCAGGAACTGGAAAAAAAACGTGAATATACAGAACAGGATATTTTTCTACAATTATTATTTTATCAAACAACAATATTTCCTTTACATAGTCCAAGCGACGACCGTAAAAGGGTGGTGAGTACAAAAATGGACGTTATAACTTTTTGGATATTAGACAAATAATAAACCAACGGTCTGGCGACCTGTGACTTGACCTATTTTTTTTTTTTGGCCAATAAAACACCTTTTAATCGTTGTCTGGCAGAACTTTGGTCAAGTATTAATATGCCAGACCAATTCTATTCATAGGAGGGATAAAAAAGAAAAATTTTGACGTTTAATTTTTTCTTATACCTTATATAGAAAATTTATGTCAAGATTCGGGGTGCCAGACTTAAATTTTTATATTGTATTGATCTAATAGTAAAATATTGTACTTTTATGTGTCTTATACATTAATTTTACAAAAAAATATGGAAAAAATATTCATAAAAAAAGGTCAAGTTACAGTTCGCCAGACCGTTGGTTCCTTATTTGTCTAAAATCCAAAAAGTTATAAAGTCAATTTTTGTACTTATTTTGCATCACTATCTTTTTTACGTCTTAAAGAGTCGGAATTCGATTTTTAGTTTGATTAGTTATTATTATAATTATTATTTTCATAGATAAAATAAAGCTTTGAAAATGAAACTGAGTTGTGATAAAAGATAATAATTTTTATTTATTAATTAACAAATCTGTAAACAGGTTGAGTAGGTACTAGCGTCTAGACTAGACCGAGCCTGTATCTTAGACGCTAGTTTCTTCTAGTGACAATATTTCCACTTATTACAACAATCCATTCTATTTTACACACATTTTAAGTACACATTTTTGATTTTACAAATGTGAGGGTAATTTTAAATAAATAAAATGAATATAACTTACTCATATATACATTAGGTATTACAAATTATGGAAGAAAGAAATACCCTCTGAAGTTCTGAACAATGATTTATATTAAGTTATTAACCTTTAGAAAATAAATATCACATTATTTTATAGCTCATAATGGCAAAAACAATTACAATAATCCGCAGTGAAACTCTTTGAATTTAAAACTGTTTGAAACTACAGTCAAACTAATACCGAAATACAAGAGAACCAAATGAACCAAAAACCAAACCGAACCACAAAAATAGCATAACATACATATCGACGGTCCCTACGTACATAAAGACATGTCTAAAACCGGGGTTTACAGGAGAGCGTAATTTATGTTCAAACCGCTCTAGAAATAATTATATGTATAAGTAATTATAAAAAAAAAATTTCTAGAATATTTTATTAGCTTTAGGAACTTTCTAATGGTAATCTAAAGACAATTATGCATGTCTTTATGTACGTAGGGACCGTCGATATACAAACATACACACAAACACACACACACACACACACAAACATACACTTATACATACATACATATATGGGTCAAAATCAGAGGTATTTTACGTTTTCAAATATCTGAAAAATTACTTTCTCTTTTGACCCATATATCAACATAATATATACATATTTTTTACGTGAATATATTTCTTGAATTTTATTTAGAAATAAAATAAAATAAGTGTAGTTATGAGAATGTATTAATTTTTCAAAAAACTAATGAAAGTTTCCCCACGGTAGATATGCCCTTAGAAATATTTGTTACTTTTTAGTTACCCGGTGACATAAAATATACTTTAGGTACGTTAGGTACTTTTGTTATATGAGGCCAATTCGACGGCCTTACCCATTAACTAAAGTAGAAGACACACATTAACTATTTTTATTATCATATAAATCAACTTTTTTGTACTGTCTTTCCAGTGCTGACTCTATGTAATAATATTTTTTTTAATAGGGAGGAAGAAGACTCCGAGACCTACTCACCGTCGACCCCACTGTCGACCCCACCGTTGACCTCACCGTCGACCCCACGGTGGTATCTACCGTCGACCCCACTGTCGACCCAACCGTGGACCCCACCGTCGACCCAACCGTGGACCCCACCGTCGACCCCACCGTCGACCCCACTGTCGACCCAACCGTGGACCCCACCGGCGACCCCACTGTCGAGCCCACCGTGGACCCCACTGTCGAGCCCACTGTCGACCCCACCGCCGCCCCCACCGCCGAATACACCGACGAACTCACCGCCGAAACCAACGAAGCCGATTTATTGTTTTGTTCTAAACTTTTATGTATAGTGAAGTAACAAGCAAAATTAACCGTCAACCTTTCGGAACAGCAAGCCGCTTCAAGTGTAAATTGTATTAATGCATGCCAATTAAGCCTCATATTGTATTAGCCTCATATAAATTTTGAAAAAAAAAAAATTACTGTATTAGCCTCAAATAAATTGTGAAAAAAAAAATTAAATTTTATTTCTGTAGTGTTTGATAAGTGAAATGCCATACATAAAAAGATTCCTGTCGGCGAGGCGCATCTAATGCGTGCATCGTTTCTCTGGAACTGGTATACTTCCAGCCTTATAAGTAAAAAAAAATCTTACTCAACTTCGGAAACGATCCACACCTTTTTACTATACGTGTCAAATAAGAATAGGATCGCACTTGCTGCAAACTTCACATGATCCGAGTCATCATAGTACCTAATAAAATTAGATAAAAAATATATAAATAAAACTAAAATATAATAAAACTATTAAATAATTAAACTATAAGTGTAAATAAAAAATGTAGCTTAATTTACGCTTCATGCAATAAGAGCACTTTTGATACCCTGCCAGTGTTGCCAACCGTACGATTTAAATCGTATTTATAAGATCTTTTATAAATTAAGTTTGCTTTTCTGTTAAGTTCAAAATTCATTCAAGAATTTTATTCCGATTTAACTTGTGTTCTATCATTTACGTGTGCGGGTTTTATTGTAATTGCCGTTAACTACGCTTCCGTGTACATGCGCTCTTGTGTTATTCCTGTTTTCGAACATATCTGCTGTTTTTGTTACTCTAGTTGAATTGTTAGATATTTGTTGACTTTATTATAGTTATTTGTTGATTTTGTTTTATTTTTAAGTAGTTTGTAGTGCTTGTGAGTGAATAAATAAATCACATTACAAAAATAATAAAAACTAATAAAAATATTATTTAAAAAGAATAAATTCTTGTTTTTTTTTAAGACCTCTATTGCCTCTATTGCCTCAAAGAGATCTACAGAACGAGTACCCACGCGCATTTTTACGGGTAACGGCTAAACGCACAAGTGCGAAAAATTTAGCCACGAGGCCACTGACCCGATGGTGCTGGAGCGGAGGAAGACACGCTACCTACTTCATTCGCCTCAGCGAGGAGTTATATCTCTTTATATAAACTTTTGGATTTTTAGTGGAAGTTTTATAGACTGTATAAGTTTTGAGGCAAACTATTTAAATTGACGGTATCTGGATTTTTTTATTTTTAGATTACTCCAGTAACTAAAGAGTTGATTAATCAAAACTTATTCTGTTCAATGAATTTTGTGTTATTATCTGACAAATATTTTCTGTAATATAGTTTGAATTAAATTTTGACTTAAGTTAAAGTTGAAATAAATTGTAATTTTAACTTTTACAAATTCGCATATGTTGCGCCTATATTTATAGGTTATAGGTTATAACGATAGGTTCCATATTTTGTAGGTTGTAAAATTATATTTTATTTAAGACTAGGCCCTTTTACAGCCTTTATTTTAACCGACAAGGCCAGTATACAGCCACCTACCTATGTTTGAAAAAGTCCCTTTACTATCTTGATTCTATTACCTTAATTTTGACCCAAAAATTACGAATTTAATCTAACGTAAGTTGTAATATTCATTTTCATTTTACTGCATTTTAACCAAATTTTAACCGAGTCAATTCGCGTAGCAAGACCTTTAAACTTGCTACACGGATATAGCATTAATAATACTATTTATTTATTTGTGAAATAAGGGCCGACAACAATCTCGACCAATTGCAAATTCACTTGAAGTTAATTTGATTGGCTTTATTTTAATCCTGTAATTTCACTTATTTTGTAGTAAATTAACGAAATTCAAAAGTTTTATAGAAAAATGATTGGTATCCGTATCCCAACAGGGGAAGACAGGGGAGTGAAACCCGCAAATCGTCAACGATGGAGAAAGCTGGGTCCCCTATACAGATCCTGACTTCCAAGGTGAGACGCAGTATAGGGGAGCGGGAGGCCATTAAAAATAGAACAATTATTCTTCATTAGCTGGTATTTTCAAAAGCTGGTTTTAACAAAGTGAAATCTGTCTTTTTCTATGCCACTTTGCCATCATATCAGTCGAGCGCCGAAATGGTGGTCGCCTGTTACTTAGTCTAACACACTCAGCAATGCAAGATAATACATATTTAGGAAAAATTTAATAAAAAAATCGTTTCTATTTCAATTATCTTTATTAAACTTACAAAAACGGAAGTTCACAATAAAATATGTACATTTATTTCGTGGTTTTCTTTATATTAACACAAATTGTATATTATTATTGTTGTAAATAGTACTAATTGAATAGTTAACCTTTTTTATGTACTTATATACATACTCTTTTATATTTCATTGTTCTTTAAAATATTATGTGACCAATAAAAAACATGTTCGTAGCAACACATACGAGTATTATTTTTCTTTATACATTAAATATATCGCTTCCCTCATATTCCAACAATTACATTTTAAATATAAAATTAGACAGACCATTTTATTGTTTATTGAGATTTACCTACTTTTAGAGGCAGAGAGTAGGTCCTATAATGTGACCTCACTTTTTTCATGTGAAGGTCATCAGACAGGGTGACGGTAAGGTAGTAAAGGATGGTGGTAGGTGGCTACCGTCACCCACGACACAAGTAACGGTACAGTAGGATTAAGGATAAGGGATCAGGAAATTGGCTCTGGCGTCCCTTACTTACACATCGAAACACAACAGCTCACAATATAATAATTTCACTGTGGTCTTCTGTGAGGAGGTGGTTACTGCCGCCAGACGGGCTGCCCATAAGATTGCGAAACTCGGTGTGCCCTGCCACTACTTGCCAGATCCAGCTTTATAAGCTCATTTACAAAATTGGCCCTGACGGGTATCGAACTTGAGACTCCTGAGACAGAGCACATGTGCCAGTAATACGTACTTACTTATAATAAGAAAAGAATTCACCGTTCTTTTACAATTAATATTAGTCTTAAATGCAGGGCACAATGCATTTCGCAGTTATTAAACTGAGCAGCCTGTCTGGCTACAATAACCATCGCTTTTCGATGGTTCTAGGAAACAAGGGATGGAACATAGGCTACTGGTTAGCTGCACACGAGGGCGTAACCGTAGGCAAGAGCTAGTTTAGAATAAACTGAATTATTTATACGTCGAGACGAATTTGTATATTGAGAGAAGAGTTGAATAAAAAATTATTCTTTAGCTTCACTTAGACTTATCAACTTAGGTGAGACCAAGGCTCTAGTATAAGTTTCGATAGGATTATATATATTTCCCAACTTTTTCCTTTATCAACAATTTTAATACACAAAATCCCAAGTAAAAAAAAAATACTATTAAATAAGTAATATTATGTCTGGTATATCGTACTCGCTAATAAAAAGTAAATTAAAAATATTATTAATCACATTACAAAATGGTAATTATAATATTGTCACATAATTTATTTACTTAATTTATATATTAAAACAACCAATATGATACTGAACAACTTTTTAAAATTATATACAGTTTATATATAATATTACTTTATTTTGGCACTAAACATTAGAAATCCAATAAATTTGCTACGAATTAAAATTTCACTAATAAAATACATCCATATCGAATTCAAATTAAAGTCAGTACCTACAGTCTGTATGTAAATAATAATCGATTGTTATTTTACAATTGATAAAAAACTCTTTTTAAATTGAAATATATACATAACATTGCTTATACAATTTCTTCTTATTTTCTACTAAGAAAAAAGCTCATTAAGATCAATTTCACAATATTAACATATTTTTTTTAGTAGCGTAGCCTAACAAACTTTCAACAAATGAGATTCAAAACATGAATATTTTAACAACTATACTGCGTTTTAATTTGACATTTCCTGGGTTGCAGGTTTTTGACCATACAAAAATAGTGATGTCACCTAATCAAACTTATTAAGAAAAATTGCGGTTTTATAAAGCCTAGCCCTATATGTTCCTTGGACTAGACTTAAGACTAGCTCTACTACTAAACTAGTAGTAAGCCTAGCCTGGCCTAGCGCTAGCCTAGTAGCTCCTAGCTAGACCACTACAACGTTTTTTTTAAATAGTTTTTTTGTAAGCGTAACATTGTGATGTTCCGTTTACTTCACCAAAAAAGTGAATTGTGATGACGCGTAACGTGCCGAGTTAAACAACCGGCGCCAACGCCTACCAAATGGAAAAACGAAACGATAGCGCGATATAACCTGTCGGCACGACGCCATCTGTTCGACATAATCGGCGACATAAATACATCACAAGTGATGTAGTACAATTGGAAACAACAGGTGTCGTTGTATAATGTTAATGAATCGCGTTTAATTACAAACTATACTAATTCGAAAGAGTAATTTAACATTTCCTTTCCTTTGTTGCAGGTTTTTTACCATACAGAAATAGTGGTCACCTAATCAAACTTATTAAAAAACTTGCGGTTTTATAAAACCGTAATCAATGCTTTTAGAACATTAACTAGTTTGGAATTAATATTAATTTTATTATTTAATTGTTAAAATTATATTTTTTGCAGTCCTTTCTATAAGTCGCAATTCTTTTCGATTATTATAATTTTGACATCAAATTGTGACAATAATTTTGTGATATTTTTACCGTAAAATGTAACTATTTAAGTAACACCGATATTAGTACATCACTACGGACAAAACTTTGGTAACATTAATTTAAAATTTGACATTAGGACCTGTCAAATTTCTCTTTCGAATTATGGAACACACTAAAGTTCACACTCGACTTCCACACACAAGCTTCTTACAGGACAACAACAACCTGTTGTTATTATTCTGTTACCGAGTACAATTGAATATAGTCAATATTTGACTATTATAAGATCTAAGATCTAACAAAGTCCCACTGATTTGTCGTTGGTTGTCGCAAATGACCAAAAGCAGAGGCTCGCCGCGGTGAGCTCGCTCCACTCCCAGACACATCCCGGCAGCCGTGTTGTATATTGGACTCATCGCCTGTATTATAAACAAACAAAAAAAAACATCGTTATTATGTCAGCCGATATTGGTTAAAAACAGTATTTGTCATCATTGTTCAACTAGAGAGCAAAATTGTTTTTTGCTGCGAGTGCCGACTTTAAATCACGAACCAACGAAGCAGTCTAGAATTCAATCACGAGCGTAGCGAGTGATTAAACTACTGAGCGCACTGAGTGATTTAAAGGTACGAGACATAAAAAATTTGCTCTCGTGTTAAATAAAATAATAATAATAATAATAATCGTGTTAAATAGTAATTATCATACTAAAAAAATCAAAATTTTATTCCTGTGAGTTAAATCACGCTCGCATCAGAAATCGATTTTTCTGCGAGTTTTTAGACACCAAAAGCTGAGCGTTTTATTCCTTAAGAATCTATTCAATACATATTAATATAATATAATACAAATAATATATTATAATAATATGTTTTAATTATATTTATTAAATTATTTATTTATTTATTAAATTTATTAATATTTTAAATTATATTTATTTAATCAATTTTTATATAATCTTTCTTGAAGAGTAAACTTCAGTTGTGTTGAGCGTCTGGAAACAAAAATAATTGTCGGATAAATCCGTCTCTGGTGGCTAATGGAATGGACCACCTCAAAACATAAATCTAGTATTTTACAGTATACCTACCTACAATGAAAGCGATTAGAATCGAATGAGAAATAGAATGGCAGTGTTGAGAGCTATGAAGGAGAGGAAGCTGCATCATTTCGGGCACGTGATGTGGATGAAAGGTGGCCGTATTTTTCAACTAGTGATAAACATAGCAGAGGCGGGTGAAAGTCATCCACCTCGCTTCTCAGGGACGCAAGACCTTAATGGCATGGCATGTATTTAATTCTTAATGGATTTCAACAATTTTAGAACTCACCGATCCCTTGTGTTTTCACTCCTGTGCACCGCCCAACTCGTGACATTTGCCGAGAGATGGCGTCACATTGTTGGAAGCATCAAGACAGAGGGTCCGTCCTAATACTAACTCCTTTAGTACGGTCTCGAACCATATCTGGAAATTAAATACATTACACACATTTTAATATTATTGAAAATTTTAAAAATAAATCAAGTAAACATTACTAAAGGTTACGAAGCAACTATCATTATAGACTAAGGCCCGGTTTTTGCCTACCAACGGTACTTATAGCCACGAGTCGTTAGGGTGACGCGTTCCTATATTCATCTACTCGTAGATGAAATTACCGAATCCTTTTACTAACGGACGGGAGGACAACCGATAACGATCCGTACGTCCGTTGTAGGGCATGAGTATAAATTATAAAATAACTCACTATTAATATATTTAATAATGGCCTTATAATTTTATACCCATTGTGTTATAAGTGGTAATGTGATAGATGTCAACCATTAATGTTAGATGTTTACTTTTAGCTAAATATGAAAGAAGAACTTTAGGGAATAGGTGGTTGCTTGGAGATAGTGCATATGTCGCGTATTACCTACGCGAAGAGTCAAATTCATTCAAACGTATCGCGTATTACCTACGCGATAAGATTCAAATCCGAGTGTGCTGGGTTGAATGGTGGGTAGGTTGCAATGTATTGAAAATTATTAAATGCCTCCGCAACTCAGTCAAACTTATCGCGCGTTACCTACGCAATAAGAGTCAAATTCGTAAGTGTCGATTGAAGTGCGGGTAGATTATAATGTATTATTAAAAATGAGAAGAGCCGCCTTAACCTTTTCGGGCTTCACTTCGCTTAGCGCGGCCGAACTAGACAGACGTATATTTATACAGTGTGTGTGTGTGTGACTAAATATGTTAAGTGATTACCATATTTAACTTCAGTTCTTGTGCCTATTTATTTGTGTACTTTGTTACTAGTGTTTTAAAACTTTATAGTGTAAATTTATACTAGCCATGTGTAACGATCGCTGCGGCGGTCTGAAAACAGAGTATTAGAGTAGAACCGATAGAATAGCGAACAGTCGTTATTGTTGCTTATCAGAAACAGGCTCAGGCTGGCTCAGGCTCAGGCTCAGGAACAGTTTCAGTATATCAGTTCAGTATCAGTATCAGTGCAGTATCAGTATCAGATCAGTATCAGTTCAGTATCAGTTCAGTATCGGTTCAGTATCAGTATCAGTGCCGTATCAGTATCAGATCAGTTCAGTATCAGTATCAGATCAGTATCAGTTCAGTATCAGTTCAGTATCAGTGCAGTATCAGTATCAGATCAGTATCAGTTCAGTATCAGTGCAGTATCAGTATCAGTGCAGTATCAGTATCAGATCAGTATCAGTTCAGTATCAGTGCAGTATCAGTGCAGTATCAGATCAGTATCAGTTCAGTATCAGTATCAGAAATTAGACCAAGTTGAGAGGACAGGGAAGGCTGTAAGGGGAGGATGGAGGCCTTTGCTTTCAGGGTCGGTGGACCCGCCAATTAAGTTATCAGTTGAGCTTGTCTGCGGACTCGCCTATTCAAGTTATCAGTTGAGCTTGTCTGCGGACTCACCTATTCAGTTATCAGTTGAGCTTGTCTGCGGACTCGCCTATTCAAGTTATCAGTTGAGCTTGTCTGCGGACTCGCCTATTCAGTTATCAGTTGAGCTTGTCTGTGGACACGCCTATTCAGTTATCAGTTGAGCTTGTCTGCGGACTCGCCTATTCAGACATCAGTTGAGCCTGTCTTCGGACTCGCCTATTCAGACATCAGTTGAGCTTGTCTTTGGACTCGCCTATTCAGACATCAGTTGATGATTCGCTTGTGTGAAGCGGTACTACCAGTAAATCAGCGAGGCAGATACGTGTGTACGATATGTACAGGTAAATACTTCTATTAGTAATTCGCCACTGCTTGATTAAATTGTTCTATGAATCAAACAGTTCGCGACAGCATATCCCTTGAAGCCATACTTATTAACTCCCCTACTAAACCCTGAGGCAGAGGTCAACTATTGTACAATAAGGCACACATCAGAACTAAAAACTGCATAGAGAGGTGATAACTTACTACAAATAATATGTATAAAGTTATCAGTCCCCGTTGGAGCGCCATGGTAAGCACGAAACACTTTGGTAAGCACGACCGTTACTACGAAAAGCGCGGGACGCGAAGGCGACTCTGAGTCGCGCGGGGAAAACGAATATTCTTGAATACCACCGAATACCAACGAGCGACCGTGTGATCGGTTAGTTCGGCCGTGCGACGTTTGGGAGGCCTAGGGCGTGCGTGTCGCAGTATATAATCATTGGATTATAAGAAATTGGAGAGATGTCAGCTGTCAAAATGTATTACCTCAAAAGTAACAGTTTTTTTTGTCTAACCGAATGGATCTTGGTATCTTACGTAAACATTGAAACAACCAAATAAAATAGTAAACTTACCTCATGAAGATCCTGGACTCTAGACTTTCATTAAAACAGGGGAGATGTTAGGTAGCGAACTCTCTGGTTCATGATCATTGTGTATATAATTTCTATAGAGTTTTGGCGGAAGGTAGGACGCTGTAAGATAGTAAGCAAGAACCGATTATGTTAATATTTCAGCTAAAATGGTAGTTACATATTCAAAAGACAATCAATTGATGGACATGACAATACGTTAATGTTATTATTTCGCATATATTTTGGACAACCGATATAGACTGTGGTGATCTGTGACGTCCATGTGATTGATGTCTTCTATGATCACCGACCGATTGGCCGATTGCTTTGCTCTGTGTAGCTTATTCCTCGATTACTTTTGTATATTTATTTATTTTTAATTTGTTTGTATTAATTAACTCATTTATTATTTTCTCAGTCTGTTTTGGTCGTGTTATATTGTATGGATGCGTTATAATAAGTTATAATAAGAAAGAAACAATATTATTACCTGACCTGTAGCTAAACAATCTCTTGCCTTTCATAACTGTAATATAATGTAGTTCAGTGAGACAGTCTGTCTATTGTAACTATTCTCAATGAAAAAACAGTGTTCACAATATTTACACTATCCTAGACGCAATGGGAAGAATAAATAACTAATTTTTATGGGGCATTTTCTTTGCTTCCGCTACTTGGAGTATTATATTGTATTTATATTGGCTTTTAAGTTTGACTGGTAAGTTTTAGGATATATTAGATACAATTATCAATTAATTTTAATATTAAAATAAATTAAACTTGTCATATTATGACAAGTAGCAGATACTGAAAGAGAAATTTGCAAAACAATTTGGAATGAAGATGGCAAAACCAGACCAAAGCTTAGGTTTGTGCTTAACACATCACATATGTATAAAACTATATATAATTATTTTCTGCAAATTCTATGCACACAATTCTTACCAGTTGTGTGCCAAGCCACATAACTTAAAAAGCGCGGACCAATCACAAGTGCAGTCTTGTTTGTTAAAACGTCATTTAAAAAAGTCTGTCTACCGACTACCGGAAACAATATCAAAATTTATAAAATTTAGAATCAAAAATCAAAATTTAGAAGCAACTAATTGGGGAAATGAAATCGAACTAGCTTTTCAATCACGCTAAACAACACTGTGGGTGAATGATAAATAAATGCCAAATATTATATACAATATTATACAAAATACAATACAATTTACAGCATGCAGTTATTTATATCGAAATAATACTAAGAAAGTATTTAATTTAGTTTAATACTATGGTCGGGATTGAATAACTCTACGTGTCAGCGTTGATTTTTGACGAATGACAACTGTAAGTAATCTGAATATTATATCGCTTCATTTCAAAAGTTTCATTTCAAAATGATGATGTCGCAAATCGTATGAGACAAAGGGTATACATCACTGACAGCCAAGTGCATTATAAAATTATTATTTTTTAAATATTTCAGATGCCGAAAGCAGAAGTATCCACACAAACTGCCGAAGGCATTAACTGTTATTTGTTTTTACAATGAACATTTTGAAACACTCATGCGCTCAATACATTCCATACTGGATCACACAGATTACAAACATTTGAAGGAGATAATTTTGGTGGACGACTACAGTGACCTGGAAGGCCTTCACGAGCAAGTTCAGAAGGCGGTCAACGAGATAAATAGTAAAATGCGCAAAGATGAAGAAATGTTAGAGACGAATAACATAGATGGTGACAATGTTGTTGATTACATAAACGACGATAGCAATAATGTTGATAAGAAGACGACCGAAAGGACGTACAAGGCAAAGGCAGCTCTGAACGTGAGGCTCTTGAGAACTGGGAAAAGAGAAGGTCCCATAAGAGCTAGGTTATATGGAGCTGATAATAGTGTGGGGGTTGTTGGTATGTTCTGGCTTTAATATTTTTTTGTTTTATGTTAGTGTGACCTACAGTTGACAGCTGATTGGTCTGACGGAATGGCCTTTTTAGATACCAGTAGTGGCATTGGACATTGGATTCTGCAATCATAAACTAGGCAGCCTCTTGACAGTCTACCTGTCCACTTAATCGACTTAATCAAATTTTTTATAAGATTATTTAACTTTAGACATAGATAGTAGATAGAGTCATGAAACAGAATTCTTAATATTATTTTATGTCTCTACCGTTGTTTTTGTCATAGATTGCTTTTATTTATAATTTTCAGGTGTTAGTTTTTCTTGACTCATATTGAGATGAACATGAACTGGTTGGTGCCACTTCTGGCGCGTTTGTCTGAAGACGTGGACGGTGTTAAACTCCAATATTCCACGAGGGCAGTTGCGCCCATCATAGATGTTATCAACGCGGACACGTTTGAATATTCCGCAAGTCCACTATTGATGGGCGGCTTCAATTGGGGTTTGCATTTTAAATGGGATAATTTACCTAAGGGCACATTGAATAGTAAGTGATGCATTCATTATGTAAACTTGTTAAACATATATAAACACTCTCCATATGTAGAATAGAAGCAAAAAAAAGAGTAACTCCATAATCCAACCATAATGATTGAGCGAAGTTGAGCTTTATTACGAGGCTCATAAGAACCACGTTTCAACACATATTGGTAGAATTTTTTTGTTTTAAGACACTGAGGAATTTAGGCGTCTTCGGCTGCCCATCCGAACTGGATTCGACGATCGACCTCCTAGGAGTTGGCTCTACTTAATTGGACTTGTTGTCCTAAGTATATGTACATATTAACTTCGAGAATTGAACTCTCAACTTTTACAGGGGTGGGCACAACATTGACATTAGACATGACTATCGTCTTGTCCATATTCATCTTAAGGCCTACCCTTTGAGGAACTTCAGTTGACGTCTTCAAGCATCGCATTGAGGTCTCTTATCGACTTCGCCAAGATAAAATAGATTTCAATACGTTATTCCAGGTGAGGAAGATTTTGTGAGACCAATAAAATCACCGACAATGGCTGGCGGTTTGTTCGCTATATATCGGGAGTACTTCAACCACATCGGCAAATACGATCCCTGCATGAATGTATGGGGTGGTGAGAATCTGGAAATATCTTTTAGAGTGAGTTCTTTAGACCTCCTAAAATAACATTGTATTTTACTAAGACAACATTTAAATTTTGTGATATTATTCTTCTATGCAATAAATAATATGCTACTAAATTTTATTCTACATAGCCAAGTAGCCATTTTATAAATTTCACTAACAAAAAAATGTTTCAATGTAGATGATAGATAATGTAGGTACACAGTAATACATACTTCATAAGGCGCGTCGTGAATTTTAAGCTATTAAGCTGGAATTGCAATACAAAATTTCTTTCACAAACATCATACAAACCATCGAAGTAGAATTTTAAAAATCGGCCTTGTAGTTTTTGAGTTTATTCGTTATAAATATATAAAAATACAAATCTTCTCTTTATATTATTAGTATTTGGATTTATATTACATATAATTATGGAACATTTAAATCTATAAAATAAGCGACATATGCGTACAGAATAAACTCAGCCTGTCATTTTTTTTTTTATTTTATTTAATAAGGTACACAAAACAGGACACTGACATTAAATACATTGAATAGATATAGTTACATGGAAGTGAACTAGACAGAGGCCCAAAACATGTGTACACAGCATGTCCAAACAAAACAGTGTTACAGAATAAAACAAAGGAAGAAAACAGACGCACTTTCATCCAAAAGCAAGCTTAGCCACATTCTAAAGGAAGTCAATTTGAGAAGAAAGCACGCCCACACAAAACCACAATAAAACAAGTATTATAATACATTAATATATAAGTGCAATAAAATATTATCTATTTAGAGTTTATATGTTTTTTTATTTATTTATTTATATATACATAACAATTAATTTTATTTAATGACGCTCGCAGTTACGATGGCCGTGATATGCTTTTTGAATTTAGTTAAGCTATTTTCGAATATGTCCACTGTACTGCTATGCTTAAGCAGGAGATCGTTATATTGTCGACACATCCTGACAAGGGGGTTATAGAAAGAGGTATTATTGGTGTGTACTTGTAAGGCAAAGGTATTTACAAAAGGATTTCGATATCTAAGTTTTATATTAAAACTAGCGATCCGTTCCCGGCTTCGCACGGGTGCAATTTTTTTTCTGCAAATTAAACGTAGAAACCTTCCTCGTTAAACGCTCTTCCCATTAATGAAAATAGTATAAAAATCCGTTAGGTAGTTTTTGAGAATCGCAAACATACAGACAGACAGACGCGGCGGGGGGACTTTGTTTTATAATATTAAAAAACGTAAATTTAATAATGTTGTCTGCGTGAGCGAATTGATTTTTGTTTAATTGTGCGTAACTTTGTCTTTTTCCTGTGTATATTAGTTCAACTGAGATAAGAGAACGCAGTTCGGCGAAATATGGGTATATATCAAGCTGACTGATGATCGTTAGGCAGAAAAGATAAATGTTTCAACTTATTCGTGTACATAGACTTTTCGAGTTTAATGAGAATGATGCTTATGCATTAAGATAGCCTCACTCTACTTCCTTCGAAATAAATATAACAAATCACCCATCAGGTTTAACAAATTTTTAAATTTCTAAAAATTTTGACGATGTTCTGAAATTTCAAAAAATCTTATTAAATTATCTGAAAAAGTGAAGAAAGTTTTCATAGAATTTTCTAGAAACTTTTGAAATTTTTCGAGAAACTTCTAGAATTTTCTTAAAACTTCTAGAATTTTCCATAAACATCTAGAATTTTCTAGAATGTTAGCGAAAAAAAATCCGTTCCTATTAATAATACATAATGAGCGACTCAGCCAAAGAAAAGATATGCCACAAAGAGAACTCATCGTATTGCATGAACCTTCGTTTCAGTTGTTAACAACAAATGCAATTGTTATGAACGAAAAAATTCTTTTTTTTATTGTCACAGGGTTAGTAACTTTTTTTCAGTAAAAGAAAAAATATCGCGTTTAAAAAACTCGAATATATTGCATAGATCCCGTTTTTTATTGTTTATAGCGGCCCGCTCCCGGCTTCGTCCGGGGTGTATTTTTTCTAAAATAAACGTAGCATAAGTTACTCCTTATTACATCAGCTACCTGCCAATAAAAGTCCCGTCAAAATCGGTCTAGCTATTTCAGAGATTAGCCGGAACAAACAGACAGACAGACAAAAATTGTAAAAAATGTTATTTTGGTGTATGTACCGCAATTTACATAAACAAAAAGTAGCCTATGTTACTCCTGACGACCCCCTCTTCATGTCTGCAAAGTTTCATCGAAATCGCTTCAGCCGTTTCTGAGATTACCCCGAACAGACAGACAGAAAGACAGACAGACAGACAGACAGACAAAAATTCTAAAAAAAATTATTTACGTTTTAACAGCATGCGAATGACTCTCTAAGCTTAGTTTGAGGCAGTTTTTCGCAAATCACAGACAGACACTCTGATTTTATTTATATAGAAGAAGAAGAAGATTAATAGAAACGGATTTTTTTTCGCTAACATTCTAGAAAATTCTAGATGTTTAAAGAAAATTCTAGAAGTTTTTAGAAAATTCTAGAAGTTTCAAAAATTTCATAAATTTCTAGAAAATTCCAGAAGTTTCTAGGAAATTCTCGCATATATGAAAACTTTCTTCACTTTTTCAGATAATTTAATAAGATTTTTTGAAATTTCAGAACCTGATGGGTGATTTGTTATATTTATTTCGAAGGAAGTAGAGTGAGGCTATCTTAATGCATAAGCATCATTCTCATTAAACTCGAAAAGTCTATGTACACGAATGCACCCGGGCGAAGCCGGGAACGAGTCGCTAGTCTAAAATAAACGTAGCCTAAGTTACTCCTTATTACATCAGCTACCTGCCAATAAAAGTCCCGTCAAAATCGGTCCAGCTATTTCAGAGATTAGCCGGAACAAACAGACAGACAGACAAAAATTGTAAAAAATATTATTTTGGTGTATGTACCGCAATTTACATAAACAAAAAGTAGCCTATGTTACTCCTGACGACCCCCTCTTCATGTCTGCAAAGTTTCATCGAAATCGCTTCAGCCGTTTCTGAGATTACCCCGAACAGACAGACAGACAGACAGACAGACAGACAGACAGACAACAATTCTAAAAAAAGTTATTTACGTTTTAACAGCATGCGAATGACTCTCTAAGCTTAGTTTGAGGCAGTTTTTCGCAAATCACAGACAGACACTCTGATTTTATTTATATAGATTAATAAGCGACAAAAGATATGGTGAGTCAATGCGGGAATGAATTATTTTAAAAAGACAAAAGAGGTTGTGACAATTACGGCGGTCCTCGAGTGTAACCATATTAAATTATGTTAGTCTATCTCGATACAAGGGAAGACTCCGGTGAAAGCCATATCTATAACTAAGAATGTTCAAACATTTTTTCTGCACATTTTCAATACGGCCACATTGAATAGCGTAGTAAGGGGACCAAACACAGGAATTATATTCAAGAACACTGCGGACTAACGTATTGTATAGATACAAAAATGTTTTAGGGTTCCTAAAATCTTTAGTAGCTCTAGTCAAAAAACCTAATGTTCTAGTACTTCTACTGATAATACTATCATAGTGGTCACGGAAAGTTAATTTATCATCGAAAAGAACTCCTAGGTCCCTTACTACTGACTTTTTTTCTAAATTCTGTCCTTTAAGTTTATAATTATATTATAGAGGATTTTATGGGCTTTCCTTGAAAAAGAAATAGTGAAGCATTTTCCTACATTCAGAAGCATTCTATTTTCGATACACCAACGATCAATACGTTCCAGGTCTGACTGAAGCAAATATGCATCTGTGGGACTGTTTATAACAGAGTATAATTTTAAGTCATCAGCGTATAATAGACAAGAACAAGACAATCGCTCAATTAAGTCGTTGATGAAAACAAAAAAAAATAAGGGACCCAAATGTGAGCCCTGTGGTACACCAGAAGTAGCCGTAGCAGGTAAAGAAACAAAGCCCTTTATAGTTACAAGTTGACTTCGTTTGCTAAGATATGAATCGATCCAATGCAGTAAACTACCATGAATACCATAATATGATGCCAATTTATTACAAAGGATTTCATGGTTTACCATATCAAAAGCCTTCGAAAAATCTGTGTAGCGCCAACCTGGCCTCTTTTTGCAAAAGCACAGCAAAGAAAGTGCTTATATTCTAACAGGTTAGACATTGTGGATCTGTGTCTAACGAAACCGTGTTGTCTAGGTGATAAAAAAGGTTCAATGTGATGGTAAAGAGCGTCATAAATTAAGGATTCGAAAAGTTTACCCAAACAGGAGAGTATACTAATGGGCCGGTAGTTCTCGCATTTAGAACGGTCACCAGACTTGAATATTGGGATAATGTGGGCTGTCTTCCACTCTGACGGGAAAACTCCCTCTTGAAGAGATTTATTATAAAGTATGCACAATGGTATGCTATTTTAAGAAAATGTGACTTTGCGTCCAACACATTTGAGTTTAAAATCAACCTTTTACTATCGACGCACGAAGGCAAGATAAACATTTGGAACAAAAAGAAAGTATTTTCTTATTTTTATGTGAAACTATTTCTTTTTGTTTAATTTATTATTAATGGTAGTAGAGAATAGAAAGAAAATTTGAAATTTTTATACATAAAAATATGGCTTTTAATATTCAAAAATCGAAAAAGAGTTACTGTTAAGATGGAAAACAGCGGAAATATACTAGACTTTTTATATGAAAAAAAAAAATTAACAACCGCAACAACTACCCACTATTATTAGATACTAAATAATTTTCCTGCCTGCACTTACCTAATGTTAGCATCCTCTACTTCGGGTACACTAATTAAACCACTTTATGTTGAGTCCCAATACTTTTATTCACTCACCGATACATCAGAACTACAATTTCAACTGCATATGTATAATTCTCCGATTTTATTTGTTTGATAATATGACGTCGCCAGGGCTAGGGTTTTAGAGATGGGATTTGTACAAAACCGAATAAAATATTATTAATAAGAATAATAAATAAAATACTAATTATTAGTTCAGTGGTAATTTTAAGTAATCTATTTAATTAATGCCATTTAATCAAAAATAATTTCATAAAGTGTTTTCGTCTACGGTTATGAATTATGATAAACTAAAACTTTAAAAATGTATATAAGATTGTGAACTTGATAATTTATGTATGAATCAAAACCTCATGTGACTCCAAATGACTTAGGTCGTGTACATGTCCTGTCTCCAAAACCATAGACAAAACCTCTGTGACGAAAATCTCGAGTTTTTTTGCATTTTCCTCTGAAATTATGCAATAATTTTTGATACATTTCGTAAAGAATATTATGTTTAGTAAGTGTAAATTAATTCGTGTATATATGAATGTGTAATTAAGTTTAAAACTGGAAAATTCTATGTCGTGAATTGTTTGTTTACCTTTTTTATAAAAAAATAAAATCGGAGGATGAACACTGAACAATTTGAACGGAGCCACGCCATTGGTTCGCGCGTGTCGGAGCATGCGCAGACCGTCCTATCATACGACAACGTGGTGGTGACGTTGCAACGTCACCACGTTAAGCACTTTTATTTCATTCAACATCAGTCCTCCGACAAATTCGGACCAACACAACACATTTCTGTTTGATCGTTCGTAGAGTTCAGTTTAGTGTTTTCACGAAAGTTTGAATTGAAATCCGGTAAGTGCTAACAGTTTAATAATTATTTCTATTCCATTTGCCATAACTTTTATATGCTTTCATATATTTTTGTGTATTCCTCCTATACCTACCTGATATTAGTGGAAATATTTAGTTATCCTTCAGAAATAGCCTCGGTGTTTTATATTTTTCGTCTAGTGGATTGATATAGAAATAGGTCTTTGTCTATACGATAAAATATTTATACAGTGAAAATAATGCTTAAAACTTAACATCTTTTATTTGTTGTTGGCGTCTTGATTTTTTTAATATTTACTATATGCAAGTCCAAATTTGGTGGAAATTTCGCCTCAGCTTAAGGTAATGATGTTTTTAAAAATAACAAAATTTTATTACTGGGGTGAGAAACTGAATCATATTTATTTTACGAAACATTGCTTCGCGATACATTTTCCATAGTGTTTGTAAATATCGTATTAATATCATTTTATATTTTGCTGCAAAATAAAGAGTTATTTTAGTTAGATTTTAGATACAGGAGTTTTGTATATTATTCCGACAGATGATAGACATTTGCGGGTAGGTATTGAGGCAAGCAGAAAACTTGTTTTTTTCTTCTTCTTATATAACTTCAATAATAGCTACCTGCTCGATAATTTCAATAATTAAAATGTACTCGTAATACTTTCAAACTACCAAACCTCTAATCTATACTAAATTTTATTAATTTTTTTCTTTGAAAATAATCAGGCAGTCCACAATAAACTTACATATAGTCCACATCTTTTTAATTTGCTAGACTCACAATCAATAATAGAACTAATAATTATTTATTTTTTATTTATTTATTTACTAAGATTACATACAGCCATAAATTTAAAGAAAATATATTATAGATTATATACAAATAGGTATACATATATGTGATGTTTTTGTGTGTTATTTCGCTTTTTAATGTTTTAGGTAGTTGATTAATTAGGTTCGGTATGACATAAGCAAGACGTCTTTTTCAATGAAGGTTGTTATAGTTGGGTAAATTAAGTTTTGATTCATCAAGCAATCGGTTTGAATAATTTATATTTGGAATATTTACGTTTTCATTGAAATATTGTTCTTTTAATAGGAATTTTAAGGAATTTTAACGAAAAATCTCTTTTAGAATACGCAATTGAAGTGAAAAATTTTTGTCCAAGTTGCTTTTGAATGTTCTTCTGTAGCTAGATAGTCCATAACATACTATTGGTTCTGCCAATGACTTTTACAGTAATAACAGTACATAATTTGTAAGGGGCTTTGTGTTTTTATTACAGAGAATTTACCCAGTATTGCTCTTAGTTTATCACATACGTAATTAATGTGTTCTAACCAGTTAAGTCGATTGTCTATGACTAGTCCAAGATACGTGTGTTTATTTACAACCTCGATAGTCTCGCATTCAGATGATGTTAGGATTTTTCTGCTATTTGAATGTAGACATTGGTGGTTGTGAGCTATAAGACGTATTATTTACAAAGAAAAATAATAATAAAATTTAGTATGGATTAGGTTGAGTAGTTTGAAAATATTATTGAAATCATTGAGCAGGTATTATACAAGAGTAAAGAGTATTATAGAAGGACAATTTTTCAGCTCGCCTCAAATACCTACCCGCAAATGTCTACCATCTCTCGGGCCAAATGTGTTAAGACATCCTGTTCTGTCTCAGCATGAGGGAAGTTAAGCGCCTAATGTTTGATTTATTTATGGTTTAGGCATTGTGGAGATTAGGCAGGTTATGTGCAATAAGTCCAGTTGTATTGATTTCATTTGAAATATTAAAAAATTTGAAAATATTAATACCATTCCTTCACTATATTAGTTTATGCTTTGATAAAAGTAGAAAAGTATACATATTTCTGTTCTTACAGGAGCTTTGAATTTTATTGTTTGTCATAAAAAAAAATGGCAGACAGAGTATACTTGAAGTTTGAGCCATTCTCTATATCCGAATTTTATCACTTTTAACTAAAAATAAATTAAAATTTACAGACATTTAAAAAATATATATGTTATTAGCGACTCCATTCCTAAAATCTTACTATGTTCCTGTTGCGTAGGTGTAGTATGAGAATTAATTAAGAAATTTTAAGTTACTTTCGATCTTAAACATTGTCAAAAACTAACTTAGCGATGGTCACCTCGTTACGTAGGTTTACCTAGTATCTAGTACCTACCTTGTTGATCGAATAAAGAACGATTCATATTAATTGGACATTGCACAAAAGAATGAACACTATGAAAATATGACGTAGGCTCTAGTGTTAAATTCACAGTGAGATTTTAAATATGTTATTCAATGTTTTATTGTAAAAAAGTGTTTTCTAGATTAATTTCTCACATTTATTAACTTTCTTTTTTATAATTATACCTACTTAACGAATGCTGTGTTTGTGTGAAGTTAAATTACATTTTCTTTTTGATTTTCTTACAGAGTCATGGATTCCGAGGCAAGGTTCGTACTCACATTACTCTTTTCATTTTGTAATATGTCGTCAATCATTCGGCAAGGTTCGGATAGGCAGTGTTTGGGAAGCTCCGAGATATCTTCTCGTGCAGAGAAGTGCTCGCTTAGTGTTTCAAACGTGGGCCTTGTAATAAATTTCCACGTCAGTAGGCGTACGCAGGGCAAATAGCAATAGCCGGCAAATAGCCGACTAGGCATCTGATAAGTCTCATGGGTGAGGCGTATGTCCAGCAGTGGGGAATAGGATTATTTGATTATTAATATTGTTGTTCAATACTAGCATTTGTTAACCAATGACCTCATTGGTTTCTCGTCATGTCATTGGACTAGTTAATAAGATATGTATATTGGTCTTTAAAATAAATTTTAAATTAACAGATCTCTATTGCCGAAACGTCGGGATTTTGGCGGTGTATATCGACTATGGCTATGGTGTTGCAGTTGCTGCTATCCTGCCTGGTTGTAAGTGAAATTTCATTAATTGCAATGATAATTTACACAACTATTTTAACTTTGCTTAATTAGGGTGAGGCCGCCAAAAAAATTATAATTTGATGAATGACTTTACGTCCAGGAACTGGAAAAAAAACGTGAATATACAGAACAGGATATTTTTCTACAATTATTATTTTATCAAACAACAATATTTCCTTTACATAGTCCAAGCGACGACCGTAAAAGGGTGGTGAGTACAAAAATGGACGTTATAACTTTTTGGATATTAGACAAATAATAAACCAACGGTCTGGCGACCTGTGACTTGACCTATTATTTTTTTTTGGCCAATAAAACACCTTTTAATCGTTGTCTGGCAGAACTTTGGTCAAGTATTAATATGCCAGACCAATTCTATTCATAGGAGGGATAAAAAAGAAAAATTTTGACGTTTAATTTTTTCTTATACCTTATATAGAAAATTTATGTCAAGATTCGGGGTGCCAGACTTAAATTTTTATATTGTATTGATCTAATAGTAAAATATTGTACTTTTATGTGTATTATACATTAATTTTACAAAAAAATATGGAAAAAATATTCATAAAAAAAGGTCAAGTTACAGTTCGCCAGACCGTTGGTTCCTTATTTGTCTAAAATCCAAAAAGTTATAAAGTCAATTTTTGTACTTATTTTGCATCACTATCTTTTTTACGTCTTAAAGAGTCGGAATTCGATTTTTAGTTGGATTAGTTATTATTATAATTATTATTTTCATAGATAAAATAAAGCTTTGAAAATGAAACTGAGTTGTGATAAAAGATAATAATTTTTATTTATTAATTAACAAATCTGTAAACAGGTTGAGTAGGTACTAGCGTCTAGACTAGACCGAGCCTGTATCTTAGACGCTAGTTTCTTCTAGTGACAATATTTCCACTTATTACAACAATCCATTCTATTTTACACACATTTTAAGTACACATTTTTGATTTTACAAATGTGAGGGTAATTTTAAATAAATAAAATGAATATAACTTACTCATATATACATTAGGTATTACAAATTATGGAAGAAAGAAATACCCTCTGAAGTTCTGAACAATGATTTATATTAAGTTATTAACCTTTAGAAAATAAATATCACATTATTTTATAGCTCATAATGGCAAAAACAAACACAATAATCTGCAGTGAAACTCTTTGAATTTAAAACTGTTTGAAACTACAGTCAAACTAATACCGAAATACAAGAGAACCAAATGAACCAAAAACCAAACCGAACCACAAAAATAGCATAACATACATATCGACGGTCCCTACGTACATAAAGACATGTCTAAAACCGGGGTTTACAGGAGAGCGTAATTTATGTTCAAACCGCTCTAGAAATAATTATATGTATAAGTAATTATAAATTTTGTTTTTTCTAGAATATTTTATTAGCTTTAGGAACTTTCTAATGGTAATCTAAAGACAATTATGCAATAAAAAAAATTGCCATTTTTGACATGTCTTTATGTACGTGGGGACCGTCGATATACAAACATACACACAAAAACATAAAAACACACACACACACACACACACACATACACACACATACAAACATACACTTATAAATACATACATATATGGGTCAAAATCAGAGGTATTTTACGTTTTCAAATATCTGAAAAATTACTTTCTCTTTTGACCCATATATCAACATAATATATACATATTTTTTACGTGAATATATTTCTTGAATTTTATTTAGAAATAAAATAAAATAAGTGTAGTTATGAGAATGTATTAATTTTTCAAAAAACGAATGAATGTTTCCCCACGGTAGATATGCCCTTAGAAACATTTATGTTACTTTTTAGTTACCCGGTGACAAAAAATTTTATGTTAGGTACTTTTGTTATATGAGGCCAATTCGACGGCCTTACCCATTAACTAAAGTAGAAGACACACATTAACTATTTTTATTATCATATAAATCCACTTTTTTGTACTGTCTTTCCAGTGCTGACTCTATGTAATAATATTTTTTTTTAATAGGGAGGAAGAAGACTCCGAGACCTACTCACCGTCGACCCCACTGTCGACCCCACCGTTGACCTCACCGTCGACCCCACGGTGGTATCTACCGTCGACCCCACTGTCGACCCAACCGTGGACCCCACCGTCGACCCCACTGTCGACCCAACCGTGGACCCCACCGGCGACCCCACTGTCGAGCCCACCGGCGACCCCACTGTCGAGCCCACCGTGGACCCCACTGTCGAGCCCACTGTCTACCCCACCGCCGCCCCCACCGCCGAATACACCGACGAACTCACCGCCGAAACCAACGAAGCCGATTTATTGTTTTGTTCTAAACTTTTATGTATAGTGAAGTAACAAGCAAAATTAACCGTCAACCTTTCGGAACAGCAAGCCGCTTCAAGTGTAAATTGTATTAATGCATGCCTATTAAGCCTCATATTGTATTAGCCTCATATAAATTTTGAAAAAAAAAAAATTATTACTGTATTAGCCTCAAATAAATTGTGAAAAAAAAATTAAATTTTATTTCTGTAGTGTTTGCTAAGTGAAATGCCATACATAAAAAGATTCCTGTCGGCGAGGCGCATCTAATGCGTGCATCGTTTCTCTGGAACTGGTATACTTCCAGCCTTATAAGTAAAAAAAAATCTTACTCAACTTCGGAAACGATCCACACCTTTTTACTATACGTGTCAAATAAGAATAGGATCGCACTTGCTGCAAACTTCACATGATCCGAGTCATCATAGTACCTAATAAAATTAGATAAAAAATATATAAATAAAACTAAAATATAATAAAACTATTAAATAATTAAACTATAAGTGTAAATAAAAAATGTAGCTTAATTTACGCTTCATGCAATAAGAGCACTTTTGATACCCTGCCAGTGTTGCCAACCGTATGATTTAAATCGTATTTATAAGATCTTTTATAAATTAAGTTTGCTTTTCTGTTAAGTTCAAAATTCATTCAAGAATTTTATTTCGATTTAACTTGTGTTCTATCATTTACGTGTGCGGGTTTTATTGTAAATATGCACTTGGGGTTTTTTTTCTAGAATTCTAGGCGAAATACGACTTTTTTTTTTAAATGTACTGTAAGATCCCTTGGAAAATAAAGTTGGCAACACTGATCCCAACTGACCAGTGTGCTGTTAACTACGCTTCCGTGTACATGCGCTCTTGTGTTATTCCTGTTTTCGAACATATCTGTTGAATTGTTAGATATTTGTTGACTTTATTATAGTTATTTGTTGATTATGTTTTATTTTTAAGTAGTTTGTAGTGCTTGTGAGTGAATAAATAAATCACATTACAAAAATAATAAAAACTAATAAAAATATTATTTAAAAAGAATAAATTCTTGTTTTTTTTTAAGACCTCTATTGCCTCTATTGCCTCAAAGAGATCTACAGAACGAGTACCCACGCGCATTTTTACGGGTAACGGCCAAACGCACAAGTGCGAAAAATTTAGCCACGAGGCCACTGACCCGATGGTGCTGGAGCGGAGGAAGACACGCTACCTACTTCATTCGCCTCAGCGAGGAGTTATATCTCTTTATATAAACTTTTGGATTTTTAGTGGAAGTTTTATAGACTGTATAAGTTTTGAGGCAAACTATTTAAATTGACGGTATCTGGATTTTTTTATTTTTAGATTACTCCAGTAACTAAAGAGTTGATTAATCAAAACAAAAATTACGAGTCAAGCTCCTACAATGGTTTTGTAGGAGCTTGACTCGTAAACTGGTTAAAGGTTTAAACAACATATTTTTCACCTCTCCAGCAAACAGAACATGTAGGAGTAACTAACTACAAAAGTATTCAAAACAAGAAAGTTGGCGAGTACGTCTACGCTCAGCTTTTGGTGTCTAAAAACTCGCAGAAAAATCGATTTCTGATGCGAGCGTGATTTAACTCACAGGAATAAAATTTTGATTTTATTAGTATGATAATTACTATTTAACACGATTATTATTATTATTATTTTATTTAACACGTGAGCAAATTTTTTATGTCTCGTACCTTTAAATCACTCAGTACGCTCAGTAGTTTAATCACTCGTTACGCTTGTGATTGAATTCTAGACTACTTCGTTGCTTCGTGATTTAAAGTCGGCAGTCGCAGCAAAAAACAATTTTACTCGCTAGTTGAACAATGATGACAAATACTGTTTTTAACCAATATTGGCTGACATAATAACGATGTTTTTTTTTTGTTTGTTTATAATACAGGCGATGAGTCCAATATACAACACGGCTGCCGGGATGTGTCTGGGAGTGGAGCGAGCTCACCGCGGCGAGCCTCTGCTTTTGGTCATTTGCGACAAACAACGACAAATCAGTGGGACTTTGTTAGATCTTAGATCTTATAATAGTCAAATATTGACTATATTCAATTGTACTCGGTAACAGAATAATAATAACAGGTTGTTGTCGTCCTGTAAGAAGCTTGTGTGTGGAAGTCGAGTGTGAACTTTAGTGTGTTCCATAATTCGAAGGAGTAATTTGACAGGTCCTAATGTCAAATTTTAAAATAATGTTACCAAAGTTTTCTCCGTAGTGATGTACTAATATCGGTGTTACTTAAATAGTTGTATTTTACGGTAAAAATATCACAAAATTATTGTCAGAATTTGATGTAAAAATTATAATAATCGAAAAGAATTGCGACTTATAGAAAGGACTGCAAATAATATAATTTTAAGAATAATAATAATTAATATTAATTCCAAACTAATTAATGTTCTATAAAGCATTGATTACGGTTTTATAAAACCGCAAGTTTTTTAATAAGTTTGATTAGGTGACATCACTATTTCTGTATGGCCAAGAAACCTGCAACCTAGGAAAGGAAATGTCAAATTACTCTGTAGATTAAACGCGATTCATTAACATTATACAACGAAATCTGTTTTTTGCAATTGCACTACATCACTTGTGATATCTGTTTATGTCGAATAGATGGCGTCGTGCCGACAGGTTATATCGCGCTATCGTTTCGTTTTTCCATTTGGTAGGCGTGGGCGCCGGTCGTTTAACTCGGCACGTTACGCGTCATCACAATTCACTTTTTTGGTGAAGTAAACGGAACATCACAATGTTACGCTTACAAAAAAACTATTTAAAAAAAACGTTGTAGTGGTCTAGCTAGGAGCTACTAGGCTAGCGCTAGGTCAGGCTAGGCCTACTACTAGTTTAGTAGAGGTGTAAAAGTAACGAAAAAAAGCATACCCGTATGTATTCGTTACTATAACAATTAGTACTCGTTACTATCGTATCGTTACGTTACTCGTTACTTCTGATACCTCATAACATGCTATGTTAGAGTTCGTTTAGAGCAACGAATCGAGTCGTATTGCGTACGAATCGAGTCGTAAATTTGTAATTTGCAGAAAACACATACATTTCATACCAAGCTGCGTAAGGTGCATTTTTTCACTTTTCCGTATTTTGACTTGTGTTTAAGTTATTCTAAATTTAGTTTGATTTAAATTTTAATAGGTAAAGTGTAGAACTACAAGTGAACTGTTGACGGAATCTACTAAATTTGCAATGGATTTACTATTTGAAAATTTTAACCGTGAGCTTATGTTATATCACAATAACATTTACTGAATACAACGAATTACAAAGATAACATTTTGACTTGTCGTCTTTAGTCTGCGTAAAAAAACTCCATAGTTTACTTCTTTTCTTATCCATTTTAGCAGGTAAATTAAACTGTAAAATGAAAAAAAATAATGTGTAAATAATAATAAATCGAATATAAACGATTAACAACATTTGATAATTAACAGCTTTTGTTAACCAAGAAACAATTAAATCTCATTGGAACGACTTTATTATAATCTCTTTTAAGAACAAAAAGAAAACGTGAAAATGCGCAATAATAAAAAACAAAAACATACATATTTCTAATTTGTAAAAAATACTTTATTACCTTGTTTCTGTTCCAATCTCAAACTTTGTCTACACACACAATTAACAATACCTTTAATAAACACTTAAACAGTAAAATACTTGGACGACGAATTTTCAAATTGTACTTTAATAATAAATAAACATCGTTCCTTGTAACGTACGTTTTTAAATTCACCGAATAAGCGCGCGCATGCGTAAAACATACGATCAGCCAGCAAACGTATCAACGGTACTTGCGTGAACTGAAACAGTGTAGGTACCCATCAGACAGACATACGAAAAATGCGAGTAACGAAATGTATTCGTGTGTAACGTTTCGTTACTCGGTACTAGATGGCGCACCCGTTACTCAGTACCGAATACATACGGTTTGCTACAGCTCTATAGTTTAGTAGTAGAGCTAGTCTTAAGTGTTAGTCCAAGGAAGGCTAGGCTTTATAAAACCGTAATTTTTTTTAATAAGTTTGATTAGGTGACAGCACTATTTTTGTATGGTCAATTTTATTAGTGAAATTTTAATTCGTAGCAAATTTATTGGATTTCTAATGTTTAGTGCCAAAATAAAGTAATATTATATATAAACTGTACATAATTTTAAAAAGTTGTTCAGTATCATATTGGTTGTTTTAATATATAAATTTAGTAAATAAATTATGTGACAATATTATAATTACCATTTTGTAATGTGATTAATAATAAATTATATTTTTAATTTACTTTTTATTAGCGAGTACGATATACCAGCAGACATAATATTACTTATTTAATAGTATTTTTTTTTCTACTTGGAATTTTGTGTATTCAAATTGTTGATAAAGGAAAAAGTTGGGAAATATATATAATCCTAGAGCCTGGTCTCACCTAAGTTGATAAGTTTAAGTGAAGCTAATGAATAATTTTTTATTCAACTCTTCTCTCAATATACAAATTCGTCTCGACGTATAAATAATTCAGTTTATTCTAAACTAGCTCTTGCCTACGGTTAAGCCCTCGTGTGCAGCTAACCAGTAGCCTATGTTCCATCCCTTGTTTCCTAGAACCATCGAAAAGCGATGGTTATTGTAGCCAGACAGGCTGCTCAGTTTAATAACTGCGAAATGCATTGTGCCCTGCATTTAAGACTAATATTAATTGTAAAAGAACGGTGAATTCTTTTCTTATTATAAGTAAGTACGTATTACTGGCACATGTGCTCTGTCTCAGGAGTCTCAAGTTCGATACCCGTCAGGGCCAATTTTGTAAATGAGCTTATAAAGCTGGATCTGGCAAGTAGTGGTAGGGCACACCGAGTTTCGCAATCTTATGGGCAGCCCGTCTGGCGGCAGTAACCACCTCCTCACAGAAGACCACAGTGAAATTATTATATTGTGAGCTGGTGTGTTTCGATGTGTAAGTAAGGGACGCCAGAGCCAATTTCCTGATCCCTTATCCTTAATCCTACTGTACCGTTACTTGTGTCGTGGGTGACGGTAGCCACCTACCACCATCCTTTACTACCTTACCGTCACCCTGTCTGATGACCTTCACATGAAAAAAGTGAGGTCACATTATAGGACCTACTCTCTGCCTCTAAAAGTAGGTAAATCTCAATAAACAATAAAATGGTCTGTCTAATTTTATATTTAAAATGTAATTGTTGGAATATGAGGGAAGAAGATATATTTAATGTATAAAGAAAAATAATACTCGTATGTGTTGCTACGAACATGTTTTTTATTGAAGTCACATAATATTTTAAAGAACAATGAAATATAAAAGAGTATGTATATAAGTACATAAAAAAGGTTAACTATTCAATTAGTGCTATTTACAACAATAATAATATACAATTTGTGTTAATATAAAGAAAACCACGAAATAAATGTACATATTTTATTGTGAACTTCCGTTTTTGTAAGTTTAATAAAGATAATTGAAATAGAAACGATTTTTTTATTAAATTTTTCCTAAATATGTATGTATTATCTTGCATTGCTGAGTGTGTTAGACTAAGTAACAGGCGACCACCATTTCGGCGCTCGACTGATATGATGGCAAAGTGGCATAGAAAAAGACAGATTTCACTTTGTTAAAACCAGCTTTTGAAAATACCAGCTAATGAAGAATAATTGTTCTATTTTTAATGGCCTCCCGCTCCCCTATACTGCGTCTCACCTTGGAAGTCAGGATCTGTATAGGGGACCCAGCTTTCTCCATCGTTGACGATTTGCGGGTTTCACTCCCCTGTCTTCCCCTGTTGGGATACGGATACCAATCATTTTTCTATAAAACTTTTGAATTTCGTTAATTTACTACAAAATAAGTGAAATTACAGGATTAAAATAAAGCCAATCAAATTAACTTCAAGTGAATTTGCAATTGGTCGAGATTGTTGTCTACCTTTATTTCACAAATAAATAAATAGTATTATTAATGCTATATCCGTGTAGCAAGTTTAAAGGTCTTGCTACGCGAATTGACTCGGTTAAAATTTGGTTAAAATGCAGTAAAATGAAAATGAATATTACAACTTACGTCAGATTAAATTCGTAATTTTTGGGTCAAAATTAAGGTAATAGAATCAAGATAGTAAAGGGACTTTTTCAAACATAGGTAGGTGGCTGTATACTGGCCTTGTCGGTTAAAATAAAGGCTGAAAAAGGGCCTAGTCTTAAATAAAATATAATTTTACAACCTACAAAATATGGAACCTATCGTTATAAATATAGGCGTAACATATGCGAATTTGTAAAAGTTAAAATTACAATTTATTTCAACTTTAACTTAAGTCAAAATTTAATTCAAACTATATTACAGAAAATATTTGTCAGATAATAACACAAAATTTACTCCTTAAGAATCTATTCAATACATATTAATATAATATAATACAAATAATATATTATAATAATATGTTTTAATTATATTTATTAAATTTATTAATATTTTAAATTATATTTATTTAATTTTTTTTTTATAATCTTTCTTGAGGAATAAACTCCAGTTCTGTTGAGCGTCGGAGCAACTGAGGAACACACACACTTTTTTTTTAAACATTTAGATGTAGATGAATTTGTCGTATATTTATACGGCTCTGAGCGAAATGGACACAAAAATAATTGTCGGATAAATCCGTCTCTGGTGGCTAAAGGATTAACCTGAATGGAATGGACCATCCATCCACCTCGCTTCTCAGGGACGCAAGACCTTAATGGCATGGCATGTATTTAATTAAAAAAGAGTTAATTCTTAATGGATTTCAACAATTTTAGGACTCACCGATCCCTTGTGTTTCCACTCCCGTGCACCGCCCAACTCGTGACATTTGCCGAAAGATGGCGCCACATTGTTGGAAGCATCAAGACAGAGGGTCCGTCCCAATACTAACTCATTTAGTGCGGTCTCGAACCATATCTGGAAATTAAATACATTGCACACATTTTAATATTATTGAAAATTTAAAAAATAAATCAAGTAAACATTACTAAAGCAATTACGTTAGCAACTATCATTATAGACTAAGGCCCGGTTTTTGCCTACCAACGGTACTTATAGCCACGAGTCGTAAGGGTGACGCGTTCCTATATTCATCTACTCGTAGATGAAATTACCGAATCCTTTTACTAACGGACGGGAGGACAACCGATAACGATCCGTACGTCCGTTGTAGGGCATGAGTATAAATTATAAAATAACTCACTATTAATAATAGGGGTTAAAGTATGAAATTGCCGTTTTATTGTAATAGGTACTTCGAATTGACATAGAACCTTCATGGTTTGAGATTTTTGAGTGAAACATTTTTCATACGGTACCTATGTAGTTCTTCTTTTAAAAAATGTGCAACATTCGATTATCAACTTTCAGTTGTTTTTTTTATTCAGCTTAGACAATAAAGATGGATACTTCGAAAATTCGTGTGATTTTTGAATACGAGTTCCGACGCGGAACTAACGCGGCAGAAACAGCTCGCAATATTAATGTTGCGTTTGGAGAGGGGACTGCTAATGAACGCACTGTGCGATTTTGGTTTAAACGCTTTCGTGATGGAAACTTCGATTTGAAGAACGAACCACGTGGAAGACCGCCCACACAGGTGAATAACAATGATTTGAAAGAGATGGTGGAAGCCGATCCGAGCCAAACTACCCAGGAATTAGCGGCATGGTTTAACGTTACCTTACCAACAATATTGACTCATTTGCGTCAAATCAATAAAATAAAAAAATATGAAAAATGGGTGCCTCATGATTTGACTGATCTGCAGACTCTACAGGAACTGCAATTAGAAACCATTCTTCACCCTCCGTATTCGCCAGACCTTGCTCCAACGGACTACCATTTTTTTCGTGATTTGGACAATTTTCTGCGTGATAAAAAGTTTTCTTCTCAGGAGGCAGTGCAAAATGCTTTCACACAGTTTGTCGAATCTAGATCACCAGAGTTCTATCGCAAAGGCATAAATGAGCTTCCTATTAGATGGCAGCAATGTATAGATAATAATGGTAATTATTTTGATTAAATAAATATGTTAAATTAAAAAAAAAAACGAATTTTTATTTTTCAGTACAAATCGGCAATTTCATACTTTAACCCCTAATATATGTAATAATGGCCTTATAATTTTATAGCCATTGTGTTATAAGTGGTAATGTGATAGATGTCAACCATTGATGTTAGATGTTTACTTTTAGCTAAATGTGAAAGAAGAACTTTAGGGAATAGGTGGTTGCTTGGAGATAGTGCATATCCCTTGAAGCCATACTTATTAACTCCCCTACTAAATCCTTAAGCAGAGGTCAACTATTGTACAATGAGGCACACATCAGAACTAGAAACTGCATAGAAAGGTGATAACTTACTACAAACAATATGTATAAAGTTATCAGTCCCCGTTGGAGCGCCACTATAATGGAATATTGACCACTTTACAGAAAAAGAATAAACACTTTGGTAAGCACGACCGTTACTACGAAAAGCGTGGGACGTGGAAGGACGTGATTTAGGTAATTACCTACACAATGCGCTTGCGTGTTGACGACGCGAAGGCGACTCTGAGGCGCGCGGGGAAAACGAATACTCTCGAATGCAACCGAATACCAACGAGCAACCGTGTGATCGGTTAGTAAGGCCGTGCGACGTTTTGGAGGCCTAGGGCGCGCGTGTCGCAGTGTGAGTGATCTCGTCGCCAAGGCGACTCTGAGGCGCACGGGGAAAATGAATATTCTCGAATGCAACCGAATACCAACGAGCGACCGTGTGATCGCTTAGTTCGGCCGTGCGACGTTTTGGAGGCCTAGGGCGCGCGTGTCGCAGTGTCAGTGATCTCGTCGCGAAGGCGACTCTGAGGTGCGCGGGGAAAACGAATATTCTCGAATGCAACCGAATACCAACGAGCAACCGTGTGATCGGTTAGTTCGGCCGTGCGACGTCTTGGAGGCCTAGGGCGCGCGTGTCGCAGTGTGAGTGATCTCATCGCGAAGGCGACTCTGAGTCGCGCGGAGAAAACGAATAGGCGCGCAGTGTGAGTGTGAGTGAATATACCTCAGTTTAACATGACGCAATTCGAGCACCATCCTCGTGGGCCGTGTATTTCCATCACAAAATAACCGCAAATCGCATAAAATGACTTGGTGAATGAATTGTGCCTATATATTGCCTATATTTGATTTATTGCCACTATTTGAAACACAAAACCTAAACAATAATGTCATTTCATCTTACACCAACCTGGTTAAGAGTCCTGATACATCCGGCCAATACGAGCCCGCTGCCTTTAGTTTTTATGTCTTTAGCACTCTGTATACACAATGACGTGCCCTTCAATCGAATCTGATATGAATCCGTATAATTCCGTTTCCTAAAAAAAAAATACAAATAAATTTCATATACTTCAAGTCGGCACAAACTTAATTATATGTAATATATACCCGAGCATATATGAGCCTCTTGTTGAAGTGAAACTTCTAATGCGACTTCCAACAAGGTTGCGTTAAACGTTTAACGCTAGGAGGGGGAATAGAAAGAGACAGAGCGAGAGTGAATGCGTGGCACTCGAACGCATGCGCGTAGTATACCTGTTACAGGCCAGCGCGAGCGTTAGCAACGAGTAGCGTCCAATATTACGAAGTTTCACTTCTTCCGCGCGGAGAGACTCCACACACTATTTTTTTTAACAAATACATTTATTAAAAAATACACATTGACTATTTAAACCTACACTCGATCAAGTTGGACAAGTGACACTTTAATCACAATCAAGTTAAATTTTACTTGACGGTCTTGGTGGTAGGCGGCTACCGTCGCCTTATCGCAAGTGCGCTTTTAACTTTAATAGAAAAAGTATGAGGGGTAAGAATGTATTTTATAGGAATGGGCTTTGGCATCCCTTATTGATTCACCAGAACACTATAATACGTAATGTCACTGACGCCATTCTTGCGGCCCACATTATCAAGGTATCAGTTGAGCTCTCCGCCAAGTACATACAATTTTTTTATAAAAATCATTTGGACTGTTTGTTTTAAACATTTATTCGCGAGTCACAACATTATCAAATGTCAAAGATTAATTAAATCTTATATAACCTTTAATTTTCAAACAGCATGTTTAATTTTTAAGCTTTTTGACTAAACTAGTAACTGAGTTAACATATAAACACGATGAGTAATTCATTGTTTGGAAGCCTTCTCTGCTTTGGACTGCTATATACGAACGTCTGTCGAGCGGCGAATCATTCTTCGTTGTATTACAAATAGAGAGTGGATTTTTGTTGGGAACGTCGAGAATACAATATTTTATTCGTTTTTAAAATATTTTTAAAAGTATAAAAAACTTTGAAGTGACATTTCAAGGAAACTGTCAATAATTATGAGATAAAATTTGGCAGATTAATAACTAGCATTATGACCAATAAATAGGATTTATTCATTGGCTTATAACGTCAGGGACACTTTTTGTTCCCTTACACGGCTATAGCCTTTCAAAAAATTTAAAAAAAAAACCACATTTCAAAAGTCGATTTATAATTACTATAAGTAAGCCGAAATTAATTTTTAATCATTCAATAACCTTAGAGAGCTAATACAAAATTATTATTGATTAAAAAAAAATATTTATCAAAAAAAAAAATTTGAAATTAACCACATGAAGATGTTGAGTCAACGAATAACATCCATTTTTAACATTTGCAGTAATTTTATTTTTTCTTTAGATATCCCGAGGCAAACATTTTTTTTTGTCGGATGTCCACCAGATTCAGGGTCATGATAATGTAGCTTTCTATAGGTGAGAATTTTTAAAATTGGTCAAGTAGTTTTTTCATTACAAACAAAAAATATAAACATACAAAAATACAAATCTCTTAATAATATTAGTAAAGATTAAATATATCAGAATCTATTGATATTTTTTTAGTTAGAAAAATAAATTTTTAATAATTTCATTTCTATTTAATTAATATAAATATAGAAAAATGAATTAAATATTACCTCTTTAATATCCATGTCCACATTCATCAACCGTGGCATTATTGGAGCACTATGAGCTTTTTGTAAATTGTCATCAGTTTCATATTCACTTAAAACGGATACTTCTTGTTTATTAGTTACCTTAAAAAGCATTATTAATGTGTTAATTTATTATTTAAATAAATTATAATTTATAAATATAATTTTATTCATTAATAGGAGCAAATAAATTAAAATTCAGTTTTTGATATGTAATCAATGTTAGTATCTAGTAATACAGCATAAGTGGTGGAGGGTGGACCGCAGATTACACTTGGTTATAATTAGTAACTACAAAAATTTTATTAGGCACAATCAATATGTAGTGGCTGTCTGACTATAATTAATTTCAGTATTATTAACTAAACAACTAAACACACAACTGATTGTAAATTAGAATTTTGCCATAGCATATTAAATATTTACCAAAAGAGAAATCAATGGCACCGCATCATCACGCAACCTTATAACATCAAGAGTTCTGTTAAAGCTGCTCTCCTCAAAATGTAATGAGCAGATATACCAATCCTTGAGTCGAGGATTTATGTTTTCTATGCCAATAATCTCTAACCATTTATTCCTTCTTATATCGTTCTTGGGCATTCTGAAAAGAGAAACGTTATTTTTATCAGGATTGGCATGATTAAAACAAGTTGTTTTGAAAACACGTGGAAAGGTTATGTGGGATTCTTACCGCACTAAAACTCCAACTCGGGATGGGTATGGTTCAGTCCTGAGGGGACTTTAGAACCGTCACCGGGCGTCGGGGGGGCGAGAAGCGCCCGGCCCTAACAAACAATAATGCTTACAAACTAACTTATATATGAGGGACCGGCTGGCCCTGTGGGGCCACTTGCGTCTGCCGCGGCTAGAGCCACGGCAGCTACAAGTGGTCCACGGGCCGGGAGGTCCCTCGCAGGCGCTGGGTCCTGGTCGCGCCTCGTAGGTGTGGAGTCGCGCGGCGGTCGTCCTCTTCTGATGTGGTGGCGGGGCAGCTGTGCGTCGGGGTCATCACTAGCAAACGCCGCGTTTGCTGCCGTGATGGGGTCATCCGGGTCCAACAGGATGTGTCGGGGTCTTCGCCTGAAACGAGAATGAGTTTGATTAAGATCGGGAGTGTAGATTAGTGAGCTGGATTCTAGCGGGTTGGGATGGCGAGGAAGTTTGTCATAGTACTTCAGGGCGAAGTCCTTGATGCACTTGACAATGGAAGGGAGTTTTGTGTCGTGGTGGAGATCTACATTGCGAATGTACCATGGGGCGCCCACGGCTCTTCGCAGGAATCGGTTTTGGAGTGTTTGTAGTGTATTGATGCGTGTGCATGCAGCGTGCGCAAAGACAACGCTAGCGTACGTCATGATTGGCCTGATGCATACTTTGTACAATGTCACCTTATTTCTAAGGGACCTTATTTAAAACACGTGTTTAAAATAGTTTGAAATAAAACTATGTTTTTTATTAAGTGTTTCAAAACACGGTTTAAAACATGACGAAAAAAACAGGGTTTAAAACTACCTTTAATTGCAAATGAATAGAAATAAATCCAAACGAATATATATGTAGAACTCTAAATAGCTTAAAATAAATTTACAAGTTGAGGCTTTGTTGTATTTTCATTTAAATTATTAATTCTAAGATAAGGAAACTTTTATTTGGAATTGAAATTAAAACATGTTCTTCAGCCTCACAACAACGCCCCTTATTGCTCTTCAGTGTGGTATTTTCTTGAGGAATCAATATGAATTGTTCCCAAATTACAACTAAGCTTTTTACGTCCTGCAGTTGACATCTTAGCAAGTTATCATTCACACTTCACGGAATTTTAATAATTAAATGAAGTATTAGACAGACAGGCTGTGGTATTTATACACTGTATAGGTAACTCCCCGCCAGTAAAGTCCCGCAGGGAAAGTCTCTATGTCGGCCGTCGAAAGAAAGTAATTCACTGGATTAGTGGGTATTCCTGTGCCCTATCCCACAAAACTTACAATTACAATTTTACAAGTGTCAAGTTACAAGTTTGTAATAATACAAGTGTGCGTACCACAAAATATACAAGTAACAAATTTGCAGTGGAAAATTCTTACAAATATGTAAATTGTATCGACAAGTCTACAATTTATTGTATCACAAAACTTTACATACGATACATATCTTTTCCGGAAAACGTACAAATTTGTAGCTGACAATTGTTTTGTGCTACATTAAATTGTAGTAATAATTATACATATATGTAGAATTGTACGTACAAGTTAACAATTCTCTAAACGTGTGTCACACCCTCTTGCTACTATACGAATACTTACTAGTAATTGCAGTATATTTTATCATATTTAGCGAGTTATTATTTTAATTTTGTAAATAATTAAAATAATTTAAGATTTCATGGTTTTCCTTTCAGTTAATTTTTCAAGTTTGTTATAGAGATTTCATCCTTATAATTGATCCTAACGATCGATGCAATAAAAGTACAGGGTGTAATTTTTACAGATTTTAGTCGGTTCGATTCCCGGGTGTGGCAAGCGAATTTTCGAAAATCTTTGAATGCAGTTTTCTTTCTATTCAAAAATAAAGGAATGTATTCTTTGAGTAAAATTTTCTATCTACACTATTAAGAGTACTTTCCCTTCAGGTGGCATTACAAAATTCCACCCTGTAGATGGATCTTTAATACTGATAGATGCTCCACATCAAAATGAAGCTGGTTTTGTTGATCGACATGGAGATCATTCTATAAATGATATGGTAGTTTGTGGGCTGAATTTAGAATTTTAATAAAATAAAATAAATAATTTTAATAAAGAAGCTAAATAAATTGTTACATATTTGTAGTTGTAACATTACAATTTTTTGCTTGTATATTTACAAATCAACAATCCTACAATTATGTAGCTGTCGTGACATAGCTTTATTCTTTGTGATACGCTTTCACAAAAGTGACATATTTGTATACTGCAAACTTGTAACGAATACATATTTGTAATTATTGTGGTACATTTTTTTGTTTACAATTTAACAATTTTGTCGAATTGTACACTTGTAAAGTTTTGTGGGATAGGGCACTGGTATTCCCCGCTCTCTCTCTACCTACATACAAGGTGTATATAAAGTGTTTTGTATTGATTAGATTAGAGATACGCAACAAAAAGTTAATATTTATCGTTTTGTTATTTTTTACTAATGTGAATTAAGAAATAGTTTAGAAATGAATTATTATTCGCTATAATTGATTTGAAATTGATGCCTAAAGGTAAAATGTAAAAAAAAAAAAACAAAAAACACTTGGTTTAAACATTTTGAACTGTTTGTTTTATAAAATATAGAAAAAACTGTTTTTTTTCCAACCCTGATTTTTATTTTTATTTTTTAAATTTATTGCATTAATTACATTAACTTTATCGATGTAGCTACAACAGAGTCACATCACTATTTTCACATTGATATTTGTAAACAAAACAATTAATGATAAAAACGGTGTTATTGCACAAATAAAAGATTCGTAAGTTTACACTGTATATTGTGTACATATATATGCGAAATAATAAGCATGTCTTTAAAAGTATACACGTATAATTAAAGAAATATTTTACTAACCTATGAAAAGTTAAATGAGGTTGATTTTTATTTTTACGTGAACTGCACTGCACAATACAACACTGAGGCATCTTCGTTTTTAAATAAGTCTTTCAATCGTATATTTTAACTAAAGAACACATCTAAAAACTCGAAACTTAACAAAAAAACGGTAGCTTGCCAGCAGTCATACAACAATAGTTGACACTTGACGCCATATTGCCGCAAAGTATGGCGAAATTGGCACCACACAGTAAATTTTAGGATATTGTATTTGTGATGTTGCCATAGTTAGTACAAACACACATAATGTTATCTCGCTTACCATACGCAATGAGTTAGAAAGAGATAAATAGATATTTGATTATTACTACATCGATTTCAGAAATAAATGTATAAGCACAAGTGTATAGAAGAATATAGCGTCTCCATAGTTTCTTTACTCTTCTTCTTCTTTACGTATAATGGCATATCGGCTCATTTCGAGAACGGCCATTATCTGCCAGTGTCAAGTAAATGTCAACGTTACAACTGTGTGGGCCTTCTTGGTCCTCTCGCCAAGAACTGGCGAGGGTAAGCCACCCCACCACGACAAGGTCATGGCCCACCTAGGGGGTTTCTTTACTCAAAGGACTGTGTTCATCAGATCCACACATGTGTCAGACTTTGTCATAATTTGACAACAAGTGTCATTCAAAATAGTTAAATTGGTCTGTGACACCTAGATAAGCAGCAGTGTTGTGTTTCCTTTTTCTTCCTTTTCTTTCTTTTGGTTGGATTTGGTGGACTCTCATTACCTCATCTTGCACGTGTAACTGTAAACTTAGCTGGAATATCATCTTTTAGCTTAATTTAGGTATACAATAGTATTTTAGATCATTTTTCAATTAATATCTATACATATCGGGAGTGAATTTTAAATTGATGAAGTGAAATCCGAGCGTTTGTTAATGGGGCGCAAAGTTCTAATTTTGGGATTTATCTGCCACAGGTATATTAACTAGCCAAAATGCCTTCAGACGCAAAGAAGAGAGCGCAACAGAAAAAGAAGGAGCAGGCCAGCAATAGGAACAAGAAGGTTGTCACTAAAGTGACAAGCAGTGAGGAGGAAAATGGAGAAAATGGTGCAGTTGGTAACGGTGTTGAAAAAGATGACCGTGAACTCACTGCTGAAGGTAAACATTATTCCATACCACTATATGTGAAAGTAAATCTGTCTGTCTGTCTGTTACCTTTTCACGCTGTAACTACTGAACTGATCATCATGATATTTTGCATAGACATTGTCAGGGATATGGGAAAGGACTTAGGGTACTTTTCATACAGAAAAGTACTGTTCGTGAGGGATCATTATGTGTCAGAATATGATAATAATATTTATCCTTCCGACAGTTGGTTCCATATGAGCTGCCCTAATTTGGTCTATATTGTGTATTTCAGAGGCACTGTGCTTAAAATTGGAAGAGGAGGCAAAATTGAACTCGGAGGCACGATCATGCACCGGCTCACTGGCCGTACACCCACGCTCCCGAGATATTAAAATTGCCAACTTTTCTGTCACTTTCTATGGCAGTGAACTTCTGCAGGACACACTTCTGGAGCTCAACTGCGGTCGTCGGTACGGACTCGTTGGACTGAATGGTTGTGGTACGTAGGACTTATATTAAATATATAATAATGATTTAACAGAAATTACCATGTTTTTCAATTAATAATAATAAAGCTTTTAATTCCAATAACTATAACCTAATACAAAAGAATATTTCATTTTTTTTATATATATAATTTCTATTTTATAGTTTGGAACCCGTCTGGGTATAAAGCCTCCTCCATCTTCATCCAATTTTCCCTGTTTTTAGCAACCTGTAACCAATTTTTACCAGCTACCGCCACTATATAGTCCACCCAGCGCATCCTTGGTCTGCCTGTGTTCCTTTTTCCTTTAGGTCCGGTCCACTTTGTGGTTTGTAGTGTCCATCTTTTATCTGTGTAGTGAGATTGTTTTTCAATTAGTGGTCATTAATATAGACATTTATCATTATTTCAGCGAATTAGCAATCCATACTAATCAATACTAATAATAAATCTGTAAGGGTCGGTCATGGAGTAAGTTACTTTGTTTTCAGAGATATCGTGTTTATAGGCTCTATACATGATACTGAAACTAAATTGACGATTTTTAGAATTTTTCTCTGTATTTATGTATGTTCCTCCATAACTCTGAAACGAATTAACTGATTTTCATGAAACTTGGTAGATAAACATTTGGACGTACGGGACACAGGATAGGCTACTTAATATTTTTCAACGCGGACGAAGTCGTGGTCACCAGCTAGTATATCATAAAAAGAAAAGATTTGTATTTTTTTAATGAATCAACTCAAAAATTACTGGACCGATTTTAATTTTATAAAGTTTATATAGTTGCACTATATTTTATAATGTCACGTGCAACAGATAGTAAAATATGAATTGCCATTTTTGCATATAGTCGCAGACTTCTAACTCAAAGACGACTGACCAAAAGCAACCAGATTTTTTTAATTTAATCTGAAAGTCTTCATAACTGTATTTTGATGGTAATACATGTGAATAAAAAATTCAATTCATATGTAACTGTGTAACCATACAAATGGAATAATTTCACAGATTCTTAGATTCTATGTATTCGTTGAGCACGTAGGACGAGTGGTTAAGGAGCTTATGCCTTAGTGCTAAGGCATTTCTGTTTCTATTTCTGGCAGGACCACCTTTTGAGGTGTAAGTGAGTAAGGGATGCCAGAGTCCATTTCCCTTTCTAATCCATTATCCTTAGAGCACCTGCGGTTTGTCTTGTGTTATATACCTAGCTACTACCTTCAACATAACGAGAATATACTGTATTGTTGGCAGGCAAGTCGTCTCTGCTGTCGGTGCTGGGTAGACGCGAGGTGCCTATACCTGATCACATGGACATTTTCCATTTGACTCGCGAGATGCCCGCCTCTGACAAGACCGCGCTCGAGTGCGTCATGGAGGTTGACAAGGAGCGGGTTCAGCTGGAGCGGCTCTCCGAAGAGCTCGCTCACTGTGAGGACGACGAGTCCCAGGAGCGTCTGATGGACGTGTACGAACGCCTGGAAGAGCTGGCAGCCGATACGGCCGAGCCACGCGCTGCTAACATTTTGCATGGGTTGGGATTCAGTCGCGAAATGCAGCGAAAGCCGACCAAGGACTTCTCGGGCGGTTGGCGCATGCGCATAGCGCTCGCTCGCGCCCTCTACGTCAAACCTCACCTACTTCTGCTCGACGAGCCCACCAACCACCTGGACTTGGACGCGTGCGTGTGGCTCGAGGAGGAACTGAAGCATTACAAGCGCATCCTGGTGCTAATATCTCACTCGCAGGATTTCCTCAACGGCGTGTGCACAAATATAATACACATGTCGCGCCGCCGCCTCAAGTATTACACGGGCAACTACGAGGCGTTCGTTCGCACTAGATGCGAGCTTCTCGATCATCAGATGAAGCAGTACAATTGGGAGCAAGATCAGATAGCGCACATGAAGGTAAACCTTTCATTCCTCATCGACGACAAGTTTCGTCTAGCTGTTAACCAAACGGTCGCGGGTTCGAATCCCGCTAGGGGCAAATGTTTATGTGTTAACATTTTACATTTGTACCTGAGTCATGGATTTTTTGTATTTATAATATGTATGTATTAACAAAAAAAAAGTAATTTATGTATTAACTGTATTAAAAAAAGTAATTTAACTGTCCGGTGTGACTAGATGGTGCTGTGTGGAATGTGTGAAGATATTAAGATATATATTGTTTTTGCTTGTTTAATTTCAAATGTCTACAATATTTTTTTATCTTAAAGTTTACACACAGGCACACGGTCTACTACCATCGCCTATAACACAAGCAACGCCAATAGTATTAATGAAAGGGCATCCCTTACTCATTCACCTCGTCTGTAAGAGTGTGGTTACTGCCGCCAATCGGGCTGCCCCCTTGATACAAATCTGAACTTTGATACAATTATTGCTTCTTTTCAACTAAATAACATTCTGTTACAGTACACATTGTTATATTAATAGTATAATATTATTAAATTATTATCACATAATTTATCAACATAATATAGTCACTATTAAAGAGTTTAGTCCCTAACAAATGCTATATGTATAAATAGTATTTAACAATATGATTTGCAAGTTTAGCAACACCAACATAAAAATACTTACAAATTACAAGTAGGATTTCAATACAACACATCACCAGGTTTATTTGATTGGTCCACTCCATTATAATATAATAAATAATATTCCAGAATTACATTGCCCGGTTCGGACACGGCTCAGCGAAGTTGGCGAGACAGGCACAGTCTAAGGAGAAAACTTTGGCCAAAATGGTGGCACAGGGTCTTACTGAGAAGGTTGTGGATGATAAGATTCTCAACTTCTATTTTCCGTCCTGCGGAAAGGTGCCACCGCCCGTCATCATGGTGCAGGTGAGTTGAGGGGTTGAAATTTTCAAAAATTTAGCAGATGCTTATGTTATAAGATAAACCTAAATGCCAAAAAAAACCGTCAAAATAGGTCCAGTCCAGTCGTCATGGAGATTAGCCGGAGCCAAAGGACAGATAGACAAAAAAATAAAAATGTTTATTTTTTCTTATAGATAAAAAATACTTTGATATGTTTGATACACAATTATTAGTATAGGCAAGTTAACTAGAGTTGGCACGTGCAAACATTGACCAATTTCGCTTGTGTAGTATCTGTGAATATGTGAAAAGGCGTATGACAATGACAATAACGTCACTTGCAGTAATTGACAATAAACCCACTGTCTATCTCTTTCCCGCGCGGACCCAGGTACGAGTGTGACAGAGACAACTGTTCCTTTGTACGCATTTGCGTGAGTACTGTAAACGTGCCAACTTTAGTTAACTCACCTATTAAAAGCTTACGGGTTTAGCCGCCAGAGCTTTCGTGTCCATTTCGCCAGAGTCGGATATGTACGACAAATTTCTCTACTAGTATAATGTTTATTTTTAAATCAATTAGTTGCTTTCTCTTAAAAAAAAATTACGAGTCAGGCGCTAGGGGCACGACAACTCCTACAAAACCAAGCGATTAAAGGGTAAACAAGACACGTCAATTTGATTTATATGTATGCACGTTCCGTTACAGAACGTGTCGTTCCGGTACACGGACACGGGCCCGTGGATCTACAAGAACCTCGAATTCGGCATCGACCTGGACACTCGACTGGCATTGGTCGGACCGAACGGAGCCGGAAAATCGACGCTTCTCAAGCTTCTCTACGGCGACCTGGTGCCCAGCACCGGCATGATCCGCAAGAACTCTCACCTGCGCATAGGCCGCTACCACCAGCACCTGCACGAGCTGCTGGACCTGGAACTGTCGCCGCTTGAATACATGATGCGGGAATTCCCCGAAATACGCGAGCGAGAGGAAATGCGCAAAGTGATTGGGCGCTACGGTCTCACAGGTCGCCAACAAGTGTGCCCAATGCGTCAGCTGTCCGACGGGCAGCGGTGCAGGGCGGTGTTCGCTTGGCTCGCCACTCAAACGCCCCATTTACTCCTACTCGACGAGCCCACCAATCACTTGGACATGGAGACCATCGACGCACTAGCCGACGCAATAAACGAGTTCGACGGAGGCATGGTCCTAGTCAGCCACGACTTCCGCCTCATAAACCAGGTGGCAGAGGAGATTTGGATCTGCGAGGGCGGGAAAGTCACCAAGTGGGAAGGCGGTATCCTCAAGTACAAGGACCACCTGAAGAACCGCATTCTCAAGGAGAATGCAGCGAACGCGTTCGATGTACGAAAATAGTATAAGACTAGTCCAATACAAAGTCACACAAGTTCTATTAGTTTTATTTCAAAGAAACAGTATTCCCGATCCCAAATAGAGAGAAAATTAGTCAATAGGGACCTTTTTTTGGATGTTAAAGTCGGCAGACAGGAAGATGGTTCACTTGAAATTGACCCTGTCGGGAATAGAACCCGGGACCCTTGGAACAGAACATTACACCTTTCTCGTGCAATGAGCTCGTCAAGTCTGTCCTTCCTTAAATTAGAGACGTTGTGATTATAGATTACAAAAATTACAGTCTGTTAGTTTTATTTGTACAGGAGAACACAAACAAGAGGTCATCAACTATGGATTTACTTCTGTACTGCACTACTTACACTGACACTGAATCCTAATACCGAAGTGTATGATTGAGAGAATAAATTAGGAAGAGGGTACCTCTGACAAAGGTTGCCTGTAGACTCTGTAGGATGTTTCACTACCCAATGCCCTCCACAGCACCGCCAACAGACACGAAGATGCAGCTGGCAAGATGTTTACTGGCCACGCACGTGGTCAGGTCAAAGAGTTGTAGAAGATGCAATTTGTTGCAGACGGAATTTGCCTGTAACACTCCTTGCGTACCTACCTACAGACGCCGCTCGCCGCCGCCAATCTGTCTTATAAGTTACATACTTCAAAATACGACCGTTCGTTATCCCATCTGTAGACCAAGAGAGCTAATCCTATCACCTACACATTTTTTCTTATTATCAATCAATACTAATAATAAATCTGTAAGGGTCGGTCATGGAGTAAGTTACTTTGTTTTCAGAGATATCGTGTTTATAGGCTCTATACATGATACTGAAACTAAATTGACGATTTTTAGATTTTTTTTCTGTATGTATGTATGTATGTATGTTCCTCCATAACTCTGAAACGAATTAACTGATTTTCATGAAACTTGGTAAATAAACATTTGGACGTACGGGACACAGGATAGGCTACTTTTTTCTTTTTCAACGCGGACAAATTTGTTTTTATTATCTGTAGTTCCACAAAAATCTAACAGATGGCGGTGTACGGCGCACGGGTACGGTAATTACTCATATATTTTCTTTTTCAACACGGGCACCAGCTCGTTTTTTATAAATTTTCTCTCATAGGCGATAGGCGCCATGCAGAAAGTATGTGTGTACTTAGCAATCAAAGCGCGTCATCGCTTACCATGATAGTTCCTCTCTACTACACTAGAGGGCGCGACTTCACTTTCGACGTTATCACTCACAAAATACGCCAGATGGCGCTACTAGTAACAAAAATAATATACAATGATAAACAAGGATGAATTTACTATTATATGTTACAAGAGGACTTGTAGGTACTTGCCCAAATTCATACTGATCTAAAGATTTACAGCTAGCACGCACGCACTCTTGCACGCGACTTCACCCGCGTAACTTTATAAAAGACAGCCTATGTTACTCGCTGTTAATGTAGCTTTCTATTGGTGAAAGAATTTTTAAAAAAAAAGTATTTTGAAGACTATATTTTCGACAAATTCTAAGTCGGTCGCAAATATCTACTATTTCTTGAGAACGCCAAAAATTATATTAGATTGTATTAAGCGTGATAGGAGTTAATGTTAAGTTATTTAAGTTACAATATACAAGTAGTTGTTAGTATATTGTTTTTAAACAAAAATTGTATTTCGAATATGATTATTTAATAAAAATATATTGATGTAATATAATATTTAAAAAAAAATGTGTATAAAATTCATAATTGCTCATGATTAGACATACCCTAAAATAAGTCGGATTCATAGCCAAATACAGACGCACAAAGGGATACTTTATGGATTTCTTCGCGCGCTTCGATCCATTTTCAATGTATGTATCTATACGTTTAATTGTTGTTAGAAGGAAGCCCTTGTGAGGCTCGCCGTATGGTATTATATGTTGGGTATGGTTGCTATTTTATTTAAAAAAAAAACATTGAAAATAGTGTGCGGTTATATTTATGTTGTAATAGGTAGAAGCTCTGTTACCCTTCCTTATCTAAATGTGTGATAATTTGATGACGTAATGATTTCGACTTTTGAATTGGCTGCACAGTGTTTTAACTTGCGAGGCGTTGCGAGTCTTAATATTTTATTTGGCTGGGGTGTCTAGTGGTGGTGAATTAGTGTTTGAATGCAGGCCTAGTTTGGTTCTGGACGGGATAATGAATACACGTGGCAACTGGGTGTGACCGGTGAGGGAAGCCGGCCGGTGGCGCTCCCACGTGGCAGGATAGGATCAATAGGAGTCCAGTGCGCATGCGTGGCTGAGACGCCATTCAGCCGGCCATGCTTTATTCTTCCCCTTCCCACAGTTACTATGTAGGCTTGTACGCCTTCGTCAGCTCACGTGGACATCTTGGTTCTTATAAGAGCCATTGTCCACATTCATCTCCCTTACATAGCATAAAACCAAGTCGCTTCCCATCGTCTGTCCCTCTATGTGTACGCTTAAATCTCTTAAACTACGAAACGTATTTGAATGCGATTTTCACTAATAGAAAGAGCATTAAACGAGGAAGGTATAATATGCAGAAAAAATCCATGCGAAGCCGGCGGCGGTCCGCTAGTATTCTATAAAATCAAAATGGGCATAGCATTGGGTATTTTATACAAAATTACCTGGGTGACATGCATTGTTATAAAAATCCCTTGAATTTTGTTACCTGACTATGACTACTGACGGTCGTTGACACCATAACCTGTAGTCAGAATCAACCTGTGTACGATTTTATATAAGACAGTATTCAAAATATTCTATGTTGCGATAAAACTAACAACATTTTCTTGTGGGGTACAATGGTAAAGGGTACGATGCCATAAATGATGCTTAAGACAAAAAATAATAGGTACTAACAAAGCCGGGAGCTATGCTCGGAGAGCAATTTTATACGATATATAAAAATCTTTTGAATATACAGAATATTTTGAAGTCGCTTTCCGCATCTGTCAGTTCCGGTTATTCCGTTTATTCACCCTAAAAAATCAACCCTAAGGGAGTTATTCGGGATTGCATATCAACCCCAGCCTGGGTGGATAAACGGAAATGTATTATTAGCTTTAATAATAGTTAAAAAAAAATTAAAATAAAATAAATCTAGTTTTTATAACAAAAAAATTATAATACTTAGGTATGTAGAGATTAAAGATTAACAACTAAAATTCTCTAGTACATCACTTTTATGTATCTCTTGGTTTTAATGTACATATATACAAAGCTTGCGTGAAAAATCATCTTATAATGAAAACCGTAAATAAATAATAGTTGACTTTTATTATTTTTTTACTTTTCTCTTGGGAATGAAATATTTTCCCTTGGTAAATAGTTCACACACACCTTGTCCTGATAATTATTAATACAACAAAAAAGTATTATCGAATTTGGTCTCGTCGTTCTCTACATACATTCTCTAATTGATTTTTATTTATATAGAAACTAAAACAAATGTAACAATTTTTTTTATATTCATATTGATGAATAAATGTATTACTTTTATCGTTTGATTTTTTGTATGCTATTATAGTTTGTATATTATTAAAAATATGATTGTATTGAAATAAAAAAATGTTTAAAAAATATATGTACATCAAAATAAATCACAATAAACCAATGTGTAAACATATACATTTTGTTTTTTTTTTTAAATATAAAACACAATATGCTAATAAAAGTTCGCGCTAGATTTTGACTTGGCTGCCTTAGTATGAATTACCTAAATAAAACCCCAAAAGCTTTCAAATGGCTTGAGTTTTATCACTGTTGAGCATTAGGTCCAGACTCCCAAAGACTTTATAAGCATATTGAAGTATATTGGTAGTAAAGACACGGCGTAGCAGGTAGTAAAATTATTCCACTTCGTCTCGAGTGGACGAATTCGCATTTAGTCGCTCGCTAGCGCTGTAGCCGTTTGGTTGCTGTTTATTTGTTTAAAAAATTGTCAAAATGCCATCGTACTGTGTGAAATTATGTAAAAATAAACCTCAAAAAGGACAAAAAGAAAATGGAATTACCCATCATACGTGAGTATTTCATATATTTTTAACAAAATATTTAATTAATTAGATAAAACTGTCGCATATTTCAAAAAGAAGCGAATGAACCTCATTGCTGTCTCATTCTTATTGTTAATTATTGTGTAGTATAATAGTCCCGTTGTAGAAAGAGACATAATATAAATTTCACATACACTTATCATTTCAATATGTTTGACGCTTGATCCAGGGCTGAACTTGTAATATTTTTAAATAAAAATTCTTAATTTTATGTTTGTTTTGTACTACATTTTAATGCTTGTGTTTGAATTGGTACGTGAATACTTCGATTGATATTCAGTAATACGTTTGTTATAGATTTGTTATACTAATGGACAATTTTAATACGTACTCAAAGGAGCGATGAATATTGGAATCCAAAAAATTCAAGTGTTTATATGTAAAAAATGTAAATTGTAAATCCAGGAGCATCACAAGACAGTGAAGACTTTATAAACGTTAACATTGACGACCTGGAATCTATATTTGACACTCCCTGTAAACAAAAACTACGTAGAAAAATATTCAACTAAAATGTAATTCAAAAATTCTAACACACAGAGACAAAATAAAAGTGTACAGGTAAAAAATGCTTCTTTTAAAAAAAATAGGAGTCTTGGAAAAAAGTGGTCAAAATCTCATTTAAGAAAACATGTAGCAGCAGAATCTGTATATATAATTCTTCTTAACAGCTGTAATCGAAACCGCGGATTATTATTAAATATTAATTTAATCATGCACTATTTTGTTGTTTCATTTCTATATAAAACATCCAATTAAATTATATTATGTAATTTTAAATTACACGCTTTCAAATGCGGCTGACACATAATACGTGTTGTATTACACCAGATGTTTGTTGCTTGTCTAGTCAATATCGTTGTGCAGTATACATTGATGCGTTAGTACAGAACACTTTCATTTAGTTTCTTATAATAAAAGCAATATACATTTGGAATTGCGTGTCAATATCGCAGTAAGTACCACAGATTTCGTGGCTTTCTGCTTGTTATTTAGATCAATGCATGCAGATGCCATACTTTATTTGCCCATACTCCTGTGTGGCGGAGAGCTATTTTTACAAAAAAAAAAAAAAAAAACTTCAAGTAATATTGAGAATTATTACCGCTTTTCTGTTAAACTATAAGGTAAAAAAGTGTAATAATAATCAAAAATAAATTCCGTTTCTCCACCCAGGCTAGGGTGGATTCTCGGATATGCATTAGGGTGGATTTTTTGGGGTGGATAAATGGAAAAACCGGTCTGTTCGCGTCTCTAGATCGCTAACTCCTCCTAAACCACTCAACTGATTTTGATGAAGTTTTCACCATGAATTAGGTAATTTATCATGTAAAATTTGTATTTATGTAATAAAACCTAATGAAGTTTTAAATGAGACTTCGAGATGGCATATCTCTATCTGTTACGGTTTACTTCACAGTAAACTTTCATCTCTCATAAATTCGTCATGACTGTTTCTCCGCTAACTTCTTCTAAGTGCTTCTATGGTAAGAGGTACACGAGGAATGATTGTGTACTCATTCCGGGTGAAGTATTATATACTAGCAATAAGTATATAATACTTGAAGATATAAAATAATAACTATAGTGGAAAAATAATGGCTTATATAATTAGCGACGTTTGCCGTATCGAAATAATATTTCTTTCTGTTTAGCAATTATTGTAAGTATCCCTGACTTCCAACAAATTATGTAGTGCGAAAGTTAGAGACACTTTTACGATAATAATGATTTTAGTTGATACATTATTTTTGCTTTTATTTCGAATTACGTAATCTCACTTTATTTGTCAATGAGAAATATATTGAGAACATTATATGATTATTAAAGATGAAGTAATGTGTAGATCCTCCTATCCATTATTAAATACTGACATAATTATGTTTTATAGGATTAGTTTTGCTATAATCGAGCTACTCGAGTAATAAGTCTAAGAATGATTACTGAAATATTTGATTTTAAGTTTGCTCTTGTATCTTAATGTTATGTTTTTAAAAACATGAGTTTCGAAAAATTGTCTCTATCGCTGGTCTATCAAGTTTTGTTTGATTTTAACTTTTAGTATAGAAAACATTTAGTTCTTCAATAACAAGGTCTGATTCTGCTATGCGTTATGCGTTGCCTAGGAGACGCGTTGCGACGTAACGTGGCGGGCTTAGTGAGGGCCGGGAGGCAGAGTGTCTCTTATCTCTCTTATCTGGCCTAAGCGGAGGGGAATAGGGGGGAGGGTGGGGGGTATAGCGGAGCGCGACTACATACGACGATGACTGCAGGAGGCTCAGTGTTGCCATTTTAGATGTTGGGTTATTTATAGACGCTTGGAACTGTGCCGATAGAATCTGCCTCACTAGAGTATAGGTAGTTAGAATTGATATTTGTCTTAGATCATTAATACACATATTCGTCGTTTCCATACAAATTATCCGACCTAAAAGGCAAGTTCCGAACTCTAAAATTTAATTCGTACTACATATATTTGTTAAAAAATAATAAAAAATATTAATACATAAATAAAACAGTTAGAGTGCGCGTGTCAAGACGTGAAAATTCTGTTGCTAAACGTTCAACAATGTTACCCGGCCTCCACACTACTCGCGAAGTAGGCCGAGTCGAAGCGAATACGAGTGTGGACGGGCACTTCGTCTTACCTCGTCCAACTTTACCTCGCCTCGTGCTACTTCCATTTGTTGTCGGTTTTTGCGCCCGAGTCAAAGGACTCGAAGCAGCGCGAATACAACGCGAACGAGTTCCTCGCGAGGTTGAACGAGTGTGTAGCCACGCACTTCGTAATTCGGTCAACTTTCCCGAATAACTCGTCGAGGCACTTTGCGAGTAGTGTGGAGGCGCAGTTACAAAAACGTCACAAGATCATGTGATAGTTAAACTGAAGCATCAGACAGTATTTGAATTTGACCTTGAAATTTTACCATTGCGCGCAAAGAATTTTCCCTTTAAAATAGGAATCATACAGATTGGCTTGATGAAGTACATCGTCAAAGTACTGTCTAAATATCTACCATATGCAGGCAAATTGAGGTGTTTGAGCATGGCCACCTTTACCGCGGTGGCAACGTACGCCCTTCCCCTGCCTCTTTCTCCCCTTCTCTTATTCAACCAATTCGATTCGAGCATGCCGTACTAAGCCAGTTCGAGTTAATGTTGTACCATATTTTTAATATTACTATTCGAATTGAACCGATCCAAATTATCGTATATTACTATTTACTTTATATACTATATACCAAATAAATATATTAATAATAATGTAAATGCGAAAGTAACTCTGCCTGTCTGCTACCTTTTCACAACTTACAAATTTTGCATATACTTTGTCAGGGATAGAAGAAAGGACTAGTCCTTTCTTAGATAGGTACCCTAGGGTACCTATCTCTGATAACGTGTATGCGAAATTTCATGATGATCCGTTGAGTAGTATGCATTATTTTTTATTGGAGTTCAGGATGATAAGTAAATATTTTATGGATTACTCCCACTAACTCGTATTATTTTAGTTGTTTTTTTTTAAGAGAAAAGTTATTTTGTTCATTTCTTATTCCTGAGGGTTCGATTAAAAGCAGTCCGCGTCGTCCGATCACTATTAGCCTGATTCTTTAATCGAAGAAACAGGAAAAAAGTCCGCGTCGTCCGATCAATCGGACGAGGCGGTAGGACCACGCGGCCTCAGGAAATATTTTGATGTTATATCGCAACGCAAGTACATCCCTAGTGTGAGTTTGTAGAATCGATTCAACTGAAAGGTCGAGAGCTCAGCGTCAGCGCGCTCGCACACACTCGCAGGCAGCAGGCAGCTTACGCAACGATACGGTTACGGGTGTAAACACAAGTCAGTTTCAATTTTAATTTTAAGCGGTTATCACACTTTACAATTTGAAGGAATCCAATTTAGGTACCTAAGTAGTGAACCTAGTGATCACACTACACTAAATTGATTTTTAAATCGAAGACATAGAATTGAAAATAGATAAAATCTAAATTGGATACAATCTGTTCCAATTTCCTAAATTGGAATCCTTCAAATTGTAAAGTGTGATAACAGCTTTAGTGGTCACTATTTCTGTTTCGCGCGTTCGTTCCTCTCTTTCTATCTTTGTCGCTTTACTTACTAGGTTAAGTAAGTTTAAAAAAGTCATAAGCTGCTTGCCGAACCTTGTGTCGTGTGGAAGTATCAGTGTAAGTAAGAATATCGCTTACTTAAACTTCAGCAGGATCGGAATTTGCCAGTTATCTTAATTGTTTAATTAAATAAACTGTTTAATATAGTGTTAATTTATATTATTAAATGGACGGAGTTATGTTCATTTATATTATTAAATTTCGATATGGACGGAGACGTATTTCAAGGCGCGTCTGGCGAGGCATTTCGACGATTGGTAAGTTTCTCTTAAATATTTTTTCATTAACGATATATCCATATCCATTTTTTATTTTTGTCAAAATTTTTGACTGATTTTTAAAATTTTAATAATGTGCGAAATTTGATTATTTAAAAATAACTCGTTCAACTGCGGAGCGCAAATTTTAAAGTTATGGTGACACTAATTTGGTTTAAGGCCAGGCTCTATGAAACTAAGGGAACTTTAAATAAATGTGCTGAGTCAACCACATATCTGATCAATGTGGAATTTACATATATATATTTTGAGACCTTTATCTGTAGATTATCAAGTCAGAAACATAATTAGGTGATTTTCATTCGATACATTTTTTTATCGAAATCGACGCCTTTTCCGGAGAATATTACATTTTTCTACTAAACGGCTTGAGTTATATCGCCAAAAAACTTCTCGTAGCAAGGAAACATTGTTTACCAGTGATTGTCAAAATAAAATAAACTTAGGTTTATTTTTACTCCTATAATTAACGAAAACAATTTTGAGACTTACGTTGTTTAGTTCCGAGCTAGTGCATACCAAATCATGCTTCAAATAATGTACGCAATATTCAACCTTACGTAAGCTGTATCTTGCGATATATTAAAAAAAATCCTAGAGAGCCGCCGAGCAACTTGTAACTCTCGGGTGGCGGGACGTGGGCGGAGCGAGCGTAGGAATTTTATTCGTGGAGCCTGCTCTTAATGATTCGACCTCCAAAATACATCAGACGCCTTTTTATTTCTAGTCGGATAAATAAAATGTTATGTTGCGATTATTTTTAGGAAAATCCATCATGTATACCATTAGTCCTATTGGAGACCAATGACCAATCCAATGATTCTAGAATTACGGATAATATTGAGTGTACCTACACTCGATTCGATTGTGAACAGAGCGGAGTCGTTTTTAATTGTGTAATGTGTACTATAAACTCGTGCATAATATAGATATTGTCATAATTTATTATTTAGAGCTATTATCTCTTCCTTTGCTTTGCGCTCGACTCGCCTCGCCTTGTCACCTTAATCTCAGTATTCGCAAGAAACAGTTCTGTTGGGTAAAGCCAGTGTAACGTCATCTAGAGCGGTTGTGATCATCTAGAGCGGATGAAGGAGGTTGAGAAATTATATGGACAGTTGTATACTTCAATTACAAAATCTGTTGAAATTCCGGCCACAGATCCTAAAGCCGAAATAATCCGACACCACACCGAAGATTTCCTGGACATCAGTCTACGAGATAGCGATGGCTCTAAAACAACTAAAAAACAACAAGGCACCTGGTGAGGAATGAAACACATCAGAACTTCTAAAAGCGAGTGGATAACCGATAGACTCTTTAATTCCTTCCTTTTAGGCGGTCAAACAGAGGCGTTGTTGTGCTATTCTTCAAAAAGGTTAACAAAACTATTGAAGATTTATCAAAACCCATCACGCTTCTGAGCCATGTTTACAAGTAGTTTTCAAGGCTTATTGCATATCGTCTCGTATCGTAACTTCCAGCCTCTCGAACAAGCTGGTTTTCGGAAAGGCCACATCCATACGCTACGGTAAGTTATACAGAAAGCCGAAAAGTGTGTAACCTTCCACTATGAAGGTTACACTCCTCGACTATTCCGAGGACTATGAAAAAGCCTTGGATTCTATCGAAACATGGGTAGTACTCGAGACTAACTAGTTAAGATGAACCTTAAGATGAACATAGACAAGACGAAAGTCCATTTTGTGCCCACCCCAAAAGTGAGTCTAGACGATGTACCAAAATATTATATCACACCATCACGTGTAATCATAATGTGACTGAGACAATGGTAAACATGTTAGGTAACTAGGTTATATTGAAGTTATTTAATTGTGAACACTAGACGATGCCACGACATCGTTCGCGTGGACTTCATCTGAAGATACGAGTATGATATTATCACAAAAACTAATATTACACTTATTGAAAGTTTGTACATCATAATTAGATAAAATAAAGAAAAACAATTAAAAATGACTGTCCTTATTCTACTTTAGAATAATGAATTAATGCGCATGAATCACGTTGACGTTGTTAACGATGTCTAAGCGATGCGCTCCCTATGTCAACGATGTAATGGAATCTGTCCTCCTACCGAAATTAATATTTGCTGTGCGTGCCCGTTTTTATGATAATGATAAAAAAATATAAGTAGGTATTATCTTTTATCTCTCCGTAATCCTTCAATTTGTTAACTGCGGCAAGTGGCCCAGAAATTTACTGTCTGATAATAAGTTTGCAGCAAATTTTTTTAATTAATATTGGTTGTGTAACAATTTCCATAACTAAAAACATTTGTCGTAAGTAGAGACTTAACGTAAATGTATACTTATATAGAATATATATAGAAGTTATGATAAAGTTTGACTTAATGTGTCAACAGACGTACTTTAGCCAACTAAGTGTATATATGTATATCAATATTTTCAAATATTTGTCTGCGACATCCTTATAGGGCCGTCTATCTGGGGATTCAAGTGGTGCGAGTTCTAGGGGCCGATATAAATTTCGATAGGTACTGAGACCAAACGAGCGAACCCGCGGGCACAACTAGTTTATCATTATACATCATCAGTACTGTTTTACTGACGCCGCATGCCGCTTTCGGCGCGTGTTATACCGTTCGGTATGTTCAAGTTAATTTGACTCTTATTACTACTATACTAATAGTTTAAATTTGTATATCATCTAACTAGCATTTTACTCGATATGAAAATAATAAAATAAAATGTGTTTTAAAAGCGACAGTGCACTATTTATTGGGTTATGGGAAGCAATGAAAGATGGAATTTGTATCAAATGATATTATTTAATTAGTCTCTTTTAGTATAGTAGAAAGGTGTGTTCGTATCTACTACTAAGGGGCGCAGTTTGAACAGAACTAACTCTGAAGCTCAAAGTCAAATAAAACGTATAAGACTCTTGTATGAAACAAAGAGCTATTGTATGAACAAGACTCTCAATCTACTTGTTAGAGTGAGACAGATTTATTTTGATATATTCCAACACTATTTACACGCGCTGTGTGTGCCCCGAGGCTAAACATTTTGCCAGATAGCCATAACAAATTTGATCATTCTATTCTTGTAAATCGTGCAAAAGAATCTATTTTTTTTTATCTAACTGATATGGGATTGGGATGGGATAGGGAAATAAAGCATGTTCGGCGGGTTAAGGGTGTAGATACTTTATTGGAGTTGACTATACCATCGCCTATTAATACAAACAAAGCCGTATGTAGGTGATGTAAGTGCGATACCGATATTAGTGGGATAAAGTAACATTTGCACCTCTTACCGGAGTACAACACCACACACACACACACACACATTGCTTTAAGAATGAAGATAAGGACTGAAGGTAACACCCTGCGCAACCATGCCCCGAAAGCACCTGCACTTTCCTTCCACTCTTGGATGAGGATCGTCCGGGAGTATCTCCTTAACCTGACATCCTCTGACGTCGGAACTAAGCCACGCAAACTTCGGCGCCAGCACTTCGGCTTCCATGGAGGGCAGCCACAAGACGTACAGTTTACTGATAGAACTTACGATTACTGATACTAGGTTTTACTAATAGAAAGTGTGATAAACGAGTCATTGGTCCATGTAGGTAACCTATTTTCACAACCAATTAACGAAAAAGGATTTTCTTCACAATTTCATAGCCAGCTAAGAAAGAGGAATTCATTTTCTTTCTTTCGTAACTACATTGTTCAAGAGCATATTGTCGATTAATGCAAAGCAACTGTTTACATTCCAGAAGAGAAATTCACCACCCTATGGGAGAACGTGACTCTTCAAGAGGAGATGGACAAGAACTTCATGTTTGCCGTCACCCTCTATAAGAACGAGGACAAACACATTCCGATTCCAGTGGAGAACATCACCGGCATCAGTGACGTTTGTCTCAGGCACAATTACGGTTTCTGTGAGTATTCGGTGCAAAGAAGAATTTATTCTCATAAGAAAAGAACAAGTTGTCCACTTAAGCTATGAGAACTTAATAACTACATTATTATACATCGGAAGTTTTTGACACGTTTGGTCTAGTGGTTAGTAATCCTAGCTGTTAACCAAACGGTCGTGGGTTCGAATCCCGCTAGGGGCAAATGTTTATGTGTAACATTTTACCTTTGTACCTGAGTCGTGGATGTTTGTATCTATAATATGTATGTATTTACATTAAAAAAAAAGTAATCTATGTAGTATATCAATAATACAAGCCTATAGTTGCTTAATTTGGAACTAAACGGTGCTGTGTGGAATGTGTGATGATATTTATTTATATTTATTTATTTATTATCGGAGATAATTTAGTTATTTCAAACGTTGGTCCATATGTATTCTTATAATTTGTGTTTAAAGCTTTGCATGGTACCACAATTTTTTACATTCTCAAGTAATGCATTGATCTATATACACTCATCTTTATTAATTATTATGTTATCAGTTCGGAGAATGAAATGCTCGAAGGCAGCTGTAGTTGTGATGTACTTGGAGTGAGCGAGAACGCGCGTAATAAATAAGAGGATGTCTCGCTCACCCGAAGAGGTGAAGAGCGGTTACCGCAGCCGTAAGTTATGCTGTCTCTTTGTTCAATAAGGTCGTATAAATATTCGTATTTCAGGAAACTGAACTTTATCACGACAGTAATTGATTCACTTTTATCAAACACTTATTTTACTTTAAATATTAAAAGAATATTAACATCAACACGGGCCACTCGATCGTACATTCCAAAGCTACGATCAAATCCGGTTGCATTAAAAATGTCTCCCCGCTTGTTAAATGATTTTATTTTGGAAGCTTTTCAATGTTGGCTGTTATGTGGACAGCCAACTTACTCACCGAAACACAACAGCACACATGCTGTTATTTCACAATGGTCTTTTGTAATAAGGGGGTGGTTATTACAAAAGACCTTGTGGTCTTTTGTAGGGGGCTGCCGCCAGATTTATTATTAGTATCGATTGATTTGTAAGCATCGGTCAATTAGAATGGTTTCACTATACCCAATTTACGACTACAAATCGCAGTGCTCAAAGTGAATATGACAATTTTACGGAATGATCAGCTTACACACTGAAATCTGAAATATCAACACATGGCAACTCATTGCTGAATCACATAAACGAAACTATAATCAAAGTGCTCGAGTGGCGCCTTCTAGTTAAATACTAGATTATAAAGAAGTGAAGCCTTTTTATGTATGAAATATACATTGTGTAAAATATTATCTACATATATATAGTGGCCCGCTCCCGGCTTCGCACGGGTGCAATTTTTTACTCAATCCAGCTGATAAAATTACCTTACATCGCCATCTGTTAGAATCTTTTGGAACTCACAGATAAATAATTGCTGGATTGAATAGGTATCAACAGATGATGCTATGTTAATAATATTATATAATTTGCAAAAAAAAATAAACAAAATGAGATATAAACTATCCTGTCTTTTAAGTTGGACCAAATTACATATAGTTACGAAATTTTATCAAAATCGGTTCAGTAGTTTGGGAGTTCATCGCGGACAAACAACGTGACACGTAATTTTTATATATATAAGTATGTTACTTATGTATGCTCTTAAATGTCCTTTAGTAAAAATAAAACATTATTCTATTCTATCTAATTAGAATATACCATCAAGATTTTGTCTTAAAGGTAAAAGTTTCATCCAAATCCATTTAGTTTACACGTGATGGTAACAGAGATCCGCATGTTTTGTCTGATTTTCGGATGTAAGGCAGTACGAAATTGCGAACAACACCATATTGAAGATTGTAGCGCTGCCGACGTGCCCTCTCTATGAATCATTATTCTATTCTATCTAATTAGAATATACCATCAAGATTTTGTCTTAAAGGTAAAAGTTTCATCCAAATCCATTCAGTTTACACGTGATGGTAACAGAGATCCGCATGTTTTGTCTGATTTTCAGATGTAAGGCAGTACGAAATTGCGAACAACACCATATTGAAGATTGTAGCGCTGCCGACGTGCCCTCTCTATGAATCATTATTCTATTCTATCTAATTAGAATATACCATCAAGATTTTGTCTTAAAGGTAAAAGTTTCATCCAAATCCATTCAGTTTACACGTGATGGTAACAGAGATCCGCATGTTTTGTCTGATTTTCAGATGTAAGGCAGTACGAAATTGCGAACAACACCATATTGAAGATTGTAGCGCTGCCGACGTGCTCTCTCTATGAATCTTACGACGCTTGTATGAACCACAAAACTAATTTCAATGTAAGTAATGAATAGTCACTCTATGGCGAGGGAATCGCCACTTATGTATGTGAAAGGAAGACAAAACTTGTAACGTTGACAGTCGGGGGTGACCATCAACTTTACTCACCGACCAGGAAACAATCGATAGAGCATAAACCTCAGGGCGCCAGCACTCTGAAGAAGCCCTACGATTGTTTCCTGGTCGGTGACCATCAACTTTACTCACCGACCAGGAAACAATCGATAGAGCACAAACCTCAGGGCGCCAGCACTCTGAAGAAGCCCTACGAACAGCGGGATTATCCTTAATAAAAATTCCTTATTTACAATATATACATTTATTTTACTTAAACCTTAACCTTACTTTTATTTTACTAAACAAACCTTAACCTTAACTTAATCTAATCTTATTATTCTACGTGATTATATTTTACAATGTATTTACAAGTCCTCTTGACTGCTCCAATGAACAGGAGTAATTTACTCTTCCCACTATCGATTAACTTGCCGTTACCGCCAATTAACTCACTGGATTGATTCACTTTACTGCGTACACAAATAAAAAATGAATGTGGGTACCTTCGGTCAAGGTTGCTGCGCCACCACCTCCGAAACTATACGGCACCTCTGAGTGGACCCGTAGGATGCCTCACCACCCCAATGCCACCGCCAGCACCGTCGTCCGCAAGGAATGCTCGCCAGCACTAAGCCACACCCGAGCTGACCACCGATCACCAATATGACCGTGGTAAAACTGCTTTCCCTTCTCCGCGCAGGTTGTTGGAGACGAAATTGACGTTTCCAACACTTCTCGCTCAGAAAAGCTCGCTCGTTACTATTCTCCTTAGTTTTGTACTAAAGACTTTATATCAAAATTGGCAATCTGCCTTATCTAAATTTGTGCACGTCTGATCTCAATCGCAGCCCGGAACCAAGAGAGCTGTCAATTTCCCTCACCGGCAATTTTCTTCATATATCATTATTTAAATTTATATGTGCCCCCCATTTAATAAAATCTAATTCTTATCGACGATTGATGTTGTTTACGCCCTAGTGCGCTAGATGGCGCTACCAGTAACGATTTCTACTTGATAATTATATAGACTGTTACTGGGACACCTAACGTAAATTTCTACGTTACAAACTATACTATGACTTTGATCTATCTTTTCTATTGATATAACCCAATGAAATAGTCTCTTTATATTCCACTATCTTTTTCCCTTAAATTTGCCTAATATCAACCACGCGATGAGGCTGCGTGTGGCCATTACCGATAGCAAGGCAAAGCTGTTCGAGGAAATGCTGGGGACTGAATTGATACCGACCAGCTTCTGGAGCAGATAGTGGAGGCGCTATTACCTGACTTCCTCCCTCTGCCTATGGTCACACGAACTGTAGGCATTACCAGACGTGGTAGGTCGCATTTGCTTTTAAAAAATAAACAAAACCTTTAAAATATTGGTTTTATTATTTCAGTGTTCCTGGGGCGGTTGTCTAAAGATGTGCTCCAGTGGTACCGATAGAAAAACAGTACTGGACACTGAGTGAGACGTATGTACGTTTTATTGTTATTATTATCATCTGTTAGTGGCCCGCTCCCGGCTTCGCACGGGTGCAATTTTTTACTCAATCCAGCTGATAAAATTACCTTACATCGCCATCTGTTAGAATCTTATGGAACTCATAGATAAATAATTGCTGGATTGAATAAGTATCAACAGATGGCGCTATGTTAATAATATTATATAATTTGCAAAAATATAATAAACAAAATGAGATATAAACTATCCTATCTTTTAAGTTGGACCAAATTACATATAGTTACGAAATTTTATCAAAATCGGTTCAGTAGTTTGGGAGTTCATCGCGGACAAACAACGTGACACGTAATTTTTATATATATAAGGATGTTACTTATGTATGCTCTTAAATGTCCTTTAGTAAAAATAAAACATTATTCTATTCTATTCTATCTAATTAGAATATACCATCAAGATTTTGTCTTAAAGGTAAAAGTTTCATCCAAATCCATTTAGTTTACACGTGATGGTAACAGAGATCCGCATGTTTTGTCTGATTTTCAGATGTAAGGCAGTACGAAATTGCGAACAACACCATATTGAAGATTGTAGCGCTGCCGACGTGCCCTCTCTATGAATCTCACGACGCTTGTATGAACCACAAAACTAATTTCAATGTAAGTAATGAATAGTCACTCTATGGCGAGGGAATCGCCACTTATGTATGTGAAAGGAGGACAAAACTATACTATGACTTTGACCTATCTTTTCTATTGATATAACCCAATGAAATAGTCTCTTTATATTCCACTATCTTTTTCCCTTAAATTTGCCTAATATCAACCACGCGATGAGGCTGCGTGTGGCCATTACCGATAGCAAGGCAAAGCTGTTCGAGGAAATGCTGGGGACTGAATTGATACCGACCAGCTTCTGGAGCAGATAGTGGAGGCGCTGTTACCTGACTTCCTCCCTCTGCCTATGGTTACACGAACTGTAGGCATTACCGGACGTGGTATGTCGCATTTGCTTTTAAAAAATAGACAAAACCTTTAAAATATTGGTTTTATTATTTCAGTGTTCCTGGGGCGGTTGTCTAAAGATGTCCTCCAGTGGTACCGATAGAAAAACAGTACTGGACACTGAGTGAGACGTATGTACGTTTTATTGTTATTATTATCATCTGCTAGTGGCCCGCTCCCGGCTTCGCACGGGTGCAATTTTTTACTCAATCCAGCTGATAAAATTACCTTACATCGCCATCTGTTAAAATCTTTTGGAACTCATAGATAAATAATTGCTGGATTGAATAGGTATCAACAGATGGCGCTATGTTAATAATATTATATAATTTGCAAAAATATAATAAACAAAATGAGATTTAAACTATCCTATCTTTTAAGTTGGACCAAATTACATATAGTTACGAAATTTTATCAAAATCGGTTCAGTAGTTTGGGAGTTCATCGCGGACAAACATGTGACACGTAATTTTTATATATATAAGGATTTGTTAAGATTTTTTTAGTTATTAGCCACATACCATAAAGGTGATAGTCAGCCTGTCTGCCTACACTTACATAAAAAAATGACATCTTCCTTTAATAATGAATACGAGTATTAATATTTGACTATTTTTTTCTATCTTTTATTCACATAGTTAAACGTTCTCACAGCTAGTTATGTTTGAGGCATCAAAACGGCATGTAATTACCATTTCCAGTGACTATGCGACCATTTAACCTCGCCGTCACTTATCCTTCAGTGTCAAGGCTTACATAACATTTGCATTGTTTCCAAAACAAAGGTACCATCAGTGTTCTACCCGCTACTAGGGTGCTTTAACCGATTATCTTTTAAAATAGGTATTTTTTCTTCTTTTTGCGGTGTCATATGGTGTACCTTTAGGTACATATGGTGTATGTTTGAATTCGTTGGATATATACCTACATATAATACGCTCAAAGACGATGTTAGTCGTAACGTACACGTATTCACGTAAAACACACGGCCATGTCCACGACACAGCAAATCCTCATAGAGGTTTGGTTCCAACGAGACTGCGTTAGCTTTCCAGTCAGTCCACTCTCCAGTCTCCACTACACGCGTTAGTACCTATTTGATGTTGTATTTTAACATAAACATGTTTCCTCCTTTACAGTTTGCGATGCACATCTCGCAATGCAACGTCACCAAAACGAAATCGGATAAAAACATGGCGTACGTGACAGACGGACAGAAAGTGGCACATGACGCGACCATCCTTAACACAACCGCTGTGACGTCACTGGTAATTACAGCTAGATTTAGACCTCATGTTGTGTGTATACTGTGTGTATATACTCATCTAAAAAGTAGATGAGTATACGCGCGGCAGTAGTGCCGTTCTTCGAGTTTCTTCGGCATAATTTTGCTTTTAAACTTTAAGTAGCGATCACAATTCAGTTTAGTTTTCATTTTATATTTTCTCTTTTAAATCAGTTTTATATTTTTAGTTCTATAGTTTATGTATATATTTTTTAAATACATCTGGGCACCATGTCATATATAACCAACTTTACCAATAATCTGTTATAATTTCTGTTAAAAATCTTACTGTACGAGTAGTAAGATTAGTAACCGATAAGATGTAGCAATTTATAAATTAAAACTAGGTGACCCGACGAACTTCGTACCGCCTCCGAATCAGTCAAAGTGGTATTAACTTATTAGCTGAATTAAATTTAAATTCTCATTATAATAATTAATGGCTTGTCAAGGTGAAATAAATACAGAAAATGTACAAAAATCAAAATTAAAAAAAAATTTCACCAATTGGCACCGCCACTCATCGGAGCCGCTGCCTCCGAATAATAATAATAAATAAATAAATGATAAATCACTGAATTTAAAATTCAGTGATTTATCAATTACAATTAATAAATCATCAAAATCAATCAAAATCAAAATTAATAAATCAATGAATTTAAAAAAATCTATCAATAAATGACTTACATATTTTAGCTCGCCTATGACGCCATATGACCTGTTCGAGATCGTGGCACCACAATTCACTTATTAGTTCGTCGTTATTATTATTATTATTAGCTTATTATTATTAGTAAGTTGTTTCGCTAAGCATCTAAGCTAAGCTAAGTTCCACTGGACCACAATGTATCAGTCAGGCTTCGCGACGTTCCACCGGATGTGATTCGTGTTGTATAAAATAATATTAAAGCAATGCCTTCAGGCGTCATAAAAGATTGCTCTAATTAAAAAAAAAGGCAGTGTATTATATTTCACCGGTAACCGTAGACGAAAAACCATGCCTATTTGTATATATTTTTTTGTCACTACGTAACTACAAAACAGCTGTTGAAACGCGGCGCGCCATTTTGATTAGCGTGTATCAACCTCGAAAGCAAACTAGCGCTCGTTTGTTGTGACAATATTATTATTGTTTTAGCGCTGCAGCGTATTAATTTAGCAAATTTAGCGCATGGAGCAAAACTTGTACTCAGGATCATTGAGCTTTATTTACTACGTACGTATAGAGAAGACGCCGCGAACAAAATCTGTGCGGGGCGCGCGGGGGGCGGCTAATGAGTCATAGATACGATGTCACCGTAACAGAGGCGACACTTTGTTTATATTCTGCCTATTTCATTGGATACCACTTACGTGAACATAGTAAAATAAATTTAAAGCGGCTGGACGGACAATTTTAATTATAATATTTATTTTAGGTATAAACTGACTTTACTCTGCGGAACAAACAATATCTAGCATGTATTTGTTTTGTATATGTCCGTGATACTTCAGTAAAGGGCATGGAAAGTCTCATTCCTTACAAATTTTGCCTTAAGTTTTGGTACAAAAAAATAAAAGCCGTATTTATTTATTTATTATTATTATTATCTAACACATATTTACACACAAGATGATAACAATATCTGTAAATCTAGACTATTTATCTAGACAGTTTATTTCACGCCAACACATATATAATTATTATACATTACAATAATACCTAACACTTTTTTTGTATAATTTATAAAATTTTGTAGAAAATGTTTCTAAATTAAAATATTTATTTATCAATTAGGTTTCTACAAGAAACTCTTATGATCGTTATTATAAATTTAAATTTACCAGGGTTTCGGAAAAAAAGCCAAGATGACGATCCTGAGAAGAAACCCCGAAAGAAACTCAGGATACTAACTTTTTATTATTTTTAAAATATAAAATTGCAACAATTACACTTAATTTTAACAAAATGAAAGTATATATACAATTATAGTTTTTTAATACTAAACACAAACATAACATAACTAAACATAGTATGAGCTAACAGCTAACTAACATTATAAAACCGTATACATTGACCCATAAAAGAATTACTTATCTTGTGGAGTCGCGTTTTATGTAAATTTAAATAACTTTTAAACCTAGTATTCATATTGTGTACATCACATTTTTTATTAAATTGACTAATATTTTTATGCACATAAATTAAATTTTCCTAAATATACTGACATGCAACAGCCAAAATCTTTAATTCTTTGAACTTTTCTCTGAGGGAAGACTGCGGATCTAGGTGATAGTTGGTATTTTTCTATTGAGAACAATTTTATTGGCGTATCAAAAATTGATTCAGACTCGCTGACAGACTCAGAAATTGGTTCCATTGTTCCAGTACTATTGTGGCACACCCTCGGCTAAAACAAACATAAAATAATGTTAGTGATGGCTAAAATAATATTCTCTTTGAAATTTGTAAAACCGTACTATTTTCATTACTGTTACTTACATCAATATAAAGAATAGCAGACTTCTTCAGAAAACGCCTTCCCGCTTTTGTCTCTTCACTGCGGTTGTTTTGGACGAATTTTATCCATTTTTCCCTTTCTTTACGGCCCAGACGTGGAAACCTTAACAAAATGTAACATATTATCTCTAAATAAATAAATAATAATTTTATTTCAGGCCAGTAGCCTATAATCAATCAATTAAAACCAATCAATCTAATAAAACAATTAAGTAAGCAGGTAATTGATTTTTATTATGATTTTATCTTTTTTAATTAATAATCACAGTGTATTCTTTTTTAAAGGTGTAAGATTATTATTTTCCGCTATAAAAAGATACGTCAGCTAATAATATCTACACTTGTTATACACCCAATGTCACTTCTTTAATTTTTTTAGTCTATGACAAACGACACAAAATGGCACCCGCTAAATATTTTGTTCGAATTAAGTTTTAAAATGATTATTTAGTTACTTACCGATGGAAAGTTATTCCTTTGCACTTTGCCGTATTACTTGAATTATTAGTGCAATATCGTAACACACACGAGGGCATATTTGAAGTTGAAGTTATTTCACTTTAACACAAACACTGTTACTAGCTCAATAAAGCTCAATGCTCAGGATAGCGTCTCTAGTAATTTAGTAAATTATACATTATCAATCTATAATTATTACTAATAATACATAGGTAAAGTTTGTGTGTTTGTTTATATTTTATACTGTATGTTTCTATTGTAAGAGGTAATTTTTGAAATAGGTTCACTAATCGGTGGATGTATTTACTAGCAAGCTTCCTGTATCATTTTAAAGTTTCTGCTTTTGCTTCAATCCAATCGGTTATAAAATAATACTATCTAGAAACTATTGAAACGCACATCGGTTGATTTAGCTGAATCTTTAACTGTAGTACACCTACCTAATTTGTAGAACTCGTGTTTGGATTTTATTACAAACTAGCGGCGCGCTCCCGGCTTCGCCCTGGGTGAACGTACTTAAGAACCTAAAATAAACGTAGCCTAAGTTACTCCTTATTACATCAGCTACCTGCCAATAAAAGTCCCGTCAAAATCGGTCCAGCCATTTCAGAGTTTAGCCGGAACAAACAGACAGACAGACAGACAAAAATTGTAAAAAATGTTATTTTGGTGTATGTACCGTATATATATTCATATGCATGTAATAAAAAACTTGAATGAATAAAATTGAATCAAAAAACAAAATCAAAATATTTATTTATCAATTAGGTTTCTTCAAGACTCAATGACTCTTATAAGTCATTATAAGTTTAAATTTAAATTTACCATATTATGTTACATAATGTTACATAATATGGTTCTTTAAGTTAACATTTTTATTTCATAGTTGATTTCAGAAATAAATAAATATATGTATCTGGTATCTGCACACTTAATAAACAAAAATATACTTTTAATAAAAATGACCACACACGGCAGCGGATAGAGTCAAGTTCAAAAGAACATCCTTTAATATACACAATAGGCGTGCTTACAAGAAAAGTCCTATTTTAGGAGTATTAGAAAAATTAAAAATTATGATTTGTATGACTACAGTTTTGTGATGCAATGTTAGAAAAAGTACTTGATTTTCAGAAAACATCCATTTTTTTAACCGATACATAACCTCGATGTACCGTATCGACAAAAAAAACATCGATGTATTTTCTAAGTGGACACCCCTAAACGTCCTATAAATCTTAGCGCCGCGATTACATTACTTTAATTTAAGAAACAGAGATATTGGTACCTCCGATTCCTAAATTGGTTTCCTACAAATTGTATAGTGTATAGGGGAATTTACTTGTACTTGTTTAGAGAAGAAGCAGCAGAAGACGCATGCGCTCTTATACAAAACGAGTGGGGGGGAGAGTCAAGCGACCACATCCCCGCCGAGCGTTGAGGATTTTAGTAAGATTGTGAGACTTTTCTAGTTTTGTGTGTAGGCGTCTGCGATTTTACTCCGTAAGTTCTGTTTCATTTAACAGTTTTATTTCCAACAGGTACATAACAGTGATTAACAAAATCGTACAAATTACGGCGAAATAGTTAACATGTGTAGTTTTCTCTACATATTTCGTGGATTTACTCATATGTTAATACATTTAACATTAACATTTCTATACAGTAATGTGCACAAGATGGCGGTCAAATTTACTTTCCATTTTTAACTCAATTAAAATATTTTTCTTATTTATTTTAATTTAAAGTTTTAAATTCAATATGAAGCTTATTTAAAATGAAATTTCAAAAAATGACGATTAGGAATTAATCAAAATGAATATGGAATAAGAATTAAACCACGTCGATAATGAGTACCTGTTACCAACATAAGTACGGGGTTTTCACGTTGTGTTCTTTAAAATTTATTTTTTTTAAACGTAGATAATCAATAAGTAAGGGGTTTTCACGTTGTGTTTGTTGGTGTGTTTAAATTAAATCTATGTTAAAGTTTTCATGTCCAGACCACCTAGTGTTTTGATTAGTATTCAAGTATGAGTATGCTGAAGTGTTTTTTTTCCTAATTTAATTTGATTAACAATATAGCTTGTTCTTTTTTTTGAAATCATTGAGGGATTTTGCCAATACTATCCACACTTGGCAGGTGAGTAGGCGAGCGCAGTTTGATATTGTCCTCAAAGGGCCCTTTGGTGATTTTGGCCTTAGTCGATTTTTACAGCACCCTTGAGTTAAGATGGGATTCTATTCTAAGCACTGGGGCTGGAAGGTTCTCGAGTGGAGGCCCCGGACTGGCAATCGCAGCCTGGGAATAATTACCGAATATTGAAACAGTATTGTTTCACGATTTATTATTAAGGGTGTATTGAGGGTGTAATAGGCTAGTCAGCAAACTCATATTCGTGTTAAATAGTGATAAAGCTCCTATAAATATGAGCGATAGCTCACTGCATTCGGAATTACGTCTAGAGAAAAGAATTAGAAGGATTTTCCAACACTAAAGAAAATTCAAAAGATATTAACAATTATAGATAAACAAAGAAGGCATTTGGTTTTTTGTTAATATCTCTAAAACTAATAGTATTTAGGAAATGGGAAAAAACATTCTTAAAGAGGAGGAAATTTCCAATAAAAAAAATCAACTCCCGTAATTTTTTCTCGTTTATTTATAGTTTTAATTTAACTCTGAAAATAAGGCTCCGCGCGGCCGTTAAGAAATGCGCGCGCCGTCAGTAAAGTAGTAAATAGGCCTACGCCATCTAAAATAATGTTAGTATTAAATATTAATTTAATAAAAATGATTTATATATTGTGTTTAGGCAATTGTTAATTGACAAAATATTTTTGAGTTTCCGTTTTCATTGAAGACATTAAAAAATGTTTAAATAATTCGTCTATAAATTTTTCGCTTCTTGGAGCCCTTCTTATATTTATTTATAATAAAATTTATATAATTAATTTATTAAATTAAATTTATTTATATTTTAATAAGATATATATGTTACGGCTAGAACCTGAAGTGCGGCTACGCCTAGTTTTAGCCGGTTAGAACTAGGTGTAGTGTAGCCATTTACTCTTGGTTAAATCTAGTATAAGCCGATTGTTTTCAGGTAAAACTAGGTCTAGCTGGTGTCATTCCGGCTAGAACTAGGTCCAACCAAACCCTAGTGGCTGATACTAGGTTTCTCGTCTTTTTTTTTTAGTTACACTTGATTATAAGTGAATAAATGACAAAACCGAAAAACTTACACATTCTCTGTGGTGAAATAGCACTTAGTTTTGTCTAGCATTCTCAATTTGTAATATCACCATTATGTTATTTATAATGTGTTAAAATCACATGGTATTTGTATTTGTAATTAGATATTGGTTTTTCAACATTTGGCATAGATAGGAAAGATGGGATGATTTTTTTAAGGATAAAAGACATTTTTATTTGTTTTTATTTAAATCAACAATGTTTGATTATGTAACTAATTAACGTGATGATGATATTTCAAATACAAAACATGTGAAATATTACATAATAATTTTTTTTCAGCAACCATGTCTTCTCCGGAAAGAACTGATGAACTTCAACTGGAGCTTATGGATATTGTAGCCTGTCTACTTCCAGAAGAAACGCAAGAGCAAAACATTTCAGGTATCTATCATTTATTGTATAATATTTGTTATTTTTCTTATTCAAGAAAACATTCCTCAACCATTTTATAGAACCTTTGACAGAAGCGGCCGAAGAAGAGATCACATTTCCTGATGAAAACATCACATTTCTTGTCAACACTGAGGGTCGTTATTACCAGCCAACATCGACCAATGCTAATTCAGTCGGTGAAGATGGAGTGGTAAGACTTAAATACTATGTAATCATGTAAAGTAGGCATCTCCATATCTTTAAATTTTTGCTTGTAATTTTTTAAACACTTATTTTTTTATTTCGTATTTTTTGCATTCTTAAAAGTAATTAATATAATGTGTTTCAGACAGTTACAGAGGGGCCGGTGCCTATTTTAACAAATCTCGAAGAATATTTCGAATCTCTAACACCGCTCCCAGAAGCAGATTTAGGACAGGTTAGCTACGTACTTTATCTTTTAATTTTTGCTTGTAATTATTTAAACACTTATTTTTTTATTTCGTATTTTTTGCATTCTTAAAAGTAATTAATATAATGTGTTTCAGACAGTTACAGAGGGGCCGGTGCCTATTTTAACAAATCTCGAAGAATATTTCGAATCTCTAACACCGCTCCCAGAAGCAGATTTAGGACAGGTTAGCTACGTACTTTATCTTTTAATTTTTGCTTGTAATTATTTAAACACTTATTTTTTTATTTCGTATTTTTTGCATTCTTAAAAGTAATTAATATAATGTGTTTCAGACAGTTACAGAGGGGCCGCTGCCTATTTTAACAAATCTCGAAGAATATTTCGAATCTCTAACACCGCTCCCAGAAGCAGATTTAGGACAGGTTAGCTACGTACTTTATCTTTTAATTTTTGCTTGTAATTATTTAAACACTTATTTTTTTATTTCGTATTTTTTGCATTCTTAAAAGTAATTAATATAATTTCAGTTCACAACAGAGTGGCCGCAGCCAATTTTAAATGTAAATCCCGAGCCTGACACTCCGCCCCCGGAAGGGGATTCTGATGAGGTTAGCTACGTGTTATCTTTAAATTTTTGCTTGTAATTATTTAAACACTTATTTTTTTATTTCGTATTTTTTGCATTCTTAAAAGTAATTAACATAATTTCAGTTCACAACAGAGTGGCCGCAGCCAATTTTAAATGTAAATCCCGAGCCTGACACTCCGCCCCCGGAAGGGGATTCTGATGAGGTTAGCTACGTGTTATCTTTAAATTTTTGCTTGTAATTATTTAAACACTTATTTTTTTATTTCGTATTTTTTGCATTCTTAAAAGTAATTAACATAATTTCAGTTCACAACAGAGTGGCCGCAGCCAATTTTAAATGTAAATCCCGAGCCTGACACTCCGCCCCCGGAAGGGGATTCTGATGAGGTTAGCTACGTGTTATCTTTAAATTTTTGCTTGTAATTATTTAAACACTTATTTTTTTATTTCGTATTTTTTGCATTCTTAAAAGTAATTAACATAATTTCAGTTCACAACAGAGTGGCCGCAGCCAATTTTAAATGTAAATCCCGAGCCTGACACTCCGCCCCCGGAAGGGGATTCTGATGAGGTTAGCTAATTATTTAAACACTTATTTTTTTATTCCGTATTTTTTGCATTCTTAAAAGTAATTAATATAATTTCAGTTCACAACAGAGTGGCCGCAGCCAATGTTAAATGTAAATTCCTCTTGAAATTATATATTTAAATTTGGTTTCTTCTCTAAATTTCTGATATTCTTTTTACGACTTTTTCCACAGGACCCATTAGATAATTAAATACACTTTCTTATATTTCCATATCAAATTTATTTAACTTTATTTTACATAGCTATGTATAATTTTATCTCAAAACATTTATAAATACACACTTCTTAATATATTAAATTTACTACATTTATATAAATATAATCAAAACCCCTTCGTTTGTTTTTCAAACTACATTCTAAATTATGTTTCTTAATTTTGTTAGAAATTAACTAACCAGTATTTAAAATTCAAACTTCTAACATCTCCTCTGAATTTTAAATTCCAAGCTGACTGTACTTTACTACTACTCAACATCTATAACTATAATTAAAACCATCAATACTCATTCTCTACCGACTTTTATAACTCTCATACACAAATAAAACCATCTACACAATAATTATTCAATCTACAACTCACAACTCTCCACTACTATAACTACTATATCTACTCTCTATTCATTGATTAAGGTGTATATCGCCGATTTGGCCTTGATTATTAGGCTGATTTCCCCGCGCCACCCTCTACAAGAGATCGACCGCACAGAGATGGCAAAGAGTAGTATGGAGACTAGACGACAAAGGCACGACATAGTCGACTGAGCCTACTTTACTGCAAATACATACTACAAATTTATAATTATTTACAATGTAGAGGGATAATTCAGTAACAATGAAGCGTGTTTTGTTATTTAGGTAGTAAATTATGTTACCTAGTAAAAATTTTTACCCGTCTGCGCCACAACGAGGGTTATGTTTTTAGAGTGTATAGCGGCGCGCTCCCGGCTTCGCCCGGGGTGTATTTCTTCTAAAATAAACGTAGCCTAAGTTACTACTTATTACATCAGCTACCTGCCAATAAAAGTCCTGTCAAAATCGGTCCAGCCATTTCAGAGATTAGCCGGAACAAACAAACAGACAGACAGACAAAAATTGTAAAAAATGTTATTTTGGATGTTATTTTGGATTTTTCTAAAATAAACGTAGCCTAAGTTACTCCTTATTAAATCAGCTACCTGCCAATAAAAGTCCCGTCAAAATCGGTCCAGCCATTTCAGAGATTAGCCGGAACAAACAAACAGACAGACAAAAATTGTAAAAAATGTTATTTTGGATTTTTTCTAAAATAAACGTAGCCTAAGTTACTCCTTATTAAATCAGCTACCTGCCAATAAAAGTCCCGTCAAAATCGGTTCAGCCATTTCAGAGATTAGCCGGAACAAACAGACACCCAGACAGACAAAAATTTGGTTTGGTTATGTGGTTGGTTTATTTTGGTGTATGTACTCATATATGGTGTATGTACGTATATATATTCATATGCAGGTAGTAAAAAACGGTTATTTCAATATTACAAACAGACACTCCAATTTTATTTATATGTATAGATGTATGTATATTTCTTTATTATACGAATATAAAATATATGGTAAAAGAGCCAAACAACAGTTTTTATCAAAACTAACAATTTTTTTAATTTTCAGTAAAAACCGTGCAATTTTCGCGTGGTAAAGTGACAAGAAATTGAGACAAAAAGTTTTTTTTTTCATTTTGATAAAGATTACGAACTTTTTAGAGCGAGAATCTTGCTTCTTCAATTTTTTCAAAAAATCTATCGAGTGGGACAAAAAAGCGGCTGAGTGGATTAAATGGAAACTCTGTGGGGCTTTTTTGGGTATATTGAACTGTAAAAGGCACACTTAACATTTATTATTTTCTCCATATTTTTGATTCAGCGCTTGATTTTTCTAAAAGCTATCAAAAGCCCTTTTTTATAATTTTTAAAATTCATGTAAATAGAATTTAAAAAAATAATAATATTCTTGTAGAAAATTTATTCACGTTTTCATTTTGTTTTCGTTTTGTCTTGTCTTTTGCCATGTCTAATTGTTTTGGTTTGGTTTTGGGTGTTATTATTATTAATTGTATAATTTTAAAGGAGGGGGGGGGAGTAAGGGGGAAGCGGAGGGGGGCTGGGAGGATGGTGTTGATAGATTACCCTCATTAAGGCCTTTCAAATGATACCTAACATGGGGGGTCTATTTGTAACCGTTGACCATGGTTACTATAGACAGCAATTGACCAAATTTCAAATTTGGTCTATAATAAATTTTAAATTCGTCTTCCTAAAACATCTCAGATGACTCCAAACACAACACGGCTGTGACGCGCCGTTTCCGAGTTTCGGCCGGGGGGGGTCCGAGAGGGGCGTCAAATTTTTTATCTCGTCGAGACGTCCCCGATGAGCCCAAATACGACCCGGCTGTGACGCGCCGTTTCCGAGTTTCGGTCGGGGGGGTCCGAGGGGGGCGTCAAATTTTTTATCTCGTCGAGACGTCCCCGATGAGCCCAAATACGACCCGGCTGTGACGCGCCGTTTCCGAGTTTCGGTCGGGGGGGTCCGAGGGGGGCGTCAAATTTTTTATCTCGTACAGACGTCCCCGATGAGCCCAAACACGACCCGGCTGTGACGCGCCGTTTCCGAGTTTCGGTCGGGGGGGTCCGAGGGGGGCGTCAAATTTTTTATCTCGTCCAGACGTCCCCGATGAGCCCAAACACGACCCGGCTGTGACGCGCCGTTTCCGAGTTACGGTCGGGGGGTCAAAGGAGGGGGCTGTCAAAAATTTTTGGTGCCCCGGTAGACCGGATGACACTTTCCTTGGTGACTACCGATCACCCTCTATGACATTCCGCAAACGCCACCCTTCTATCCCTCATAGTTTCCGAGAACCGCTCACCAACTTTTTACCAGTGATAACGGTGTATCGAGGATATCGGATTTTTCTGGAGGTCACGGGGGCGTCTTCTACGCGACCACCTACAATAGGGAAACCCCCCACCGTTCCTTCTAGGAGAACAATTCGATGAGTCACTAGATACGTGAGTGGGAATCCGGCTTTATAGTGGCTTTATTATTTATTTATTTATTAGGCTTATTAATTTATATTGCATTAATTAATTATTATTAATATTAATTAATTTAATTATTTAATTAATTAAAATTCATGAAAACTTTCCTTCCTCTTTTGGTTTATTTTTGATATATTACGCTTTTGCCTCCTTTGCTTACTTCCTATCTTTATTAAATTTAGATAACAATTTAGATAACAAGTATATATACAGATGAATAATTATTAATTGAATATTCAAATTGAATATTTCAGATTATTAATAAATTGAATATTATATTACAACATAATTTATATTTAGTTTTTAAAGATTTAATTACCTAGTAAGACAAAAAAGAAAACCTATTAAAGTATTATATACACTATCATGCACTGTCTGTTCTGCCACTAAAATGTTTATTCTTTGTTTATTACGTAAAAATTAATAATATGATGAGGTGCAACGCGGCACAGGTCCGTCTAGCATCACGACTCGCCCCGCACTGATTTTATGGACGAGAACGGGCTAGCGCTGAGTAAGTGGGGAAATATTTTTGATAAAAACATTATATAAAATTCAATTTTACGAATTTTCAAAAAGCGCTTTCAACAAATCATGCTACATTGTTATCTTCATAAGTGTACAAAATTTCATAATCTTTTGATAAATATTGTAGAAGTGAGATTGTTATAACTGAAAATAAAAGAGGTGAGTTTAGAATTTTTTTCCTGAATCAATTTCAATAAAATAAAAATTTTAATCCCAACAAATCATTCCTCATATCTTGTAGATAAACATATATTTTTTTCGATGAAGAAAAGGCGTATACATAATGAATAACATTGTTACAAAATGTTGCAAAAATTTAATTTTTTGGAAGGATAAGCCTTAAATCACAATATAAAATATCTACTTTATCAATACAAAACTAATCATCTGTGAGTCAACAACACTACTCAAATCCATGAGTCTTCAATACTACTCAAATCCATGAGTTTACTACTACTTCTCTATACTTCATCAATATAAAAAACTCCTACACTATACTTCATCAATACAAAACACTATATTTCTCTATTCATAACTTCCTATCTCATCTCACAAACGCCTTAATTTAAATTAATTTTAAATTATCTACCAAAACCCGTGGGTATCAATACAGTCAGTCTTCTACATTTTTCACTAAATCAAGCCAAACTTTCGCCTCTCAAAATTACATTCCTTTTTCTTCCAAATTCTTGTTTCTCTTATATCGTCGAAACTGAATATTTTTCATAACATTTTCCATCAATTTTTATTGCATTTTCTGCATTTTTTCATAACATTTTCAGCATTTCAATTACCTCACTAAAATGACAGTAACTTTTCTATCTGTCAATTGTTATCTTCTACCTGAAATGTACTTGTATTTTACTCAGTCAGTAGGTAATCAAAAGAATATTAAGACCACTCGATAAAACAACATATATTTTAGACTTCTTTAAACAGAATACAATTTGAGTTTCTTTTCTTTTCTTTTCTTCCTTCCTCGTTATTCCGTCGCTCGGCAACCACCACTTTCTCTCGCCACCGGTGTTGCCAATACAATGGCAATTAAATTTTCCAATTTTTCCATTATTTCCGCTTAAAATTCCTGTTCTAATCGCCAAATAAGTCACCTTTTCTATAAATATGTATATGTACATCGCTCCTCAATCCTTCCCCTCTTGATGCACATTATATTAAATTTCTTTATAGGTATCCATCCAAACCATAAAATCATTGTAAAATCATTGTCAAACCTTTCATTTTCGTTTCGTGCGTGCTTCTCACAACATTTTCACGGCTTTCTTTTTACGCAGTGGAAGGCGAAGTCTGGGCACATGACCTCTTATTGTATAAAAATATTATATATTTAATTATTTTTTTCTGAATTCTTTTACAACTTTTTCACAGGACCCATAAGATATTAAATAAATTTTCTTATATTTCCATATCTTATTATTTACTTTATTTTACATAGCTATGTATAATTTTATCTCAAAACATTTATAAATTAATAATAATATAACTTATTATTATTAATTGTGTAATTTTAAAGGAGGGGGGGGAGTAAGGGGGGAGCGGAGGGGGGCTGGGAGGATGGTGTTGATAGATTACCCTCATCCTTTCAAACGATACCTAACATGGGGGGTCTATTTGTAACCGTTGACCATGGTTACGTCAAATTTTTTATCTCGTCGAGACGTCTCCGATGAACCCAAACACGACCCGGCTGTGACGCGCCGTTTCCGAGTTACGGTCGGGGGGGGGGGGGCCGAGGGGGGCGCCAAATTTTTTATCTCGTCCAGACGTCCCCGATGAGCCCAAACACGACCCGGCTGTGATGCGCCGTTTCCGAGTTACGGTCGGGGGGGTCCGAGGGGGGGTCAAATTTTTTATCTCGTCGAGACGTTCCCGATGAGCCCAAACACGACCCGGCTGTGATGCGCCGTTTCCGAGTTACGTTCGGGAGGGTCCGAGGGGGGCGTCACTTCTTAATATCTTAAAATCAACTTAACTGGCAACTTTTCTCCATTTGCTACTGATATTTTCATTTTGCTCTTTTCGGGCTTATATGACATCAACTTGTTCTTATCGTGAGTCATGTGTTTAGAGCATCCACTGTCCAGATACCATTTGTCTTTGGTAATCGCCATTTTAGTATTCAGGCATATATTCGCATTCTTGTGCCGTTCTTTACAATCAGATCTTTATGGCCTTGTTTATGGCATTTAAAACACTTATAGACAAACTTCTGCTTACGATCATTAGTTTTGATATTAGATCTGGCATTATTTGATCCATTACGTGTAACCAAAGCTTGTTCATTGCATGCGTTCATTTTACTCTGTCTATTTCCTTCTTGCAACAATTTCATTTTAATTTGTTCTAACATGATCTCTTGTCCACTATTATCAACAGCCATAATAAGAGGACTGTAATCAGGGGTCAAACCACCCAGCAATATCGATATGATCCAATCATCAGGGATTTTAGCATCAATATCATCTAATTGGTGTGCAAGAAATGTAATTTGCGATATGTAGCTGTCCATAGAACTGAAATTCTTCAACTTACAATTGAAAAGCTCTCGCTGAATGGTTAATACGTCTTCCCCAACCTTTATCCTCATATGCATTTTGCAAACTATTCCAGACTTCTTTGGCAGTCTTTGCATTGTAGACGTTGGTAAAGCATACTGGTTCTAACAACAAACATATCGTCGTTCGTGCCTTCCTGTCTGCAGTAGCATAGTCTACGTCACTGACCTCATCTGCATCATTCGAAATTACTTGCCACCAATTTTTATTTTCCAAATAATTACTCACCATAAATTTCCAGTTAGGATAATTTGACGATCCGTTCAGCTTCTTTATACCACTTATGCCGCCTTCTTCCGACATAATTTCGTAATATATTTCACAGCTACTAAATAAATTATATCACTAATGCTTCAGCATGCATGTAGACCATAAACTGATGTTATTATTGACGTGATATAAACACAATTATTTAGCAGAGTGTATATGTGGTGTATATTTATTTACAGATTACAATTAACTACATTAAAACAAACTATTATTATTATTTATTTATTATTTACTATTTCCAATACTCCTGGCTTCGCCGTGAGTGCAATTTTTATATAATATATGTAATTCTTCCTCGTTTATCCCGCTTAAAGATAATGATTAGTTATATACTATAACAAATTAGTTACCTCAGTGAGCATAGTATCTAAATAAGATTAATTTACTAATAATTAGAGCTATTTTTGTATAGACTTTGAAGGGAGTTATTCCGTGGCGCGATGACAGCGCCGCGTCTAGGGGACATTTAATAAACATTTTTTATGTGTACCAGAATCCAATAGAAGATGATGGAGAACCTCGTCCAAGCACGAGCCGAGACATGGGGGCCAATCGGATCTATAAATGTGAGATATGCGAGTACCAAAGTCACCGACAGTTAGTATCACTTACTTAACTTGCTTAAGTTGAAATAAAACTAGTTTAGACTTCACAGTTTACAAGAACTAAGTAGTGCGTTAGTATATCAGTGAGTAGCGTCCAAACGTAGGTAAATTAGTAGTCATATGTTGCCTGAGCAAGAAGACGACTCGTTTGAGTGGTTTTTTTTTACCTATTAATAGGATCTGGGCCTCCCAAGCTGGAGCCTGAAAGCTTGCTTAAAAAATTCTAAAAACTACATTTTTGACCTTGGTATTGGTACATGTACAAATTTTTTTTTAATATATTTAATGTACAGACACGGCTTTATTATATGCATGTGTAGATCTATGGATACCTCTTCATTAATAAAATTTCTTTTGATGTATTACCAAGTGACAGTAGTTTTGTTGGAAAAGTGTTTTTGTTATAACAAAGTAAGTAATGTTTTCAGTTATTTACTCTCACGTCACATCAAATTCCATTCAGACGATCGTCCATATAAATGTCAAGTATGTGACAAAGGCTTCAAAACCCGAACATACTTGAAAACACACACTAATATTCATTACAGGGTGAAACGCTATGGCTGCGGGCTCTGCGACAGCAAATTTTCGTCATCGAGTATGTTAACCATTATAAAGTTTTTTTTTTTAAATCTTTATTTAAGGCTTTTCCCTTAGGGACATGTCGCCTAAAGTATAAAGTTGTTAATAAAAAGCGTATAATCAACTTCCCTAAGTATTTACGATTTCATGGCTAGATTAGAATTTAGGGTCAAGGAAAAAATTATAGTAATTTATACCTTCTCTCACAGAGAAGACATATGCAGAATGCAATATTAAAAATAAACACGTAGGATAAATTTTCGAAAAAGCTTTATTTTTTTTATAAATATGAACTTGCTGAAAATTATTCAGTATGTATCTCAAAACATAGGTATTTTATCTTCTATAACAGCCTATTTTTGTTTACATAATTAACAATGGTTTTGAATAAATACTTTTTTATTTCACCTCTCAGAAAAGGGATAGTTGCCTACTATGGCGGATAGTAACCTCGGTATTATTTTTATTTAGGACTAGCTGGTGCCCACGACTTCGTCCGCGTTGAAAAATATTAAGTAGCCTATCCTGTGTCCCGTACGTCCAAATGTTTATCTACAAAGTTTCATGAAAATCAGTTAATTCGTTTCAGAGTTATGGAGGAACATACATACATACAGAAAAAAATTCTAAAAATCGTCAATTTAGTTTCAGTATCATGTATAGAGCCTATAAACACGATATCTCTGAAAACAAAGTAACTTACTCCATGACCGACCCTTACAAATTTATTATTAGTATTGATTGATAGAAAGAAATACATATATATCAATTAAAGTGATATTTATTATTTATTTAACAGTCTTTATAATTTACTAAGATCTTTTATTAAGTACAATTTGAAATATTAATTAACATTATTAAATAGTTTTTAGTTTTAATGATTTAAATTATAAAAATATTATTCAAACTTAAAGTTATGTAAGTTATTATAAAATATTAGCTTTGGTATTAACATTAATTTTTACCAGAAGCTAAGGCACTAACTTTGACTTTTAATATATTTTGAGTGTCTTATAGATTTTTCGTCCTTGTTTCTTTTGATTGGTAGTCCTTCGGTGGCTTTCCCTTTAAGCGTTTTTTAAATGAAGATATTTTCTTCACTTTCACTACTGCCACATCTGTCAGAACTGTAAATTTGTAATCTTCTCTTCCTTAATGTTTTTATTTTGTTTTGTTTCATAATATCTGTGTTATCAGATTCAATTTCACTGCTAGTTTTCTTCTTTCTTTTCTTCTCAATGCTTTCTTGTCCCAAGGATATTCCGTATGTTCTAGAAATTTCATTGATACCTTTTTTTGTCTTAATTCTTCCAAGGCAAGTAAGTGCTAAGCTATCTTCTGTCCAGTTGATGTTGCGTGGCACCACGCCTGATTTTCGCTTATATTTGCGAGGCATTTTGCTTATCTAGAATAAATATATAAAACAGTTAAGTAGATATTTATTTTATTTACAACAAGTTAGTCACAGTAAATTCGAAAAAGCAACAAAAAAATTAAATCTGTCTTTGCTTGTTAAAAACTTTTTAGTCACTCTAGGGGCAACTATCCGCGATAGTAAGTAGGGCGACTATCCTTTTTTAATGCGGATACATGCCTTTTTTATTTGCCAAATATATAAAAATTATTTAGCAATAAAACATAATAAATAATGTAATTTAAACTCTAATGCAACAAAAAGTTGACTGAAACCACGATCAGTAATAAAAATATTCAAAGTTTCGCCGCGGAAGATGGCTTAACGCGGCCCTGAGACCTGCGAGGGGGTACATAATATTCCTTATATTCCTAACATAGTGTATTAAAAGCCGGGGCATGTATCCGTCCGAGGCAACTACCCGACTTTTACCCTATAAGAAACTGTGTTTTACGATATATAGGCGCGCTGCTACGTCACAAACGCTATAAGCACACCCATGACAAGCCTCACAAGTGTTCGCAATGCGACTTCGCCTGTGTGGAGCTTTCGAAGCTGCGGATTCACATGCGTACTCACACTCAAGAGAGACCGTACCAGGTAACACACATTCAACACAGCACCTACCTATTCTAGTTCCACAGTAAGCAACTACCGTCAAACGGGGTTAATTTGACAGGGTTTTGAGGTTTTTTTTTTTGTTCCTACGACGCATTTTACGTAAAAAAAACTTTTGATTTTCTAATTTTTTTTCCAGTTACATAGGCTGACTGGAAAAAAATACATAGGCACACGCATTTTTCGTTCACTCATTGATGGGGGTGGGTTTGATGCCGCAGTTGGTTTTACTTCGGATACGGTTTTTGATGTGCTGTGGAATGTTTGTGATAGAAATTCTTTCTTGAAGGTGTGGTTGAATCAGAGAAATAACTAACGTTTTGATGACAAATCTCTTACGTATTTCGCTACCGGGTCCAGCAGACTCATACACACTTTTTACATCCGCAGCACTCACACGTAGCGAGCTAACTGATGACTAAGATCTTCATCTGTCATGCCACACTATCCTTAAAAGGTACTAATAGCGACAATGTCGCAAACAGCAACATTTAAAAGTTATTAAACAAAATACGAAGGACCCATTAGCGAGTCCTTAAGTGTTAATAAGCTTTCTACAAAAATAAGAAGCAATATTCATAATTTTGAGAGAAAATTTTATGAAAATTGAATAAAAAAGACCAAAATAATCAACATTTCTTTATTAGGATTTTTTCTACGTAACCTTCCCCCCGCCACATCTTTATGGCAACACTGTGTATGCATCGTTGTGATTTGCCGGGACTTCCCGCGCTTCTGAGTCGTTATAAAGATACACAAATAGACATATTTTAACCCATTATCAATTTAGCCCCAAAATCTGTCAATGTTTCTCGGAAGTTAATGTAACCCCGTTTGATGGTAATGCTTGTATTATGGATACCGGACAGTTGATATACTACATAAATTACTTTTATTTGTAAATACACAACATCCATGACTCAGGTACAATGGTAAAATGTTAACACATAAACATTTGCCCCTCGATTCGAACCCGCGACCGTTTGGTTAACAGTTAGGGTTACTAGCCACTAGACCCAATGGTGTGTGATGTGTGTTTGATTTCAGTGCCAGCATTGCACTTACGCGTCGATGGACAAGTTCACTCTAAGGCGTCACCTGCGCACGCACACCAAGGAGAAACTGTACAAATGCGACATCTGCGACAAGTGCTACATGCAGTCCAACGCGCTCAATGCCCACAAGCGCCGCATACATAACGGTCACTATTCACTTTTATTGTATACTATACTTACTATATGTATACAATGTGTCCAAAAAAAAAGTGCTCAGACGAAGAGATAAGAAAGTTCACACAATTTTATCGACAAAATATTTTTTTGCTTCTTTCAACTTTTTAATCTGTTTCATTAAAAAAATTTCCATTAAAAAAATGGACACGCCGATTTATGCTTTACGCATTTTTTGTCAATAAAATTGTGTGAACTTTCTTATTTCTTCGTCTGAGCACTTTTTTTGGAACATACATACATACAAAAAAAAAAAGGTGAAAATCGTCAATTTAGTTTCAGTATCATCTATAGAACCTATAAACACGATATCTCTGAAAACAAAGTAACTTACTCCATGACCGACCATTACAGATTTATTATTAGTATTGATATTGTTTTATAAAAGAAATACCTAGAAAAGATTGCATTATCTTATTTAAACCTTAGATAATGATTATGTTTCAATGTCGGACAAAAATTTTTTTAGCGGAAGAAAAACCAGTGCACCAATGCGAGATATGTCCGGCAAAGTATGGACGAAATACAGATTTACGCAGGCATATTCAAAAACTCCATGCACCGACGGATATGCCGTTAAATTGTAAACTGTGCGGAATTATTTTCCCGGACCTATATTCTTATAAAATGCACAATAAGGTAAATAGTTAATTTTTTATTATTTTTCATTGTAATTTTTACCGTTAGTTAATTAGGGACGAAGATATAGGCGTTCATATGTTAAAAAAAGTAAAATAAATGGTTGGATTGTTTGTACATATACTTCCGATTATAGTGTAAACTAGCTGGTGCCCACGACTTCGTCCGCGTTGAAAAATATTAAGTAGCCTATCCTGTGTCCCGTACGTCCAAATGTTTATCTACCAAGTTTCATGAAAATCAGTTAATTCGTTTCAGAGTTATATACATAAATACAGAAAAAATTCTAAAAATCGTCAATTTAGTTTCAGTATCATGTATAGAGCCTATAAACACGATATCTCTGAAAATAAAGTAACTTACTCCATGACCGCCCCTTACAGATTTATTATTATAGTTTAAATAATGAAAAGGTGTGTGGAACTTTGTGAACCTGGAACCTGACATGAAGAAATCGATTTTTGTTTTAAATGCATTCGTTTGTACTCGGTATGTACATACTTTCTTTTCGGGGGTTTGTTGATATTGAATATTTCAAAATACTCAGATCGTCCATTTTTCAAGGTAATCAAAATCTGCGAACAGGCTTGAATTCCTCGTCGTTTGTACCTGTTTGTACCACCGAATGATTGGTGCAGATGATCCGAATGACCCTTGCAGATTTTGATTACCTCGAAAAATGGCATATTTAAATTTTTGCACTTTTTGGAATGCGAACACCTTAAGGTACAAGCAGAAATACAATTGGTACAAATAAGTACATACCGAGTACAAACGTATGCATTAAAAAAATCGATTCCTCCAAGTCGAGTTCTAGGTTCAAATAGCTGTTTTTTTTTTATATATAAAGAACGACAGACAGTCCACTTGATGGGTGCGTCGCCAAATAGAGTAGGTTCCAGCATAGGGAGATTGAGAGGGGATACGGAAATGAGCTCTGGCTGGCATCCCTTACTCACTCATTCACCGAAATAAAACAGCAAACGTGCTGTTATTTCACGGTGGTCTTCTGTAAGGGGTTGGTTACTGCCGCCAGACGGACTGCCCAAATAGCTGCGAAACAGAGCATGCCCTGCCACCACTTTTCAACAAGGTTTTTCATTTAATTATTAGCTTTTGCGTTCATATCACTACGTTATTAACTCACACATGATAATTTGTTATTATTGCTTTTTTTTTTTAGACTCACAAAGGCGAAAAATTATATAAATGTGAGGTATGCCTATACGCGTGCAAAAATATTCGAGATCTAAGAACTCACATGCTGCAACACACAAATCAAAAACCATTTGTGTGTAGTGAATGTGATATTTCATTCAGGTATGTTTATAGTTTATCTATTAGCAACATTCTTTACTGTTCCCTTTACTAACATGTTAAACTTTCCGACCGTATACAATGTTATCTGGAAAATTGTCATCTGGTTCCTTTTGAATGATTAAAAAACTATATCAATTTTTATTTGTATAAAATAATAAATTAGTTGGCCGTAAACTAAAAAGTGTGTAACGATTGTTGAGGAATGTTCCATGTGCGCCCATTTTCTCTCACAGTTTGAGATTTTAAGCCTGGTATAGACGGGGTCAGTAACAAGGCAGTACAGTAACCCAGTCCAGCGCTGACTTGCTACTGGACTTGTATAGACACTAGTTTCAAGTCAGTCCAGTGCTGACTTCGCGCCCTCAAGTCAGTCCAGTTGACTAGCCTGCCTAATTTCGGGCCCAGTCAATGACTTACTGGCGATCCCGTCCACATTATAACAGTAATTGGGTCCGAAAATTCGAGTCACTGGGTCCAGTCACTGACCCCGTCTAAACCAGGCTAATATTATAATATTGAGTGAATCGTTTTGGTTCAGGCAAAAACAACAGCTGCGTCGTCATGAAAACATATACCACAATCCGGATTATGTGCCGAAGCCGCCCAAAGAAAAGACACACACTTGCGACGTTTGCAACCGCACCTTTGCCCACAGGGGGTATCTGGTCAGGCATCGTGAGGTTCATAATCCGGACTCCGACCACAAAAAGAAAACATTAGCTTTAAGAATTGGACGCCAAAGAAAGGTTTTTAACATCAGGAACCCAAATTTAATGGTAAGATAAATTAATAAAGAGTATACTAGCGAAAGTTTTTAAGGTGGACTCTTTACCTGGATCATAACATATCGCTGCTTAAATTCAAAAGTGTCACAAATCAAAACTACACTTTTTTACAGAAGAGCTAATCGAAAATAATTAAAAAAAAATTTTTCTCTTTTTTTGTTATTAGATATAAATCAAATATATGCATATTATACATAGTTAGAAGCGTATTTTTAAGTAGCATTAAATGTTTTAAGTAATTTTATAATAAACTGAATACTAGAGGTCATATAAGCATATTAATTACTTTTGAATCTTAAAAAATATAACCATAAGTATTTTTGCAACATACAATATGAAGGATTGTGATTGTATTTTTGCAATAAAAACATTTTTGGAATTTTTTGATTTGTGCCACTTTTGAATTTAAGCAGCGATATAGAGACAGATATAAAGATGTCGGGCGTTATTTAAGTTTAAATTTTTTATTTTTCAACGCAAACATAGTCGCGGGGACTTACTGGTAAATAATAATACTTCTTTTTAATACTTTCATATCTAAAGTAGCTAAGGTAAATGTGATTAACATAATATCCATTTAGAGTTGACTTTGGGGTTTGTTCTTTAGATAGGTTTTAAGACTTTAGATGAAATTTTATATGGAATTGTTTTAGCCATTATCGATCGGTCCGGAGCACGTGGATGAAGAAATGACGCCCAAGTCCGCTGAAGGGGCCACTACGGGTAATTAAATTAATATTTGTTTCCCCATAGTACCAACAGATCTGACTCTACTTTAAAAAAAATGTCTATCCCATATAATGACCATGGACATGTATGAACCAAAGCTCTTCCAAAAAGTTTTTTATTAATTTTAAATTTTTCAAATCTCGAGTAAATAAAATACTAAAACCGTAAATGTGATTATAGTCAAAAATCATCAGGCAACCAACTGATGTATATTTGAATTAATGTAAACCACTAAAATCCACTGTTCAGTAAATACTTTTCTTTGTTTTTGAGCAAAAATTGTTTTGTTGAAGGCGCATTTTATTAATGAGGTACTTGTGATTTTCCTTAATCAGCAGAATCAGCAGAATCGGAAGAGGAAGACGTCGAGGAACAAGAAGATAATCTAGAAAGTGAACAAACAGACGTTGAAGATGAAGAACATGAACATGACACTGAACTGAATAAAAAAGAAAAGCCACAACTAAATAAATATTTTGGATTTGATGTAAGTATTGTTAAAAAGGTTAACAGAAGAATTCGGATGGGTTGTACTGCATTCGGGACATATGGTGTTGATGTGGCCTCTCACGCCAGAACTGGATACGTGCTATGCTCGGAGTTTCTTTGGTGGTGAACTCCCGGAGTTCTCTCAGGGTTGTCAACATAGTCAATAGATAACCGATGGGGTAGAAGGGAAAATCTTTGCCTATATATAAAATTTCGTGTCACGTTGTGTGTCCGCGATGAACTAAACTACTGAACCGATTTTGATAAAATTGCATAACTATCTATAATTTGGTCCGACTTAAAAGATAGTTTATATTCTTAGTTGCACCCGTGCGAAGCCCTGAGCTAGTTTTATTTAATTTAACAAAAAATAATGAAAACACTTATAAATAATTTTAACAAACTTTTTGATAAACTCAAAAAGCTTGTTAAAACTCCTTAAGAATCGATTTTCATATATATAAGCCGGTATGTAAATTTTTGGGAGTAAAATCAAAATTGTTACACGGTATGCATTACGCGTTAGTTTTAATGTTAGCGCCATTACACAATATGTCTTAAACTATGTAGAATATATTATAATAATACATCCTTGCGAAAACTAAATGGCATTGGTGTAATCATTTGGATGTTTCACAATTCGAACAGAGATGGCGCTGATATTAATTCGTTAAGATAAATGTTTTTATAATTTTTATTATGTATTTTATAATCGTAAGGATTATAAAATTTTATTATGTATTTTATAATCGTTCGTAAGGAGTAAAATCCAGTCGTGCGTTGGAGCTGACACACACACTTTTTTTTAACATTTTAATTATGTTACCAAAATTTTAAACTGAAATTTAAAATTGTATTTAGAAATACGAAAAAATAGGATTGGTGGTAGGTGAAGTCTTTTTGGAAATTATACAGCTTTCCATTCATTTATGTTAATGTTGGAAACAATTATATTTTCCCTAAATTGTTTTGCCTATGAACCCGTTTCTATCGAAGAAGTATTGTATTGTTATTTTGTATATTTTAATTGTATTGTTTTCTCTGTCTTAGACCGATGACGAAGAAGAAGAGGAAGAGGAGGACACTCTTCATGGCGAGAAATGAGTATTTGAAGTGCTTTAGTCTATCGGTCAAGTTATAGGAGGCTTAATAGCTTGTTATAAGAAATTTACCAAAAAACAATAGTCAAACGCTCTAATAACGCCTTCATAAAGTTATTGAAGCCTGAACCCTACTATAAGCATCTAATAAGGGAACAATTCAAGATGGCCGACTTAAAACAGCTGATTTCTGAATGTCGATTGATGTAGATATTAATGTTTGTAAAGGAGTTGATCACATCTAAGATATTTATTTATACAAATAATAATTTAAATTACTTAAGTAATATAACATATCATAAATTTATATTTCCATATCATAAATTTAATCACTTAATTTTACATAGCTATGTATAACTGTATATAAACATATTCATCAAAATTACTTTAAACCATCTCCAACAGAGATATGGTCCATTTTCTTTGCCCGACGTGTTCAAAACGAGATACCGTTTTAATATTGCCTTTATTATTGATCTTGTCTTTCCCGTTTTTTGATAGTTTTTGTCTCTATTATTCACTTTAATTGTAAAAGAAATATAATTTTGGTAACTGAAAACGACCGGGATCAAACGTAAGTAATTTCTTCTTCTTCTTCTTCTTCTTTTAATGTCTTGGCTCCATCAGATTTTCTCCGATGATTTTGCCAGTGTCATTAGTAAAAATAGCAATTTGTAAGTCTTTTTTAAATAAAAAAGACTAAATTGAAATTAAAATCAAAAATAGCAAATCCCGAGACTAGTCAGTCCAGTCAAGTCAAGTCTAATTTTTCTAGAGATTTCCAAAACAGGTCCGTCAAGTCCAAAGCAGTCAGGTCAAGTCACCCGTAAGTAATTTGATAACCTCTGCAAATTGTTTTGTTTACATAAGAAATGTCAAAATGTTACATCACACTAACTAATCACTTTACTATTATTTAGGGCGTAGATAGAGAGATTTTAGCTTTTTTGTCTATGAATTCATCAGAATGGCAACATAACAATTATAAACTAACCCATAGCGAATATTTAGTTATGACAGACTTGTTGAACGTTTATGAATAGGAATTTTATATTAAGCTTATTAAGGTCTTATGAGCGTTTTAACTAATGAACGTTTTAAACCTCTAATAAGGGATTTTTATGAATAAGAGCGTTAGTCCTTACCTGTATCCCTCTTAATCGATTAGCTAAGGAATGAAAGCGTATTTATCGGATTATTAAATGAGTATACAGGATGTGACCCGTAATAAGAGCAACAAATTAAAATATAGACCCTTTAACGAATCAGTAATTAATTCCAAATGGTTTCAATTAATTAAAAAAATTAAATTAACAAATTTACTGTTATTTTCTAACAAAATTTATCGACCCAGCAATGTACTACTGCAGACATAATATAACGACATCTATACCAAGACATCTAACGACTGATAACCGACAATTTAGCGATCATGAAATTCATTTGTGGTATAGGTAGGTCCTTCTTTGGATATCGGATGCAGTCACACAATAAAACTCAACCATAAATTACCATGAAGCTATATTAGAATGTACAATTAATAATTTACAAAGCTTCTATAAACATTAAACAATTATTTACACTTGCTGACATATATATGTCAGCAATAGTATATACTTTTTTTTTTATTATAGAATTTTTACGCACACACCATTTATTTTCGCTGTCTGTTAGAAGTCAAAATCTTCTAGTGCGTTCCACGCAGGCGTTGAAAAGGGTTGGTTTTGTATGGTGTATGGCCCAAGTTGAAATGCAATGCTTGGTAGGGTAGTGGTCCAAGTTGGACACCACACATTGATTACACAAGTAAACACGATTTTTGAGTCTGAGTTCTGTGGTCCTGATTTTGATTAATCATGTCTAACTAAACAAGGAAAAAATACTTTTATCTAATAAAGTTTGCTTTTGTAGCAACCAGAACGAAATTTCAAATTTTAAGAAAATCAAAATTTTTTAATTCAGTAGAATACAAAAGTAAGAAAAAAAACTTTAATTTATATGTTAATCACTTTTATTTACAAAGAACAATGAAAGTAAATCTCTAAATACATTTTAAAAAAAAGCTTTAAAAATGAACAATTTTTGTTTTCCTTCTGTGTAAGTAGGAACTTTCTCGTATTAAGCTCCAAATGTAGTCACCCATCGTGTTCTCATTGTATTGTCCTTGATAACGCTGTTCAAAGTTTATCACATCTTGGTGAAAGCGTTCTCCTTGCTCTTCTGAATATGTTTAAACTGGTCTAAGTGAGCATGTAGCATATGCACTTTAAGGACATTCTGCAACCCATGAGTTTGAAATTATCAAGCATATTAGAAATGAGCTTTTTTATTGCCAAGAAAGCGGTGGATCACTGCTTTAAGGCTGAGCCACGCTTGTTTTTCGTGGGCGTTCAGTAACTGGGAATTCTTCACTGGCCATTATTTTTTTAATTTGTGGACCGACGAAAATACCTGCTTTAACTTTAGCCTCTGACAATTTAGGGAAAAAACTAAGTATTCTAAGGCTGGAGAGTCTTGACGAAGAGCCTTTACAAATTGCTTCATGAGCCCTAATTTTATATGCAACGGGGGCATCAAAATATCATCAGCCTTCACAATCGGTTCATTCTTGACGTTATGTTTTCCTATCTGAAATTCGATCCGTTTAGGCCATGACTTCTGCTTGTAGTGAAGTGTGTCGGCTCGACTGTCCCATAAACAAAGATAGCATGGATATTTCGTGTATGTATTCTTGCATTCCCACCAGAAAACCCACCATCTTAAAATCCCCTATCACTGGCCAGGCATACTTTTCATACTTTAAAGTTTGAAGCACAATTTTAACGCTTTCGTAATTTTCTTTTAGCATTACAGAATGAGCCAGAGGTAGAGATGGAAATTTATTTCCATTATGAAGGAGGACTGCTTTTAAACTTTTTGTAGAGCTGTCGATGAAGCTGTCGATGCGTGTTAAAATCATAGAATAATAACTAAAGCATAGAAGTAAGGAAAAAATAGCAACAAAGTTACATCAGTTCATACTGTATTCACTTATGGCATTGAAAAGATGATAGAAAGAGATGCATATACACTAGTATATTCGTTATTTAGAAGGTTGTCACTAGACAAATGTCAATTTTGATGTCTTTTTTGATGTCTTATAGGGGTGTCCACTGTCCACTTTGAAAAAACATCGATGTTTTTTTTTTTATTCGATACATCGCAACATATCGCAACATTTTTGATTCGATACATCGATGTCTTTCGATGTATCGGATGAAAACATCGATGTTTTTTAAACATCGAGTAATTTTTATAAAATTTTATTACAAAACTCAACTAATGTGGAAAGTGACCCATCTCAAAAGAGGCCATCTTTTCATAGTAAAAATTTTTACGATTGAAGTTTATGAAAAGAGCTAATTCCATTATTTTATTATAGTTTAGATAAATCTTTCATAAAATAATAGAATTAACTCCTTTCATAATGAGTAAGTAAAAGTAAATACAAACCATGTATCAGAAAAAATTGTATTATATTTTACAAAAGATCAAATTAAAAAACACTAAATAACCCGCAACATTTTTGCTAAGTCTGTCAAAAGAATATTAGAAATATGATAGAATTAACGTCCTATATCCAGTGTTCTTTTGGAAGACTTTACAAGAACAATAGTTTATTTAAACGTTTGCCTTTGAGCCTATTTCGTTGTTGATTGACGATTTGTGCTGCTTTAGAAAATAAACGTTCAGATGGAACTGAAGTTCCTACCATGGTTAAATATTTCATCGGTAAGTTCGGATAGTTTTAATTCGGTTTAAAGAATTTTATTCTCATAAAAAAGAACAATTTGTCCACTTAAACTATGAGAACTTAATAACTACATAAATACATAATCCATCGGAGATAAATTAGTTATTTCCAACGTTGGTCCATATATATTCTTTCAATTTGTGTTTAAAGCTATGCATGCTACTACAATTTTTTACACTCTCAGGTTGCTCTCAGGTATATCTGTGCTCCCCTAGTGCTCCCTCATACAATATTTTTTTTACCATATTGTGTTCTAATTTTAGGCAATTCAATTTTATTTCTATTTCTAGTGTTGTGTTTGTTGTCTTTTTTGAAAAGTGATTTGAGAATTTATATTATTTGTTTCAATTTTTCTAATTAACATACATATCGAATAATTATATAACTGTTTTAAATTAAAAAAATTAGTTTTATCATAAATTAATTTTGTAGATGTTAAGTAGTCGTAATTAAAAAGAACTTTAATAATTTTATTTTGAGTTGTTTCCAATAAACGAAGATTAGACTTGAATTAGATATTCTAAATGTGGTTTTACAAGTGTATTGTATATAGAATACCGTAATTTATATGGGACACACTTTGCAATGTTTCTTAATGCTCCAGTTAGAGGAATTATTTTATTACGAATGTATTCTATATGTGCCCTGAAAGTTAATCTATTATCCAAAATTAGTCCCAAGTATTTCTCTTTGTTGGAATTTTGCAGTTGTTGGTTATCTATTGAAAGCGGCGGAAAATTTGGGATATTTTTGTTCTTAGCTGCAAAGATTATATAAGAAGTTTTGCTTAAATTAATAGTAAGGAAATTTTGTTTTAACCATTTATTCAATACATCAAGATCGTTTTGAGCTTCAGTGATAACACTGTGAATTGCATGACCAAAATAAAAAAGTGAGATATGCCCCGTCAACCGAACATTACTTATACTATTCATGTAAATTAGGAAAAGAAGAGGTCCTAAGACTGATCCCTGCGGAACTCCGCAAACAATTTTTGCAGGCTTACTTTCATAATTGCCGAATTTAACAATTTGGTATCTGTTTGTGAGATAAGATTCAAATACCTTGTATGCTTTAGCAGTTATACCAATGCTATTTAATATGTCCAGTAAAAGTGAATGACTTACGATATCAAAAGCTTTTTTCAAATCGATGAAAACTCCCAAGACTACCTGCTTTTTATCGATATTAGTTTTAATTTTGGTTACTAGATCAATGGTAGCTGACAGTGTGTTAGAATTTGGACGAAAACCGTATTGATGTTTATAAAGAAAATCTATCTTTGTTAAATAATTAAATAAACGCGTAAATAATACTTTTTCAAATATTTTTGATAGAACCGGCAAAACCGAGATAGGTCTGTAGTTCCCGGGATCAGTCTTAACTCCTGCTTTGTATATAGGTGTAACTTTGGCAATTTTAAGGCTATCTGGGAAAATTCCAATCTCCAGACATTTATTTATACAATTAGTTAAATTAAAGGTAATCACTTTTTTAATACATTTTATAGATTTTGTTGTTACTTTATCAATTCCTGAACTAGTATTACAATCTAAATAATCAATAATTTTGCTTATTTCGTCTTCTGTACAAGTTGGTAATTCTGACAAAATAGAGTCTTGATCATAATTGAATGTGGTCGTTAATACATTTTTAGGTTTGTAATTATCTACTTGTGTTATTTTCTCAGCTAAAATAAAGCCAATTGATGTGAAATAGTTATTGAAACTGTTGCAGATTTCTGTTTCATTAGTTATTAATTTATTAGAAATGATTAATTGTGTTTTTTAATTGTGTCGTAATAAAATTTCTTCTTTTCTTGCTTTATAATATTTTTAACCTTTTCTTTAGCAGCAATAAATTTCGATTTTATTTCTTCATTTTCTTCATCTTTCTTGTAAATGCACCATAATTTATCTCTTTCATCAATATAACTAAGGATTGTTTTATTAATCCAATCTTTCTGAGGCGGATTTAGAATTTTATATTTTGCAACTTTAGCATCTTCTATTTGTTCCTTGATAAATTTCTCCAGTGTATCATAGTTATTTTCGTTATTGGTAAAGTTCTTGCTTAGTATATTGTTATATAAATTAGTATAATCTATGGCTTCATATCGTATCATTTCTCTAAGAGAGTTTTTAAATTTCTTTAATTCTACATATATTTGTTTGTGATCGGATAATGTGGACTCGATTACTGCCATATGCATTCTTGTATCCCGGATATTGGTGCATACATGATCAATTATACTTTTCGTATTTTTAGTCTCTCGTGTACAGTGTTCTTCATTTATATTATTATGTGGTAGCCAGATTCATATATAAGATCTACATATTCATTCATTTTATGTTCTTTTTGCAGTAAATCTATATTAAAATCGCCAATCACAATCGCCTTCTTTTTAATTTTTTCTATAAATGTAATATAAGTCTGGAGGAACTCTTTGAAGTTTGTATTTGGAGGTTTATAGATTACTCCAATGACTAAGGAATGTTTTACCAAATTTATCCATATAAAATTATTACCCTGTACATAACTTTCCTTAATAATTTCGAATTTAATACTCTTATGAATGTACATAGACACACCACCTCCTATGCCATCTGTACGAATACAATAGATATGAGAGTAATTAATAATTTCTAGTAGATCTGCATCGATTTTAGATTTAATCCACGTTTCAGTCAATAATAAGACATGTACAGTTTGCTTAAAACATTTTAGGATACACTTCAACTCATCTAGTTTCCCCGGTTTCACTAAACTACGAACATTAGCATAAAATATTCTCAACGAAGAGAAAGAGGTGCATATGCTTTGGTAGGTATTTACACGTTGGTAGGTAATGTTTTCTAGTAATGATTTATCAATATTATGATGTGCAGAGGTATTTTCTGAATTTAGTTTATTGTTATGGCTTCAGTTATCTTGGGAATGCCCCTTAAGTATTTTATAACAAGATTAGTCTCGCCATTTTCCTTCCGTAGTGATAATTCTTCTCGCAAATTCTTAACAAACTTCACCTGCATTGGCGTCTGATCGTTGTAAATATGTATATTTTGATTTGTTAGCTTTAGCTTGTTTTTTAATATATATAACGCTTTCCCGTTGCTGAAAGAACACTTTGAGATTTCGTGTTTTATCGGGAGTAAACTTGCCCAAACGCATTGTTTTCACAGGAATAGGGCATTCGTTGTAAATAGTTTTAAGTAATGCGTGTGCTTCTTTACAGTCATATTCGCGTCTCGCAGTTAAATTTTTGTTATTTATTTCAGGTATACCCGCTATGATAATATTAAGTTGACGTTGAGTTTGATCTTGCAATTCTAAGGCCATGGTTTCATAATCGTAGTGCGGCGGAATTTTGTTCGTGTAGGAATATTTTTTAGTGACATTCAAGTCACTTTCTATGACTTTTATTTTTTCCTGTAAGGCAGAGTTATGATCTTTCATTATTTCCACATCACTTTTTATCTTATTTTGTTCCTGAACAAGAGTGTCAGTCAAACTTTTTATGTTTTTTATTTCGTTTTTAATCTCATTAAAATATTGGCATAATTTGCTTGAGTTTTCCTGTTGTTGTTCTTTAAAATTTTGTAGAAAATTCATTATTTCTAAACGAAAATCAGTAATTTCTTGTTTCAGTTCTGTTTCTAAGTTGGGTAACTTTCTTTTTTGCCTTTGAGTGAAAAGTGATTCGTCCCTTTTTAATGTTCGCAAATCAGAAAAGGAACCGCTCCCGCTTCCAATTAAATTTCCGCTAGGCGGTGATCTTTGTACACTCATCCTTATTATGTTATCAGTTCGGAGAATGAAATGCGCGAAGGCAGCTGTAGTATTGATGTGCTTGGAGCGAGATAGAACGCGCGTAATAAATAAGAGGATGTCTCGCTCACCCGAAGAGGTGAAGAGCGGTTACCGCAGCCGTAAGTTATGCTGTCTCTTTGTTCAATAAGGTCGTATAAATATTCGTATTTCAGGAAACTGAACTTTATCACGACAGTAATTGATTCACTTTTATCAAACACTTATTTTACTTTAAATATTAATTAAAAGAAAATTAACATCAACACGTCTGCTCTCTCCGATGGCTCGATACAATTGTTATTTTAATTGTTATTATGTTATTGATTTTGCTTGATATTAAGTATCTTTATTAGTAGTTTACGGAAATTATCATCGTTTTCAAGTCTACGCCCATAGAAGTACGAATACGCTTCTCTTTAAACTAATAGAAGTCTCGTAATAGAAGAAATGTATAGAAACCGTGCGAGCCATCTGTGCGGGGTCTAAAGTACAGGCGGGGGCGAGGTAGTGAAAGAATAGGGCGTAACTGTGTCGATTCTTGACTGTCGATATTTCGATGAGAGATTAAAAAGATAAAAGACAATTTAATTTGGTCATGTATAATGCAAGATGAGGTATAAAATAACAATTTACTTTTTACAATAATTTACAATTTATTTTTATTATTTCCCAAAATTTTACATAATTTACAAAACACTGTGGTAGAAAACATCCTTATTAAATCGAGACTATTTACCTTGAAACAAAATAATTTTATTATAAAGTTGCCTTTTAGATATTTCGGGTCTCATGTTTTTCGATACAAAATGGAGTCTTATGTTCAAATAGATCTCTATAATTGATTTAATTAAAATATTTACATGATTTTCCAAAGGAGCTTGATCATATTGATGTTCACTCAGTGTTTCGAAGAGTTTTTCGTCGACAAAAGTTCTCATCAGTTTATTTACAAAGCTAATCTTGTTAAATGAAGATTTTACAGCACCTAATACAATATAAGATCTCAAATATTGTTCAGTCTTAAGACATGTTCTGTACACATCATTTGATGGAAACATCAGCCCACCATTATCTCTGAGCCTAATGAAACTCATATTTGAAACCAAGCGATCTCTATTTGAACTAGCGATACAAGAAGATAAACAAACTTCGCACGATATACTCTTTACAATTTTTTTCACTACAAATCCCGCAATATAGCTTATGATGTTCCGTGAAAATTCTGAAAACATTGGCAAGCTACATTCTAAATGTTTATCATCCGTATTTCCTTTGTATTCTTCCGACCTGTCATCATTTAATCTATTGCGAGCATTTGATGTATTCAATACGTTAAGTGATTGTACGTTAGATGAACAAGTAAGAATTTTTATCTCTTCTAGTGACATACAATTTCCTTGATTAATATTAAATAATTCAGACCGCACCAACATTTTTTTATAAGCTGAGCGGAATTGAAGAGCCGTGGGATTATTATTGTAACCACCTTTACTACGAATATGCGAAAAGAAAATTTCAATATGGTCTTGACTCATTTTATAAACAGGGATGAACTTAAGGATTTTGCTTGATACAATCAAAGTATGAAATAAATATTTTAAACTACGTATAAAGACTAAAAACCCAAGAAATCCTGTTTTTCTTTGACCTGAGTTAAGTTTCACTTCCTTAGTAACTTCTCTGTTTAATTTTTTATCAAATTTAGTTTCTTTTGTAAACAGAGCTTTGATATAATTTTCAGCGTAATCCAGAAAGTGAATGATAGCACTTGAATTTTCAATATGAATAGCTTGCTTCAATCCTTTTTGTAACTAGTTTTTTGAGTTCAAAACGTCAAACAAATCATTTATTATTTTTAGAAATCTGCTAGTGTTAGATGAGTTTTCAAATTCTGGAAGGTTAAGACGGTTCTCACAAAAGTCTAAAGCAATAGACACACTCCTACTAAATAACTGACTGGCTAGTTTTACTTTCATAACATTATTTTGAAAATTGATGTGCTTTGAACGTAATTTATTAGCCAACACAAAGTTTTCTTCAGTTTGTAGTTTATCAAGTTCTTCCAAGTATTGCCACTTCAAAGGTAAACCTTGATCATCATAAAGGACCTGTTTAGCCTGAAATGCGTTTCGTATCAACTTTAAAGCATGACAAGGATCGATAAACACAGCAATTTCACGATTTGTAGATTTGTCAATAAAAGTAGTTTTAATATCTTCGGGATTCATTTTACAACCTAGAAGGTTCGCCATTGTTAAATTTGCAGGGCAACCATCAAATGTGAAAGATATTACATGAATGCCAGTCAGCTTCAGCTCACTAAGACACTGTGTAATTATATTCGCTCGTTGGTGTCCGTTGAGACCATTTACCAAAAAATATCCAACAGGAATTTTCCAATACGAAATCACAGCTACTAATAACAGTACGAAAGCATCTTTTGCTTCCTCTAAGAAATCCGTCTCGATTTCCCTACCTAGACTAACGTAGCCATGAAATTTCTTGCCATCCCACTGTATATGTCTTCTAATAGCCATTTCATCAATGACAAGAGAGCATATAATTGGATAATTGGTCGAGGCCACCTTCTGCTTAATCGCATCGAAAGATTCTTTGGTCAATCCAGGATTGCCCTCAATGTTTTGATACCACCTAGAAATCGTGTTCTCGTGAGGTAAGCATAACTGGAATACTGTGCGAACATAGTTATAAGCTCTAGGTGAGAGATAGTGTAGGGTTAATGCAAAAGGCCTCATTTTCTCAGAATATTTTTTGTTTGAGTTTGTTCTCGATTTTTTTTAATTTTAGGTTTCTCCTAAAGATTTCAATAGTTCACTATCATTATCATTCAAAAGTGCCTTATTCTTCAACTCTTGTAACATATCTTCAAGTTTGAGTATTTTATTTTTCAATCTTCTTTTTGCATTTTGAAGTTTTTTGATTATAACTAGCCTTTTCTGAGCCAGTTTCTCCATTTGCTCTACCCGACATGTCAACGTTTTCTCACGAGGTGTCATTTCAATTTCGGTAGAAGTCGATGGCGTCCAATCCATAGGTACCGCAACATTTTCATTTTGAAGGTGTTCTTCGCAATTTGTACTCTGTAATAAAAAAATTATGTTGGTTAACAGATACTTAATTAAAAAGGATGTAGAGGAAATAATAAGTTGATGTTTGTCAGACGCAATTTTCGATGAAATAATAAATTTTTGATAAAAAAAAAACACAAATTTTATAAAGCTTGTGAATATAAAGGGATTTACATAAAGCTTCAAGGTTGGAACTGCATCGGAAAGCAAATATCGTCGTTTTTTAGTGCAATCTATAAACCGGGCCTCAAAGTGTTCAGAGCACATAGTGGTGCGAGGACTAGGGAACCAATTCTCCTTTTGGACTGCTTCGATCCACTTTCTTTTCATTTCTAGATCTTTAGGAAAACTGTAACAAGTAGTAATATATAAATAAAGAAACTGCAAAAAAATATAAATGTAAATAAACATTGTAGGTAAATTACTTGTTTCCAATACTATAATTATAATTTTACTTAATAATAAATTAATGACAGTTCACAACAACACTGTTATAATTTAACACTAAACATACTGTATTTTTATCATTCTCAAATTTAATTTAATTAAATAAATATATTGCTATGATATGTGTAGTAATAAATCTTGTTTATCGATATTTGTAAAGAAGACGTAAGCACAGCACTATCGATGACAGGAAGCTATGAATGACCGTCATGTTTTGAAAAATTTGACATAGTAATGGCGTCTCAATACGTGTAAAATATTAAAATAATATGAAATTTATACTACTTACATGTGGAAAGTAACCCCACGAGATTTTATTTTGGCGTTCTTAGAACTGTTTTTGCACTGCTTAATTGCACAATTCGGCATTTTTTCACTGAAAACTTTTAATTTCGTTCTGATGCGAATGTCACAGCGGACGTAAGCGGACTGATGCTCGCGCAGGACATACACTACTTTGGTAGTGTATGTTTGGTAAGACGGCTAACGTTTTGTGGTGCTTCTATCCGGGTGCGCGCATATTCATACTTCAATGTCTACGCCGGATCTTTACATATTTTAAATAAATTTATCTGCAGAAGTTTGAGGTTATGTGTTCCGCATAGTGATGTGAATTTTTATCAACATATACCTAAATTTTGTTGTTGAATTTTTCTCACTTTTTTCTTTTCAATCTTTTGAGACCATATTGATGATTAAATTAAACACTTACTATTTGCATCGTTATAGCAGTTTAACAATACTTATGTAATAGGTAATTTAGTTATAGATTTACTTGGATTAAGGAGTAAACAATTTGTTTTTGACCAAGCAGTTATAGTTTCTAGGTCTCCATTTATTTTTTGGATTACATCTTGTGTAGGTTTACTTTTACAAATACAAATTACAGTGCAATTCTATGACATCAAAATATAAAACCAAATTTTCACTACTTGTTTTTTCAAAAAGCTACCATTTTGTCGTTTTAATTTAAATACATGTAAAGGTGTATTTATAATGTGATAAATTAAACAATTGTGTTGCTTTGTAAATTTAATCAAAGAAACGACAATATAAGTTTAATATTACCAATTTCTTCATTTTGTAATCTATTTACATTTGATTTACATATTGTCAAAACATAAATTGAAATAGTATACATAAAAAAGTATTTTACCTACGTGGTAAATTATTAAATTAATACATTATATTCACATTATATTTACACAAATTTATATTATTACCTTTACATACATATTAAAAATTCAACCTCTAACAAATTTTATCGGGAACAAAAAGGAAACGTGTGGTGGTACATTTAGCATTTTAAATAATCACATTATATATGTATTTAGAAAATTTACATATAGAGGATTCCGAATCCGGCGGCTAAAGTGAGGCTTAATCGCGAGCGAAGCTAAGCTACGCAAGCTAAACTTTCTGGGTCTCCACTCCACTGCATATTAAAATATAGTGTTGACTGTAAATCGACGCTTAAGGCGTCGATTCGGTTTAAAACTTATGGCTTAGGTAAATATTTAGGTAGAGGTTAAGGCACCGGTTTATTTTCACCAATTTTCATTACGTTACATTTCACTTGTTTGGTTTTCTGACAAAATAACTGTTTTTTACAGATTTCCAAGCAATGAAAAATTTAAAAATGAATAGATACTACGTGTTGGAAGGTCAAATTAGACATGGAATAAACACAGTCATATTTGTTCTAAACATTTTACACTGGATTCTTTTGTACCGAACAAAAATTTAAAATGGAGGCAAAATGACCACTTAAAAAACGAAAACATGACCTATCCACGTCAAAAAATATACCTTGTATAAATATAACATGTTAAGTGAATTCATATAAAATGATTTGACTTTGAAACATCTCCCATCAAAATGTTCCTTCCTGCTAAGCGCCAGTTTATCTCAGAATTTAAAAAAAATGCTAACGCGATTCATTCTAAGCCATTTATCGATTCTGAAATAGACACAGTCGCATCACTAGCTTTATGAAAACTAGTGACAACCTTCTAATTTACGAATATACTACTGTATATGCATCTCTTTCTATCATCTTTTCAATGCCATAAGTGAATACAGTATGAACAGATGTAACTTTTATTAGGTTTCAAGTAGAAGAATAAGCAAACTCTGTTATTTATCTTATCAACCATATTATATTCATATATAATATGTATATTTTATTTATATATTATATATAAAATTGTATAATATATAACTTTTTCACTGATAACAAATTGTATGAAACATCTTTCACAATTAGAGCATCAATATTGATCGTAGTATTTTGATATTTTATTTTAAGCTTACCTCTTTTATTAGTTGTGATACATTGGCCGTTAGCTACGAATATTTTGACATGTTTATGTAAGTACGTAATATCCGTCATATAATTTTCATATCTTTCATTTATTAAATGCTCCGTACATCCCGAGTCTACAATTAGTTCTATACTACCACACTCACCCACATTAGCAATAATATCACTAGCAATGAAACCTATTTCTTTGTCTTCTGTCCTGCTGCTGAAGCATGTTGATTCTTTGTATGTCGTGCACTTGAATTTCCTATAAATGAGCGTCCACGCGCCCTTGGATAGCTCCGTCCTCGTGTCAATGACCGTCCTCTACTCGGCCGTTGTCCTCGTCCTGATCCTCTGCATTCGAACGACTTGTGTCCACGTTTCCCGCAGGAGTGGCACGTGAGAAAGGCATTATTTTCATAAGTTTCACTATTTTCGTCCATTTTCAACTTTGTCTCCATATCAAGTAGTCTTGCTTTAACAAATTCTAGGTTCAGCTGTTTCTCGGAAGCCATAGTCTCTATTGATGTAATAACTTGATCGTATATCTTTGGAAGAGAAGACAGCAGATAACAAATTTGGTCTTCTACATCGACGTTTACGTTGATTGCTGCTAATCTGCTAAGAATTCCTTCAAATTTTAGGAAATATTGCTGTAAGTTGCTTTCATTGTCATAGCGCATTGTTATGAGCTTCCGTTTTAAATAAAATTTGTTACAGACTGTTTTCCGTTCAAATATAGCCTCTAATGACGTTAACATTTCTTTGGTCGTATTCGCATTTTCTACTATGTCAATATATTTGTCGCTCAGACATTGTACCAAAATTGATTTTGCTCGTGAGTCATCTTTCAAAAATAATATCAGAGCATCTTTATCTTTAGGTATCTCTTTTAACAACACATCGCTTAATTGCTTTTCTTCCAACAGTAATTTCAGTCTAAATTTCCAATGACTGAAATTTGTATTTTCAGTTAAAATCGGCAAAACAGACCCCGCAGCTGTCATCTTTTTTTTTCTTATAATTTTCGCCGATATTATTTTTCGTGGATCGCAACCCAATATTATTTTTATTTACTTACTGCACACGCTCTGCTACCATATTAGGTTTTAAGTAGAAGAATAAGCAAACTCTGTTATTTATCTTATCAACCATATTATATTCATATATAAACGTTACAACACAATGTACATAAGAAAAGAATGTTACCATAGTAACCAGTCAACATTACTAGTGTGTAGACATGCAGCTAGTGCTGTACATCTTAACAACTTTGTTGCTATTTTTTCCTTACTTCTATGCTTTAGTTATTATTCTATGGTTAAAATCGTTATTCCTCAAACGTTCTGTCAAAATCTTAAAATATTTATTTTTCGTTGTAAAATGTACAAAAGCAAACTTTATTTGTTATGAATGGAGCCTGTGGTTACTTTTAGTTGTAGACAATCAGAAAATATTAATTTAATAACAAACCCAAAAAAAATTTTTTTTTTGTTGACGTGTTATATATTGTAACTTTGGATTGCTATCTCTGAGTATAAGCATTTTTGAGCATTATGATTAGGTTAAGGTAACTGTGTATACTCTATAGAATCATAGTTTAAATTTATTGCTCTTATTACAGGCCACACCCTGTATATCACTTCGAGATTGAAATTGTAACAACTGATAGTGAGAGGGGTATTAATTGAAAAAATAAACGACAAAATAATATAGCATATCTGATTACTTTATTTGCATAATTTCAACAGACAATATTTAAAATATCTTAATGGAATAGATCAACATAGGTAATAGTTTTCTGTTATTACAAGTATAATTATTATGATTATCTTAAAACGGCCCTGTACTTATTTATTAAAATATATACATGCAAACACGATTAGAAATAAATGTTATGCAAATGTAAATAATGATAATAATCTACCAGACGAGAGAAGCTACATACTGTTTCGTGGACACATGTCCTGGCAGTTACACCAAGCTTAAAGACTTATTATTAATAAGTATTGTAGGCTAATTAGGAATTAGTTATATAGTATACCTATCTACGGTCTCGTTCATCCATTACCAAAGTCGCATACAGATCTCTTAAACATTCACTCTAACTTCTTGGAGACGTGGATACGATCGGCCACCACAGCAGCAGGTCGCATAGGAAAAACGTAGGCTATTTATTCAGTTAACTTGTAAATTATTGTTTTAAGGTTTAAAATAACTTGAGACTTCGTTATTATTTGCAACAGTTGATTAAAAATAATCAACTTCTTTGAGACTTTGGAAAGTCTCAATAGCACCATAAGTATAGTTTCTAAGAACTCGATTATTTAGGATAGTCACAAATACTTATAAGTATATTGGTATAGTTAAACTGTGATAGTAGTTTATTTATTGAATTCCAGAAAAAAAATTGCTTTATTAAATTTAGTATAGGTACTTATATTACTGAATTTTGTACACCTAGTTTGTCTTATACGAAATACTGCATTATTTATTGCATTATTACTGTATTATTATTCAATACTTCATTATTGAGTACAATGTCACGAATGTTTTTATTTTTGTCCATGGTACAAAATGTAACTTTGTAGGTTTAGGCTACATGAAAATGTAACTTTCATTGACATGTGTGATTGACTTTCTTTAAAAAAATAGAAGCAATAAAATATTTAATTGAATCTGAGTTTTTTTTTAAATGTTACGATTATTCTTTTAAATGAAAACTACCCCTGTCTCTTAGACAATAGCTACATGATGCGTTTGTTAACCCTTTAACTTGGTTTTGTAGGCGTTGTCGGATAAATCCGACTCTGGCGTTTAAAGGGTTAACAGCCTACGTTCACACTATTGGACAAAACATATTTTTACACATTTAAAATTCCAAAAATATACACATCAAAATGGGAATCTACATTTATCATGGACTGCTTTTGAAGGCAACAAAGAAAAGGCCTCGATGGAAAGCATACACATTCCAAACGCAAACATCCCGCCTTACACATACAAGTACATTCCTCACTTATAATTCCTCACTTTTGTTCCGTTTTACATTAAAAAATCACAGCTCCGTTTCTCTTGTCATATGCGAATTAATTAAGGACCGGACTAACTATGATCGGTCCTTTATTTACTATTGAAGTACACTGGGCATGAATGCACGATCTTATTGGTGGGCACCACCACGACGAATGCGGACTTATCTCCAAACAAAACTAAGTAAGTATGTGACGTATTTTATATGGCTAAAGTAAAAATATCCAATTCATTTTCAGTACATTTTTTTTGGGATGTCTTTTTCATATGGCTAAAGTAAAAATATCCAATTCATTTTCAGGATATATCTTGTGATGTATTTTTTATAAGGCTAAAGTAAAAATATCCAAATCATTTTCAGGATATATCTTGTGATGTATTTTTTATAAGGCTAAAGTAAAAATATCCAAATCATTTTCAGGATATATCTTGTGATGTATTTTTTATAAGGCTAAAGTAAAAATATCCAAATCATTTTCAGGATATATCTTGTGATGTATTTTTTATAAGGCTAAAGTAAAAATATCCAAATCATTTTCAGGATATATCTTGTGATGTATTTTTTATAAGGCTAAAGTAAAAATATCCAAATCATTTTCAGGATATATCTTGTGATGTATTTTTTATAAGGCTAAAGTAAAAATATCCCAATCATTTTCAGGATATATCTTGTGATGTATTTTTTATAAGGCTAAAGTAAAAATATCCAAATCATTTTCAGGATATATCTTGTGATGTATTTTTTATAAGGCTAAAGTAAAAATATCCAATTCATTTTCAGTACATTTTTTTTGGGATGTCTTCTTTACAATAAATAAATTAAAATTATCCATCATGCACCTAGATTATTAATTCATCTTAAAATTAATTCATGAAAACATAAAAAATTGATCTAATTAGTGTATAAGTTTCACGACAGTAAAAGAGACTCAATTAATTTGACACGCTCATAAAATGCTTTTAAAATAATACATTCCAACAACGAGACAGTTGTGGGCGGGATTCGATGAAGAGTTAAGACTTCGACGCTTACAACTAAAGATAACAAAAGGTAATCCCTCATCCAATTAAATCGATGCGACTGATAAAAATAAAATAAATAGAAAGACATAATTTATCGTGATCACAGATGAGTTTGGACGCCGAGACGTCGGATTTAGGGCTGGCCGCTACTCACGTCATGTTGACACCGAGAGATCGGGACGCGTGCTCATAAACCACGTACGAGATGGACACGGCCGGGATGACCTTGATGAAGTTGGGAGTGATGCCTCGGTACAGGCCGCTAATACCCTCGCGCTGCACTATTTCGCGAAAAGCGCCTCGCATACTACCCTCGGAGACGTGAGCGGCCTTCTCTTGCGCTTGGAGACGAGTGCGCACCAACGCCAGCGGATAGGAGCACACCTGGCCTAGCGTACAAGAAGCGCTACCGCAAGCCAACAACAACGGTATACCCGGCTGCTCTCCCTGCCTGTGATATCGGGCTATGTACTTTTTCTTCAGCGTCTCGTAAACGGCTAGGTCTATGCCCGCATACGGCACTATGCCTAGAATATTTGGCACGTAGCCCTTGTAAAAGCAGCGAAGACCTTCCCGCACGTATATCTTGCGCGCCGCGTCCAATATACCACTGTACTGGCCCGTCTTTCTGAGCGCCAATCTAGTCTTTAGCACCTCAAGCGGATATATAAATGTTTGGCTGACAGCGCCGGCCGCGGCCCCCGCCACGAATCTCTCGTGTATCTCTAGAGGCTGGTCCTTCCTGTCGCCAAGTATCAACCGCTTGACCTGCTCGTACGCGGCAAATTTGAGAGCAGTCTCGGGCGCGATCTTAATCACGTTGATGCCGTTACCACGCCACAGACCCAACACTCCACCCTCGCTAATCATCTTCGAGAGACACTTCCTCATGTTCTCGCGATTCGGATTCACCTGTAGAAACACCTTGAGGCGGTCCAAGGGCGCGGTGCACGTCCGACTCACGGCTCCGGCCACACCGCCGGCTAGCAGATGCCTCCACCATTTGCCGGTCTGCAGCTCGTTAGCAGTGAAGTCATCGGGCACATTCATGTCCTCGCCGATGTCCAGGTACTGTAACAAAGCAAGTGACGCATATAAATAAGGCTACCCATCGCATAATCTTTCTTTACATACTATAAAACAAAGTCATTTCTTGTCGCCGTTATGTATTTATTGATAAACAACCAAGTTCTATTGAAACATTGTCACCTAGCACGATGATTATCATCGTCATCTCAGCCGTAAGCGTTATCTGCTGGATTTGACCATCATTTTCCAACAGGACCGGTCAGAAGCAGCCGGTTCCAGCGTCGAGTCGCGAGCCTAATTAGTTTGTCAGTGCAATTTGTGGGTGGAAATCCTACACTGCCGTTGCCGGATTGTGGTGCCCACTCGAGAAACCTGTCAATAACTTTCGTATATCTATGGATCTCCTCATTTCTTATTCGATCTCGCAGTGTAACACCGTGCATAGATTTCTCCATAGCTCGTTGAGCGATATTGAGCTTTCCTACGAGGCCTCGTTTCAGTGCCATAATATTATGTCAACACTGGCAACACACATCGGTCGAAAACCTTTGTTTTTCGTCTGATCGAACGATGAATAGTACCTTTTAATATGTACTTACGTCTAAGTGGTTAAACAAGGGATCGTACTAAAAGGATTTGGGAGTGCTAGTCGTACGATCAATCGAACAGTGTCTACTTATTAAAACATATTATTATGTTCAGGCTGCTCTACTAGGGAATCTAAATAAGATTCTAAAATCAAAATTGGACAAGAATTTCTCGTCGAAGAACGAAGAGTTGTACTATGTGACTTAACCACTAGGTCGGTAGTTTATTCTGCATCAACTAATAATTATATTAATAATGAAGTATGTAATCAGAAATAGTGACGATTGACAATAGACAAAAAGTTTTAATCGGGTTTTTCGGTGGGTTGGAAATAATAACGCTTCTCACAAGACACGTTAAATTTCTGAAAATTACCAGTGGACTGTAGCCGAATATAGTGCATCGAAATAATATATCTCCTGCCAATGGTGAGGCTTCAAGTATGATTCCGCAGTCAAAGTCGCGTTGTCGCGTGAGCATCGGCGGCACTAATGCGCGACAGGCCATATGTCGCTAGCTACAATAGTTATTTCGTATTAATGAATAGGAACCAGTAGTGTCGCCTGTTTTTGGCTTGTGGCTACCGCGCAATACAAGGCGACATGACCGGTTTCTTTAGCTAGTGGCTACTGCTGCATATTGTATGCAGTCGACTATCGAATCATACATTAATTATGTCCGTACAAACGTAGTTGCATTATTTCCTCCGGGAGTTTTGGCACTAGTGCAAATATTTTATAATATAATATACATGGCAACGACTAATTATGTATAGTTCAGTAAATAAATAAACGAAGATAATATTTTAAAAATTAAAACGTTTAAGATACCTACATAATAATATATTTATTTTTCCCGCAGTGTCTGAAAAAATCTTTAAGAAGGGTCCATATTTAGAAGAGATGGTCCATATTTAGAACATTAAATTTGACGATTTTCGCTTGCGATTTTATTTTCTTTCAAGTAAACTCCGATACTACTGGTCTGATTTCAAAAATTCATTCGCAAATATTTAGAATGGCCTGTAAAGTATACATGGACTGCTTTTTAAAACTTTCATTCGAACGTAGCAGCTGGCAAAAGCTAATATGCAATATAGATGTCTAAATACTCGTTACATTAAATTCTTAGATTCAAATGCAACAAAGTAAACATTAAAATCTGTTTGAGATTAACGACAGTCAAAACAGATGTGTAATATGTATGTATATACATTTTCAGTGGGTTAGGGGACAGTTGAATGCACTCTACGATTATTCTGCGCGACTTTGCCTACGTAACTAGCGATCGAAGTGGTTTTAATAAAACCAACCGTAACTGGTATTTTCAAATGTAACTCTGACGAGACCATCTTAGCAACAACTAATAGAGTTACGTAAATGTTCCTGATAATTCAACACCGTTTCAAACGAATGTGTGTGTGTGTGTGTGTGTGTGTGTGTGTGTGTGTGTGTGTGTGTGCAGTGCATCAAGAAATCCATTCAACAACTATGTAAAATTATTATATTTTATACGTATGAAATATGTATGTACATATGTAATAATTTGTTTTTGTTTACACATATATAAAGCAGATAAAAAGTTGTGTCAACAATGTCACGTTTCAATGTCATTTAATTTATGGTAGACCTTAATTACTCGTCAAGTTCATACTTTAGGTCTTTTATCGCTTCGTGTTTACCATATTAGCGCTTATATATATATATTAAAAAAAAAAAGTTATCGCCAGCACTTGACCATGGCCGTGGCGAAGGGTTGAAGCCGCATTTAGAATTGCATTTACCTTCGACAGACATCCACGAAAAACTATCCAGAAGTGTTCTAACGGGTCGCTCGTTACCGCCACCATTGTCTCTTCAAGACTGAGAGACATCTTATTGTTTACAAAACAAATAGAATTGCTCTTCGGACTCCACCGTTCATGGGCGCGAGGTTGGAATCTAACTCATCGTTGGAGTAATGTCACGCGTCCGATCGCGCCAGTTACAATTATAACACTGCTGGCCTTTGCTTTTGCTAGTTTGCTTGTTTTATTCTCTCGTGCTATCGAGTCGAGCGCGTCATTTCTTCCGATTGCGGAAGGATGCGTCAAATGACGCCGCGAGATGATTGTCATGTCAAAACGACCGCAAGTACACCGGGGGTAATTGCTCGCTTAATATTTATTATTGGTCTGCTGAGCACACCCCTATTTGTGACTTTTCCTATGTTACGATTGACAAACAGGCTGACACGATCCACTTGATTTTTACAGATGTATTTTGGGTCCGCCAGTACTACGTTATTTTGGGTCCGTTAGTCTGTACTACTATTATAAAGGAAAATTTGTATTTTTGTACTCAAAACTCAAAAACTAGTGGACCGATTTTAACAATTATTTTACCTATAGATAGTTAAATTATAATAGGGAATTCTTGAAATAAAAGGTATAACTGAGAAGAAGTAATATAATGTGAATTGGGAGTTCATTGTTTTTCTATACCTACATATTATATGATAATGTCGCTATCCACTCCTGTCTGTTTCTCCTCTGACTTCTTCTTTAAACCACCAAACAGATCATGATACTGATTATGAACGAGGGAGGTTTAAGTAAATAATTTACAGAACAAATGTATACCGTGCGAAGACGAGAACTTGTCGCTAGTTAACAAAATTTAAATGTTGAATGCATACTGGCTATTATTTGAGTATTGACCTTGTCAAAGTGAACAGCATCATAAAAGCCGGGAAGCGCTAGTCTATTCTAATATTATAAAGAGGTATAGTTTAAATGTTTGTTTGTTTGTATGTAGGAGGTAAACTTCGAAATTACTTATTCGATTTAAAAATTTCTTTTGTCAATTGTTAGAATAGAATTTCATAGTCGGGCATAGGCTTAAATATCCTAATAGGGCCACCAGCAGCTATCTAAAAATAAAGATCCAACGTATGGCGAAAGTGTCCAAGCCAATCAAGGTATCAGACTGAGTGACTTAGATTTCATTGACAGTCCTTTCGAATAAATGCCTCAAGTTTTAGTCCTTAGGTCACATACTTATCCTTAACAGCAGTCGTAACGAAAGAAAAGAAACCTCATTTGATTTACAAATTTACTTACATCACGGGGACTATTTTGAGAGCAACAATGGCGAAAAAAAAAATTTTTTTTTTTTGTTATAAATTTATACACAATAATGCTCTGTGCGCAAACATGACGAGAAGGCAGCATTTTTATGGATCGATATTTTTATTTTAATCATATCGCCAATACAATCTTTGAATAGCTTATGTCAAAGTTCACTTCGATATCACTCTAACTGTAATACTTATTTATTTATTCGTTAAACAATGTGACGATACGAGGCATGTTGATAACACGTGTACGTACAATATAGTAAAGACTAAAGACTATGGCTGACGCAATAGAGACGCGTATGAGTCGATTATTATTTGTTTTTTTTTTTTTAATTTGAGTAAACAGCTGTTGCTCCGATTTGTTATTAAAATTGCTGTGTTACTTTACTAAGTTTCATTTTAAACTTTAAAAATTATTTCAGGAAAATTTACTTACAAATCAAAATTTGAACCCCTCAGTACTATGGGCTACTTGATTGATAATTTTCACCTTACATAAAATGAGGGAGTTCCATTTTTTTATTTTATATGTTGGTAGTGATGAAATGGTAATGAAAAATCCAAGTTTTCCACCTCGAAAGCCTGTGTTCTGTGTACTTTTTAATTTGTGTCCTTAATTTAGCAGGGTTATATACCTAATTTCAGACTAAATTCTATAGAGAAAATCATCGTTACAGCCACCTATGCTTATGATATCACGCATACAAAAGAAACATTAATAAACTAGTGATCCGCTCCCGGACTTCGCACGTATGTGATTTCCTATAATATTTTCCAATTTTTCTATTCATAAAAACCTTTCTCGGTCAATATCTAAAGGTATACAGTATAATAAAATGAGCCGTGTCTGTACATTACATATTTTTTTAAAAAAAATCGTCTATTTAGCTTATGCAAAGTTTGTGCACGTTAATCTCAGAAACGGCTTAGCCTTTTTGAATGCTATTTTCTCTAATTTATTGATGATTACTTGAATTAAGCTGTAAGATACTTTTTATACTGGAAAAATGTGATATTTTCTGAAAACGCACTGTACACGTGCGAAGTTGCGTGCAGCGGCTATTTTGAAAAAAAAAAATCAGCGGAATTGGTTCAGCCGTTCTCAAGTTGATTGATATAGATTTGTCTCATTTATAATTTTAGACACTAACATATTAATAAGATATTTTTCCTTAGTTTGCAAAAGGCTATACAAAAAAAGGAACAATATCTTTTTTTTGGTCTTGTGGCTAGTAACCCTAGCTGTTAACCAAACGACCACGGGTTCGAATCCCGCTAGGGGCGAATGTTTATTTGTTAACATTTTACCTTTGTACTTAAGTCATGGATGTTTTTTTATTTATAATATGTATGTATTTACAAAAAAAAAGAAGTAGGTAATCTATGTAGCATATCAACTGTCTAGTATCCATACTAGTTGCTTAGTGTGTAACTAGATGGGTGTTGTGTGGAATGTGTGAAAATATTTATATTTATTTATTTACTTTATTTTATTTATCGTTATACAACTCTTTCAACCATCAACAACAAAAAAGAAAAGTAGCCGTTCATTATGTTTAACCTATCATTGTATAGCAGTACTTTAACCTTAAGGATCAAGTGAATTTAGTTCTATATAAGGTACTAGCTGGTGCCCACGACTTCGTCCGCGTTGAAAAATATTAAGTAGCCTATCCTGTGTCCCGTACGTCCAAATGTTTATTTACCAAGTTTCATGAAAATCAGTTAATTCGTTTCAGAGTTATGGAGGAACATTCATACATACAGAAAAAAATTCTAATAATCGTCAATTTAGTTTCAGTATCATGTATAGAGCCTATAAACACGATATCTCTGAAAACAAAGTAACTTACTCCATGACCGACCTTACAGATTTATTATTAGTATTGATTTACTAGCTATTGTAGGGGAACTATGGTCGGTAGGAGAAAAAAAAAGAATAAGAGAAAAAAAACTCACCGTTGAGTGTCTCCAGAAATGTATGATGGCATGTATGTCATGAGCAGGGGCAAGCAGGAGGTAGTCGCGCCATTCATCGTAACTTATGTTGAGGCTACCATCCTGATCCATTCTGTTCAGATTTAAAAATCAAAAATGTAACTCAAAAAAAAAAAAACATTTTAAAATAACTTTTTATTTAACTAACTGTTTTAAGTTGACCGTTTCCTTATGAAAAATACGAGTTGAGACCAATTGAAATCACTTTTTGCAATTATGTACTATGATTTCCAGTTTTTTTTTTTTTTTAAATAAGTTAGCCATTGCAATTTAAAAATAAAAAGAATATCCTTTCTTAAATTTTTACTTTATCCAGTCGGAATATATTTAATTTAAAATCCTTAAAATTAATCTTTAACAGAAACAAAATTATTCAAGCAAGCAGTAAACAAGTAATTTGTGTATATGAAAATTTTTTCAACTTTTGTCTATTTGTGCGTTTGTGAATACTAATCGAAGAAATGGCTTAACCGATTTTAATGTGATTCTCGATTAAGTTTTGTAGCAAGCTTCCCTTAATATTCAGTGTTTGTTTATTTAAATTCCAATCGAGATTTCTAAACGAAAAATTTACGCACAATTCTAGAAAAGCATATAAGGCGTTTAATAATAGAGACAGAGAGATACCTTTTTAAGAGATTTGTGGCTTCGTTCCTGCCCACCATAATGCCCAGGTCTGCGAAAGCGGAAATGAGCTCCTCCAGATCAACTTTTCCATCTTTGTTCTTGTCCATGTGCGAGAACTGCAGCCGCAGGTTCTTCTCGTGCTCCCGGACATAGTGTATGAACTCCGATAGGGTCACGTCACCTCCGGCACTCTTCCCACTTTTGGCCAGAAATTTCTAAAACAAAATATGATATATGATATGATGACTATATCATCATTGTTGATAAATATGCACACATAACATCTCAGCCGCTGTGCTACCACCGGTCACAGATTTTGTCAATGTTTATCTAAAAATCATTCATGTTTTTACCAAGATAATAAGATCAATTTAAGAATCATATCTGACATTGTTTGATTTTTATATTTTTTATTCTTATACTAGATTAGTTCCCATTGAAAAATATAACACCTGAGAAAATATCTAACATCGATATCATTTATTAAGCCACATTTAGATTACCTAATAAGTTACTTTATTATGCAAGTGAATAAAATTGTTTCACGATCTAGCTATGTTGATTATGTGCATGTAAATCCCACTTTAAATTATTTAAATTAAACCCTTTGTTCAGAAGTTACGAGTATATAAATGCTAAAAATAGAACAAATGCAACAAACATTCCTACTGCTTATAGCCTATTTATTTTTTTACTACCTATTCTATTATCTATAATATAAAAATGAATCCCTAAATGTGTTGCTAAGCGCAAAACTCGAGAACGGCTGGGCCGATTTTAATTCTGTCTTCACTCATGGATAGAGGGATAATCAGGGAAGGTTTTTACGTAAAAAAAAAAAATGCACACCGGGCGAAGCCGGGAGCGGACCGTTAGTTTTTAAATAAAAAAATGTATAAAAATAAATGAATAGGCAACAAAAAAAAATATTTATTTATTTATTGTTTAATTCTTGTCTAGGGAAATCTTTAGAATCGTGCCGGTAGCTTTTAGGGTATTTGAAGGCTGAATTAGTTAGGAATGGATGTTAGTTTTATAAAAATTATAGTTTTTATAATGATTTTACAATTATTATGGTGTTTACAATTAATTTAAAAAAAATTTAGAACATAACCTAAATTGCTTATATTGTAAATCAATATTTACATATCGGTTTTGTTTGAACTATCAGCATTAGTATCACTTAAAAACATCACTACTTTTCAATACAACAATACCTAACCTAACCTAACCTATTTGTTTCCAGTACAATAATATTTGTAAAAATCATTATAAAAACTATAATTTTTATAAAACTAACATCCATTCCTAACTAATTCAGCCTTCAAATACCCTAAAAGCTACCGGCACGATTCTAAAGCCAACTTCATGTCTATCAATCAAGTTATATATATTTTGATGAAGTCCACTCGAACAAAGTCATGAGCATCGGATATTAATAAATATTATAAATATAATGTAGAAAATTAAAAGTAAATAATAATAATAATAATAATCTAATCTAACGGGGATGTATTCTGCCTTACTCATTCTAAAAGCCCTGTATAAATTATAAAAAAAAAACTAATAAAAACCGAAAAGACAACTTTAAAAAAATTTGATCATCTAAGTCTCCGTACTGTATTTTTGGGACAATAACTAGTATTTAATTATATTATAATTAATAATCCAACAAAGAAGCATTAATATCATCTGCTAAAAATAATATACTGATAGAGTAATATGAATTTTACAATATTATTTTTCTATTAACTTATTAGTTGAATGAGTGGAAATGAAATCTTATATCTATACTAATATTATAAAAACAAGAAAAAAAATTGTATATTTGTATCTTTGCCTAATGAATAAACACAAAAACTACTGGACCGATTTTAAAAATTTTTTCACCTATTGAATGAGTTCACCTATTCACTGATATTGACATTATCAGTGAGTAATGAGTGAGTGACATGCAGACGAAGTCGCTAGCAACAGCTAGTTATTAATAAATGATTAAATCAATAGTATTAATAATTGCTTTATAGTCGACCATTGGCCACCTACTGTCAGCCTGTCCGAGGAGCTTAACCATCGAAAAAATCGAAACTGAACACCAACCACAAAAAATGTTACAATGAAAAAGAAAGTACCGCATGTGAAATGTAATTGTTAATAAATTTGGCTTTTCTACAGCACAGACAGCTTTGCAAACTCTGTCAGCCACTGTGGATGGTAAGTTGATGGGCGATGGTATGTCATTGGGTGAAAGTGTTGGCGTGTCGAAGTAAAACTACCGTTAGCTAATGGTGTCAAGTAGAAACATATGGAAATGAGGAACGTATCTAACCTCTGCATAACTGCGATTGATGTGCGGCGCTAACTCTTTGAGGGCGACGGAGAGATCGTGTATATCGATTTTCCCATTTCCATCGGCGTCTAGCTTAATGAACAACTTTTCCAATCTTTCTTCGTCTTCTTTTGGTAATTCCTCTAATTCCAAGGGCCGATGACACTGCTGCATGGTGATTTTCCCCATAGCTTTCGCTACTTGTTACAAAACAAAGTGAATTCACTTTATTCACAATTATGTCGGCATACATAACTCCTTTGTGAGTGTGGTATGCTAAATACAAATCATTTTCACTACACTTTCAACATTATCTCCCCACAATTGGACATACTGTTGCCTTACTTATTTCATTATTTTAATTCAATTTAATTGTATTATTACAAGAAAGTTACTCTATGGCATTATGTTCGTAGATTAGACAGAACAGTTTGCAACACAGTCGCCACCCAGCGTGTCGCCACCAAGTCGCCACCTATCTATAACTTTAACCTATACATCTATAACATAAATATAAAATTTCGATATATTTTTATATTTTTTAACACAAACTATTACTCCTCTCACCACTATTTCAATCTATTATAAAAGAAGCGCTACATTTTCTTATGTGTTTTCAAATTTGCAACGCCGTGGCTAAGAAAAGAGCTAAGTCTAGAAAGAGATAAGGTGGCAGCACTTTGGCAAGATGATACCTTTATAGTTATTAATTTTAATAATTTTATAGTTAAGTATTCTCAGCATTAAATGCAATAATCGGCTAAAAACAAAAATTATACCTAAAAGTAGAATTTCAATGTATTTCTGTGATTTGTTGTAGTGTAAACTTCTTTAGTCGTGTTTTTCTTAGGAGTGAACGTAAGTAAACCGTCAAGCACTTGTCTGTTGACACTGATTGTCACTAGTCTGTGGTCACTCAAGTGCGACAATTAGTTGGACTACGACCAACCCATGAAACTGTCAAATGCATGTCAAATAATAGTGACAATTAAAGTGCGGGAAATTTAAAAATATGCTTTTACTTTTTTTCTTACGTGAAAAAAAAGAACAGAAATTACTCTCATGATTACTGAAATCATCTTTGTTAATTGCATAGAAATAAAACCTGACAAAACAAATATACTAGAAAATTAGGCATCAATACTAATAATAAATCTGTAAGGGTCGGTCATGGAGTAAGTTACTTTGTTTTAGGAGATATCGTGTTTATAGGCTCTATACATGATACTGAAACTAAATTGACGATTTTTACAATTTTTTTCTGTATGTATGTATGTTCCTCCATAACTGAAACGAATAAACTGATTTTCATGAAACTTGGTAGATAAACATTTGGACGTACGGGACACAGGATAGGCTACTTTTTTCTTTTTCAACGCGGACAAATTTGTTTTTATTATCTGTAGTTCCACAACAATCTAACAGATGGCGGTGCATGGCGCACGGGTACAGTAATTACTCCTACATTTTCTTTTTCAACGCGGACGAAGACGCGGGTACCAGCTAGTCTATCATATTTATCATCGCCTATTTAAAATATTAGGCTGAATTGGGCCCTAATAACCAAGCAGATGTGCTTGTAACAGTGTGTAAATATACACACAGTTACAAGCACATCTGCTTATTAAACCTTCCCCTGCAACTCGTAACCTTACTTGCCCCCTATTGAAGTTAAGTTTTACTAACCCTATGTGAAAAGGCTAAAATTCTTAAACCACTTATTGGGTAAAATCAAAATAAAACAAACACTTTGCTTCAATTTGACATGATTTATTGAACACAATAGCACATTGTGCATATATATTGTAGATCTAGACTTACACAGAAGTGATATATATATATAATATACACTAAATGAGTTTTTATTTCATTAGCCTCGCAGACTATCATAGCATAATTGAAAAAATGACTACCTACATTTAAAAAAAAACTGAGTCTGAGGTTAAAAATTCACTGGTTTCATATTTTTTGACGAATCAAATAAAAAATACGAGTCTGGACGCGATTCGAAATTACTTTTTTCATACAAAATACTTGTATATCTTATTTTTTTTTTACATAGACTGAAATCGTAGAGGAAGGATTTATACAGTTAATAAGTAGTAGTAATATAAAATTTTAATCAGTCACAAACTAATTGTTCGTCTTAAAATTAATTAGTTTAAACATAATGATTAGTTGGGATTTTTATATACGAATTATATATATATTTAAAAAAAAAACCCACAAAAGCTTTGGTACAATTTAGCAATATTTTAACATACAATACACAGTGGCCGATAGATACAAGTTAACAACTAAATCAATATTTAAAACTAAGCACGTCATCTACGATGTGAAACATTGTACTCAGTGTTAAAACGCTGTCCTTATGTGGATCCAGTTTAATTGTCACAAAAGATGTCCATTAGAAAAAGAAAAAAAACTTTTTATATCCTCAAAAAAAATAATAATCAAAATTTCGGCGAATATCGAGGTCTAGTCGCGATTGGATAAACAGAACTGTTTTTTTTTTTCTTGGAGTTTACTCCTTAGAATCGATATAGAAGACCGTGATATGAAAATTTATGAGAGTAAAATCAAAAGTGTTACACGAGAATGCGTTATGTTATGCGTTATAGTTACGTTCTATTTTTTTTTAAATATTTTAGAAAAATCTAAAGTTTCATAGATATTGGCGCCATCTACAGAAATATTATTTAAAAAAAACAATGTTGTTCTTTCGGCGTGTTCGAATTGTGAAAATTTAAATTTTATAATCGTACTTAAGGAGTAAACTCCAGTCGTGTGTCGGAGCTGACACACACACGCACACACGATTTTTTTTTTGGAATTTTTGTGACACGTTTTCCCTACAAATTAATATATATATTTTTCATTTAAAAATAAAATATTAAATTCCTAACATAAAAACAAAAACAATAAACTGAGACTTGTCTGACTTAAGTGACGCTCAATCCGAGCTGTCTGTCACTCCTGACCGGGTCCTATTGAAAAATTATGGGAAAACCTATGTCACATGGATATTATTATGTAGTTAAATAACACCATACATGTAATAAAATAATATACTGGTTATGTATTATTTTATCTATGATAATACCTACATTTGTAGACAGCAATTTTTTTTAATACCTAATTATTTTTTTATTATATATAAACACACTGGACAGACACTGGGATAAAAAAAATATCACAAAGTATGACAGCGTTTGTTAAAAATAATAAATCACAAACAATGAAAGCTTATGAAAAAAATAACTTACAAACAATCAATATGTAGAGAGCAATGGCAAGACGATGTCAGAAAATCATTTAATTTAATTTTAATTGTTAATAAAAAAAAAATCAATTATTTAATTAAATATCAGTTGAAATAGTCTTATAATTAATTAATTAAATTTAAAAGTTGACATATCTTTATCGTCACAATATTTACTTTAAAAGATTCAGTTAAAATCGAGTTATTTCATTTAATACGATATAATTATAATATCTCAAAGATTTATTTCATTAGACATGTTATATTGATTTGAAAAATAGATCCGAAAAAAAAAATATTATCTATAATACTTAAAATTGTACATTTCTATTGTATATTACTATCACACATTCTTTATACGTTAGATTATATACACATACATATATGTACTGTATAATAATAATAAAAATAATAATATAGTGTAATTACAAATAATATAATAGTGTGATTATATATATGTTACGGCTAAAGATAGGTGTGAACATAAACTTAAGATTAGCCGGCTAAACTTAGGTTTATCTTCGAGGAGATGTTAATGTTAGTTTCATCTATCATTAGCCGGCTAAACTTAAGTTTAACTGCAGGCCCTTGGCTAAAAATGTAGAAGAAGCAAATGAAAAAGGAAACGGTATAATAACACTACTATACACGGTTTTCATACCCCAGCTGAAAGTTGTCATTTTATTATTCATTAAGGTAGAATTATCCAGAAAAAATAATAAAAAAATTCTGTCACGTCTGGTTTAAGAAATATTTATTAATTCAACTGAAATACATAGTTTTGGTATTAATACTAAAAAGAATTTTTTTTTAAATCAAAAATGGCTAATTTTGGCCTTCTTCTTATAGTTTTGTGAATCAGTTTCTCTTATAATGGACCAACAGTAATCCCCTAACATGTTTTCATCCCAAAATCCTTGATGTCGTCTTCGTAACACAAAAGTAACAATCATTTTCATGATTACTAGGTTCTCTCCATAGCATTGGTGAACCAAATGGAAGGTGAACGTTTTCTCCTGATGACCATTTGAGTAAGACGATTCTACAGCTTTCGCAAAACACATGAGGCACCCACTTTTTATCTTGATTTGCAACGGGAAATCCAAAATAATGAAGATATGCACTTTTTAACGAATCAACAATGGGTCCTCTTTTTTGAAAATATAAACTGCCCACAAACATAACAAAAACGATCAGAATTTTGTTTACACTTTCTACTTGACATTTTAAATCAATTTGAAACAAGATAATAGTCGTTTCAAGCGAAAGAATGAACAATAAACTGTCGTCACCACGTTAGGTAGTTAAAAAAAAACAATTGACTGCAGGAAAAAATTGTGACGTGATAAAATATTTCTGTTATCACTTTTAGGTTTACGGAAGCTAGATTAACATATTTATATAAATTTATTTTGGGGTATAAAAAAAAAGTTCAATTTTGTAAACTAGTGTAATGTTTACTATTTCGACACGAAAACTTTTATTAAAAAAATAATCACTCTCATTACACATACTTATGTAGGTATACAAAATTACAAAATAAAACTTCTGCAGTGTTAATAACTTAATACAATATCTAGTCATTAAAATAAAATAATAAGGAGCCCCATATCCCCATCCCTCCCTTATCCCTTATCCTTAATCCTTCTATGGTCGGCAGCGCACTTGTAGCACTGATGGCGTTGCTTGTGTTATAGGCGACGGTAGCCACCTACCATCAAGTGGACCGTCAGCCTGTCTGTCGACCTTATCATAAAAAAGGAGCTATTTGTTGGAACATGATAAACTAGAATGGCATTTCGAATTACAAAGAACATTATTATTCGATGAAATCCATCGAAACATTTTTAGCCGTTTCGTTTCGGTTAATGTGCACATTAACCGGCTAAAGATGGAAATTCACGACGCAAACTAACATGATATCGAACTTTAGCCTCTTCTCGAAGATAAACTTAAGATTAGCCGGCTAAACTTAAGTTTATGTTCACACCTAACTTTAGCCGTAACATATATATATAATAGTTATAGATAGCACCGGACGAAAAAAAAAAATTAAACATTCAAAAAATTAGACAAAATAATTGTACATTTACTCGTACATTGTAAGTTTTGAGTGAAAAATTAAATTTCATGTGAGATTTTATTGTTGTTTAAGACGAAATATAATGTAATGAAACATTTAAATTTTATTTTTTGATTTTGTAACTAACGCATCAATGAGACAACTCCCTATTGCCGCCCCCCCCCCCCCCCCCTCTTTTTAGACTTAGATTTAAATATATAAAATGGTACAAGAGAAATAGTATGAGAAGCACCATTTATAAAGATACACACGATATCATTATACCCATGCATACGTTACCACAATTTTATCAATTTAAAAACACACGTTGGCAATGATTTTCCATTGAATATATTTAAAAAAATTTTTGTTCAGACACACAATAATATAGATATTTTAATTTAAACATCAAATATGGACGAAACTTCGTTGTTTAAATTCATTTTTTCGTCCATTTTTTCACAACAAAATTCTTAACATTTCATTTTGATACACAATACGAAATTTTTTTATTAAAAAAAAAAACTAATAATTTTAGAGCTGTACGAAAAGTGGCCCTTATTTTACATCTTATATAAAAAAATCTCGTGTCACTATGTATGTTCGGGATAAACTTCGAAACTACTAAACCGATTTTGATAAAATTTCGTAACTATATGTAATTTGGTCCAACTTAAAAGATAGGATAGTTTTTATCTCATTTTGTTTATTATTTTTTTGCAAATTATATAATATTATTAACATAGCGCCATCTGTTGATCCAGCAATTATTTATCTGTGAGTTCCAAAAGATTCCAACAGATGGCGGTGTAAGACAATCTAACAGAATGCATCCGGGCGAAGCCGGGAGCGGGCCACTAGTATAATATAAATATGGTATAATATAAAAATGATGTTAGCTTTAAAAAAAAAATACATCAATATTAATTAATCGAAGTAACGTTTGATCGGTGGAATTTGTAAGTCTTTAAAGTGTTTTTAAGAGGTGATTTTTTTTTTGTTCGAGACATCAGATCAAAAATACAAAACAACATGTGTACGTATATAGAAAATGCAATATAGGGATAGTGTGACATGATAATTTCGCATTAAGTATGCATTAAATTGTGTGGGATAGATAATATCTAATTTTTTTTTGAATTGAAACGAAATTTATATGGAAAATATTAAACACATATATTGTTGCATTATTGAATTTCAATATATTTTTTATTTATTTTTATTTTTGTTGCTTGAAATATAGAGACAATTTAGTACTTAGTTGCTTTATAGACATTGTAAAGTAAAAAGATGATTTTTGTTATGAAAATATTTATTATGTTTATAATGTATGAGTTTTAAAATGTTATTAAGTTGGATTGAAAAAATATAATGATTAAAGTGATTGAAAATGGAAATTTAATTTAATCACCATATTCTATGATGAATTAGTAAAGAAATAGAAGAATATCAATATCAAGAATTTTCACTCAATTATTTATGTGAAAAAAATATTTTAACCATGTTTAACTCAGTTTAAAATTACTTAATAATATTATGTCAGTTGATAAGTTTAGTGAAACATTTTCAAAGAAATCTTTATTACTTGGAAACTTGTCAATACTTTCGAGTTTGGTAATGTTCCGGGCAAAAAACTGGATTTAAATTGTGGAAATTTGGAAAAAATGTGGAGAAAATATATTCTATATACGTACACGATGCATACAAATAGATTTCTATTCAAAAGACATGAGATTCGCCGGTAGAGGTTTTGGTATTCTATTAGTCACTTCTTCTATTTTCAATATCCATTGTTTCGCTGACGATTCTGATCCAGTCCTGAAATAATAAAAAAAAATCAATTAAACCTTTTTCTCTTACTGATAGGAAAAAATATTATTTTCAAAAAGATTTTGATATAAGTGACCTGGCTGGATTTTTTGGAAAAAAAGTGTGTGTGTGTGTCAGCTCCGACGCACGACTGGAGTTTACTCCTTACGAACGATAAATATACTTATAATTTAATAAATACGAACGTACGAACGAATAAATAATTTAATAAATATAATGAAAACGTATTAATATAATATATTAAGCATATTGTAGCCTGTAACGCGTAACGTGTGACATGTGACATTTGATCTTACTCCCATAAATTTTTATACATGAAAATCGATTTTTAAGGAGTAAACTCCAAAAAGGCACATGAAGTCCATTGAACCCGCCGATCTGGTTTGCTAAGTCTCAGCATATTCTACTAAATCTACAACTGCTTTTTTATCTGGTCTTCAAAGGTTCAACAGGGGTTTCAAAGTCTTCATAGATTTAATATGCTAAATGCTAAATGGAATACATACTTAAATTTATATAGCGTGCCGTTGTGATGGTTGATCAGTTGAAAAGTGTCTGGCGTTTCGCCTTCTGTTGCCATCCAACCGTCTAGAGGAAGCACCTTGCATCTCTCTGTGCGAAAGTCGCTGCGATTTGTCCTGTCAAACATTAATTGACTACATGTTTGGTCTAGTGGCTAGTGACCCTAGCTATTAACCAAACTGTCGCCGGTTCGAATCCCGCTAGGGGCGAATGTTTATGTGTTAACATTTTACCTTTGTACCTAGGAGTCATGGATGTTTTGTATTTATAATATGTATGTATTTACAACAACAAAAAAAAAGTAATCTATTAATATTCCTGAAGAATCACTCTGTTGACAGATGAAAACCGCGTGAAAATCCGTATAGGAATTTTTGAAACTTTTCAACATATTTTACATACAAAACAATATTTAGTTTTTGGTAATGTGCAGTTTACACGAGATGCTCTTTACATGAAGAAATCACACATCAAGCGATTTTCAACCATTACAATTTGGACACAAAGTTCAAATTTTATTTGGAACCATAGAACCATATTTCATCTAATGCTTTGGTATAGAATTTATTAAAACTGTGTCAGATAAACTCACCCTTTAAATGATTTCGACGAATAAAACACGAGAATGTTCTCCGTTATTTGCAGCCAGTACCTTTGCCAAGACGATAGAGATATTTTCCGACCCTCTTTCAATATTGTTTTCCTTCTAACGAACCCTTGAAAGTCAATCTCTATCGCGTTTGACTTTGAGTTATCGCTAAAAAAAAAACAAAGTATATTACATTCTATACTCTGCGTTTCGTAATCATAAATAGAATTAGCCATCAAGCCCCCTAACTTCAACACTACAGTGAAATAAGCATACGTGCTTTTGTGTTTCTATCATCAATCTACCATAACTAAGTATGGATTTTGCGTCAAAACGGAATCATGGCGGAATCATGCTTTCGCGCGTCGATAGTAAAAGGTAGTAAGTAACTTCAAGTTCCACTATTCATTTTAAACTCAATTGTGTTGACGTAAAGTCACATTTTCTTTAAGTGACAGATGTTTGGTTGGTTTTAAATGACAGACGACAGAGTTAAACGCTTTAAATCAATACTAATAATAAATCTGTAAGGATCGGTCATGGAGTAAGTTACTTTGTTTTCAGAGATATCGTGTTTATAGGCTCTATACATGATACTGAAACTAAATTGACGATTTTTAGAATTTTTTTCTGTGTGTATGTATGTATGTGTGTTCCTCCATAACTCTGAAACGAATTAACTGATTTTCATGAAACTTGGTAGATAAACATTTGGACGTACGGGACACAGGATAGGCTACTTAATATTTTTCAACGCGGACGAAGTCGTGGGCACCAGCCAGTGTTCCATAAAGTTCGTAGTGTTTTGTATGGCGTGCGAAATCCATAGTTATAGTAGATTGATGGTGTCTGTGAATAAGGAATGAATAATCTCCGAAAAGGCTGGACCGATTTTGCCGAGGCTTTCACTGATGCAGACAGCTGATTTTATAAGGAGCAGGCGTGTATTCTCACCTCAATGGAAAGGTCTGAGACAACTTATCGCCCGTAATCGAACCGGGCGACTCTAAGAGTGTGTCGTCAAGCAAGTTCACTGAGCCAGCGGGTGTTCTCTCGTCCAATTTTTCATCGGGATGACTCTTGCCAAATATACTGAAACACAACAAGAATAGAATCTATTATTATTATTATTGATCAATAATTATTATGAATTAAATAAGAATATCAATTATTATTAGTCGAGTCACATTACAACAGCGGTCAGCCCACAAAGTGAACTAAAATAAATATTAGTCCACATTAAGTTTACCAAAAACTATATTTAAGAATTTATTTTAGCATAACTTACAAGTTTTCAGGCTGAATTTATTAAAAAACTGACTTGAGTTTTTCATGTGCAAACTTGAAGATTTTCTTTTAATATATCTACTAATAAATACTTATAAATTTAAGCTATGAACTAATATTCAAAGGGTCCTTACTCGTTTTTCTTAGGGGGAAACGCATTATCTCCATATATTATAACAAGTTTCTGACGTACGGTTGAAATATAATTAAAAAAATCTACAATTTAAAAGAGCTACATTTTTTCCATAATGTATCTCAAGTATTTAAATTAAATATTTATCAAACAGCTATATTTTTTTTCGTATTCACATGCAAATATACTGCGTTACCATAGTTTTTCATAATAATACAATCTAATGCAGTAAAAGCGATATTTCAAATATAACATACTTGTACATTGTGTGTGTATATATATATACATAACTATATTCTTTTAAATTACAGTGAATTTTAAACACGTTCACTTTGGTCTTTAAGGCGCTATGTCAGTAATATTAAGAAAAAAAATTACAAGTGCTTTATAAAAAAATCCTTTTTCTTTAAATTTCACAAGAATCAAAGACCAATGTGAACAATGCTCATTTACAAAACAAAATTTACCATACATATCAAATAAACACTAGTGCCGTTAGGTAGGTATATAAAATTAATGGAGTTTACTCCTTAAGAATCGATTTTCATATTACATATAAACCCGGGGTATGAAAATTTATGGGAGTAAAATCAAAATTGTCACACGTTATGCGTTACTTTCAATTTTAGCGTATTCTACACAATATCTCTGAAACTAGAATATATTAATGGTGGCACTTCACATGGCTATTTGTATTTGTGTATTTGGCATATTTGGCAAACAATTACCATGCGAGGAAAGTTTATTTGACAAAGTGTTGCCCTTATTTGCCTATTTGACAAATAAGGACAATACCAAATACGCGGATCCGTGCGCTTGTCGGTTTTTCGAGACACATCAAAGGGGTCAAATAGGCAAATACGCAAATAAACCGTCCACACAATGACCGGGTTCGATTTTTATGCATAGTCAGCATCCACCAGCGCCTTGCTGTCCAGGGTCTTTTCAAGACTTTGTGTTTTTTGACGCATACCATGTAATAGTAACATGCATTTAAATAATAAAATCCCGCTGCAAGTTGAAACACGTCCATAGTGTTGGTAAACACCTTGCGTTCTGCTGCCAAATGTTTGTGTGGTTGTTATTTGACTGCCATGTGTGGATGGTGGTATTTGCCGTTATTTGCATGATTACCAGAACGTCAAATTTTTTGCCACATACAACAAACACCCAATAGCGAACACAAATAGCCATGTGAAGTGCCACCATTATGTAATAATACATCCTTGCGTAAAATAGATGGCACCGGTGATTATGTTTCATAATTCGAACAGAGATGGCGCTGATATTAATTCGTTATGATAAATGTTTTTATAATTTTTATTATGTATTTTATAATCGTTCGTGAGGAGTAAACTCCAGGCGTGTGACACACACACACACACACACACTTTTATAATATATTTAATACCATGAATTCACTGCATTATTCAAAGCGAAACCTCAATAAAAGCCAAATGCTATTTGCATTATTATTCTGTGCTAAAATCAGAGATAGTTCACGTGAATAGAAAATTATAAAAAGCAGAAACATGCAAGCTAAGTATGTGTAAAATTCCATAGGGAACAACTCATAAAACAGTTGAGTCGATTAACTTAATAATTTGTAGCTGTAATGAAAAAATTTTAATATACAAATTTCAAAGACATAATCATACTTTAGATAGTGGTGTATTGTATGTATTTATTACCTTTTCTAAATGTATCTTTTGATAAATTTGTCCTAAGATGATATATATGTACAAATTTTTATGTCATTTTATACTCGAGTAATTATTTAAATTCACGGTTTAAAAAAAATATAATAAAAGATAAAATTTATTTATGTAAAAGTATAAAAATATTTACAAATACGTAATAAAATGTACTTTATATACCTATTATACGAGCATTATAGTATATTAATTAAAGGTAGTCCTGTGATTAAGTTAATTGGATTTGAATTCAATGGTTTATTAAGAAATTTAAAAAAACAAATTAAGCTAATTGAAAAACTTCACATTCTTTGTACTTATTAAATGCTCTATTGCTAGTTATAATCTCTTAAATTCAATAACAAAACAAAAAAAAAAAGAAACTATGTGATATTTAAAATTACTAACTAGACTGCCGCGGTCCACTTTATATTACTATGTTGGTTACTGTCGCCTATTAACACAAGCAAAGCTATATCGGGATGCAAGTGCGTTGATTACCTTTATAGAATGAAAGAAAAGATAGGATAGGTGACGTGCTCTTTCATCTCTTACTCACTCACAAAAGCACATGTGCTCTTTTATTATTATTACAATCCCCAGACGGGCCAACTGACCGACCCATTACTAAACAATTGTATCTATACATTATAAATAGATGTCGTTATTTGCGTCTGTCTGTTTTCTTCGCTAACTTCTTATAAAAATATTCAACGAATTTTGATACGCTTTTCACCAATGGAAAGAATAAATCAACGAGGAGTATTTGTGTATATAATTTGTAGAAAAAATTTCTTCTACATGTAATTTATTTCCCATTTTTATAAAAATGTTTTAGCTACAGTTTTATAAATAAAAAAATAAAATAATTAATTTTTTTTTTTTTTTTAAATTCGTTTATTTAACTTTGTTAGGTCACAAAATCGTACAGTTTACCTGTGCGTTAGATGGGTTAAATCAAAATGCGGTCCTAAATTCGAGTAGCTAAGGTTTAATTTCGATTTTAAAGTGCCTTCCTTGTTTACAATACAAGCACGAAGCATGCTCTCTCACCTATGTGTCTCTTTAATTTACTTTGAATTATATATATATATATATATATGTATTCGTATCAGTTTTAAAATCTACATAACACCACAATGCAAGCCGTAGAGGCAAAACACTCACCCAACACCAAAATTGACCTTGTGAAAATTTCTTGGCAAGCTCGTACTACGAAACCTATGCAACGATCGCAAAAGGGAAAATAAACTTTACAATTATAATAATAAAAGTCAATATTTAATGTGTCGCTTTACAAGGTGTTTGTTATTTGTTTCAAAGACATGATTATGTCTCGGGGACACTGTCACTGTTAAATCCCCATGCCAATTGGTTTATTATAAATAAATTTTTTTTTCTGTTGAAATAGTATAACTGTGTAGATAATTAAAACAATAAAAAGTTATATAAAATTAATAATGCCTTTTTGAGAAACATCTGCAAGAGGAAGTGAAAAGAATCTTTTTCAGATCTGAGGAGTACGTTAAAAGATTTTTTTTTTTAAATTTTATCACCATTTTTATGTCTTATTAGATATATTTATATTATAATAAAAATACGCGGCCAATAGAAGCAGAGTGTTCTACTATAGTTGTACAAAAGTAAGCCAAATTCTATCAAAATATTTGACTGAGTCTAAACTTGTTTTCGTTTTATTATTAAGTCTATTTTATTTGGGATTAAGTTGATTTTATGTATTGGATTTTTTTTCCATCAAACGCTGCTTGTTTAAAATCTTTTAACGTCTTCTCTATTATATATATTATTGACATTGATTAAACATATAATTAAAAAAACTTCACACGATGTGACAAACAGGACCTATACACATATAATCTTATATATTATGACAGTTAGTGAAAAAATTAAAAAAAAATACACGTGTTACGCAATATCATATTCACTATACTCACTTGGAACCGAGCGAGTGACATTTCCTATGTTTCGGTATAAACTTGGACTGGTGTATACGTAGGGATCCGGAGCCAAGTCTGTGAGAGGGCGATAGGGAATAGGGAGTGGACGTTCCCTGGACTGTGACCTCCTTCACAGACTCCTTGGAACTGGCGCAACTGCCTACTGGCGATGGAGGCTCGAGCTTCAGAGACAACCTAGCAATAAAGCACACCAAATATTTTATTTATATATTGTCGGTATAAATTAACAATTTGTATACTTAATATTTTTTTAAAAAGTGATAGCCTCCAATAGATGTGTGTAGGTAGGCCCAACTAATGTCTAAATGTATATGTTTATTGCAGATTATTTAAATTTTGACACAAAATTTCTTTTTATTTCTATTTTGTTAAACATATATTACAGCAATGTGTTTTATTTTTATTTTTTTTCGTACTATAATAAAACAGTGCATCGTTGCAGGCAGCCACCATCAAGTTGGCTGGACTGTCCACTCGCTTGTTGGCGGCTGCCGTCGCCAATAACAAAGGCTTCAAGTGCTATGCCGACTAAATCATGATTAAGGATAAGGGAACAGTTGTCTCTGGCATCCTTTATTACTTAAAGATAACCGATTATTTTAGGGGAAGGTGGGTGATTACGGACGCCAGACGCGCTGACCCAAATGACTGTGAACCGCAGTGTGCCCTGCTAATAAGTACTAAAATTAATTAAAAAAAAAATAGTGTGTGGAGTCACTACGCGCATGCGTTCGAGTGCCGCGTATTCACTCTCGCTCTGTCTCTTTCTATTCCCCCTCCTAGCGTTAAACGTTTAACGCAACCTTGTTGGAAGTCGCATTAGAAGTTTCACTTCAATAAAAAAAAAAAAACTTACTTGTAATGATCGTCCTCCAAAAACTTCTGCAACTCCTCGATGTATCGAACGCTGTTCAAGTAATTGGCGACGTGCGGAAGCGGCGCTATGTCGAATTCGGACATCTGATATCTCTCCAATGCTCTCAACACGACGGCCATTTTAACAGCTCGGTTGGGAGATCCCGCCGGATGTGCAATGTCGATGTAAACTAAATCCGTTAAGAAAATGCCTGAAATTGTACGCAATAGACAATATTAAAAGGAGATTACGAAAGTGATTGTGAGGCATATGTAGCTATCAAGGCCAATCAGGGCTTCAAAACTGAACCCTTATCGATTAGACATTCAAATATTAATGAAGTAAACTATCGTATATAATCTGTAAATTGTTGAAATCGAAATCGCTTTCCGCGTCTGGTTTTTTTTTTTTTTTTTAAGCTATTTTTTAAAGCTTTACCATCAATTCAATTGTAAATAAGTTGTATATATCGTGTATACAAATAAATTTTAGAAACTCACCAAGATAAGGTATACACGGTAACGATATGGATTTTAAATATTCCCTCAGCGCCGTCCAATTGTCTTTCTCACTAAATAATTCCGCCAACTTATCAAACTGCTGTCTGTCTTTCTTCGATAAACATGCCCATGTCTTTGTAAGTCTGAAGAGTAAATCATTTTCAAATTTTAATATTTGTAATTAATATGGTGATCATATGTAAGTATAAGAAATAGCAACCTATATACCCAGGTTAAAAATTTTCAAAAAGCGGATGCTTACGTTATTGAATAACCTATGAACCGAATTAAGGCTTCCTAAACTTGGTACTTAGGTTGATAATTAAACGATTTTTGACGCTCAACGCAAAAGATGGGTGTTATAATTTTGACCTGTGTATAACTATGTGTGTCTGTGTATCTGACTGTGGCATCAAAGCTCCCGAACGGATGGATTTTGATGTGATTTTTTATTTAAAAGCTGATGTGAACGAGATGATTATTAGCTATAATTTATGAAGACAGGCGTTTGAAGACCATCACCCCATTTCTTAGTTAACGAAAGGTTTTTCACTAACTTCGACATGTTCGAATGATGTGAAATATTATATATTGTTACTCCGGTATTAATTCCATGTTATGGTAACCTTGAACTGATCTGCAACAAGTGGTCTGCGGGACACCCAACTCCTCAGCGACTTACAGCAGATACAGACAGCGTTTTGGGCTCAATAGAAAGACGAGGGTCAATTTATAATTTTTAATTACAGCTTGTAAAGTATGGATAATATAAATAATACGTACCTATAAATACTAGCACTCTGCAGGGCAGATATAACAGCAAATAGAGAATGTAAATTGTTGAGGTCGGCAAGTTTTTTTGCAACTTTAATAAAATGTACCAGAGTTTCTGCCCTGCTCTTTGGCGATTGCCCGTTTAATATCTCTTGAACTGTCCAGAAACTGACCTGAAAATTGGTAATATTATCTTTTAGTGTTATATTAATTTATTTTTTATCGATATTAGACTTGTTATATGAAAATCCATGTAAGTTAAGCCCATGTGTGCAAGGTAGGCAGCGCAATTGTACACTTAGAATACTTTTATCCTGGAAAAATGTTAGGTTCCTGTGGAATTTTGAAAAAAAAAAAAAACGCACTACAGCGCGTACGAAGTTGTGTAGTATTTAATAAATTTTTCAATAAAATTTGCATACTAACTCTATTGAATCTCTTCGTAAAAGCAACAACGTTTGGCGCCACTGTCAGTTTATTCAATTTGTTCCAACCGCAAGAAGTCAGTTCGTCCGATAGTATTGCCTTAAAGCATGGCAAGTCCAAAAGTGTCAGCTGATTGGCAATGTCCTCCGGTGGTATCCTCAGAGCGGAGCAGACTATGTCGTCCCATGACTGATTTATGGAGGTAGCTATTGGTAAGCTACTCGTTTTATATTGATATATTGGATCCTGTAGTCTATTACATGTATCTCCGAGACTATAAACAAAAATATATATTCCTTGTTATGTACCACATAATCGCAGGTAGGTTTAAAAAAAATTGTTTTATATATTATAAAAGTTTGTTGTGAAAAAGAGGGAAAAAAGTAGTAGTTGGGCACGCTGCATTTCACACTCATTTGGGCAGACCATCTGGCGACAGTAACCGCCCTCTTACAGAAGACCACCGTGAAATAATTTCATGTGTTGTGTTTCTGTGAATTTTGTAAAAAAATATATATATATTAACAAACCAATAACTTAATCAACTTATTACTAAATTTGAGTTACTCGCATAATGACTGATTTCTTTCACGCATATTGACTTATACGCTTATTGACTTATTAGCTTATTGACTTATACGAATATTGACTTATACGCTTATTGACTTATATATACGCTTATTGACTTATTCGCATATTGACTTATACGCTTATTGACTTATATATACGCTTATTGACTTATACGCATATTGACTTATACGCTTATTGACTTATACGCATATTAACTTATACGCTTATTGACTTATACACATATTGACATACGCTTATTGACTTATATATACGCTTAATGACTTATACGCGTATTGACATACATACACGAATATTGTACACATAAGATATGTATTCAACTAGTTTTCCGTCCAGCGACTTTGCCTACGATGTTTATTTCTGTATCCAAATCTATTTCTGTGCAAAAGAATCATGAAAATTAGATGCGTAGGTTTGAGGGGAGATTAAACCCACTTTACTTCAATAATAAGCAAGTTTTAGTTGTTGTTGAAGCCGACATGGTTTTAAGCGTAAGTGCGTGCTTTCTTTTGTTATTACAGCAGATAGTTTGCATTGTATTAAATACTATAAACATACCCTACACATTTTTATTAATATTTTTGAAACGAATAAACGAGGAGTTTCGGTTGAATGGATATGTTTGCCTCCAGAGTAAGTATAACTGCCCCAGCGAATCTTGGGAGTTATACTATATATTTATTTAAGTATTTACATCGTTATTTTGTAGCCATAACATAAGCTTTACTAAGCTTATACTGGGGCTAGGCTATTTGTGTCGTCATATTTACCTATCTATATATTTAAAGATTGACCAAATTGAACGTCGAATGATTCATCTATCCCAGTCTTTCCCAAAGTGGGCGATAACGCCCCCTTGTGGGCGCTGCAGGCCTAAAGGGGGGCGGTAAGAGACCCAGAAAAAAAATGGGGGCGTTGTGTAGAGGCTTAGGGGGTAATTGATTTTAAGTAGGTGAAAAAATGGGGGCGCTAAAAAATAATTTACTCTCAAAGTGGACAAAATAAGTTTGGGAACCCCTGATCTATCCTTTCTTCCATCGATCGATGATTCATCCATCTATTCGTGGTTTTACAAACTCTAAAATTACTAAAAATCAGTAAAAAGGGCGAAGTTCATGTATGTCATTTCGCGTATGAGAATATGTGTCAATTTGCGTATGTCATTTTGCGTTTGGCTACATAATGTGTCATTGTGCGAGTTAAGGCTAAATTTGAACCATAATGCTGTGTGCATATGATAAGAAAAGTTTACTTATTCAACTGTAATATGACATTGTAAGATCAAAGATCATTGTTTGTCAACATAAAATGCTTATTGATAAAAATATTAAAACTATATAATATCCTGTTTGCATTGATAATATCCTTTCAAAGGGGCGTTTGTAAATTAACGTTATCGCACATTTACTTAATCAAGCGCATAATAAATTTGTCCCTACTAGCAATTTTAACATGTAGCATTTAGCATAGTTTGTTTAGAGACTGTATTTCTGTTTGGAGATTACTGGGCACAGACGCTCGCTCCGTTTAATGCAAATGTCATCCACATTGCTCAGATAAGTTTCCGCTAAAAAAGGGGAGACAAAACTCTCCCCAAGAATGAGTCATATGTCAGTAATTAGTTTAATTATTTCAAAGATAAAATCAAATCAAAATATTTATTTAACAACTAGCTGGTGCCCACGACTTCGTCCGTGTTGAAAAATATTAAGTAGCCTATCCTGTGTCCCATACGTCCAAATGTTTATCTACAAAGTTTCATGAAAATCAGTTAATTCGTTTCAGAGTTATGGAGGAACATACATACATACATACAGAAAAAATTGTAAAAATCGTCAATTTAGTTTCAGTATCATGTATAGAGCCTATAAACACGATATCTCTGAAAACAAAGTAACTTACTCCATGACCGACCCTTACAGATTTATTATTAGTATTGATTAGGTTTCTACAAGAAACTCTTATTAAGATCGTCATTATAAATTAAAAAAAAGCCAAGATATTAAATCCTGAGAAGAAACCCCGAAAGAAACTCAAGATACTATTCTTTTTGTCATCTTTAAAATATAAAATAACAACAATTACACTTAATTTAAAAAATAATAATATCAAAGTATACATACAATACTAAACATAGTATGAGCTCCGAATCACTTAAATCCAGGCTTTATTGTTGCTAAAATAATCAGTGATTTTATAATAGCCTTTTGAGAGGAGTTTGATTTTAATGACATTTTTAAATTTATTTATAAATAAGGCTCTTCTTATCTTAGATAGTTTATTATAAAAACGTATACATACGAGGATCAACCTCATATTTAATTATTATTATTTTTTTCAATTAACAATAGCAATATATTTTACATATTAAAATTATTATCAATAGAAGTATTATTATATTTAATTATACTATATCAATAGAAGTATATACCTCATATTTAATTGTTAATACAACAATCAGACAATATTGTTTCACTGTGCAATGAGATGATACACATTCGGGTATATTATATTATTTTTTTATTTATTTTTTTATAATATAAAGTTGGCAGACAGGCCGGCGGCTCACTTGATGGTAGGTGGTTACCGTCGCCAAGGACACAAGCAACACCAAGGGGAGTGCTAGTGCGCTGCCTACCCCGTAGGAATTTGTTTACCCCTCGCTTGAAGTAGCTAGGTGGAAACACCTCAGGCGGGAGATTATTCCAAAGTTCGCGTGAAGTTATTTCATAGACATTATAGTTAGACTACTCACGCATAGTTGTAGTAGCATGCGCAGTCATCTCTAGTATTAACTTGACTAGTTAGAGGGGTGTTGGCATGTTTCTTATTGTTTTGTTTACATGATTTGTCTTCTAGCGGCCAATTCTCTTCGTCTTCATCCTGTAATATTTAGTTTTTAAGTTCAATGAATAATTCTAAAATAATGTCAATGAATAAAATCAACATAAAATGTAGAAAATACAATGTACAAATTTAGTTTTAATAAATACCTCGACAATCCTCAAGACAGCTAAACTATCGCTAAGTATATCTCGTGGCATTTTAAATTTTCAAAATCACATCGTTCATGTAAAGGTATAAGAAAAAGTTTTCTTTTACTTTTTATGTCCAATAATTTGTAGGAGCGAGTTAAATTGTTTTTTTTTTTCAAACACTGAAATAAAGATAAAGTTTTCAAGTATAATTTCAATTCGTGAACGTACTATACTACACAGATATCACAGATGAATGATTAATGTAAAAAAGGCGTTCAACTAAATTAAATTATGTATGTACATGATGCAAAATACATACTTACCTATCGATTGTTTACTTGCGTCAATGTTAAACTCAATATTCAACTGGACACAAAACTCTTTATGAAGACAAACATTGTAATAAAGCAATTATAATCTAATTTCATGTAAACATACTATTTTTGGACATTTTGTTTTATTATGCACATTTCTTTTTAAATTAATTCAATTCCATAATTTGACGTATTGACTATTGTATTGTACATGTTCAAGCCATGAACCTAGAAAAAACAACAGACTGAATTCCATATACTAATAAAGTGTAGCACCGTAGTAAGCTCAGAGTAAGCTCGGTAACGTGTATACTCACATACAAACCATAGTCCGTAATGGGATTAAGTGCACACGTAATTTTAATGAGTGATTAAAATAACTGGTATTTTAATATGCCAACCTGAGTCGTGAAATGTTGTGATAAAATAGAACGAGGAATCACTTTCCACAGGTAAATATAATATTTAATGCTTTATTTTGATTAATTCCTAACCATATCTTTTGGTAATTTATGTAAACGAACTTTTCTTCGACAAGATTAGTGTTGCCATTTTTCGGAATGTTATTTCTTCAACTTTATAAAAAAATAATTAAAATAAATTAATAAGAGATTAAATTAACTTAATTAATAGATTCATTAAAGTGATTACCAGTGTTGCCAAGGTGTCAAAATAAATTTCCCTTACAAGCGAAGTGCTGAAAAACCTTCGTTCGGATTTTTTCGGTTCCCGAGGGGAAATAAATGGAGAAAAGATTGGATTCAGATCATTAGAGAGTTTAGAAGACAAATGAATTGGAATCCAACATAATCAAGTGTTGTTTGCAGTGAACATTTTGAAACAAGTGATTTGTACAAAACGAAAGGAGGATTAGTACGCGTTGTGACTTTTGCCATTCCACAAAAGGTTAATCCTTTGAATAATTGAAGGTTTGTGTAATATTTTCAATACTTGTTTCAGATTTTACAACTATTATTTCAATTATTAGTTTTAATGTAGTGAACTACACATTATTGTATGTACCAAAATTTAGGGAAAGCTTAAGTCTTCTATATTTAAAATTAGCAAAATATAATAAGTTATTTTTGTACATATACATATCAAAATATTAATAGAAGACATTGTATATTTTTTTCATCTAAGTAAGTACCTATGTGAAATAAAACATTTTGGCAAAAAACTAATTTCGTTACTAAAAACTGAAAGAAAAAAACTAATTATTTCGTACAAAATCAAATGTACTTATTTATTGTAACTAAATGTTATTATATTAATTGTAATCAATTTTTATTAAATGTAGTGAACTACACATTTTTATATGTAGCAAAATTTAGGGTAAAGTTTCTTCGGCTGGCAACTCTGAAAACAGGCACACATAAAAACTCACCGCTATTACGTTGCTACACTTACTTAATACAGTGATAGCACTCCGTCCGTTGTTTTTTCTAGGTTCATGGTTCAAGCAAATAAAATCACACACAGAATAAAATATTGAGTACTTCCGAAAGCTGTCACTGTCACATAGAAGAATTAAATATTCTAAAACAGGAGTAATATTTTCAAAAGATCTGATTTACCATACAAAATCACTAAGATAACCAATAGGTAATTCATATAAATCTAGTTTTTTTTCTAAATGAAAACGGAATACCATATTACTATCCCGTCCATAGACTATATCATCACAGAATGTTTGGATCGCAATCATGAGTCATTGATTTGTTAAATTCCAACTTACTACTTTATTAGATTTGTGTCTAATTTTAATAACAAAATTCATTCATGAGAGAGAAATAGTCTCATGTCATGGCGATTACGACATGTATAGTATACATGTTACATAATGTATGTATCTATAAATAAACTATAATATATACACAAGCCTAATGCATCTATATTAAATGGATCTTCCCCTCCTCTCTCCTCACCTCCTTCCCTCTCTTGTTATTGACACAAAGCTAAGCCAGTAAGCTATGAAAGAACTTCCGTCGTGTTCGTTTTACAACTATCAATATGGAATCTCGATTTAATCACTCATTTCGTAATCTGTAAGAAGCAGAAAAATGGAAGGTAAATAATAGTTTTAATTACTGTTTATTGCAATTCTTATTTCCAAAAAATTGAATATCTTTGTTCATTCCAAATTACATATATGTACACTTGTAAGTAAACTGTTATGGCGTTTTTGTCCCCACACAACGCATATTCAGCATTTCGTTTATTGAATTGAAATAAATCGTTTTAAAATGTTTATTACTATTTAAAATCGTAAAAGTGATGTGAAAATCAATGTTGATGTGAAATAAAAGAGCCTGTTGTGAAACTATACACCTTTTAGGTTATGTTTCCATCTTTTATAGCTATTTTAGGTGGGTTCCAATAGAAGACGAGAATACGCGTTTTTATCGTGAAGAGTCTTCATAAAAGTGATGTCTGAATGAATTTCTCACGATTTCTAGATATACAATCATGGTGGGAAGTACCAAGCATCGCGTATTTTTGTTCCTTATTCAGGACTGCTTTCAATCTTCTGGATTTTGACATTGAGGTGCGTATCTATTGGATTTGTATTTGTCATTATTTCATCAAATTTTACTTTTCAATGCAATTTGTAAACGTTATTGTTTCGTTTTGAAGGAGTTGGAAGAGGCTCTTCTAACAGATGGCACCGAAGAGTCTGCTTCCTCACTTCTGACAGAGCTGATTGTTCGCCTGCTGAATGGATGTCTGGGCAACAATGACATCTCGGCATTTAATTATCAGGTATAAACTTGGAATTCGACTAGTTAAACATTTTGGTTTTGTCACAATGGAAATCTTTTAACAATTGTATACTTTACAGATGTACTTGAGGCGGTTGTTTCGGAGGAAATGTCAAGAAACTGGAAGATACAATCCATTCAATACAGATATTGATTTTCAGTTTTTACCTCTTCGCACTAAAGTTGAGATCCTTTATGCGTTATGTGATTTTCGTTTGGACGCTGACGATGTTTTTGAGTTGTTCAAAAATTTAGAAGCGGAGAGTTTGAGAGTGGAACCATTAGGGTAAGTCATTATTGAAATATAATCTTTTAAAACATACAAAATAAATGTTTTCAGATGTAACATATGTTGTATGTTTATAATGCAATATTCGTTTTTTTTTTTTAAATAATGTATCATAATTAGGTACATTATGTTACATTATGTATTGATATATGTTTTATAAGTTGTAACATATGTTATAAGACATAACATATGTGATAATGATTATCTGTTTTTTATAATGATTCTAGATGCGATGACGAAGATATACATATATATGTTTTATATATGTACTCATGTTTTATAAGATAATGATGCTATAAGACATTACATGTGTTACGATGATCATATTCAGTTTTTTTTTAATTTTTATTATAGATGGGATGACAATGACTCCGCTTATTGGTACTTCTATGGGACGAGGCTTTACCGTGAGGACATAATAAAGAAGCCGAAGGGTCGGAGTAAAAAGAAAAAGGTTAAAGAGAGCAAAAAGCGAGGGTGGTTTTACGGAGATGATTGGCTTGACGATGATGAAACTGAACGGGTATGGCAAGTGGTATGTTTCACCGAGGAAGACTGGTCCCACCTGACAGAGAAATTTAGCAAGGCCTCCAGTAAAGTTGAGAAGGAATTGTATCGTTCGTTATCGCAAAACTTCCTCCCGGAAATACCGCGTCTCTTTCAGGAGAAGGAAAGATTGCAAAGGAAAAGGTGAAAATATAAAACATTTTTTTTTCTAAGTTTGCGCTCTATATAAATGTAAAATAGAATCAAGTTATCTTATACTTGACTTATTTTCTAAACAATATGTCTGTCTGTTAAGTTAAATTAATCATAAAATTTAAATTAATTTAATTAATTTAATTTTAAAATTTTGTGTCAAAAATAATAAATTTAATATTTATATATATATATATTTTCATTAATAATTATTATAATTAAAAAAAGGTTAAGACAGAATAAGACAATTATTAAAAAACCTTTACTTAATTTACTTTAACAAAAATGACTTAATTTATTTTGCATTTATATTTTATTTTTTACAAATTAATATTGATTTAAACATATCTTGGTTTGGTTTGGCTCCATTGTAATTAATATAGTTTGTCAATGATCGTGCACATAGCGGAAGCGATTGTATTTTGATCAGCCATCATTGTATGACCAAAAGTTTTTTCTTTTATATCATAGAGGGTGGCAGACAGGCTGATGGTCTCCTTGATGGTAGGTGGTTACCATCGCCTAAGTACACAAGCAACACCATGAGTGGTGCGGATGCGCTTGCGTACCTTAAAATATGTGCAGTGGTTTAAAAAATAGTCTTTCAACTTTGAAAATAGAAATAGAAACTATTTTATATTGATTGATACAAGTCATTATTTTTTTTTATATGAATTGCTAGCTTTTGTCCGCGATTTCGTCAGGACCCCCTTTTCTTAGACGTTGAAACATTTATTCAATGTTTTTCTTTTTTTTTCAAATAAAAGGTGATAATTTTAAGGTGATAAGCGCGCGAGTTGAAAGCAGAGGTTAGGAATGCGATAGTGCTGTGACCTAATTAGAATTAATGATAACAATATGTCGATAAATTTCAACATTGTTTTAAGTTTAAGATTTTAAGTTTAGAAATAAAACAATGTAAAAGGTCTTCGATGCCTTACGTTGCGCGCCACTGATAAAAGATCTTTCATGGCCCCATTTTTTTTGGCATTCATTTTTTCTGGAACATTTTTCGCCATTTCCCATGAATAAAAACTCGTTTTTTTGTAACAGAACTTCATCAACTCGGATCAGACATTATTAAAAACAAAAATAACACGCGGCTGCAACTTGAATATTAAGCGATAACACAGTAAGCGTATGATAGTTCTCAAGGTCAGCACAGCACTACACTACAGGCGTGCGAGACGCGGCGGGGGGAGATGCTCCCGCCCTTCACCTCAGGCTCCGACTGCATTCAACTCGCGCGCTATCAATATATGTATATTTCTTCTGTCCGTGAAAAATTTTGATGATTTTTTAAATTCGTATTTTAGTGGGCCCTGGATGGTTTAGATTGACAATCGGACCCCATAGGTGGCGCTGCGATCGAGTCACTTTTTTTTTTTGTTTGGGTAGGATGTCTGCTTTAACTGCTAGTGTAGTTATAGTGTTGGAGTTTCATCCTGCCAAAGCATTCCAATTGACGAGTGAATTATTGCTGCTGTGTAAATTACTGGCGAAATATTAATATATACTTGTCTCGGCGCGCCTAGTTATCAATAAGAATGGCAAGCAAGCTGATTATCTACTTAACAGTAGTTTTGTTGTTGTGTGGATAGATAAATGTACTGTTGCGTCCCTTTGGTGGTCTTTTATAAGGAGTTGGTTACTGCCACTACAAAATTTTCTAAATCCGAAATTAACTAAAACTGTCATAGCGTCTCTGTTGAAATTATCTTTGTTATCATTTTGGTGATTTTTTTCTCGAATTCGGCCCAATGATTATGATTTCTTCGGAAGATCGGAAAGCCGTAATTCGCAATGTTCTTCAAATCTCTGAAATGACGCATATTTCTTGTGACGTTTTAACCGTTTGCGCTGAAGATTTATCTTTGCAAAATGGATGTGAGCTCTGTGAGCATAGCGCGTTCATCCTCATGTTCACGTGTCAGGCGATCTCATTAATAATTCCACTAATTATCACTAGCGATATAAGAGGCTGTGTGAACTATGCAATCTAGACGCACACTCGTGTTATCACACACATTTGTCCTCACATAAACTGTGATATTATTGCGCTTAAAATGACCTTTGATCTGATACTGGTAGATGCATCTTCTTTTGAAAAAAAAAACATAAAAATTATCTATAAAAAAAAACCCTGTTTAATGAAATTGATATCCCTGAAATAAGTGTCAAATTCAACTTTGTAAAAATACACCATAATTAAGATAACAAGGCATATTACATTTGTAAGCCTTGCTTTTACGGTGACACTTTTTGAGCAGCCAACAGAGCATCTATGAGCATCATTCGATCGAAGGTCTAAACTGAAAAGTTGCATTTGATTTAGTGAAGCGCAACTTTAATTTCTCATTTATTATAATTACAATGGAACTAACCATTTAAAATATCATTCCAGCACATTAACCATATAAATTTTAAAGCGAATAAATTTTTGTTTCTGATTTTATGCGACCTAAAAGTTTTTGTAGTGTAATTTTCAAAAGGTTTTACTTTTCTCACCATATAGACGCTGAAAACAGTTTCGAGTTTATTTATAGTTTTTACGTAGGGCGCACAATTTTATTGTAACTGTTTCGGCTTAAAGGTTGCTAGAATTACCCCGAAGAACATCTAACAGAGTTCTGCAAAAGATTAAACAGAAGGAGGAAGACAAACAGAACTCCAACAACAGCAAAGAAGAGGAAGAAAGAAAAGATACGCCAGATCTGGCGCGAGAGAATAGAGCGAAAAGGCGGAATCTACTCAGGTTATTCTGTTTAAATTTTCTATCACTATTATAATAAATGTTGGTCCTAATACAACTAGGGTAGGATGCATAGGTTTCAATTTACGAATACACAGACATCTTTGGTGACGACACGTTTGGTCTAGTGGCTAGTAACCCTAGCTGTTAACTAAACGGTCGCTGTCGCGCCATCACGCTCTGTGAGCTACACCCTCAGTGACGTTTTAAGTGTCTTAAATAAGCGCCACCTATCCGAATAAGTACGTACTTCTTGGTCATTATAAGCTAAACTTCGTCAATAGTTCAAGATGTTAACAGACGCTGTAGTTTTCACTTCTGACGTGCAGTCCTAGCTTTATTTGAGACAAATTTTCTGCATTTTTCTATGACCACGTTGAAATTAATGACACTCAACGATCATTGTTGTTAACTAATAGGCTTTTTCCTTTCAGATCTAAATCTCTTTCATCGGACACTTCGAGTTCCTCTAAAAGTGAGAAGGAAGAAGTCTCCGCAAAAATGTTGAAACGTTCAAAGAGTCACGATAAACGTTCAAAAAACGGATCTACAAGTCACAAACGCGAACCTCCGCCAGAGCCGCCTGTAAAAACCGGCAGGAAAACGAACAACTCACTCGCGTCTGTGACTGGCCAGATTGTTATACCGGATAACGATGATCCGCCACCCAGCAGTAATTGCACCAGGAAAAAACTGAAGACCTCTCAGATGTAATTTCTTTTTTATATATATAGTACTTAAAAAACTAAACTTTTAGCTGTTTTTTTGAAGTTTACTTCCTTAAGAATCGATTTCCTAGGTTAGGTTATATATAGGATAGGTTACAGGGTGTGACTGTAATAAGAGCAATAAATTAAAATATAAAGCCTTTAACGAATCAGTAATTAATTCCAAATGGTTTCAATTAATTTAAATGAAATACAAATTTAATGTGTAAAAGGCCCCAGTTGGGTGCCACTGTAATATGCCTTTTTGTTGATGCTCCACTTATAAGGAGGGGATAATCAATGATGTAGAATACGAGAACTGTTAATCACTTTATTTATACATCCGGCTAGCATACAATTTTACAAAAGCACATGACAAAACACAGCCCTTACAAGGGAGACAAAACATATAGTAGGCGCGTACATTGAGGGCGTTACCGAAGCCCTACACTTAACATATATTGTAATCCCGCGTGAGCTAATACTCGAGTGGTTATCGTAATACGTGTAGGTCGCGGGACGCCCGGCGTGAGCCGACGCGACTATGACGAGCGACGCGCGGGCGTCTTAACTCCGTGGCTGCTAGTAAACGACTGACTGATTTCCAAAATCGCGGCTGTGGTCGCGCTCGGATCAGCCCGTACGCCATATCGGGCGGGGGAAACAGAGGGGTGAAGGGAGAGAGGCCGACTGCCTCGTTACAACTGTTATTTTGTGTTAGCAATGTACTACTCTACAGACAAAATGTGTCCAGTCGGAGTACTTGACATTGACATTTACGATCGTTCTCGCCCCAGTACCCAGTACCAAGACATCTAACGATTCATAACCACCAATTTAGCGATCATGAAATTCTTTGATTATGTATTGTAACTTTGGATTGCTATATCTCTGAGTATAAGCACTTTGGAGCACTATGATTAGGTTAAGGTAACTGCGTATACTCTACTATAGAGTCATCGTTTAAATTTTATTGCTCTTATTACAGGCCACACCCTGTATAGGCCCGTGTATTTATGAGAGTAAAATCAAAATTGTCACACGAATGCGTTATTTTTGTATATCTTTTTGTCATTCAAAAACAAGTAACATTAATTTTAAATCGTTTAGGCGGAGTAGACCAGATTTGTAAAAGTTTGGATTATAAGGAGGTGAATTTTCCGGATTCTTTGAATTTTAAATTGATATTTTAATTTCTGTGCCGGTGTCCTAATTGGCCTCGATCGTACGAGCAAACGATGCGTTTTCGTCGCACGATGAGAAACTCACAAATCTCTTAAGAGTGTCCTAATTGATCTTAATAAGGATCGTGCACACGATAATGTAAATTGTAAACAGTCCGCCATATTGGATTTGTCTGTCAAATACCGACTCTATGTATTAAAAAGTTGACCCAAAATACGAGTAAATTAAAATGGCGCTAGTAGTAGATAGAAGATGTGCTACACTAGCGCCATTCTGGCCATTCTTTAAAAATTTACATTTTCGACAAGTTATAAAAATATATTATACGCACTCACTCGGCTCGCTCATCGTAGCCCACCGCCATTTTGTGTTGAGTAGTCATTGTATGCGTAAAGCAAAATCATCGCGCGACGAAAACGCATCGTTTGCTCGTACGATCATGGCCAATTATATTTTTTTACTTTCGAAGTGTTGTACCATATTTAATATTAATAAATAATGAAAATATCCTTAAAATATTTATTTATTCAATTAAGTGGCCAGTACATTTTAAAGTATATCTTTTTTATATCCATGTAGTAATTTTCTAAACGGGTTCCTGACTTACTCAAAATCCAATTTGGTACAAAACAGATTCGGAATTCAAGCTCTTACGAATCTGACCTACTCCACCTAAACGTTTTAAATAGTTGCGTGTAACCTATAAAAAATGGGCTATTACGATGACATGTAAATTAGAAATCCCGGGTATTTTAAGTCAGTATCTAGCGAATATTTTTTTTACGATATTTTTTTTTGCAGATTCGGACAAACCGAGGAAGATATACAAACAGACATGTATAAAGTACTTGAACAATTGACCGCGCACGAGGACGCGTGGCCCTTTATGGACCCAGTGGAAGAGAAATATGCGCCCAACTACTATACGGTGATAAGACGCCCTATGGACTTGCATAAAATGGAGGAGAGATTAGATTCCGGTTATTACACCGATTTCTCTATGTTTAATGCCGATTTTAAACTCATAGTTAATAACTGCAGGCTATACAATGGACAGGACAATGGTAATATTTTGAAAATTTAATTTTTGTGATTTTTGCATATTATAATCGCAAATTTTCTTAGGCAAATAACAAATACGAGGAGGAGTCTTTCGTTTGCACATGTACAATTGCGAACAATATGGCACAACCGCTTTCTCTTTTATACAGGTGTTATCATTTCGTACAATCTCGCACAAACAGTCCCAAAATCGGTTACTGCGCATATTTGACACGTGATTGAATAAACGGTATTCGATCGCAATTATACCTACTATAAAAAAAATTCTTCGTTGACAACTAGTTGTGTATTAATGTAAAATATTCTTCTTTTACAACTAGTTGCCAACAAAGGAGAAAAATTCTTCCTTTGCAACTGGTTGCGAAACTTGATTGCGATGAAAGCCGAAACGATATCGCCAGAGTCCAAGATGATTTGCGGTTATTATACAATAGTTTAATATATTTTACATTGAAATTTCATGTTTTTTTTTAGAATACACACAAATGGTGGACAAATTGCAAGCGGCGTTTGATCGGCTTACGGAAAAATATATGCATAGGCTTTCATCTTCTGATGAAGAAATAGCCGTCGAATACCAGTTGCCGACTCCATCTCGTAAACACAAACGGAAGACTAGTGAATCTCCAAGTCGCCATAAGAGAAAGAAACGGAAGTCTCATTCGGAAACAGGTAAAGACAAAACAGTTCATTTTTTATTAAAATATAAAATAGATTCAAGATAGTGGTATTAATGCTTTCAGGATCAAATCATTTTATAAAAGTCATTTGTATTCAGAAAGGTAATCTAGACGTTCATGGATTTTAGACAATTTATACTTTAATGGCGTATTTAATGTTACGTCTTAAATGATTCATAATGTTATGTCTGTATATTAAATAAAATAATGTTTTATCGTCCACAGGCGAACCAAAGTCGAGCTCTTCAGATACAGTACAGGAAGTGAAACCTGAAAAAGCTGAAAAACCTGAAAAAGTTGAAGACCCAAAATCCAAGGAATCTCAGAAATCTAAGACCGGTAAAAATAAGAAGAAACGCAAGGGTCATCATCGCCATGGAAAACATTCGAAAAATCACAAGAAGAATTCTCACAAGGGTACACACAGTAAACACGGCAAAAAACAGAAACATTCTAAGGAGAGAGGAGATAAGAAGTCGAAGCAAAAGAAGAAGAAAAGTAAGCATCAAGAACATGAACCGGAAGAAGTTTTGAAGCACTCTGTATCCCAAGAATCTTTAGAGAGCTCAAACCGAAGTAGAAGTGCCAGTCCGTTGCCGTCTATCCATACACCTACGCCATCGCCCGAGCCACCAGAAGATACCGACCAGCGCGATCAGTCAAACAATAGCAAAACTGATGATCGACTCCCAGACCCTGAATTTTACAAAGACAAGTATGACAAAATCAAGGAAAGGAGACGGAATGCGGCTAAAGATGCTTGGGAATCTTTATTCGATTATAAGCAGAGGAGTGTGGATAAACAAAAACAGAATTTGCACATACCAGAAAAGGAAAAAAATCAAAAGCTTAGGGAAACAATTGAAAAGTTGAAGGCGAAAAATGAAAAGTATAAAGATACTTCTTTGTTTAATAGTTTGTTTGCAGCTGGTAGTAGCGGCAATGAAAACCGACATAAAATTTCGAAATCGTCAGCCCATAAGGACAAAATTGACAATTCTGAATCGTCAGAAGAAGAAAACGATGCGCCGAAAGGGTCTAAAAAGAATAAGAAAGGTCACAAAAAGAATACAACTAGGAATGAATCTGCTTCTGAAGCACTGGAACAGGCGGTAAAAGACATCAGTAAATGGCTTGATGATGCTCCTAAACACTCGACTGTAAGCTCGCCTTGCGATAGTCCTGCACAGACAATTTCTACTGAAGAACACGATAACAGCAGATTAGATGATGAGTTTTCTCAGAGTGAAAGAGTTCCATTGACTAAAAGGGAAATTTCTCGTAAGCGACCCTCGTCCCGGGAACCAAAAGTTATAAAGAGGAGGGAAATACAGCGAACTATCGAAAGGTTACAACCCGGAAAGAGCAAGGGCAATTTATTAACCAACATGAGCACCAAAAACACGGAGAAATTGGAGGATACATCCTCACCATTAGGTCCGCTTAGTAAGACACGAGATAATAATAAATCGGATGAATCAAGTCCTAAATTAAGTCTTGGTTCGGTACTACCGACAGTGGAGTTCACTCTTGGCAATGATCATAAATTTGCAAAGGATAAAGAGAAGAATCCTGAAGAACAAAAGGAAATTAAACCTTCCGAAAACAGTGAAGTTGTAAATGATGGGAAATCACCTCCTACAAAACAATCCACAACAGTTGGACCTGATAAGAAAGACGCTGAAGTTGAAACTGAACCTATTACAATAACGAAACCAAGTCAAGAAAAGGCTACTCCCAATTTGAGTGCATGGTTTAAAGCTTTTGGCACCCCAAAGAGCACAATAGCATCAACCACAATCAAGAAGAAGGTTGATGAAAGTGAGACCAGCGAAAAAGCTCCAGAAAATGTAAACAATGATGCAAAAAGCGCCAGTCCTAAACACGCTAAATTTGATTCTCCTAATGAGGTTGATAGTTTGAATCCTGATGGTGGGGACAGTCCGCTTCCAAATGCTACTGTTTCGTCTCGGCAGCGTCGAACTAGTACAGGAAGCTCAGTTTCTGAAAGATCTTCTTTCAGCCAGGATCTCGATTCACCAAGACATCTGATTTCCCACACTTCACCATTACTACGGTCGCCTGCTTCACCACGAACTGATGACTTCCAAAAAATAACATATCCGATAATCAACGGTACAATACGAGCTGGTTTCTATCAAGACACTACATCAATGAAAAGCAGTCCCGAAAAAAGTTGCAGCCCACGAGAGGCACCACAATCGCCATACTCTCCATATTCTCAACATGTATATGCAAACAGCAACATGGGGTCATCCACTCCAAATTACTTCGTTGATCATAGTAAGAGTCCTTTGCCGACATATAGCCAAAACCAACCATCTTATTATGATGCAACAAAAGCTTCGATGGTAAACAAAGCTTCTCGGGTTAATGACGATTACACTACTCTAGGACCAGAGAATTATCAACAAAATCAATACAGTGGACAGTTTTCACCAGCGCACTCCCCATATTCTCCTCACGCACAACCTACTAATTATTCCTCTACGTGTCAATCGTCTTCACAAATTTCACCAAATAATCCGAATACCAACCACGCGTCGTCCACACATTTACCATCTGACGCAAAAAATACGCTATTTCCTGTTAAAAAACGGACATATACCGAAACAGATCTGTCCTCGACAACTGTATCAGTTAAGAAAGTAGCAGATGTAAAGGAAGCCGCTATAGTACCCGCTAATAAAAACGATATTCAAAAGATAGCACAGACAATACATAACTTGTCCTCCATGTCAAACCAATCAGTCGACGACATTGCTCTTGCTTTAAGCGAAAAATCGGAAATGGCAAAATTAAACAATTCACGCGAAAAAAGTGTCGCGTACAATGAGAAGCAAACAGAAAATAAAGACATATATGAGACATGCGAAGATATTCAAGACAGGAAAAAGGAGTTGAATAAAACCATAGGTATGACCCAAAAAGACAATGTTGATATGGTAAATATGGGCTATTTGAACCCTGAATTTGACAAACGAAATACTCTTGAGACACATGAACCAGATTATGCTGTTCACAAATCGAATCTGAATCCACAACAGAAGGGTTATGAAGTGGAGGCTATTGCTATCAACCTTGGCTTGAACGGTCAACAAATGCAAAAGGCGATCCAGAAGTGTGCTAATATTCCAACCAACTTAACACCGGCGCACTCACATAATGAAATAAATTCAAATTTAACACATGCTAACCACAACCCGTATGATACCATTTCCAGTGGACAAACAATAAGCAATTTCTCGTTGAATGACATAGAATTGGCTAACAAGAAACTTTATGCTTGTAACTCCGCTTCCACTGCTGCTATTGATTACGGCAATTGGAAGATGACTGGACAAATGCGCAAACAAGATATGTTACCATCTGATTATTCAACCAATTATAACTCAAACCATTCCGAAAAAGTTAAATCCGACCACAATTTGGTAACTAATACAGCCGTCATAAACTACAATAAGAATTTGCAACATCAACAATACCACAATTACAATATACCCAGGTCCAATATTCAAAGGACTGAAGGAACCCAGCAGAGTCTGTCTGCAGAATTAAGAATACCAAACCCCCGCGGTATGCTTAAAGGCGAGCAAATAAGTGCCGCTTCTTCCATGAGCGAAACCGACTTGGTTTCTAAGAATATAG